>CAWUFW010011483.1:0-612477 GCA_963921515.1 Calotriton arnoldi | reverse complement strand
TACTTCGTTCAGTTACATGTACTAACACTTAGAAACTTTTTCAGCAAAAAGCAGGCAATGATATCCTATGGAAGGAAATTCAAGTTACTGGTAAGTACGGTTAAAATTACTTTTGAGGATCAGTACTGGGCTGAAAGATGCAGCACTGAGGTCTCTCCTGATAACAGGTGAGTAAATCGGAATTCGTATTTCGGCTGATTTTAGAGGAATATTTTAAAGTTCCAAAACTCCACACTTAGAAGAATTTCCAAGTGAAACCAGTCAATGTTAGCCTATGAAGGAAATTCAAGTTACCGGTAAGTACGGTTAAAATTACTTTTCAGGACCAGTACTGGGCTGAAAGATGCAGCACTGAGGTCTCTCCTGATAACAGGTGAGTAAATCGGAATTCGTATTTCGGCTGATTTTAGAGGAATATTTTAAAGTTCCAAAACTCCACACTTTGAAGAATTTCCAAGTGAAACTAGTCAATGTTAGCCTATGAAGGAAATTCAAGTTACCGGTAAGTACGGTTAAAATTACTTTTGAGGATCAGTACTGGGCTGAAAGATGCAGCACTGAGGTCTCTCCTGATAACAGGTGAGTAAATCGGAATTTGGATTTCGGCTGATTTTAGAGGAATATTTGTATGTTTCAAAAATCAACACTTAGAAACTTTTTCAGCAAAAAGCAGGCAATGATATCCTATGGAAGGAAATTCAAGTTACTGGTAAGTACGGTTAAAATTACTTTTGAGGATCAGTACTGGGCTGAAAGATGCAGCACTGAGGTCTCTCCTGATAACAGGTGAGTAAATCGGAATTCGTATTTCGGCTGATTTTAGAGGAATATTTTAAAGTTCCAAAACTCCACACTTAGAAGAATTTCCAAGTGAAACCAGTCAATGTTAGCCTATGAAGGAAATTCAAGTTACCGGTAAGTACGGTTAAAATTACTTTTGAGGATCAGTACTGGGCTGAAAGATGCAGCACTGAGGTCTCTCCTGATAACAGGTGAGTAAATCGGAATTCGTATTTCGGCTGATTTTATAGGAATATTTTAAAGTTCCAAAACTCCACACTTTGAAGAATTTCCAAGTGAAACTAGTCAATGTTAGCCTATGAAGGAAATTCAAGTTACCGGTAAGTACGGTTAAAATTACTTTTGAGGATCAGTACTGGGCTGAAAGATGCAGCACTGAGGTCTCTCCTGATAACAGGTGAGTAAATCGGAATTTGGATTTTGGCTGATTTTAGAGGAATATTTGTATGTTTCAAAAATCAACACTTAGAAACTTTTTCAGCAAAAAGCAGGCAATGATATCCTATGGAAGGAAATTCAAGTTACTGGTAAGTACGGTTAAAATTACTTTTGAGGATCAGTACTGGGCTGAAAGATGCAGCACTGAGGTCTCTCCTGATAACAGGTGAGTAAATCGGAATTCGTATTTCGGCTGATTTTAGAGGAATATTTTAAAGTTCCAAAACTCCACACTTAGAAGAATTTCCAAGTGAAACCAGTCAATGTTAGCCTATGAAGGAAATTCAAGTTACCGGTAAGTACGGTTAAAATTACTTTTGAGGATCAGTACTGGGCTGAAAGATGCAGCACTGAGGTCTCTCCTGATAACAGGTGAGTAAATCGGAATTCGTATTTCGGCTGATTTTAGAGGAATATTTTAAAGTTCCAAAACTCCACACTTAGAAGAATTTCCAAGTGAAACCAGTCAATGTTAGCCTATGAAGGAAATTCAAGTTACCGGTAAGTACGGTTAAAATTACTTTTCAGGACCAGTACTGGGCTGAAAGATGCAGCACTGAGGTCTCTCCTGATAACAGGTGAGTAAATCAGAATTCTGATTTCGGCTGATTTTAGAGGAATATTTTAAAGTTCCAAAACTCCACACTTAGAAGAATTTCCAAGTGAAACCAGTCAATGTTAGCCTATGAAGGAAATTCAAGTTACCGGTAAGTACGGTTAAAATTACTTTTGAGGATCAGTACTGGGCTGAAAGATGCAGCACTGAGGTCTCTCCTGATAACAGGTGAGTAAATCGGAATTCGTATTTCGGCTGATTTTAGAGGAATATTTTAAAGTTCCAAAACTCCACACTTAGAAGAATTTCCAAGTGAAACCAGTCAATGTTAGCCTATGAAGGAAATTCAAGTTACCGGTAAGTACGGTTAAAATTACTTTTCAGGACCAGTACTGGGCTGAAAGATGCAGCACTGAGGTCTCTCCTGATAACAGGTGAGTAAATCAGAATTCGGATTTCGGCTGATTTTAGAGGAATATTTGTATGTTTCAAAAATCAACACTTAGAAACTTTTTCAGCAAAAAGCAGGCAATGATATCCTATGGAAGGAAATTCAAGTTACTGGTAAGTACGGTTAAAATTACTTTTGAGGATCAGTACTGGGCTGAAAGATGCAGCACTGAGGTCTCTCCTGATAACAGGTGAGTAAATCGGAATTCGTATTTCGGCTGATTTTAGAGGAATATTTTAAAGTTCCAAAACTCCACACTTAGAAGAATTTCCAAGTGAAACCAGTCAATGTTAGCCTATGAAGGAAATTCAAGTTACCGGTAAGTACGGTTAAAATTACTTTTGAGGATCAGTACTGGGCTGAAAGATGCAGCACTGAGGTCTCTCCTGATAACAGGTGAGTAAATCGGAATTCGTATTTCGGCTGATTTTAGAGGAATATTTTAAAGTTCCAAAACTCCACACTTAGAAGAATTTCCAAGTGAAACCAGTCAATGTTAGCCTATGAAGGAAATTCAAGTTACCGGTAAGTACGGTTAAAATTACTTTTCAGGACCAGTACTGGGCTGAAAGATGCAGCACTGAGGTCTCTCCTGATAACAGGTGAGTAAATCAGAATTCGGATTTCGGCTGATTTTAGAGGAATATTTGTATGTTTCAAAAATCAACACTTAGAAACTTTTTCAGCAAAAAGCAGGCAATGATATCCTATGGAAGGAAATTCAAGTTACTGGTAAGTACGGTTAAAATTACTTTTGAGGATCAGTACTGGGCTGAAAGATGCAGCACTGAGGTCTCTCCTGATAACAGGTGAGTAAATCGGAATTCGTATTTCGGCTGATTTTAGAGGAATATTTTAAAGTTCCAAAACTCCACACTTAGAAGAATTTCCAAGTGAAACCAGTCAATGTTAGCCTATGAAGGAAATTCAAGTTACCGGTAAGTACGGTTAAAATTACTTTTCAGGACCAGTACTGGGCTGAAAGATGCAGCACTGAGGTCTCTCCTGATAACAGGTGAGTAAATCGGAATTCGTATTTCGGCTGATTTTATAGGAATATTTTAAAGTTCCAAAACTCCACACTTTGAAGAATTTCCAAGTGAAACTAGTCAATGTTAGCCTATGAAGGAAATTCAAGTTACCGGTAAGTACGGTTAAAATTACTTTTGAGGATCAGTACTGGGCTGAAAGATGCAGCACTGAGGTCTCTCCTGATAACAGGTGAGTAAATCGGAATTTGGATTTCGGCTGATTTTAGAGGAATATTTGTATGTTTCAAAAATCAACACTTAGAAACTTTTTCAGCAAAAAGCAGGCAATGATATCCTATGGAAGGAAATTCAAGTTACTGGTAAGTACGGTTAAAATTACTTTTGAGGATCAGTACTGGGCTGAAAGATGCAGCACTGAGGTCTCTCCTGATAACAGGTGAGTAAATCGGAATTCGTATTTCGGCTGATTTTAGAGGAATATTTTAAAGTTCCAAAACTCCACACTTAGAAGAATTTCCAAGTGAAACCAGTCAATGTTAGCCTATGAAGGAAATTCAAGTTACCGGTAAGTACGGTTAAAATTACGTTTGAGGATCAGTACTGGGCTGAAAGATGCAGCACTGAGGTCTCTCCTGATAACAGGTGAGTAAATCGGAATTCGTATTTTGGCTGATTTTAGAGGAATATTTTAAAGTTCCAAAACTCCACACTTAGAAGAATTTCCAAGTGAAACCAGTCAATGTTAGCCTATGAAGGAAATTCAAGTTACCGGTAAGTACGGTTAAAATTACTTTTCAGGACCAGTACTGGGCTGAAAGATGCAGCACTGAGGTCTCTCCTGATAACAGGTGAGTAAATCAGAATTCGGATTTCGGCTGATTTTAGAGGAATATTTGTATGTTTCAAAAATCAACACTTAGAAACTTTTTCAGCAAAAAGCAGGCAATGATATCCTATGGAAGGAAATTCAAGTTACTGGTAAGTACGGTTAAAATTACTTTTGAGGATCAGTACTGGGCTGAAAGATGCAGCACTGAGGTCTCTCCTGATAACAGGTGAGTAAATCGGAATTCGTATTTCGGCTGATTTTAGAGGAATATTTTAAAGTTCCAAAACTCCACACTTAGAAGAATTTCCAAGTGAAACCAGTCAATGTTAGCCTATGAAGGAAATTCAAGTTACCGGTAAGTACGGTTAAAATTACTTTTCAGGACCAGTACTGGGCTGAAAGATGCAGCACTGAGGTCTCTCCTGATAACAGGTGAGTAAATCGGAATTCGTATTTCGGCTGATTTTATAGGAATATTTTAAAGTTCCAAAACTCCACACTTTGAAGAATTTCCAAGTGAAACTAGTCAATGTTAGCCTATGAAGGAAATTCAAGTTACCGGTAAGTACGGTTAAAATTACTTTTGAGGATCAGTACTGGGCTGAAAGATGCAGCACTGAGGTCTCTCCTGATAACAGGTGAGTAAATCGGAATTTGGATTTCGGCTGATTTTAGAGGAATATTTGTATGTTTCAAAAATCAACACTTAGAAACTTTTTCAGCAAAAAGCAGGCAATGATATCCTATGGAAGGAAATTCAAGTTACTGGTAAGTACGGTTAAAATTACTTTTGAGGATCAGTACTGGGCTGAAAGATGCAGCACTGAGGTCTCTCCTGATAACAGGTGAGTAAATCGGAATTCGTATTTCGGCTGATTTTAGAGGAATATTTTAAAGTTCCAAAACTCCACACTTAGAAGAATTTCCAAGTGAAACCAGTCAATGTTAGCCTATGAAGGAAATTCAAGTTACCGGTAAGTACGGTTAAAATTACTTTTGAGGATCAGTACTGGGCTGAAAGATGCAGCACTGAGGTCTCTCCTGATAACAGGTGAGTAAATCGGAATTCGTATTTCGGCTGATTTTATAGGAATATTTTAAAGTTCCAAAACTCCACACTTTGAAGAATTTCCAAGTGAAACTAGTCAATGTTAGCCTATGAAGGAAATTCAAGTTACCGGTAAGTACGGTTAAAATTACTTTTGAGGATCAGTACTGGGCTGAAAGATGCAGCACTGAGGTCTCTCCTGATAACAGGTGAGTAAATCGGAATTTGGATTTTGGCTGATTTTAGAGGAATATTTGTATGTTTCAAAAATCAACACTTAGAAACTTTTTCAGCAAAAAGCAGGCAATGATATCCTATGGAAGGAAATTCAAGTTACTGGTAAGTACGGTTAAAATTACTTTTGAGGATCAGTACTGGGCTGAAAGATGCAGCACTGAGGTCTCTCCTGATAACAGGTGAGTAAATCGGAATTCGTATTTCGGCTGATTTTAGAGGAATATTTTAAAGTTCCAAAACTCCACACTTAGAAGAATTTCCAAGTGAAACCAGTCAATGTTAGCCTATGAAGGAAATTCAAGTTACCGGTAAGTACGGTTAAAATTACTTTTGAGGATCAGTACTGGGCTGAAAGATGCAGCACTGAGGTCTCTCCTGATAACAGGTGAGTAAATCGGAATTCGTATTTCGGCTGATTTTAGAGGAATATTTTAAAGTTCCAAAACTCCACACTTAGAAGAATTTCCAAGTGAAACCAGTCAATGTTAGCCTATGAAGGAAATTCAAGTTACCGGTAAGTACGGTTAAAATTACTTTTCAGGACCAGTACTGGGCTGAAAGATGCAGCACTGAGGTCTCTCCTGATAACAGGTGAGTAAATCAGAATTCGTATTTCGGCTGATTTTAGAGGAATATTTTAAAGTTCCAAAACTCCACACTTAGAAGAATTTCCAAGTGAAACCAGTCAATGTTAGCCTATGAAGGAAATTCAAGTTACCGGTAAGTACGGTTAAAATTACTTTTGAGGATCAGTACTGGGCTGAAAGATGCAGCACTGAGGTCTCTCCTGATAACAGGTGAGTAAATCGGAATTCGTATTTCGGCTGATTTTAGAGGAATATTTTAAAGTTCCAAAACTCCACACTTAGAAGAATTTCCAAGTGAAACCAGTCAATGTTAGCCTATGAAGGAAATTCAAGTTACCGGTAAGTACGGTTAAAATTACTTTTCAGGACCAGTACTGGGCTGAAAGATGCAGCACTGAGGTCTCTCCTGATAACAGGTGAGTAAATCAGAATTCGGATTTCGGCTGATTTTAGAGGAATATTTGTATGTTTCAAAAATCAACACTTAGAAACTTTTTCAGCAAAAAGCAGGCAATGATATCCTATGGAAGGAAATTCAAGTTACTGGTAAGTACGGTTAAAATTACTTTTGAGGATCAGTACTGGGCTGAAAGATGCAGCACTGAGGTCTCTCCTGATAACAGGTGAGTAAATCGGAATTCGTATTTCGGCTGATTTTAGAGGAATATTTTAAAGTTCCAAAACTCCACACTTAGAAGAATTTCCAAGTGAAACCAGTCAATGTTAGCCTATGAAGGAAATTCAAGTTACCGGTAAGTACGGTTAAAATTACTTTTGAGGATCAGTACTGGGCTGAAAGATGCAGCACTGAGGTCTCTCCTGATAACAGGTGAGTAAATCGGAATTCGTATTTCGGCTGATTTTAGAGGAATATTTTAAAGTTCCAAAACTCCACACTTAGAAGAATTTCCAAGTGAAACCAGTCAATGTTAGCCTATGAAGGAAATTCAAGTTACCGGTAAGTACGGTTAAAATTACTTTTCAGGACCAGTACTGGGCTGAAAGATGCAGCACTGAGGTCTCTCCTGATAACAGGTGAGTAAATCAGAATTCGGATTTCGGCTGATTTTAGAGGAATATTTGTATGTTTCAAAAATCAACACTTAGAAACTTTTTCAGCAAAAAGCAGGCAATGATATCCTATGGAAGGAAATTCAAGTTACTGGTAAGTACGGTTAAAATTACTTTTGAGGATCAGTACTGGGCTGAAAGATGCAGCACTGAGGTCTCTCCTGATAACAGGTGAGTAAATCGGAATTCGTATTTCGGCTGATTTTAGAGGAATATTTTAAAGTTCCAAAACTCCACACTTAGAAGAATTTCCAAGTGAAACCAGTCAATGTTAGCCTATGAAGGAAATTCAAGTTACCGGTAAGTACGGTTAAAATTACTTTTCAGGACCAGTACTGGGCTGAAAGATGCAGCACTGAGGTCTCTCCTGATAACAGGTGAGTAAATCGGAATTCGTATTTCGGCTGATTTTATAGGAATATTTTAAAGTTCCAAAACTCCACACTTTGAAGAATTTCCAAGTGAAACTAGTCAATGTTAGCCTATGAAGGAAATTCAAGTTACCGGTAAGTACGGTTAAAATTACTTTTGAGGATCAGTACTGGGCTGAAAGATGCAGCACTGAGGTCTCTCCTGATAACAGGTGAGTAAATCGGAATTTGGATTTCGGCTGATTTTAGAGGAATATTTGTATGTTTCAAAAATCAACACTTAGAAACTTTTTCAGCAAAAAGCAGGCAATGATATCCTATGGAAGGAAATTCAAGTTACTGGTAAGTACGGTTAAAATTACTTTTGAGGATCAGTACTGGGCTGAAAGATGCAGCACTGAGGTCTCTCCTGATAACAGGTGAGTAAATCGGAATTCGTATTTCGGCTGATTTTAGAGGAATATTTTAAAGTTCCAAAACTCCACACTTAGAAGAATTTCCAAGTGAAACCAGTCAATGTTAGCCTATGAAGGAAATTCAAGTTACCGGTAAGTACGGTTAAAATTACGTTTGAGGATCAGTACTGGGCTGAAAGATGCAGCACTGAGGTCTCTCCTGATAACAGGTGAGTAAATCGGAATTCGTATTTCGGCTGATTTTAGAGGAATATTTTAAAGTTCCAAAACTCCACACTTAGAAGAATTTCCAAGTGAAACCAGTCAATGTTAGCCTATGAAGGAAATTCAAGTTACCGGTAAGTACGGTTAAAATTACTTTTCAGGACCAGTACTGGGCTGAAAGATGCAGCACTGAGGTCTCTCCTGATAACAGGTGAGTAAATCAGAATTCGGATTTCGGCTGATTTTAGAGGAATATTTGTATGTTTCAAAAATCAACACTTAGAAACTTTTTCAGCAAAAAGCAGGCAATGATATCCTATGGAAGGAAATTCAAGTTACTGGTAAGTACGGTTAAAATTACTTTTGAGGATCAGTACTGGGCTGAAAGATGCAGCACTGAGGTCTCTCCTGATAACAGGTGAGTAAATCGGAATTCGTATTTCGGCTGATTTTAGAGGAATATTTTAAAGTTCCAAAACTCCACACTTAGAAGAATTTCCAAGTGAAACCAGTCAATGTTAGCCTATGAAGGAAATTCAAGTTACCGGTAAGTACGGTTAAAATTACTTTTCAGGACCAGTACTGGGCTGAAAGATGCAGCACTGAGGTCTCTCCTGATAACAGGTGAGTAAATCGGAATTCGTATTTCGGCTGATTTTATAGGAATATTTTAAAGTTCCAAAACTCCACACTTTGAAGAATTTCCAAGTGAAACTAGTCAATGTTAGCCTATGAAGGAAATTCAAGTTACCGGTAAGTACGGTTAAAATTACTTTTGAGGATCAGTACTGGGCTGAAAGATGCAGCACTGAGGTCTCTCCTGATAACAGGTGAGTAAATCGGAATTTGGATTTCGGCTGATTTTAGAGGAATATTTGTATGTTTCAAAAATCAACACTTAGAAACTTTTTCAGCAAAAAGCAGGCAATGATATCCTATGGAAGGAAATTCAAGTTACTGGTAAGTACGGTTAAAATTACTTTTGAGGATCAGTACTGGGCTGAAAGATGCAGCACTGAGGTCTCTCCTGATAACAGGTGAGTAAATCGGAATTCGTATTTCGGCTGATTTTAGAGGAATATTTTAAAGTTCCAAAACTCCACACTTAGAAGAATTTCCAAGTGAAACCAGTCAATGTTAGCCTATGAAGGAAATTCAAGTTACCGGTAAGTACGGTTAAAATTACTTTTGAGGATCAGTACTGGGCTGAAAGATGCAGCACTGAGGTCTCTCCTGATAACAGGTGAGTAAATCGGAATTCGTATTTCGGCTGATTTTAGAGGAATATTTGTATAGTTCCAAAACTCCACACTTAGAAGACATTTCCAAGTGAAACGCAGGCAATGATAGCCTATGGAAGGAAATTCAAGTTACCGGTAAGTACGGTTAAAATTACTTTTGAGGATCAGTACTGGGCTGAAAGATGCAGCACTGAGGTCTCTCCTGATAACAGGTGAGTAAATCGGAATTCGTATTTCGGCTGATTTTAGAGGAATATTTGTATAGTTTCAAAAATCAACACTTAGAAGACTTTTCCAAGCAAAACGCAGGCAATGATAGCCTATGGAAGGAAATTCAAGTTACCGGTAAGTACGGTTAAAATTACTTTTGAGGATCAGTACTGGGCTGAAAGATGCAGCACTGAGGTCTCTCCTGATAACAGGTGAGTAAATCGGAATTCGTATTTCGGCTGATTTTAGAGGAATATTTGCACAATGGTGAAGGGAGGGGGCGGGGCCTGAGGTGGCATCTGTGCAAACGCGCCCCGTGGCGCGTTTTAAGTTGGGGGATTAAGTCCCCTTGAATCATGAGGGTCCCTATGGGCCAACTAGCCCACCAGGAACCTCCAGTATGCGCCAGGGGCTGCGTTGCAGAGACATGTACAGAGGCCACACCCCTTTTACACCTCTCTGCAACGCAGCTCTGTGGCGCTTTCTGGACGTACCTGTTGGGCTAGTTGGCTCCCAGGGACCCTCAGGATTGAAGAGGATTTAATTTCCCATCTTAAAACGCGCCACGGGCCTGTTTGCACACATGTCACCTGAAGCCCCGCCCCTCCCTTCACCACTGTGCAAACGCGCCCCGTGGCGCGTTTTAAGTCGGGGGATTAACTCCCCTTGAATCCTGAGGGTCCCTGGAGTCCAACTAGCCCACCATGTTCCTCCAAAAAGCGCCACAGAGCTGCGTTGCAGAGAGGTGTAAAAGGGGCGTGGCCTCTATGCACCTCTCTGCAAGGCAGCCCCTGGCGCATACTGGAGGTTCCTGGTGGGCTAGTTGGCCCCCAGGGACCCCCAGTATTCAAGGGGAATTCGTTCCCCTCTGCAAACGCGCCAGGGGCCTGGCCTCTCGCTGGGGACTGTGGGGGGTCCCCAAACCCCCACAGTCCCGCCGGCTCCCGTGTCCTACGGGAGCCGGCAGTGCTACACATGGGGAGCAGCTAACATGCTGCTCCCCATGTGGAAAGCAATCGGCTTTGGATATTGGAAGAGAGAGCAGGTTTCCTGCTCTCTCTTCCAATATCCAAAGCAGTTTGCAATGACAGGACGGGAGCCGCGAGGCTCCCGTCCTGTCATTGCAAACAGCAGTGTCCCGGGGTAGGCACCCCGGGACACTGCAGGAGCCGGCCCTGGGGGGTGGCGGTCCCCAGGGCCATCAAGGGCTCCAGGAGGGGGCCGCGCGGCCCCCTCCCTACATCGAGAAAGCCCCGGGGAGGTGGTGGTCCCCGGGGCGTGTGGGGGGGCTGGAGCGCTCCCTGAGCGCATCCTGCCGATTTAAAAAAAAAAAAAAAAAAATTTTTGCACAGGGGGTCCTTGTGGGACCCCCTGAGCAGACCTAGGGGGTCAGGGTGTTTCTACCCTGCCCCCTTTGTGCGCTTTGCGCACTTGTTTCTGTCCCTCGGTTCTACCGAGGGACAAAATGGCTGCCAACACTTCCTGATTTGGAGTGTTGACAGCCAATTAACATAAAGCTCGTGCTCGGGAGGATCCGCGGCCCTAGATATACCTATCTTTTTTTCTTTTGATTTTTCTCAGCAACTACTGAACGGATTTACACCATTTAACAAAAAGGGTTCTTTCTGAACCAAGAACTACCTCTTTGCCAAATTTGGTGTAATTCCGTTCAGCAGTTCGGGCTGTAGCCGTGTCTAAAGTTTCCTATGGAAAATTGCATGGGGAAAACGCGTTTTGGGACCCCCCTTTTTCTCGGCCCCCGCTTGACGAATCCCCCGAGACTTTCAGGGTAGGAGCGGACCGGAGCGGGCCACAAAGTTTGAAAATTTTGCGAAGATACGTCAACCGGCAAGAGAGTTATTTCAAATAGAATGTCGCGGATTTCCTATGGATAATAGGTTGTAACTATAACTATCTACTGGCGACCGCCAGTAGATAATATATATATATATATATATATATATATATATATATATATATATTTATTTGTTGTCATATTTGTTAAGATGTATATTAAATATAATCCATTTTTTTAAACCAATGCTATTTCATATATTTAATATTTTATTTTATATATACCTAAAAAACGATATTTTGTACAACTATATTAATTACATATTTTTTTTTCAAATATTCTTGTACTTACCATCATAAATATAGGATGTCGATATTTTTGACATCAATTTTTATGACACGATATATTGGTAAGGGGATAGTTAAGGTGTCGATATTCTGTCAGTGAACCTCCCAAAATATCCTTCAGATGGAGTAAATCTCTTAAGGACATGTTATGCAGGAACATGATTTCTAGTTAAGAAGATGTTAGGGGATTTATAAGGACGGCTGGATTTGTGACATTTAAAAACTGCAAAGCATGTAAATCGAGCAAAAATGTACGATATTTCATTATACCTAATGCCACCCAGGAATTTCAGATCCTTAAGGGTTTCTCATGCAACTTTGATTTTTGTATATATGCCCTCAAAAATGTCCTTGCAAACTGTATTATAACGGGAGCACCATTCACAAGGTAAAAAACGTGCATAGGAACACATGAAAGCCATCATCCGTTGTGATAAACAGTGCCCGATTGTAAGGCATTTCAGGGAATGTCACTCAAGTGACACAGGCTAATTGCAATTATTGGCATTTGATCAGATCCCACTCAACATTTGGGTTGGTGACAGAGTGCTATCACTCAGAAGGTTGGAATCCCGCTATATAATTAGCTTCAGCACATTGCACCCCTAGGATTCAACATGGATGAAGAATTATCCATGCATTTAGGCTAATGCCTGTATGATGTTTAGACTGCTTTACTGACTATTTATCTTAGGCTTTTCAGAAGACCTCCTTTCAGTTTATAATTTTCAATATTAAGAATTTAAATTGGTATTTTCTATTTTTCACACAGGTGTTCACTGGGGAAGACTACGGAGTTAAATATGCGACTTCTTAAGTTAAGCAAGAACTTTACTTGTTGATAATCTCCTATTTCTGAGTTTAAACTCGTTTGACCTATTTGGGGATCTCATAGATTTATGCTGTCAAGATTATGTGGGATGTTATCTGTATATTCACTTTATAGCACATTATTTCGTGACATACTTTACCTTTTAGCACTGTTGTATTAACCCGCTTATCTTTCATATCTGACTATGATGTAAAGCTTTAGCAGTCTGCATTGTTATTATTTTGCATTTTTGTTCACATTTTGGGAAATAAGTAATACCCACCTGGGTACTATCTGTACTTATATAATTATTATAATATATGTGCACTGTTTATCCCTAACCTCATGTAGCATTGATATGCCTTGATATGCTTTTGTTGCCTTTATGTTGGTCTAGAGGAGGACGTATATTCATTGTTATTGATGATGAAATGTTCTTTATTTACAGAAGTGTAAGCCCACTTGGGTGTTATTGTTTCATGCATATGATGTATAAATGTGATTGAATTGAGGCATTTTATCAATACATGGCAGTACATTAGTATCTCGGCAATTAATAACTCACATCGATAAATTCCTTCTGTATATTAGTATACTAGTATACAGTGCAAGAATATATGAAGTTTCAGGGCCATTGTAATGGTTGCAAACACTTTCCAAGATTGCACTGATGGGATTATGTGACATCCGTAGTCCTTTGTTTGTTTTCAAGATACTATTTTGTTTTATATGTAAATCTTCACTTGCAAGGGTTGACTTGTGATCAAGAGAACAGTGGTTCTTGAAACACGTTGGGTGTGTTTGCCTTCATATTAAATCTTCCGGAATAGTTTCTTTGGCGTGCGCGTGCAAATAATTAAGAAAAATATCTTCACATTCATGAGTGGTGGGTGAGTGCAGTGTTAGAAGTGAGTGACTGCTGGCTGTGAGGCATATGAGTGATGTCTGAGGGCAAGGTGAATGGTGTGGGTGGGCTGGGTGAATGGTGTATGATGTGTGAGTGCAGGGTAAGCAATGAATAAGTGCAACATGAGAGGTATCAGAGCCCAAGGTGAGCAGTGTGAGTGCAAGTTGAGAGGTGTGAATGCTGTCTGTACAAGGTGAGCAGTGCATGAGTACTGGATGAGCGATGTGTGAGTGCAATGCAAGTGTACAGGATCAAAGCTGCCCAAGTCGGAGTGACAGTGTATTGCAACAGGGTGAGTGGTGTTGGAATCTACAGAGGGAACAGTGTGTGAGTGTGCAGGGTGAGCGCTGGGTGAATGTGCAGGATTAGTGGTGCATGAGTCTGCAGGGCAAGAGGTCAGCATGAGTATTGTTATAGTGGTGTGAAAATGGAGGGAGAGAGGTATGTGAGTGGCATCAATGCAGTCTTAGTAGTGTGAGTGAAGGGTGGGAGGTGTGTGAGTGAAGGGTGAGAGGTGTGTGAATGCGGAGTGAGTGGTGTGAGAGTTTAATGCATCAGTATCTGCAGAATGAGCATCATGACTGCAGGGTGAGTGATGTCAGTGCAGGGTGATGGTATGCAGGGTGAGCAGTGTTTGAGTGTGCAGGGTGAGCAGTGTTAGTGTGCACAGTGAGCAGAGTGCAAGTGTGCAGGGTGAGCAGTTTATTAGCAGACAGTCAGCAGTATATGAGTGTGCAGGGAGAGCTGTGTGAATGTATGCAGAGAGTGAACACTGTGTGAGTGCAGAACAGAGTATGTGAATGGTGTGTGAATGCATGGTGAGATGTTTGTGAGTGCATGGTGAGTGGTGTGTGAGTGCACGGTGTGAGGTTTGTGAGAACAGGATGAGAGATATGTGTGTCCAGGATGAGCAGTGTGAGTGCAAGGTGAGAAGTGTGTGAGCAGTGTGTCAGTGCTGGGTGAGCAGTCTGAGTGCTGTCTGTGCAGGGTGAGCAGTGCATGAGTTCTGGGTGAGTGATGTCTGAGTTCAGTGTGAGTGTGCGGGATGGGAGATGTCTGAGTGCATGGTGAAAGTGTCTTGCTGTATTGTAAGTGGTGCAGGGTGAGTGATCAGTTTGAGTGATATTACTAATGTGTGAGTACATGGGAGAGGTATGAGAGTGGTGTCAATGCAGGGTAAGAGGTGTGTGGGGGTAGGTTGAGGTGTTAGTCTAGGGTCAGTAGTGTGTGAGTGCAGCGCAAGCGGTGTCTGTGTGCAGGGTGAGCAATGTCGATGCAGGGTGAATGTGCAGAGTGTGTGGTATGTGAGTGTACTGGATGAGCAATGTATGACAGTGGAGGGTGAGCAATATGTGAGTGTGCTGGTTGAGTGTTGGGTTAGTCGAGAGTGAGTCTGTATGAGCACTCATGGTGAGCCATGTGTGTTTTCAGGGTGAATGGTGTGCCTGCATGCAGGGAGAGTTGTGTGTGTAGGATATGGTGTGTGAGTGAAGAGTGAGAGGTTGTGGAACAAGATGAGAGGTGTGTGAGTGATGAGTGCAGTGTGAGCGTTAGGTGAGTCCAGTTTGACTGGTGGGTGAGTGCATGATGAATGGTGTGTGAGTGTATGGGTGGGTGAGTGCATGGTCAGTGGCAGTTAAGTGCTGTGTGAGAGGTGTATGAGCAGTGTCTGAGTGCAAAGTGTGCTGTCTGTGGGTGCAAGGTAAGCAATGTGTGAATACAAGGTGAGTGGTGTATGAATGGTGTCTGAGTGCAGGTGAGCAATGTTGGAGTGAAGGGTTGGAGTGCAGGATGATGGATGTCTAAGGTAAAGGTGAGTGGTGTTTGAGTACAGTGAGTGGTGTATCAATACAGGTGTGTGTGAGTGTTGTGTGTGTTTAGATTGAGCTGTGTGGGTGCAGGGCAAGTGGTGAGTATGCAGTGTGAGTGGTGTGTGAGTGTAAATGGTGAGAGGTGTGGGTGCGGGATGAGCAGTGTGAGTGCAGGGTGCGAGTTGTGTGGGTGCAGTGTGAGAGATGTTTGAACAGTGTCTTGAATGCACAGTAAATGGTGTTTTGAGAGCAGTTAGCAGTGCATGAGTGCTGGGTGAGCAATGACAGTGCAGGGTGAGTGCAGGGTGAGCAGTGTGCAGGGTGAGTGGTGTCTGTGTGTAGTATGAAAGGTGTCTGAGTGTGGGATGAACAATGTGTGAGTGTGCATGGTGAGTGGTGTGTGAACCAGGGGGAGCAGTCAGTGAGTGGTGTTAGGGATGAGTGAGTGCAGGGTGAAAGGTATGTGAGCAAGTGGTGAGTGTGATGGAGCTCAAATTTCACCTATAAAATGTATGCATTATTATATGACAAAAAGCTGCAGACAGCATTTCTAAAAATGGCATGCAGATTTTGCTGCATGCAAATGAAAACATGAAAGAGGCCTGCAAATGAAATCATGTAAAACAATGCTCATTTAATTAATCATGGTTTTTTTAATGTGTAGTTTAGATTGAACCTCATTATAGAAATATATATTTAATTTAGATTAATTTAGAAAAAGTATCTTGAACTAGCATATTTGTGCTGAATTAACACGCATTTTTGCGGTGTAGAAAACCACGTGATTTCAGTTTGCTTTAGTAGACTCAGCTTACTGCAGTTTTTTTGCCCTTGAAGATTAGATTGGAATGTGCTCCTCTTCCCTCCCAACTTTCAATGAAAGGGCTTTGTTAATAAATCACGCCCTCCTGTTTCCGTCTCTTCGACCTTCACTATGTTGCATATTTTTTGTAGCCTGTTTAAACAGTGGAAGTGAAGAAAAAAACTCACAATTAATACTTTTTGTTACAGAAAAATGTAATTGTTTTTAAAATGTAAAAGGATGTGAAGTCATGTAATGAGGAACACGCCTGATTATTGATGTATCCAGTCAGCCCATGGGGAGACGATGTGTCTTGAAGTTCTGATTGGACCAGCTACGAGGACCAAGCACGTGGGCTTTTGCTTGAAATATGGCTTACAAGTGGGAGGGGTGGCTTTTTGTTCATTTTTTCCTGAGGGCCAGGCCCAGCTTCTGTGCTGGACACAGAGACGGGGAGGAGAAAGAAGGAGGGGCTGCGTCTGTGGGGGCTATTTTGCAGCTCCTGAGACAGAGAGACAGACCAGCACAGCGAGGCAGAGAGGGAGAGCTGAGAGGATCAGAACAGGTTTAGATTTTAGGTGCTAAACTTTAAATTTCATGCTTTGACTAACTGCTTTTGAAAAGATGTATTTGTCCTACGCATTTATTTCTCTTTATGGGAGATTTTTGCCATTATTAATTATTGATTAGCCTTGCAAGACTCACTCTTTTCTTACAAACTCTTTAAAAGTTTCTGACTGACAATTTTGCGCCACATTTTCTTCCTATATGGAATGCCTCGTATGCATTGCAGACTGTAATATGTTCTGTATTAATGCTATTTTTCCTATTTTTTCAATTCTGTAACCTGATTGATATTTGACTAATGAATAAAGAGTCAGAGAACCTTAACTTTTGACTAGAAAATAAAACCCTTTAAAATACTCACAACTCTCTTTATTGGCTTAAATATTAATTGCATTTTTGATTTTTCATGTTTATATAAAGTCTCCTGAAGGTAATACATGGTGTCAAGGGCCCAACATCTTTACAGCGGTAAATAGAGGTAAATGAGGTTTTGCATTGAGAAATTACCGTGAAATTACCGCTGCATCAAGTGCAAGTTGAGCACTGAAAGTGCTCATGATGAGCACTGATAGTAGAGCACGCGAGATGTGTGAATGCTATTTTATCATTTTACTTGTTATACCAGTCAAATAAAAGATATCACTACCTACAAAACTTTGGAATTCTGATAAGGCAATGTCATTATTTTAGATTCACTGGAAGATCTGATTTCTACTGTCATCGGAGGCAAACATGCAACTAAAAGAGAACAGATGCACAACTGGACAGTCTCACAAGTCCTATCTGAATGCACAAGCCTTGCCAGAGAATGACATCTGCGACTCCATTTTGGTCACCCAAGCAGCACTGGCTTAATACAAACATTTCTCCTCATTCACAAGCTGTAATATCTAACAAAAGGAATCTTTATGGCCTCGAACACGCACATCTGATTTTATCTTTGCATGTGTCAGGCTCAGCCGTCCTCTCGTTAAACCATTCCACCTCCCTTCCTCCCTCGCTTTCTCACTTTTCTTGCTAAAAAAAAGTGGCCTGGCCAAACGTTTTTCTCAGAAGTCCATGGACGACGCTATTGAATTTCCAGGGGTATATTTACAAGGAAAGTGGCGGAGCGCAGCATTAGCCTTCTTGGCTTAACGCCGCGCTTTGCCACTTTGGAAACGCAGGCATTATCTACAACAATACGGTGCAGCCCTGCGTTTCCCCCCTGCGCTGGCGCTAATTACAGCTACCTAGCGCCAATGCAGGCACCCTTGCAACATAGTGCAAGGGTGCCTGCGTTGTGGGAATGATTGTTTATGTTCAGGAAGGGGCACCTTCCTGCACATAAACAATCTTAAATGGCGATTTGTGTGCAGCATTTGTGTGCAGCACACATAGAAGTTGCAACTCATCATTTGCACCTTCCTGCACATAAACAATCATGCATGGCGTTTTGCTGTTTCTATGTGTGCTGCACAATGCAGCACACATAGAAACAGCAAAAACAAGGCGAAATAAAGCATTTCTCCTCCGTGCACCATGTTAAGACCAGGTTTTTTTTGGTCTTAATTTTGGCATCGCCCCATATTTATGCCACCCTTGTAAATATGGGGCATCATCAAAATTAATGGTTATTGTGGCGGAACGCCCACTGCAACACCCATTGCCCTCCCCTCTCACGCTAAGTATAGCGTGAAAGGGTGCCTTATTTACAAGGCAGGGTTAAGCCATGTTAAGTGTCTTAACACTGCCTTTTAAATAAGGCAAAGCCTGTATTGCCACAGAAACGTTAAAAAAAGTGACGTTCCTGTGGCGATAGGAGCTTATAAATATGCTCCCCAGGGTGCTGGACTGCGTAGTCTTAATTCTACCTCACGCCACCTTCATCCACCACCAGGCACTCCTTGGGCCTTATTTACAAGCCCCTTGCGCCGCCAGTACATCACTTTTTCCCATATTAAAAGTGATGCACCAGTGGTGCAAGTGGCTTGTAAATAAGCTCCCCTGTATCTTTATCTCACTCATGCAGGTTCTTTTTCATCCTTACCTTCTCCGTTTTGCCATGTTTTTCGCTTCCCTCTTCTTACTTCCTTTGTTAACTTTTTCTCCCTAACCTCTGGGTCAACGGCTGATGACGAAAAAGAAGTATTGGTCCACAAAATTAATGCTGTTGGGTCCCACCTCCAACCACAGTCTCAAATTAAGCAGTGAAACCACTACAGGGCGTGTATTTTCTTGTAGCTTTTAAACAGAAGCTGTATGCATTCCAGTACCAACCACAAGATGGCAGTGCTCCTACACAATAAAAATGACCTGAATGAAAGCTTATCAGGATGCTCATTAAATGTTATCCGTTAGTGAAGGCGGCTTTCTGCTACTTGAGTGTCGATTACTCCATGACTCCTGGAGAGCATAGAGATAGACTACTCTTTTTTTTTCAATGTATACTCATTTCCAACGAGCTATATAATAAGAGATATGAAGATAACATTCAATTAGATCAAATTATTTTTAAGAAATGTAAGCTAAAGGAGGAAAATCATCGGCGGAATCAAATTTTACCCAAAAGCGCTTCCTATAAATGTCCAGTATTTGTAAATGTCCAGTATTTGTAAAGCGCGAACAATTACCCGAGGGTGTCAAGGCGCTGGGGGCCGTCGGGAAGATTAAGCGAGCTATGCCCAGAGTCACATGGTGCTGGGCTGATCTGCCGCCGGCGATCAAACCGTGAGCCCCCGGGTTCCGTAGTCAGTCGCCCTGGCTGCTGCGCCACACCTCTTCCCTGAAATTGTGATCCTGACTGCAAAGGGGTCCAGGTCAGAGAGTGAGGGGTCAAAGGCATGGCTGAAAAGAACAAAATATTCTATAACTAATTTGGTGGGCATATAATATAAACATATTTATATAAAATAATGCACACACCTGAAATGAAAATAAAACTAAAGTAATTGCAAGTTAAAGTGATCAGTGGGAAATGCACTCTTTTACGTTCTGAGACCTCTATTGGTCAGTAGCATCATTGCAGGTGTTTGTATATGCAACAAGAGACCACAGATTCGAATCCTGGATCAGTGTAGAATAGTGAAGGGTGTTTTTAGACCCACCAGGTCTCAAATAGTGACAGAAAGCACTGTGAATATGACAGTGATTATTTTAAACTTGCATTACACACACTAAATGATAAGCTGATACAAACTGCACAAAAGATTTAGGTTTAAGATTAAACAAGTGCTTTCAAAATATAAAGTTTAGTAATATACAATCAGGTGGTACTTAGTGCAAAGATGTGTATTAGTGCCCGTTAAAAGGACGCACTCAGCTGGTAACACCCTTCCATTATATCTCAAACAGAATGAATCTTAGTCATTATGAAGCGTCAAGAGCCTCCGTGAATTAAAACATATATTGGCTCCAAAGAAGATTTTACATTTGCTGGTTAACCATCTGTGCACGTTTACATTTCTTTCAGGTAGCAGGCATCCCAGCGAAAGGGCCTGTTGCTTCTTTAACCCTGTCCTTTTCTTGCCTCCACAGCACATTAAACGTCTCCCTTAAAGCCAAGACATAACAAATGTCAGCGGTAACCATTCTGGGCCGGTTGATTTGTGACAGAAGGTAGAGGGACTCTTTTGGGTATATTAAAAAAGTATTGGCATGTCGTTCCCCATTGTGCTATTTATGTTGTTGTTATTATTATTATTATTATTATTATTTCATTATTATTATTATAATTGTTCTTTTTATGATTGTGAGGGTATTTATTAGGCGCTTCCATGAAATTTCTTTAAGGACCAGTCAAACATTGCCCGAGTCGGAGTATTTAGAGCTGCGGGGCTTAAACGTTGTTTTTAAAGTCCTAATGCCTGGTTTCTTGTCTTATTGTTCCAAGCATATTGTTCCACTACCCAACACCTTAATATCGTAATTTTAGTTCCAGTTGACGTTGGTGTAATTGTAAGAATAATCTAACCCAAATGTAGCCTTAGTATCTTTAGATAATTCAAATGTCATGTGTTAGGAGACCATGCTGCAACATGGAGCCAGCCCCTCTTCATGTAGATGATGATGCTCTTCTCAGCAATAACAGAAATAACCAGTGTCTCCTGGTGCCGCTCAGTCTCTTTGCAATCCTGGAACAATTGATGAGCAGGCAATAAACCACCCCATGCAAACAAGCATGGGATTCTCAGCTAGAGTTCTGCTTTGAGTCCTCTAATACCTCACCAACTGCCAACTATTCTTACAGACCGCAACCGCAAAATCCTAGAAGTCTCCTGCGGGGTTACATAAGTGTCCATCCTTTCATCCATCATCTTCAATCTCTACATGAAAACCCTCAGATGCCTGTTCACCAAAGACACCTAAACAATCCACCAATACACCAGTGACACTACACTGTACCTCTAAGCCTTTAGATCAACCACAATCAGTGACTCAACGCCTGCCTTGAGCTAATCTAGAATTGGACGTCAAGTACCTACCTAAAGCTGAGTACAAATATGATGGTGTACCTGCAACTCACCAACAGCTCCAAACATCCTAAGATCCAAGCCTGACTGACCAACATAAACCAAGAAAGCTTCACTCCTCAGTTGACGGACAATTCAGTATCATGTGGATTCATGGTCAAAATAAACTTCACCTTCAAGGAGCACAGCAGCAGGAAAACAAAGCCAACCAGTTAATCGCTGACCTCGAAAAAAAAAGTGATATCATACCTACCAGAATCCGACTTCACAACAAAGGTTAATGCTCTGGCCCATTCACACCTTGTAGGAAGCACATTTCTGCTCAGTGCCATACTCAACAATACATTCTAACCCTCTACAGGCATTGTAAACGTCACAGCATGTCCCATGAAGGGTTGTGTGATAGAGGCATGCATGGCTAAACCACGCGTGCCTCTACAACGCAGCCTGAACAAAAAATGTGTCTGAACAACGCATTCCTTTACACGCATACCTTTGCCATGCAATTTTGTGGCAATGGCATGATTGGTAAAGGGATGTGTGGTAAAGATCACACCCCAGCCCCTCCACACTGAGCCCTAAAAACCTGTCCCCTGTCCTATAAACAACCCCCCGAGCCCTAAAAAACTACCCCACCTCTAAAATCTAATACTACCCCAAACCCCTCCCAGCCCTGAGCCCTAAAACCCTGGCCCCTGTCCTATAAACAACCCGACCCCCGCCTGAGCCCTAAAAACTACCCCACCCCTAAAACCTAAAACTACCATGACCCCCTGCCCTGAGTCCTAAAACCCTGGGCACTGCCCTATAAACAAACCGACCCCTGCCCTGAGCCCTACAAACTACCCCATACCTAAAACTACCCTGACGCCACCCTGCCCTGAGCCCTAAAACCCAGACCCTTGCCCTATAAACAATCCCAAACCCTCCCCAAGCCCTAAAAACTAGCCCAACCCTAAAACTACCCCCCACCTCCCCAAGCCTGGCCCCAGCCCCTCTTACCTGTCCCCATTGAGCTTTCGGTCCTGACGCTTCCTGTTCCTGTTTTTGCCCATCCAGACATCTAGACGCTTATGCGTGGTTAAGGCATATCCATGGTTAAGGCAAGCGTGGTTGCACTTGCGGGGAAACGGCACTCACAGCTCTGCCCATGTTGTAAAGACCGTTTCCCCCTGCTTCTATTAGGAACTTGCTAAATCCATCATCATCCTCCTTAGTAGGACTTTGTGATGAATGTAATCTTTGACTCTTGTGGTTCTTCAGCCTACTGTAAGGAGGTTTGGAGTTAGAGCACTAAGAAAGAGAGGGATGTGGTATTGCTAGCTCAGCCCCAAGATGACTGCACTTTTTTATAGTTATTGTGGGGACTTAACTTCATGGTGCTTGGATGGATAAAATTGCAGGGGCCCCTTAGGCTTTCTGCTGACCTGGACGTCAAACTGAATTTCACCCAATTCCTTCAGGGCAGGCACTGTAAATGGTGTGGTCCACTTGGAGTGCTCCAAGGCAGGCTTGCTTGATTGCACAAAGTACAGTGATACAAGGGCCACTCAGACCATGCAGAGCCACACCTGAAATCCTTTGGCAGAACCGGAAGCGAATGGGTCCCATGGCTGGAAGAAGCTGAGGTGAGAACATGATATGGTGAAACTGGCCACTGAGAGGAGAAGAGGTTTACCCCCAGGCTAACAATGGGCTCTTTTCTCCCCGCAGTGTGAATATTGGCCAACAAGCGTATGTATGGGAGAGAACACAAGAAATCCAGTCCAAACTTAAGAGAAACAACATGTGAAAGAAAAAGTCTTTTTTTCTCCTAAAGATGACATAAATACTGAGCCTGCTGGTAAGGTACTGTTCTCCTTCACATGGAGGGAATTACTTATAAATTGGTATGGCAACTCTTAAAGAGCTGCAGGAGACCACAGGGAACATGGAGAACAAAATGTCCACTATGAAAAGTGCATTAGCCTCAATCAAATCCTGATGTCGGGCAGAATATCAATGCTATTGATGAACAAATTAAGGGGATTGAAGAGGTGCTGTAGAGTATGTGCTAACCCTACTCTGACACAGAACTTAACATAAATTATAGAGCCCAACTCGATTGGATCAATCTAAGACCGTCCCATTGACCTAAGGGGAAAATAATTATTTTGCTTTAAAGAACTCTCACCCACCAGGGGTATCCTTTGGTGGCATGCTTCATCTTAGAGTTCCTTCCCATTCCGTTGCCAGGCACATACGGAGGTATTTTAGGCGAGCAGGCCAGGAGGGGCCCTTGGAGTCTGTGTGACAACAGGCATGCTCCTCCTTCTTGTACCTATGGAGCACTATTAAGTGCCTTAATATATACCCATTTACAGACACCAAGTAGGTGGTTTAGGTGTCCTTGATAGATGTATGGTAAATTCACCAGTTACATCAGCATCATGGAATATGTGTAGATTGTGGTAGTATAATCGGTCCTGATGAAAGCCATGAGCATTTGAGATCCTAAGTGGAAGAAACATGTTGACCCTAAGAGGAAATAGGGGTAACTAGAGCCCTGGGACTTCCTAACTTTTCCCATTTTTAATCATATTGGCTGGCACCCAGATTAAAATGTTAGGGATACCAGACAGGTATTTTTAAAGAGTAACCCTACCCCCACTCACTACCCTATTTCTTTTCCAACAAAGAGCTCCTGTGCATCTCACGGTTTGTAGCACACCCCGTTCCGCAACGGAACGGGAAGGAGCTCTATGATGAAGATTGCCACCAGGGGTACCCCTGGTAGGTAAGAGTTCTTTAAAGCAAAAGGATTCTTTTCCCCTTAGGTCAACGGAGGCTCTTAGATTGATCGAATCAAGTTGGGCTCTATAGTTTGTGTAAAGTATCAATGATATTGACCACCCTATTTCGGCAGAGGATCTAGCTGGGAAAGTATGTGACAAAAAAGTCCAAAGAAGCCAGAGGTTAGAAGAGTATACTTACGCCCCAAACTGTATACCAAGAAGCAAAAGTGGAGCAAATTAAAAATTAGATGAAAACTGCAAAATCTTATTTGGACTGCTTACACCTCTGGAGGTAAGGGGCCTGAATGGGGAGGGTCACCGTTTTCTGCATACAGTGGTGCATTGGAACCAGGATGGGTGTGTGGTTTCTGTGTATGTGGTTTCTGTAGTCAGGCCCGGACCCAACTGGCATTATATATGTTGACATATTACAGAGGACCTCATCACACAATCTTCCTCAGTTCTTTATTTGTAATTATATGATATGGAGTGAGCAACAAAAATTATGCAAAAAATCACTACTCTATCCATTTTTATATTTCTAGTTTTTGATCCCCGAGGATGATTGGAAACAAACAGGAATACTTACCTATTCCTCCAACTAAAGAGCTCCAGGGAGAGCCCACCATGGCTAACAGAGCCGTTTCCATGGTGGAGGAGCCCGATGATGAAGACTGTTACCTTGGTGAGTGAGGGCCTTCACTCTTTTTAAAGGTAAAGCCACTTTATGTGGTTCCCTTTCAGAAATCATAGACATTCCCAGTAGTATTATACTACTATTAAGGTATGTGAAGTACTTTGGTGGCTGATTTACTGTAGAGGATGCACTTTGACACCATTCGCAAACTCTCCTCAACCTCCCCCATTGTTGTGATATAGGTTCTCAGTACAGCGGCTCAGCTCTGGGAGGCTTTCTTTTATGGGAATCTATTACGACTCTATAGGGGTATAAAAGGAACCTCATACTTTTGACAGAAGGTCAGTCAGGACTGTGAAAGAAACATCCCCAACACAGTAGAAAACAAAATGATGCAAGCAACACCACCAACCGATCCAGGTACCTACACCATCACTGATCACCCACACAAAGTGGGTTTAGCTTACAAGGAGATGGTAGTTAACATTTTATTAGCCCCATCTTTATTAGGGGATGTCAATATCTCACAGGCCAAAAGCCATATTGAAGCGTGGAATGGTTTAATAAACCCGAAAAGGGATCAAATAACTTGGAACATAAGGGTGACATTTTATACTCTTTCAAAGCATGTGTCCCAATAGTTCTTGAGTACAGATACCTCGGGATTAGAGTATGTATATCTATATCTTGACATTTCTTTCGTGCCAGACAATAACTCCAGATCTGTTTACTTACTTCCCACTCTGCTACAGTCTTTTTCTCCCAACAAATACAAACGAATACTGTCCTTAAATTCAATGAATTAATTTGTACAGAAGTTCTTCTTTTAATCACTAGATGGCAATACTGACCCTTCAAGAAAGGAAAACAAGGAAAGATCCCTCTTGTGCTTCACACTCGTATTTTCACACCAATATCCTCATCTTTTTTGGGGGAACCCTCATAACATTTATCATCCACACAGCTATTTATACACTGAACCCTGTTTAATGTAAAAATGTCTCCTTTATTTCATTTAATAAATCCTCAACACATAAAAAGATACTATGTTCGATGATATCTTCAAGTGCTATACTAAAATATCATAAAAGCAGATTTTAGAAAAACATAATTCATAATTTATACAGCATCGCATCATTATAATCTCGCACTAAATGCAATCCTCTATTATTTTCTTAAAAAAACAATATCAATTAGTTTCAATGATCGTAGAGCTAAGAGATACCATAATTCACACAGAAAAACAAATTTCATAGCAGGTTGTCACCAAATTATACAAAAAAATGCAAATAATATCACAAGTTGTCGACGCGGCGTTTGGGTGGTGTACAGTTGGTTCACCCCACCTTCTTCAGGACAAATTATTAAAAACCTATGAAATAATCATTGGATCACAATGGGTTTTTACTTCATTATCACATGCGGTCTAATTCACATCAGTTATGTCTTTTAAGAGGATGATATTTTTATTTAATATTGTTTTGAAATGATCAACCAAATGGCAGGCGCGGTCGGTCCATTGGGGCTGAGGGGCCACACCCCTCCACCTTTTGCCCCTCACGAACAGTGTCTGTCAGGCTGCACAAAGGTCTGCCTGACAGACACTGTTCACATTCAGTTCAAGCAGCCAGGAGCCATACATGCGCAAAATGCGAAGGCTCCTGGCTGCCTGAGCTGAACTTTGCTGGTCTGAGGAAGTCACAGCTCCTGTGGGCGTGACCTTCTCAGCTTAGCAAAGGTCCCTGAGGTCCTCCCCTCAGTGACGAGGGGTAGTGTGCGTCACTGATTGCCTCGCACCTGGGCGCTTCAGTTATAAGCCCTGAAGCGCCCAGGGTTGAGTGTCAATCAGTGACACTTCATCACAGAGTGGGGTGGGGTCAGCAGTCTCATTGACCCCATCCCACTCTGTGATGACGTTGGGACTGCTGCCTTCCCTCATTGGCTGACCTTAGGTCAGCCAATGAGGGAAGGCAGCAGTCCCAAGCCTCCTGGAACCTCCAAGGCAGAGCTGGCTGCAGCAGCCCTGCCAAGTATCACGCAACAGGCGTTAGACTAACGCATTTCAGTGTGGTGATCCGCATCACCGCACTGAAATGCAAAGTCACGCATTATAGCGCCTCCGCAGTTGTCAAGTCGGAGGCTGCTATAATGCACCATAGTGTCTGTGACAGCTGTAGCAGCGCACAGTGCGCGCTGTTCCTGGCAGGCTAAGGGAGATGACTCAGCAGCTTGCAGCTCTAGCTGCTGCGCTGCTACAATGTTAAACATTAATGACACCCGACAGCGCGGAATTACGTCAGGAATCAGTGCCCAATGAGAATCTGCCGCCTGCAACGCAAGCGCTCAGCGGCGGAAGTTGCAACCTGTTCATTTTGGCTGCCGCGGTAAATGGTGATGAGATTAGAGCCCACCAGCGCAGGCGGCTGATTTGAACTTGCAGTGAGTGCTCTTCTACTCTAACAATGGCAGCGCAGAGCTTCTGTGCTCGCACCTCAGTAAAGTGGTTCCGCGACCGGACCCGACCGGTTCCTCAACAGCCCAGAGGCAGCATGTACAGCTGAGCCAGAATGCGGCCAGGCATTGCCGAGGAAGTGCACGAATCGTTGCGGCCACGGCCCGCCAATTGCCGTCGGCTCGGGCTCGCCACCGTGAGGTAATCTCTTAGGCCTAAAATGCTAATCCTGCATATAAGGCTTGTAAACAGAGTGAAAGAGGGCGTTAGAGCAGACACCGTCAGCAGTGATCACTTTATATGTTTGATATTATTGTATATAATGTGTCGTGCCCCCACATGTCCTTCATGTTTGTGTATGTCTTTCACACGTCTGCCGTGGTCACCGGCACCTCGGTATATTCCGATGGACTACACCGGTGACCTGTGTTTAAAGTTTTATTACATTTTCACTGTGAAGCGCGGTGTTCGCTTCCTAATATGACGGAGCGGTGTTACCCATCATGCTCATAAAAATTTGCTCTGACGGCGTGCGCGGTGACAGTCTTAATCACCATCTGAGCTGCCGCCTGCCCTGTTACAGCTGGGAACTCTGCATCATACTGAGGTCTACCTGTTCACTGACACTTTTAAACTATGTTAGCAGTCACTTCCACTAACACTTTTAGGGTCGGGTGACTGTAAGAGCCTGTCAACTTCTCAGCGTGCCGAGTGTCACTAAGTCAGCAGAGCCTGTAGTGATAGTCTGCAGCTGGTGTGATGGTGACTGCTGTCAGAAGGGCTCGGCAGGTAGTGGGCAGCGCGCTGGACCAGGGAGAACTGCTCAGTCAGCTATTGATATTTTTGATGAGCATATTTCCTTTTGAAATAATACACCCTGTGGCCTATGATGCGACTCTTCTTAGAGTTTCTCATTGCTCAAATGGGTGTAATTGCTAATATTTACATGTTTCCCTCGTCTTTATTGCTTGATTTTGCTCACCAGAAAGTGTCACTCATAGGGGTATATTCACAAGAACGTGTGATAACTACCGCAAGAGTAGCGTAACGCAACTTTCAATATCGCAGCCTATTGCGGGAAAATAACCCAGTGTCAACGTGGAATTCACAACAAGGCGGTACCATTCGATAGTCACCAGAAAACGCGTCAAATGTCAGCGTGAAAATCAACGCCATGCCGAAAAAATGCGAAATGCGAACGCGAGAAATCATGCGATGAGGCCAATCGCGATAAAAAAAGCTGCGAAAAGCAGCCACAGGCCCGCAAATCCCACGCGTCTGGCGGGAAATTGCCCCATAAAAACCACAGAAACAACACACCAGAAACAAGCCAAAGCACGTAGCAACATGGATGCACCCTGACCCAGCGCAGAGGTCAACGCGAACCAAACAACCCCCACAGACCACCAGCAAGGAACAACTGGGTCAGGGAAGGCCAAGGAGAAAAGGGAGAGGAAGACGGGGTGCAGACCGCAGGAAAACAAGACCAGCGTCACGGAGGTGACAGAACACTACCAGCAACTGACCCACAAGTAGACCACCTGGAATGCAGTCGGAGTGCCGAGGAGGCCAATCCAGGAGGCCAAGAGGCTCCGCCAGGACGTGACAACCTAAACCAGGCACAAACCCGCTGCCAACAGGAAGGCAGCAACGGTGACAGGAGGTGGCAGTCCAGCGCCACAGGAGGAGCTGGAGGAAACCCAGGCCACAGTCATCAGTGTGGAGACGGTGCAAGGAGTAGGGAGTACGGACACAGCTCGACAGGACCTGACACAACAACAACAGGGTGAGGATCCAACAGGGACTGGGGGACGGTGGGTGATGGGCACAATGGCACACATGCACAATGAGGTGTAGCACACTGCACACCCACAATTACCCAGGGACATGTCCCCCATCCCCGTGGCACACTGCAGCACACACACATAGCAATCACAGCACATACCATGACAATGTGGCACAAAGTGCAACACCCACACTGCAGAACAGGGGACACAACTGGGTCCGCCCAGGCGCAGAAACAGAACAATCACATTGGACAGAGCAGGGAACTGTGAGATGCATATCTACGGCTACAACCCCACATCAGCCATGTAGGCCAAATGTACACTGTCCCAACTCAAATAGCCACCACCGCCCAAACAGTCACAATGTACATTGTCACACAGACTGCATGTCGACAAGAACAAGGTGCCAACACAATGCCAACATGCACCTCCCCTTCACAATGCAGAGGGACAAACAACACCTCCAGCAGGTCAGAACAGACAACCCATTAGTGATGCCGTAGACAACACCACACCTTCGACACCGACACCCTACAACAGCCCATGGACAACCCACACAACCCACCACCAGGACCAGGGCAGACAAGCTACTCAGAGGAGAACCCAGCCCCTGCAACAGACCACACAGCATGAAGCACCCGCAATCACGGCTGGCTCACAACACTTCACCCACCCACACATGGCACCCCAATGCCAGGTGTCAGAACGCCAAAAGGAGGTGGCCCAACAGGTGCGGGTGTTGCCCAACCCATGGAATGCGAACTAGAACACATACGTGGGTGTCCAATACCCTTCAGGGACCACCTACACCCCACAAAGGAGACCCACACTGCCATAGAGACACATGCAGATGCACATACCCAGTACAGAACCAGGGGCATGCACATACCAGTCACACACCCACGTTGGCTCAGCGTACGACGGCACAGTCCACTCCCCTTACGAATTGAGTGGGTGACAACAAAGCTACATGTCCAAGTTCTAGCCCGCTGCCTGCGGTGACATGTCTGCATCCGCTGTACACAGCACAATGTAATGTCGTAGGGCCTAGGGACCCCATGCATACAACAAGACCACAGGGACACATGCACATATCATGTTGAACTGGCTAAGGGCACGTGCGCCCGGCCCCTTTATTGGCAGGGCCACATGTACAGTGACGCCTGTGCTGGATGTGTGTGGGGTGAGTATAAGCCAGCCCGCACGGAGTGCTTGGTGCTGGCAACAACCTGAACAGTGGACACCAGTGTAATGGAAACAGAAAACACCAGCATAACAGAGTCAACTGCAGAGCAACATGGAGGGATCCGGAGTAAGGACAGAGGTCACCCAATATTCAGTCAGGAGGTTCCGTGAGTTGCAGTGCACTGAGGTAGGGGCACTAGAGAAGAGCGCGCTCATGTGAAGAAATTGCTAGGATTGTGTCCCTTCCGGTTAGTCCTCATGCACATGCAGTGGGGTATGTTACACCTGCATCAACTTCCTCATCAACGTCCCAGGTCCCCCACACTGCCTGAGGTGACAGTTGCGTCCGCAGTCCACAACGCAATACCCAGTAATAGATCCGGGTGTGTAGCTTGACTACCACCACCAGTCTGCATTCCTGCCTAGGGGCTGTTGCCTCCTGCCCTCCCATTGTCTGTGCCTTCTCCCGTCCGCACACTTGACACATCTTCCTCATCATAGTCCCAGGTCTTCCCCACTGCATGGGGAGACTTTCCTGCGCAACCTCACAACAGCACAAAACTCAATCAGTAACGGACAATGGCTTGCGGTGCACTGAGTCACTGGCACCTGGAGTGCTGAGCAGGGTAGCAGGCCGATGATGGCATCCACGACAGGTCTGAGCAACTCCGTAGGTCTGTCAGGACCACCCTTTCGACTCTGGCAGATGGCGGTTGGAGGTAGTCCTTGCGGTGGTGGCGAGTGCCTCCTGCGGTGATGTGACGTCCGGGCTGGTCAAGACTCGATGCCATGTGTGGGCCCTGGTGGCCCGCAGTTGGGGCCGGAGGAGGCGGACAGCGCAGGGCCACAGACACATGGCGTTGATGACCCCAAGACCATCGCTACAGAGGCCATTCAATGTCTCAGAAGAAGGGGTCCCAGGCCTGAGCAGCACAGAGTTAGTGGCCTCGGATGCACTGCGGCTGGCACAGGCACCCAGCCACGGGACGGTGACTTGCGGTGCAGTCAGATGGGCCATGTGACCTGAGCGGGTCCCCATCAATGTCTGAGGTGTATGTTGCGGAGGGTTGCGGAGGACAGTGGAAGGTGTCCTCCAGGGCATGATGCGGAAGGTCTGATGTTATCTGGAAGCAGCAAATGGAGGAGTGGAAAGTGCAACCCTCGTTTGCACCAATAATTCGGGATCAGCTACATGAGGATGAAAACTAGCCCCTAGTCCATAGACTCAAACGCCACCAATGTACGACCAGTGAGTGTCCATGAATGTCGGGGAACAAACTTAGTGGCACAGGTGCTGTGAGGGGATGCAGTCTGCGATGATGCCGGTACACATATGTGAACTCCAAGAATGCCAAATCAAGGCTCTGTGACCTACTGGACCACAGTGTAGGCCGGAGGCAGCGGTCAGCAGTGGCCCACAGCCACGGGTCGTTGGCTCGCGAGGCACAGAGTTAGTGACACAGTGGCAGTTGTCGGTAGTGTTCAATCACCTCCGTGATGCTGATCCTGTTCCCTCCGGACTGCAACGTGTCATCCTCTTACGCCCCTCCGTGCGTCTGTGATCCCACTCGTGCGCAGCGTAGACCGAGGGCAGTGGTCCGCGTAGGCCCACAGACACGTGTGGTTGTGATGCCATGCACAGACTTGTTGCCACCACATCGGAGGGTGTATAGTGAATTGTTCTCTGCCTTAAATAATGTTCACTGCCATGGTGTAATCAAGACTCAGTTCCAAATGTGTGACCTACCTGACCGTGGTGTAGGCCTGAGGCAGCGGTCAGCACGGCCCATTCACCGAGTGTCGCCGGCATAGGTTGGATGGCCCCACCGGCCTGCGTAGTTCAGGTTCAGTGGCACCACGTGTTAAGGTCACCTCCGTGTATGTGACCCGGCATTCGTCCGGACTGAGCCGCATCTTCCTCTTACACCTCTCCGTGCGACCACTGGTGTGGACTCGTGCTTTGCGACTAGGTGCTGGATGTGTGACCTACTGGTCAGCAGGGTAGTCCTGGTCCCTCATCCACGTGTAGCCGGCTGGCGTTGAACAGAGTTAGTGGCACCACATGTAGCAGGCTGGCGTAGAACAGGGTTAGTGGCACCACATGTAGCAGGCTGGCGTAGAACAGGGTTAGTGGCACCACGTGTAGCAGGCTGGCGTTGAACAGGGTTAGTGGCACCACGTGTAGCCGGCTGACGTTGAACAGGGTTAGTGGCACCACGTGTCGCAAGATGCCCATATGGAACTATGCCTCACTGATCGGGGGTCTGGTGCTGTGGCCGCTGGCCCGGATTTGGGGTCACTGCCATTCATGACTCAGGACACAGTTTCACATATGGGACCTACTGGTCCGAAGAGTAGGCCGGGAGCGGCAGTAGAGTACGTCAACGAAAAAGGAATAAAGCGGGCCTGTGTCGTGGAGGCCGTGATGGTCTGAGGTGGCTGCGAAGGTCGCGGGCCTCGGGCTTGGGGCTTGCGCCGGCACGTGGTGGGCCCTCCTTGACACACGCCGGTGTCAGAAGGTGATCAGTGTGGCCTGGCTGCGCAGGGGCTGGCCTGACAGGTTCGTGGTCCGGCGTGCCGGGGTCCAGCAGGCGCACAGCATCGCAGGCAACTCCGCTCACGAGGATGGCGTCGGCCGCGTGGCGGGGTGGGGTGGGAGGTACCGCCCTGGCAGAGACGTGGGTCTTTCTGGAAGAGGACCACACCCAGGCCTACATGCTTTTTATTCACACCCCTACGCTGGCGTGGCGTACGCCGGGCCATCCCACTCCGCTGACGCTTAGGGGGGGCGTAACAGGCAACATTTCCGCGAGGTCCCCCACTGGCTGGGGTGACATGGTGGTGTCCACTGTCCACTACACTCCATACACAAGCGGTGTATGTCGATATGGGTGTGTTCTGCATACTGCGAGGTGTCCAGCACATCTCCGGCACTCTTGGCATTGTGTACTTTCCCAATCATGGTTCTACTGCATCCTTCACACATGCCTGGTTGCCACCTCTCCCCACATTCGGCTATTATGTGGCTGAGGTGCCATGCCATTGCTGGCTCATGTTCAGGGCTTGCCCATGTGGACATTGTAAGTTGTTCTGTCGTGTCTGGTGTGTGGGCATCTTGTTGTGCCTGTTGTATGTGATTTTGTGACGTGTGCATTGCCAGCGTTGTGAGTTGCATGGTTGTGGAGTTGAGGTGTGTGGGGTGTTCATTTGGATATTGTCAAGGGGCTGTGCATTTGCCTTGTTGCCATCCTGGGAACGCTGGTTGATGATGGACTGTCGGAGGATGAAGGTATCATGCACACTGGCTGTGTATTTGAAGGCGACATGTTGGGTGTTCCATGGTGTTCTGTTGTTGCCTGCACATTGATGTGAGACGTGTGCTTCCTGTTGCAGTGATTGTGTGCTGTGTCACCAGGGGGCACAGGTAGTACATGTGTGCTGTGTATTGCCCCCAACACGAGCGTGCATCCTGCTTGGACGTATGGTCCTTGCTTGGTCTCCAGCGGATCCTGCGCATTGTGTTGTACGTATGGGGACTGGGGTACCAGTGTGATGGTGATGTCCAGGACAGGTGTGGGGGACTTGGATGTGGCTGGCTGTGAGACTCCTCCGACTCTGGCGGGTGTTGGTTGGGGGGTCCCAGGGGCCAACAGGTGCAGCCACGCCATCAGCTTTGTGTGGGGTGGGATGTTGGTTGTCCGCTGTGTTGGTGCCGTAGCCCTGTTAGGCGATGATGGTCAGGATGCGTAGGTTGGTTGTCCCTTTCATCCTGTAGTGGACGGTGACATTGTCAGATGTTGGGTCTGTCCGGCTGGTACATTTCCTGGGGTTCCGCTGTCTTTGTCTGCGCTGCGTCTGTGGTGGTCCGGGGGGGGGGGGGTATTCCGGGTGTGGGTTGGGGTTCTGGGGTGGTGGAGGTGGGTGTTGTGGCCCTCTTGGGTGTCCGGGCCGCATGATGGGTGGCTCCATGGCATCTGTTGCCCTTCGGATGTGGCCCTGGGCTGTGCTCCCTTTTGTGGTGCTGGCTGCCGTCTGACTGTACACCAGGTCAGAGCAGGTGTAAATTTCCTGGTGCTAACGCGCCTTATCGCCTGTTTTGTGTTTTTATCGCCGATGTGGCTGGTCGTTGTGAATGTTGAGGTGTGATGTTGTCTCGGCTTTTGGCACGGGAACGCCTACTCTGCATCTCATTAGCGATATTTGCGGGGGTCCTCTGTGGCGATGTTTTTTGCGGCTGCTATCGCGGGTAAAATGGTGCTGTGGGCTGTTAACACCGGCTTGTGAATGGGGAGGTAAATTTATCATGACTTTGGCTGCGATAAAGTGCCGTTAATTCGGCGATAGCTCCTTGTGAATATGCCCCATAGTCTTTGAAATGTCACTCATATTAACACTGAAATTATGAAAATGTCACTCATAGCAATCTGAAACCTTGGCAGCTATGCTGCAGGTAAGTGTGTTTTGTTTTCTTTTAAATTAATGTTTGGTGCGTGCGTGCATGTTTGTATGAATGTTTGATAAAGAGTGTTGTGAATGGATGTGTTTGTGTGTGTGCGCGTGTGTGACTGCCTGGCTGTGAGTGTTATGTGTATGTGTGCGTGTGTGTGTGTCCCGCCCCCCCCTCCAAAACTTACCGGCCGCCACTGCCAAATGGTCTGAACAGGAAATCCCTTTTTGTTCTTTGTCTGCCCACTTTTCATCAGTCAATTCACACAAATATCACTGATTGTATTCACGGAGGACAAACTTCATCTCTTTCTCCCTCGGTGTTCTTCACAAAAGGTAGCCTTGCTTCCAATTCTTACTTCTCCTTAACGTGATAGTCTAAGGGGTGCTGTACTAATTTCCACCCTCGCATTCTTATTCTTCTAGCAGTCTCTTCTACTCGATCGGGTCTTCAGCAATCAAAAGCAATAATCAGGAAAAACGTTTCTCTTCCCGATGAGCAGTCAAGAGTCCTTGAAAAAGGATACCTGGAAAGGCAGAGATTACAGCACCCTCCTTCAACAGCCACCACAGCATCAACAGTTGGGAAGCACAGATCTATGTTCAAAGTATGTTTAAATAGTCACCATGGTGATGCACCTGACTGCAGTTTGAACCACTAGATCATAAATCTAAAGGTACATAGCATGTCTGCCAAGCATGCGTACAAGTTAAATTATGTTGAGCCTATTCTTGTTTTCTGAATGCGTACTGCAGTAATTGGAGGAACCGAATGCGGAGAAACTTGTGTTAAGACAATAACCATCATTCATCTATGATTTCACCCTAAAACTTTGAGGCTGTGCATTGATCTGAAAGTCCTCAATGAAAACATTGTTTTGGATCGTCACCCGCTCCCTAATATTAATGAGGTTGTGAGCATGTTGGGGGGTGCCAGTGTATTCTCCACACTTGATCTTAGGTTGGCATACCACCAAATTTAACTGACTGAGGACTCCAAGAGTTTAACTGCGTTTATCACCCGCAAGTTTTGTTTCGGTTCAAAAGGATGCCGTTTGGCCTTGCATCAGCGGCATCCGTTTTCAAAGAGAAACGTTCCAAATTTTTTGTGGCATGGAAGCGTTTGTTAAATGTTTCCAGGATGACATCCTCCTCTTCTCCAGGAATGTGTATGAATATTTGGAGCACTTGAGTAAAGTGTATGGGGTATTGAAGGAACATGGTCTGACCCTCAAAGGAAGCAAGTGTAAACTTTTCTAAGAAACAGTGGAGTATTTGGGGCATACCTTGTCGAAAGAAGGAGTGATACCTAAAAGGTCTTTGATTGATGCTATTATGAAGGCACCAGTGCATGACAGTAAGGAGAAGTTGCTTTCATTTTCAGGGCTGTGTGAATACTAAAGTAAGTTCATCAAGGACTTTGCCACCAAGATGGAGCCATTAAGGGAACTAGCTAGAAAGAACACAATTAATTTGGACTGAGAGTCAACAGCGGGCATTTGATCAAATCAAAACAGAGATGGTGGAAGCACCTAGTTTGAAACCATTTCATGTGAACAAAACCTGCATTATTACAGTGGATGCACGCCTATATGGAGTGGGAAGTGTTTTGTCACAGTGTAGTGGAAGGGAGGAGTGGAATATAGCGTTCACTTCCTGCACTCTCAGTGATACCGAGACACGCTAAGCTGTGATAGATAAGGAGTTTCTGGCATGTGTGTGGGCAGTGGAACACATCTGTAATTATGTGTGGGGATCTAGATTCACATTGAAGACAGACCACAAGTCTTTATTAGGAATTTTGTCTCCTGGAGGGGGGTGGGGGGGTCTAATGCTACAGCATGCAGTGGATGGGATGTCTGGAAAGTTTAGTGGTATTACCGAAGGGATGTAGAAGGATGCTATGGAGAGTGATCTGTTGTTGGGAAAGACTGTGGATCATGTTAGAAGAGGATGGCCTATGAGGAAAGTGGTTTCATCTGAATTGTTTCCATAAAGAAAGGTTTCAGAGGGTTTGGAGGTTGAAGGAGATATGTTATTTAGAGTTGGAAAGTGTAGGAAAGTGCCCCTGTTTTTGCATGGTTACCCCCCACTTTTAGTCTGAAACATGATGCACATTTGACCTGGTGTGCCAATCAGGTTCCCCGGGCCTGTGTTCTTTCCCATGGCTGTAAGTTGATGGCACACATCCCTGTGTGCCACACCTGCAACCCACTGCCTGTGGCCTAGGTAAGCCAACCCTCTAGTAGGGCGCACTAGACCACAGATGAGGGTACAGTTGCATGAGCACTGTACCCCTACAGTGTCTAAGTTCATTCTTAGATATTGTAGATGCAGTAAAGCCATAAAGAGTATATGGGCTGGGAGTTGGTCATTACGAATTCCACAGCTCTATAATGGCTATACTGAAAACTGAGAAGTTTGGTAGCAAATGTCTCAGCACATTAAACCCACACTGATGCCAGTGTGGGATTTAATGTAAAATGCACACAGAGGGCATCTTAGAGATGCCCCCTGAAAAACGACCAGCCCTGGTGTGGTTCCTGAATGGCTGCCCGCCATTTGCCATCCACCAGACAGGTTTATGGATCCCTGGGTAGAGGGCCTCTGCTCTCTGGGTCCAGAAACAAAGCCCATCCTGGGCAGAGGTGTCATGCCTCCTCCCCCAGGAAGGGTTGAGTCCATGAAAGGGGAAGCTTTAAAGGCCTGCCACCTTTGTAAGCTGTCCCTGCCTTTTGCTGCCCCAGCAACTGGCTCCCACCAGTTCTGACCCCCACTTTGGGCAGAAGAATCAGCGGCAAAACTGAGCTAGGAGGAGAGGTGTTCCCACCTTCGCCAACCTCATCCCTCAGGTGAGTGAGGCGAGGTAATCTTGGAGATGAGGGGACCTAACCAATTAGGAAGAGGCTTATGCCCTATTCCCACTTGTTTAATAGGGGGTGTGCTCACCCCAAGGAAGGGACCCATTGGTCCCGACCAGCACACCCCTGTAACACCCTTACATTTATATATATTTAGGTGCGACCCTGAACCTTGCCTCCTCAGATTCGAGGAAGAAAGAAGAAGGACTGAAGCGCTGTGCTGACCCAGGAAGAAGAGGACACCTACTGCTTTGGCCCCAGCCCTACCAGCCTGTCCTGACTTCAACCTGCCTACAGCGAGAACCCTAGTGTGACCAGTAGCCAGCAGCCCCCCAGAGCCCAGAGGACCTGCCCTGCACTCATCTAACAGACTCTTTCTCCGGTGAGCACCAGATTTGCTCAAGCAAAGACTCATCCACAGAATCCGGATCCAGGCGGCTCCGCGATTTTGTACCACTCTGCACCCGATGCCCACAGCCCGAGATCGAGTAGCCCATCACCACGAGGAGGTCTCCCCAGCGATCCTGACCTGGGATCTGGTGTTCCCTGACCTCCGTCAACCTTCAAGATGACGCCTGCAGCCTCAACCTGAAGGGTCCCCCCGAACGCGACCAAAGCTGGTAAGACGACCCAACGCCAAAAGACACCCCTGCACTCGATGTCCCACGGCTTGGGTGGCCCAGCCAATGGTGTACAGGCATCCCCCAAGAACCCAACTTACCTCTCCAGCCAGTGGTCGCCTTCACGAAGTCTCCCTGCCGAGCCTGCAGCCTCTTTGCCAAACCATTGGAATCTACAGGTTCCTCGACGTCTCCTTGGCACACTGCACCCTGCCTCCCCTGTGCCGCTGGTGGTGCAGCTCCTGTGCTGATTGTTGGCCCCTGCAGTGCTGACCTTAACCCCAGGAGCTTTGCTCCCACATACGAGTGGCCTGCTCATAAGCAGCCCCTAACCAAAGGTGCCCTTAGCCCTATTGGATAACGTTGGGCCCCTGCACTCTGCACCCAGCTGCCCCAGTGCCGCTGGTGGTGTAATTTTAGTGCCTACCTAGACATTGGGGAACCTTGGTCCTAACCCCCAAAACTCCCACTTGTAAGTCATTTACTTACCTGAGAACCATTAATCCTTTTTCTCTCAGAGGAACCAATGTTACGAGTTTTGGTCCTAAAAATCTTTTGTCGAATTGAACTTTTGTATGAAAGAAAAAGTAACTAAACCTCAAACCTTCAAAAGTCTTACTTACCTTCTATTGTGAGATCCCCAGTGTGGTATCTAGGCATACCACCCCTAGTAGTCAGTGTAATCTAAAAGTAATCCAAAAGTATTCCAAAAGTAATTACTGTGTAATTTGAACAGTTTTTGAACCCAATACAAACCTGTAATGATTGCAAATTCAACCACAACTGTATTTCCTTGTAAAGTCTTGCATTTGAGTGTACAATTCACTTACCTGGGCCAAGTCCTGCTTGGTTCTAAAAATAAAACATAGGTATAACATTTTGATACTTACCTAATTGGTCTGGATTCTGTCTCTGAGTGTGTGCCGTCAGTCTTGATTGAGTGAATACAGTAAATGCTTAACACACCCTCTGCATAAGCCTAACTGCTGACCCACACTACCACAAAGAGAGCTGTTAGTACTCACCTAATTTAGCCTCTGCTATACCTCTTGAGACTCCCTGGACTCTGTGCACACTGTACCTTACTTTGGTATAGTATATACAGAGCCAGCTTGCTACAGGAAGTTTATACCTTCTGTCAGTTTGAGGGACCACGTTTTGTCTGTGGCACATGAAAGACATTTAGGCATGTCATCCATGAAAAGATTGGTAAGGACTGTGTTCTTGTGGCCTGGTCTTGATAGGGTGGTGGACAGAGTGGTCAGGGAGTGTGATGTATGTGCCAATAATGAGAAAATGTTAAAGGTGGTCCTACACCTTTAGCACCTGTTGAGTGGTCGGAATTTCCGTGGCAGAAGTTTGGATTTGGCATTGCTGGTCCTTTCGATTTCTTACCTCAAGATTGTAAATTTGCCATGGTTTTGGTTGACTACCATTCGAAAGTGAAGTTTGTACCACAAGTCACTACTTCCAGTGTTATTGAGTTTTTTAAAGAACTGATTGCTAGAGAAGGTTATCCTGAAGTTCTTGTCACAGATAATGGAGTGTAGTTGAAGTCTGTTGAGATTGAGATTTTCCTCAAGTACGCTAATATTTGCCATGTCACCACCACTTTATACAAGTCTCAAGGTATTCGTCAGGTAGAGAGGTTCAACCGTGGGTTGAAAGAGGGAATATATCATGGGCATGTGGTTTTGGAGCAGGATTGAAGGACAAACTTAGGAAATAGTTATGGTTGTATCGTATTGCTCCACACACCACCACTGAGATTAGTCCCTTTAAATTGCTTAAGGGGAGTGAGCCTGTCTCCAAGTACTGTCCATGGTGGTTCAGAAGGAGGCAAGATGGAATGTTTGGAGAGGAAGGTAAAGAAGATGCGTCAATGAGAGTGAAAGAAAAACAGGACGGGCCATATTATCAAGAACGGCGCAAACATTATCGCCGCTTTAGCGGCAGGAAACTGCAGCTAAAGCGGCGATAAGGGGCTTGATAATATGCCCTATAGAATTCCAATAGAAGCCCAGGTTTGATGTCCTTGACATCAGAACCTGGACTTCATTGAATTCTATAGGGCATATTATCAAGCCTCTTATCGCCGCTTTAGCGGCAGTTTCCTGCCACTAAAGCGGCGATAATGTTTGCGCCGTTCTTGATAATATGGCCCGACAAGTTTAAACGTGCCTATGATGTCAAATGGAAAGTCAGGGAACCCAATTTTGTGGTGGGTGATTGGGCCAGGATTCGCAAACCTGAAGTATTAGCCAAAGCAGTCTCCAAGTTTGGTAGGCCTGCACGTGTGGTAAAAGTTAGGCGTAACAGTGTGGTCACACAGGATGGAAAGGTTTGGAATGTCAGCTGAGTGACTAAGAGGTTGAAGAGCACTGTCACATGTTTTATGACAAGGTTGGTCAAGATGCGTCTGTAGCATCAAGGGTGAAAAATGAAGTCCATGTTAAACGGGTTCCTCGAAAGTTTGCTGAATATATGAAACGGGTTCTCTTAAATTTTTCATATGTATAATGTTTTTCTTATTCTTCCTGATTCTTTCATTGTTTATATATTTATTGTTTTCTTATATCTCCTGTATATAGGTTCTTGTTTTATGATCTATTCCTTTCTTTTTGTTATGTTTGTTGAGGAGGGTTATGTGTTATATCTCGGGTTAGTTCCCTTTAATAAAATGTGTGTGTTTAATTGTGGTATGTTCCACTTGTAGTGAGGAATGTTCAGTTTTGAGTCGGGTACTGTGCCGTCTCCAATAAACTTACTACTACTTTCTTACCTGGATTGGTACTTTTTATGGATTGCAACAGTTAGACTCTGATGGGCAGTTTTAAAGGGATGGTATGGCTTTTTCCCAGAAATATGCAGGATGAATTTTGAGAAGGCAAGGCTAGTGGCACCAAAGGCCTGCACTGAATCCCTTTCATCACAGGATGAATAAGCCAAACACAGTCCTAAGGAATTTCTCCCACAAAGGGAGAATGTTCGGTCAATAGATGGAGCTGTGAAGAGGAAGTCGTTAGGAGGACTGCAGGTCAAATTTGCAAATAAAGTTCAACCAGTCTATCCACCCGTTGGTCCATGGCATCTACTATAGCAGACACTCTCCTGGGAAAGTAGAGCACATAGAGGCAGCCATTTAAAAGGCAATCTCATGGGACTATTGATGAGTCAACTGTTCAGTCAAGACAAGACATTAGCAGTCGAGAGAAAGCCTGACTGCAGCCTCTCAGACGCAGGAAGCCCTTGAGCTGAATTGTTGAACCCACAGTATTTTGGTGAGATGAAAGAGGAATCTGATCGCCACTCAACAGGGGGTGGGTGGAGCTTCACTACGTGGAATTCTGCAGAGTTGAATAAAAACTCTGTGAAATTCCGCTCCACCCGTTGTGAGACTGCGGTGGAGCTTGGCCAGCTAAACAAGGCATTGCCACAGCAACAAACGCACAACAAATTCCCAACAACACAAACACACACACACCCCACAGCAGACGAAGTGCACTCAGAGACACCTCAACTGTAGTTAAAGTGTTACAGGGGTCGTCTGGGGCAGTGGGGGGCTGAAAGCAACCAGAGCCAGACGGTGCGAGGGCAGGAGGCCCTAGAGGCAGCTGAGGCTAGGAAGTAGAGAAGGTTTCGTGGAGGAGGGAGATCGGGTTTCAGCCAGCGTGTCACATGCCCCCTATCTTCTCCCTGGCTGCAGATCCTCAAGGTCGACAACACTCTCCCGCTGCCTCCTCAATCCACCCTCCGGAGGAGAACCTCGGCTTGTCTGGCCTGCAGCGGACTCAGAGCTGGGTGCGCTAGTGTTCCATCAGTTGGAGCTCCCCGCCAGTTTGTGGCCCCTTCTTTTGGATGCGCATGTGTGTTATTGTATGCATGCACACTAGAAACCTGCGGCGACTGCGAGCCCTCACCGCAGCTCTGTGCATGTGCCCTGCCACCCGGCTCCTCAGTTACTGCGCGGTTTTTAAAATAACAATAAAGGAAATAATAACTTAAGTTATTATAATGTGATGGTGGTAGTGGGTGATAAACTCTGCTACGTGGCAGCGGGACGCAGAGTTTTTTGCCAAACTCCACGTTCCAAGCGGAACACAGAGTGGTAAAACTCTGCAAACTCCACCGGCAGAGCGAAGTTTACCTCCCACCCCTGTACTCAACAAAGAAAATTTGGAAAGAAATAACCAGCACACTTTCCTCTTCTCCCAAAGCAGAATGCACGTTTGACCAAGCAAGGACCACCAAAAATCAAAGTGAGACGTGATATTATAAGGCCTTGTCGTCCACCCTGAGACAGTCTGAATTATTGGGGAATATCTTTGGTGGGTATTGTAATTTATCATTGGTGTCCCATTGTCTTGGTTAATGATGGTCTGCAGATGCTGATCTAGGATTACCTTTAAATATGGAACGCTCCAATATTTGTTCACAGGAGCAGGGAGAGCTTATGGCAGAAGGTGGTAAAGGTTTGGTAACCATATACAGAAAGAGATAGTAATCACATAACAAATGTGAATGTTCAGTCATAACGTTTCTTTAGAAAAACAATAGGTTTTTATTGAAAGAAACATAGGATAGTTATAATAATTATCTTCAAATGTTTACAACTCCTCCGAGGTCTAGTTATGACACCAAAAATGTAATCAGTACTTAGTGTCAAAGCCACTATAGCAGTTTACTACAGAGATTAACAGGCAATGTTGTCCAGCAGAAGAGATCTCCCAGAAGGCTTTGCCAGCCTTTGGCTGTATGGGGAACATGGAAGCTTTATATCTCCAACGTTCTGACATTTCTTCTAGTCCTATGCTGGGCAAGGGTAGCTCAGCAAAAGTTACATGGTGCTTTTAAACCCCCAAAACAATCCCCAACTGTTAATGGTTATTAATCCAAATGGGTAATTCCTCTTGCTCTAAAACGGGTTGTTGGAGGATGATTGAAAGTGGTGTCCAGTTAAGCAAGTGCTGGTTGACTTCAAGTAGTAGGTAGGCAGGCACCCAACATTCTTCAGGAGATTCCAGCTGGGCATCACTAGCTGGTGACAGTCATTGTTCAGGGTACTGCAGAATGCTTTAACACCTACTGTACGCATCCCAAAGGTGACCACAAATTTCAAGAACCTGTTCCATAAAAATGTCCAGATTCGATCAAGGTTTTTCAGTGTTGGAGGCATCCACTAGATAATATAGTACCTACTGAAAACAAGGGCACCAAGATAAACAGATATAAAGGGTTAGGGTGATGTAGGAATTACCATATTGTACGAGGTGTACACCAAGATTTTTGTCTTGACTGTTTTTGCTGTAGAACTCTCTGCACTTTACCCCTGGTAACCAGCGGTAAAGTACCTTTGCTCCTCCTTTCAACATAATGAAGTTGGTATAATCCTAATTGCTATATTTAACTTATCTACAAGTCCCTAGTACATGGTAAAAATGTACCCAGGGCCTGCAACTTAAGTTTCACTATTAGACTGCAGCACCTTTTGTGCCATCCAAAATATACCCATTTGACAGGACAAAACCTCGCTTTTAATTATTAATAAGTCAACCCTATCTAGACCTTGTAGTCCACAATGCAGGGTGCAAGGTAATTAGGAGGACAAGTTGAAATGTAATTTAATGTGAACATGTCCTTACAGTGGCTAGCATCCAAAAGATAGCTTTTTCTGTGGCAGGCCTAGCTGTCCTATGTAGAAAGAAAGAGCACAGATTAACACCCAATACTGAATCTCGGAAATGGGACTAGCTAGAAAAATAATTAAACAACTAAGTCTAATAGTTAATAAAAAGTTAAGAACCCAATTAAATTGTGAAATTGAATTTTTAATAAATATTAAGGAAAAGTAATTTTTAGAAAGTAACATTTCCCTGCTTGAAGTTCCCGGAGGCAAAATTGCTATTTACTCTCCCACTTCTGCCAGTAAGTAATTAGAATTTGAATATCTGTGATAAAAGTGTAAAATACCTCCAGAGAAGCAAAAAATAGGCTGACCTGAATGGGCAGAGATGACTCCTCTGGACCTCCCAGAATATGAATGGTAGGTGCTACGAGCATCCTTTTTGACATTACCATGTCAAATACTGCTTGAGAGCAAAAGCCAGCTTGACAAGTCTGGTAGGGTTTACATATAACACTTTAGGCTGCACTCGAAAGGCAGAGAACAGGATGCCAAGATAATTATTGTGTATCCATTGTCTAGTTTCTGAAGGACGTGCTTGTTCCACCAGACTTCTGTCTCTCAGTTTTACACATACACATAACATTGGGGATGCACTTGAAAGGAAGAGAAACAGGATGCTAAAACAATTCCTGTGTATCCACTGTCTGGTTGCTGGAAACCCCAACTTTTGTTCTGCCAGACTGCTGTCTCGGGTTTTATTGGGGATACAGTGGCTGCATCAAACTGGATTATAGTGTTAGATGTGGGAGGACACTAGGATTATCATAGTACACTCCCCCACACACAACTATCTCTCAGAGCCAGAGTTGAGTGTGGCCAAAGACTTTTGCCATCTTGAAAATGCCCAAAGTGGTAGGGTTAGCCCCAGGAACTTTTATCTCTATATTTAGGGAATGGCCCAGAGTCATTCCTATGAGCAGCTTGTGCCAGGCATAAATGTGGCACCTCCCAGCACCCACTTCAGAACACCCCCGTATCTAAAGAAGATTAGAAGAGGACTGAATCTGCTCTCTGCAATCTGAGAAGAGGAATGAAGGACTGGACCTGCTCCCTCTTATACCCAAGATAAAGAAGTGGACTCCAAGAGTCATAAGGTTGACCTCCCATTCAAGCTAGTAGCATAGAACAAGGTATAAGTGGCCTTTCCTGCAACTGACCAGCTGATCAGTGGTAACTGGGCCTGGAAGGGACACTACTTTTGGTATCTACCTCACACCTTGTGAGTCTGTAAGTTGCTCCCCTGAGGTCCTGTGGGGCATTAGAAGTGTACTCCTGTGGTGGGTTGTGACTTTAAAACTAAAGTCTGAAGGTAAAAATTTTTACAAGGACGAACCTGGTTGGTGTATCGGACCTGCGCTGCATTGCAGTCAGCGTCAAATTGTGCCTAGGTCTTGATCTCCCATGACCATTGACTATTATTGGAACTTTATGTTTCTCTGCTTTATTCTTACTTAAAACTCATATTTCCGGTTCCCCTTATTGCATTTCTGTAATTTTGGTGTTATTTTGTTTATTACATTTTACTCTATTTTCTAATTCGGTTTATATTGTTCTGTATTTTTACCTTATTTCTGTTTTTATACTGCATATATACTTTACACATTGCCCCAAGTTAAGCCTGTCTGCTCTGTGCTACAGCTACCAGGGTGTTGAGCTCAGGTTAATTTAGGAGCTTTGAGCATTCACAGTGATAAGGGTTGTGATTTTTGCGTGAGGTGGGCAGTCACCTACCCCAAATAATAATCCAATTTTTACACGTTTACAAAAATCTAACTGTGATAAATTGAGAATCGTGTTATACTGAAAACAGTCCAGGCAAGCATGCTGAAATGCACCAAAAGGGTTGTTAGTGTAAGGGGGAAAACCTGGTGCTCTTTTTAGGCTTGGATATTTGAATTATATTTGTCCCAGGAAGTCAAGTTGGGTCCATTTATCAGCAAAGAGTATGTGGTGAAGCATCACATTTCCTTTGCCAGCCTCAAGCAGGATAGTGTGAGAGGATCTGTTCACTTACAGAAACAGTAGCAAGTCACTGCTTAGTCTGTACTTTAGATCTTCATTCTTTGGTCTGCAGGGCTGCAGTTCCTCATGGGTTTTCGGCTGGCTACTGAACTTAGCCCGTCACACAGGTTGAAGTTCAGCATGGCCTTGGCTTTTGTCTTCTAGGTCAAGGTAGCGCTGAGCATGGGAATCCAGTTCCTTGTCTTCCATCAAAACCAGAGTACCTTTTCTTTGGCCAGGTTCAATACCTCCTGTAAACTAGTACTGCACAGGAAGACAGCAACCTGAATGTGAAATCTCTTGGTTCTTGAAAACCCTGCAATATCCTGCAAAATCCTGCAACCCACAATACTGCTCAGACCCTAAAATGATAGTATATGAATAAGAAACAAGCACTCTGATGTTTGATGTGACGGACCTCTGAGGATAATGGTGCCGTTCAAAAGGTCTGCCCGATGATAAATCCACACTGGAGGGATGGACACGATTCTGTGTTCTCGCCCATGTTTGGCTGATGAGGCAGTGTGTGGCTCTCACCCATTGTGATGAAGCTGGGCAAGATGCTGTGAGCTGGATGTCGCTCGGAGTGGAGCAGGAGCAGAGGACCAGTCGAACCAGTGTAGGACACGCTGCTGCGAAGATCTCCCTGCACTCAGGGGATGGAGTTAGTCGACTGCAGCATGCGAGTGGTTCACCCCAGTATTGCTCACCCTGCATAGACCACTAAAACAGAGAGAAGGCGGCGCAGAAGCCACAGTGGGTGGAGCAGTTGCGACAAGCCAGTGGATTGATAAAGGAGAAACTTCAGGCCATATTTAAGACTAAGGTGGACCACGGCAGCTCAGCAAGTCACCTTGCTGTGCTGCCCTGTGTCACAGGAAATGGGCACGAATGCAGTGTATTTATCCAATACGAAACATACCTGTCCCTTTTCCTTGCACTGGCGCCGTTTTGCCTGCCTAGTGCCAACGCAGGCACCCTTGCACCATGGGGCAAGGGTGCCTGTGTTGTGGGTGCCTGTGTTGTAGGTGCCTGTGTTGTATCTTTTTGTGCAGGAAGGGACACCTTCCTGTTCAAAAACAATCCTGAGAAGCCTTTTTCTTTTTCTATGTGTGCTGCACAATGCAGCACACATAGAAAGAGGAAAAAACAAGGAGAAATAAACATAGTTCTTCTCGTTACGCCTCCCATGTGGAGGCATATCTTTTTGGTGCATTACTAGGTTTACAAGGTCTTTTAAATCTGGGAATGTGTCAAACACCATGGGAGTTGCTTGGGAACACCCACACAATGCCCATGGAACATTTACCCTGGGCAAAGTAACGCAACACAGCGATTTGTGCTGCGCTGCGTTACTCCCTATTTTTGGAGCCATTGAAAGCCACATAAAGTGGCTTCAAAAATATGACTTAAGGTTGGCATCAATCTTGTACCATGTTGTGTGGTGTAAAAGTGATTAAAACTGGGTCATAAATATGGCCCTTCCTTTATTTCTCTTTGCCTGGATGATAGGATGTGACACATGGCGGTGCTCCTCAATTGGAATGTGAAATAAACTGCTCTGCACTCTCCCACACAGTGAGCAGTATGTGGCATACTCTGACCTATATGCTGTGACTTACAACCAGACAAGCTAAAAGTTGGGGTTCAGGTAATGCACACCATATAAGACACTGTAATTGTAGGGGTCTATCACACAGCCACATAGTGAGGAACGTCATCAGCAAGGGTAGAACACACTTCTTCGCTCGCCAGAAACTGCTTGAGGCCATGCCATGAGGTGTGGGAAGACCAAGACACAAACAAATAGAGACAGAGAAAGATAGGAAAAACTGGGAGATGGAATCCGAACCAGAGAGATCGTGGAACAGCACCCCACTGACTGAGCGGTAGTAAATGATGATGGCACACCAGCTCTCCAAGTAAACACAAAGCCTGCTCAGGGGTTCTCATGAGTTAGGCTGCCAGACAGTGGCAGTGTGGAGATAAATGACAGAGAATTGATGGTGACCAATGTTGACCTTCACAAGTATCTGCAGCCTCCTCCATCCTGCATGTGTCTAGCTGAGACATTACCAGGAGCGTAGCTTCAGGGAGGATGTTTGGGGTGAGACACCCACCAAATACAAGCAATCTTGGCTTGGTAGTTGGGTCAGGGGCCCTCAATCGGGTCTGCTGTCTATGTGAATGAAAGATAAAACAGTGACCTTTGATGTAAATGGGAGAGAGGCAAACATACCCATCTGGTGGCTGAATTTCATAATGTGAAATCAGATCATCTGGAATCAATACTGGTTTCCCTGGTTGTCCAAATAGTGCCATCCTTGGCAAATATATTATTTCAAAGAGCCTCCTTTTTCCTTATTATCACATATCAGCGTACTTTTAAATACTTGAGTTCAGGGTGTGCACTGTACAAGCTCCAATTCTATTTGATTTAGTAGAAAGTAATCCATCTACAATAAGAATCTAAGCCACGTTTAGGGTTTGCATAACTACTGACAAGCCTCTTAGTTCACAAATGGCATTGTTCATTGGGGTGGGCCTGCCACAAATGTTTCTAAAAATGTTTAATAAACGTCTATCTATGCCGTGATATATTCTGATGTACTAAGATGAAATGCTTCTGTATGTTAAAGGAATATGCATTTTTGAACTTGAAAAGATTGCATCATATTTTTACACTATGTTTGTTTCACAATGTACATGCCAAAAGTTTTCATGGCTTGGCTACAGACCCTTAGAACCAAGCCAGACCCATGACTTGGCTCTGCCTGCCCTGTTAATTTGCCTACTGGCCCTCTTCTTTTGTTGACTGACGCATTTGCGGCTCAGGAATCGATAATGACGGAGATTTAAGCTGTGACCTCCCCTTCCTGAATATCTCTAGGATTGCAGCGAAGGGGTAGGTCGTCCGGTAGTGACGCACATGAGGCTGAGTATATTTTCACACTCCCTCTACGGATCTCCTCAGAAGGGGCTCTGTTTGACTTAAGGCTGCATCTCCTTTCAAAGAGACCGCACACCACGCAGTTCCTTGTTCTTTGCAATACCTAAGCGGCGTGAGCATTTCCCAGTTAGGATAAGATATATTAGGTGTCTTATACGTTGTTTAGTAAGGCTTACCACTAGCATGTGGGGTGAGCCTGTTTGTTTGTTTGTTTGTCCAGTTAGTCATTATTGGTGGCATTTCGCACAGGTTTTTTTTTGCCATTTTCACATCGATTGCAACCAAGTTGAATGCAAATGCACAGAGTTTACTCAACACACCTTGTAGGAGGCTGGCTTAGTATATGGTGCACACTTATTTAAGTTATGCACCTTGTACTAATCCAGGCAACCCTTATGGTGATTTTAGTGGTCTTTCATAACCATAGAAAGCTCTCAAAGTGGCAGCTGTGGAGAACAGCCCTCAGGCTTATCTTGAAGGAGTGTTAAGCAGCTTGGTTTACCAGTTTAATCATGTAGTGTAGGTTAAATGAAAAAGAACCAAAAAGTGTTTATATAAAAATACTTCTATCTATTACACAACACTCATTAACACATTGGTATATCTCCTACTCGGAGATATCAGCACAATACACAACAATACTTCAATTGCAAAAAGGTGAGTAGACCAAACCATAGAGCGGTCTCCAGGGGGAGACCAAACCATATACTAAGAAAGTGGAATGCGAACTGCAAAGGAGGACGGGACTTGGACCAGAAGACCCAGAGGAGCTGGGGACACAAGGAACCATCCAAGGTAAGTACCCAGGAACCTCACGGAGGCTGTGCTCAGTGTGGGAACACAGCCACATGCTCAATGGAAGTCAGTGTAAAAGTCGCAGTTTCAGTTTTGTAGAAGAAGGATCCTTCCCAGAGGACCCCGAAGAATTCCCTTGGAGGACCGAATATTGGCAGAGCCACCCCACCCATGGATGCCATGGAGACTAGGTTACCTACAACAGGGAAGCCAGGTGCATAGGGGTGAAGAGAGACGTCGGAAACCTCCATAGACGACAATGGGAGACTTGGAGAAAAGTGCCTCCGGAGAAAAAGGTGAAGAAGTCCGATGGAATCCAAGGGTGGATTCTGGAAGTGAAGAACCTGCAAGCAGAGGGGGCAGAGTCTATGTCACTAAGGAGAGACCAGGAGGCCCGGAAGAGCAATGCCCACCGATGTCAGACAGTTCAGGAGTGGCGACGGTGACCATGTTGCTGCAGCTGTGAGGACCAGGCGTTGCTGAGGAAGACCAGGAGCTGTGCATGAGTTGTCCAACATTAGATGTCGATGACCAGGGGGTCGGGGTCCGGCAAGAGCACCAACAAGCCTTGGCAGCCCCAACTGGTGTGGAGAATGAGCAACGTTGGGACCAGCAAGGTCTAAGGGACTCACCACAAGCAGAATTGTAGGAACAGGCCCCAAGCAAGTAGAGGAGCCAATAGAAGCCGGATACGACCCTCAGGAGGACCCACAGGCCAAAGGCACAGGAGTCGCAAGAGGACCTCGAGCTGCTCACCAAGAAGGAAGGCCCACGATGCAGAGAATGCTGTGAGGCTGCTGTACTTGGCAGGAAGAGATGTTGGAGCTTCTTTTAGCCTGAAGATCTCCGGAGTGCAGAGCCAACAAACCTTGATAATGGCAAGTCGATGCTGTGCACAGGGGTTCAGTCCCAGCCGTTCCGACGAGAGATACTGGCCTCAAAATTGCAGAGAGGACAGGTAAGGCCTTGCTGAGCCTTTCGAAGTCTGTGGGACGTCAGAAACAGCAGACCGGTCAGCTTCACTTTGGTGTCTGCAGATGCAGGGGAGTGACTCCTTCACTCCAAGGGAGATTACTTTGGGTGTCCTTGATGCCCACAGGTCTGATGAAGATCCTGGAAGAAGCACAGAAATAGACGATGAACAAAACTTCCAGAACAGCAAGACCAGGAACAGCAGGAGTCTTCCTTGACGCAGTCTCGGTTCCAGGCAAAGTCCAACGAAGTCCAAGTGTACAGACGGTGAAACAGTGATGTGGTTTCAGGCTTGAGTCTTGTCCCACGACAAATCTAAGGAACCACCCATAGGTAAGCCCTTAAGTACCCTAGGGAAAGGGTTGGAATGACTGAGGGGTTCCTCCCAAAGGATGGGCTGGATAGATGGGAGGATACTCCCATGTCTTTTGTCCGGTTTTGTGCCAGAGCGGGAGCCAAGGGCTCCCTGAACTGGCTCAAACTCGAGTATGCAAGGAGGGCACCAAACGTGCCCTTCAAAGCAGTCTGGTGGCGCTGGCAAGAGCTCACACCCCAGCCCAATACACTAAGTCCTGTCTGGGAGGTGGTCAGACCTCCCTGCAACAGGAAACCTATTGTTCTACCTTCCCCTGCTCCAGCTTGACTCAGCAGCTGGAGGGCAGAATAGTGTCTGTGGTCGGCAGCAGCACTAGCTTGATGTCAGACCCTGAAAGGCTGTTACCGGGAGTACATAGGGGTACCCCAAGGGAGCCCCACAGTACATAGGATCATACTTCCAACACTGGAATCAGTGTTGGGGTATAATTCCAACATGTTTGATACCAGACATAACCGATTTCGGTGCAGCCACTATATAGTTAGACATCTCGTATTGACTGATGTCCACTATATGTTTTAAAATGGCTGACCGCACTTACAAAGCATGGAGAATCGACTTCCAGGTTTGTAGGGGTGTCTTGCTCATGCACACTTATAACCAAGCACCCTGCCCTCAGGACTGAAGAGCCTGCCATAGGGGTGACTTAAAGGTTTTAAGTGCAGTGACCTCAGATATTAGGAAACATATCTGTCTAGAGAGGTGCAAGCTCCAACTCACACAGGCTGCCATGCCAGGCATGTAGTCACAGTTTATGTGGACTTCCTTGGGTGGCACAATACATGCTGCAGCCCATGGGAGACCCCTGGTGTACCTATGCCCTGGGTACCTTAGAACCATATACTAGGGACAGAAGTACTTACCATGGTCAATTTAGGGAGAAAGCACAGTGACTGGGGTTCTGATTAACAGGATTCCAGTCAGACTAGTCAAAAACATACCGACACCAAGCAAAAAGTGGGGGGTAACCATGAAAGCAGATCCTATTTTCCTACACACCTGCAATTAGAAACTCAATAGAGATGCTTAACAACATATGCTTCTCTTATATTTTTCAGGTAGGAATCTTTCCTTTTTCTTCAAGACAATTTCAGTAAGATTTCACACTTTATAGGTGGTACATTGGTTTGCGCACTTTACCAATTTGGATTTCTGCCCCAGTTCCTTGTAGATTAAGATATTATAAGATCCTGCTGAATTGCCACAGATCATCTTTGACTTCATTTTTGTCAAGAAACATGTTGACCCATTTTTAACTCCAACTTTGAGAGTAAATAAGAAGGAACATTATTTCCTGTTTAGTTTTTATTTTGACAAGAACCACCATTACAATAAAGTAGTGATTTGATGGCCCTTAGTCGCTTTTAGCATTTTACTCAATCGAAAAACTTTATTTCGATCGATTGACCTTAAAAGTGAAATGTGCATTATAAAACTTCATGTACAAATAGGAAAGAATTTATAAAATCGTAAGTTGTATAATACAGGAACATTAAAACGAGTTTTAGATTATATCAGTTTCAGCCGCAATATAAACAAGACATTCCTATTAACAAGTGGAAAGAGTGACAGCCAAAACCTCTAGTAGACCTATAGTTGGCTATAAAGGGTCCGCTATGCTGTCAGGGTTCTACTAATGACAAGACATAAGATTCCATAAATACTTCCATGGTTAAAATGATAAAACATCACATATAATTACACAATAAGAACAGTTAGAGGGGGGATAGTTTGGAGATTCTGAAATGTCTTCCTAATGTCCACATGTGGCCCAAAATCTTTGCGAGTGAGCATGCAAACAGGTGTCTTGGATCAGATTTAAGAATTCGTAGTGCTTCACCATGCTCACGAGTTCCCAACTGCTTGCATATGGGCGTAAGCCACTTAGCTCTCGGAAGAGAGTAGGCTGGACAAGCAAATAATACATGTGCAAGTGATTCGAAAGCTATACTGCAGCTAGAAAAAACCTGGGAATGTGCTGGGTTACAGTGACAAGTGCTGGTGAAAGAGCTCAGGGTAAGTGCACCAAACCTAAACTGCATGTGGAGTTTCCTGTTGCTAGGTATCTGGATATCTAAATAGCTTTCCAGAGAACTTGCCTCACTTTCACTCCAATCTACACTGAGAGAACCCAGTGAATAGGCTTGCTCATTTGAAAAGATTTCCGGCAAAGAGCCCCCTCGAGGGGCCAGTTGGGCATGGCAATGCTGGTCCAAAGAGAAGCTGCCCGATGATGAAGCATGCCACCCACTTGGGGGGTGAGGGCTCTTGCTCCTCAATATTCATATTCCACCAACCTCTTCTTCATGGAAGTGCACTAGTGGTGCCCCTCCATGAAATAGATTTAGGAACTGCATTAGCTTTGTGTATTAATTAGTACGTACAGGGGACCGTGTATGCTGAACCTTCATTGCTCCCAGTCCTCCTTTTTTTGTTGATGATAGGTTAAATGCTTCAGCTGAAGTGTTATTCAGGGAGTCTCCTGTGTAGTGAAACCAAAGGCAGCAGACATCTAAACAATAAACAAGCCTTCTTGCCAGGGTGACTGCTTGTCTGAAAGAAATGCAAATGTGCGCAACTGGTTAATCTGCAAATGTAAAGGGTGCTTGGGAGAAGCTATTGGCTTTAATTCATGAAGGCACTCGAAGCTTTCTGATGACAAAGATGTATTCTTTGTGTGCAGTAGTGCAAGGGAGTTACAAGCTACGCTGTGTAATGGTGCGTGCTTTTAAGGGACAGTTATATTAAAAGAAATTGCACTAGGTACAGTCTGGTCATTACTAAAATCTATATTGTGGAAGCACATTTTATCATCATTGAGTTTGCCAATGCTTGTTCACTTTTCAGTGGAAAGCTGTGATTTACTGTTTCTTTAAGCATTTATATCTCCAGAATCCTACGTTGGATCTTGTTTGTTTTGGTGTCTATAAATTCTTAAAAATACAGTCTATTTTTATAAATTAGTGTTGGATTTGTTGAGCGTAGCGTTTCTTTCTTGCCTGATTGTTTTGGTGCTGTGTGAATGCTTCACACTTGTTCCTTTGTTTAAGCCTGACTACTCAAAGCCACAGCAACCCAGGGTTGAGCTAACTTTTGACAAACAAACCTGACTGGACCCAAGACAGTGTTGTGAGTTTATTACATGGTGATGTCTCACAACCACACAATATTATAAACTACACTTCCTCACACTGCCTGTATAAATTTCCTCACCAAACACAGCATTCTATGTCTTCCCAGAAAACTGGCCAATCATCATATTCATTTAAATCGTTAAAAAGGTTTCTTTCTATCTGCTACTTGTGAAAAGTCTTAGGACAGGCCAATAGGAGGGATGGCAACCTTTGATTCAACTTTTGTTTCCATCATCTTGGTGGGTTCCTTTAGTCAGTTACCTTTATTGCAGCATTCCAGCAAAATCATAGTAATCGAATGCTCCACTTGGCTGAACACAAAAATATAAAAAACAAGTATTGTAAATGTCTACATTCATCCAGATATGAATGGAAAGAAAACAATCGCCGAGTTAAAATCTGTTTTTCAGACAATGGGCGGATGCTGCAGTTAATGCTTGCAGGCGATTTTAATCTTATGCAACCTTAGTCAGATGACCATTTAACCATAGGACTTACCAGATTAGTTTTCTTTGGAAATTACGTACTCCGGACTTCCCAAATCAATGTCAGAACATAACAGGCAATCCACTGCCATCATTTCCACAGGGGCTCAGCCTTCATTCTGTAAATGGTCAGTTTCCATTGGACTCTCAATAAAAATCTCTCACGCCTCACTAAAGATGCACACTGTTGTTGACTATATTTTCACTCAACTAGATCAATTTCCATTTGTATTGATTTCAGAACTGATTATTCCTCAGGTGGACAGTGATCACTTTGCATTCCAACTTTGTATGTGTCTTCACAAAAAGACTGCTTTGACCATAGTGTCACCTCGTGGGGCCTGCCCCCATGAAAACAGCTTATATGGTTCTCCCTGTTGTCAGGCATCTGTTATAGGCTTAAAGGATCAATTCCAGCATTTGCTCATAGGTTCAGATTGGTCATTAGATGCCTCCACTTGTCGCAAGTCTTTTGTCTACTGCAACTAGACCACCAACATCTGTGGCCAGGGGAAAACCAACAAAAAATCCAATCCAGGATAGATGACCTAGATCTTGAAACAGAAATATCACATAATCAATAAACAAAAACGGTTTCCCTCAAGACATGGAAACAAGTTCTAATTCTGGTTGCTGATATAAGGAAGGACTTGAAAATGTATTTACAACATAAAACGGTGTACTTTGATCGTTTTGGGGCAAACCTTTTGTTAATTTGCCGATCTAGCGACTCCCGGAGATTCTGGATATTCATTAAAAAATCTTGATTCAAAGAAACATCCAACCCAACAAACTATATTGTTTCAACTGATTAATGAGAGGCTCATATTAACTTATACAACATAAAATAATCAACTATATTATCTTTATTGACTTCAACAGCATTTGCTGAAATTTACTCTGCTCTAAACTAAACAATTACAGAATACATAGGTTCATATAAAATTAGGACAAAGCAATTATGCATCGATCAAAGACCCTCTCTAATCGTGATTTGAAGGAGGGTTTTTGCTTGCCCCCCTGTAATTCATCTTACATATTTCTGACCTTATTACTCATTAAAGTTTTAAACTAAGTTCACAACTAAGTCCCAAGAGTCCCGATTGGAGGCCACAAAGCACCATAAAACTCACCTGCTGCCAGAAATTGAATCCAAAATAAAAAAAGCAGGTCAAAAGGCCTGCATGAGAGAGGGTGCGGAGTAATGGACTGGAGATCTGGAAGCTACCTTTTGTGGTAGTCTTGGGGTATGAAGATGACAAAGATACACCTCTTCATTTTAACCTATTTTTATCATATTATACTTTCCTAATGTGCTAGAGATGGCATAACTGGAATGGAGTTACATTAACAAATCAGAACATTATAGGAGTTATTTGGGGGTACAGAAAAGTCTTCTTATGGGCATGAGGTGGACAAATGATCATCCTGTTATTTCAGTGATAAAAGGGGGTGTATTCAAAAGGTCAGAATTCAGCACCCAAACCACTCTGCCGACATGGTAAACTCTTACGGAAGGTAGGATTCAAGAGTTGGAGTAATGGGTCGATCTCAATGTTTTTTAGCTTATTTGAACAAAGTAACAAAACCACAAATGGGTCCAGATGATGACAGGCTAACATTTCCAAGAAAGAAATTTAGACTTCATTCTTTTTGACATCAGTAACCAGTTCTGTGAATGCGGAGCTGCCTTAGTACAGTCCCACTATTTAAGTCCTGTTACTGTGCTAGATGGCATGCTTTTAAGTCTCTGAAGTTCCGCTATTAACAAGATAGAATTACTTCTAACTCTGCAACAAACAACCACATCCAACCAAGCATGGTCATCTGAACATAAGGGGCATGGCTATACTCCATCTCTTGCTCATGAAGTAAAATCCCTTACCTTCTGGGTTCACCCTCATTTATCTACTAATTTACAAACAAAATGCTCAATAAAAATCAGCACGTTTTTCTCTTCAATCATAAAAAAAAAAAATCAAACCTTTCTGACAACCAATTTTCGTACAAAAGTTCAATCATTGACTATGGTTATGTCACCCCAGTTGGTCTTCAAAATTCTGCATGGCACCTCTTAATGCTCCAACACTTCCCTGCCAGAATTCTAGCAGCCTCCATCACATTTAAAGTTTTTCATCATCAGCATCGCACCCCTATTTTCTCCTACTTAATCGCATGGAGTGACAAAAACCCCAGGAGAAAAAAACAATATTTTCAAAGCCCACTAGACTGCAAAACATCTTTTCAAATGCAACCCACCCTGTCTTGAACACACTTCTGAAAACCTAAGCTCAAAATAAAAACTAATTTACTCAACTGATGCCTACCTGTGAGAAATTGGGTTGCTGGTTGACTGGGGTGTGAGCCCTGGTCAAGCAATTGCCACAATCCCTTGCATGGAAAAACACAAAAAGCCACTAAATTAACCTGTGCTTAACCTTGCGCAGCTTGGCACAAAAAGCAGTCAGGCTTAACTTAGAGGCAATATGTAAAGTATTTATGCATCACACAAACAGTAATAAAGTAAAAACACAAGACAAGAAAAATCCTAAACCAATTTAGAAAAATAGGATACATTTTAATAAATTATTTGACACCAAAAGGACAAAAATCCAATCAGTAAACCTGAGTTAGGAATTTTTAAAGTTCAAAATAGCACTTAAAAGATCAAAGCGCCAACCGCAGGCATCTGGTTGTGCTAGACCGGGTTAAAATCGACAGTTAAGGTTGCCTGCAATAGAGCGCGCTTCCCTTCAAACATAGAATTTTTTTTAAAGAAAAATGTCTGAGAAGGTAGAGGTTCAGCGGGGCAAGGCTGCAGGTATGTTCGAGGAGGAAGCGTCGTCGTCAGATAGCCGTGGAGAGAAGCAGCGGTGAAGGGTCTTACCTTCGGACTTAGTCGTCGAAATGGAAAATGGAAATCTCCAGCAGGAACAAGCTAAGGCTGTTGCCGAAAGACAGTTCCAAGAAGTCGGATACCTCTTTGGCGAAGGACTGATGAAACGGATTTGCTGCTGCGGAGAAGAACATAGCGGTAAAAGCCACAAAGTCAATCCGAATGGTGATGCACCTCGGACGGATAGGCAAGCAGGTGGGTCCTGGACTCCTCCTGGTTCTCAGAGCACTTTTTGGCCAAATTTTGTTTTGGATATTGGCCATTTGGGCACTTTTAGCACTGCTTCCAAAGGTATAGGAGTGGATGGAGACCTCTTGGGGGTTCAGGACTCACTCAGACTGGGTCCAAGAAGGTGGGAGTCTGTTATGTCCCTGTGGCTCTGAACTGAAAGCAAGCAAACTCGTCCTTGGAGTGACTTCTGGTAGTCCTGGGTGCAGATCTAGATGCAGGGCTCAACAGCATGGCTGGCCTCTATGGGTTCAAGGCAGGCTCCAGGCAGCAAAGAAGTCCTTCCAGGTACAGCAGCAGTCTGGCAGAGTGCACAGCAGGTCACAGCAAGAGGAAGTCCTCTGAGTGTCCTTCCGCAGGCCCAGTAGTGAACTGAAGAATGGGTCTGAACGTCCTATATTTATACCCTGGTGCCCTTCTCCTTTTAGAAAGGTTCTTTGACATTATTGAAATGTCCTCACCCCCCTGCCATGGCTCTAAGCTGACTGCAGTGACAATATAGGGTTTTAAGCCTATTGTGAGGAGACAGGACACATCCTATTCAAGTGCAAGCGGGGCTGTGCTCAGCTCCAGCCCCCCAAATCCTGTCAGTTGATGGTCCATTGAGGCTCAGCTAATCCCACTATTGTGTGACTGGGAGGAATTTACAATGTCTGTCAGCTACACCCAGTCAAGTGACCCAAGACAGGCTTTAGGCCCAAAGGCCTAAGAGCAGAGCTTAAGCAGAAAAATGCCAACTTTCTAAAAGTACTACAAACATACAATATCTAGCTGACCGTTTGTGATGCTGCCAATTATTTAAACCGGCTCAGACCAAAATCTATGAATGTGATGGTCTACATCATTTAATTATTTAAATGTATTTCATTGATACTCCTTTTGTGAGTTCACAAGACAGATTTGGACTACACTTCACAATTAAATAACATCAAGACAAACTAACAAAAAACGTCAAAAACGTCTTAAATCCCTATCTAACAATACAAAGATAACCATCAAACCGGCAGCCAAATGGGGTGCTATCATCATATAGAATACACAGGACTAAGACAATAAATTATACAGGCAGATAAGTAACAATAGACATTATCAGAAGGTTCCAATGGAGTCCCCGAGAAAGCTCCAAAAGGAGATTCAATTGATTACAGATAATGCTCGTAGAGAAGGCATGATTTATGAGGGTGAATAGGCAGATTTGAATAAACCTTATCTACACACACCAGTCATCTGCACCCTGCCCAAGATACACAAGAATTTAACACACCCAGCTGGTCGACTGATTGTATAAGGATGTGGTTTTGCACTGGAATCTATTTGTATATTTGTTGACATATATCAAAGATGAAGGCCCAAAGTTACCATCTTATGTACGGGAAAGTTTGCAATTTATCAATGACACAGAATCACTTAGTTTTCAAGCAGGCACTGACATTCTAGTGGCCTTGGACATGGAATCACTATGCTAACATCCCTCAGGATGAGGCCATAGAGGTGATACATGAATATGTGTTACACAGGCGGGTAGAGATGAAGCACTATGTGATCTAATCGTATCCCTTAGTGGTGTTAAGTGCAACTATTTTATGTTTAGGGATGAATTTTACCAGTCTTAACTGTTCAATCCACCCCTTAATTTCCCCAAGAACTTTCCGCTGGTTAGATAAGGAGTAGCTGAGAGTCTCCCCCCGTACCCCAGCCTTAAATGCATCCCATACAATAGGATCGGGAGCTGAGTCCCTATTAATTTTGAAAAACTCTTGAATCCAATTTCCCATGTGCGCACAGTATACCGAGTCCAGTAATAATTTTCTTTCAAAAGTCCAAGATTTTTGCTGTTTCTCAAAACTGACTGGTAATTCTAAAATTAACGGGTTGTGATCTGAAACAACCCTGGGTGCGATCTCCATCTTAGCTTTCTCAGCTTTTTCCACAGAAACAAAAAAAAAATCAAGACGCACAAATGTTTTATGGGGAGCTGAATAAAAAGTAGCTCCAGGATCATTTCTTCTGTGCCTGTGCCACACATCCACCAGCCCAAACTCCTTGACTGACCCTTGAGTGGCTTTGAAGACTTTTGTTTTTTCCCCCCTATATGGGAGATTACTCAATATGTCAAAACCACTATCTAAGTGTAAATTAAAATCTCCACAAAGAATTACGGGATGAGACCATAGTGCTAATTCAACACTCAAATAAAAGAGCACTTCCGGGTCATCTAAATTCGAGCCATAGATAGAGCAAATTGACAGCAAAGACCCATTGACCAAAATTTCAACGATGGCCCACCGCCCCAAAGTGTCTTCTTTTACACGTTTACAGACTCCTAGGCCATGTTTAGCCAATATAGCTACCCCTTTAGTCGTAGTACCTTGTCTCGTACAGGCAAGCACATTGAAACCCAAATCCCTCAACCACCCACTATTATTCCAAGGGATATGGGTTTCTTGTAAACAGAGCAGGTCGATACGCATAACCTGTAAAATTTGAGCAGTCACCCCTCTTTTCCTCCTATCATTCAGACCACATATATTCCAAGAACAGATACGTAAGCTACCTGTCATCATTGATTTCTTTTAAAAAGAAATTCAACTCAGATCGGACCAGCCCATACCCAAAGCTACATACCTTGAGCATGAAAAAGAACATTCTCTCACAGAAAAAACAAGTACCATAACCAAAATGAGATAACGCCCTGCACTGCCATTGCCTTCCTCCCCCACCCCACCCCACCCAGCCCCTCCCCCTTCCCCCCTCCCTCCCACATGAGGCATAAGGACCATGGTCCTCTGTGATGGAAAACGGATAATGGACCATCCCCCCAGACCCCTTCCCCCCTGATATAAGCAGCCAATAGTGCAGTCAGAAAAAACAAGAAAAAAGAAAAGGCTGCATTTAGAGCTAGAAAGCAGGGAAGGACAGTGCAAATTTCAGACAAACATGGAAGCAAAGCACCTTATCCACCTCAAATTTTACTCAAAAACTCTTTAGCTAGAATTTCAGACACAAAGAATTGTGCCTGACCCCTGTGTATGACTTTCAGTTTGGCTGGATTGAGTAAAAAGGCCTGAGCCCCCTTTGCCTGAAATAAAGGGATCATTTGCCGAAGGTGCCACCTCTTTTGGCCTGTGACCTGACAGAAATCAGGGCGGACAAAGAATTCACATCCCTTGCCTGCTCTCTTCCTGTCCGGTCGTGCCAAATCATATATTGCTTCTCGTAGCAAAAAATTGTTGAGGCATATCAGAATTGCTCTAGGCCTTTCAATTGACCCCCCCACTTTCCTTGACTGATTAAATGGGAACCGATGAGCTCTCTGTAGCTCAACTTTCCAGTCCCATTGCACCAGCTCTGGAAGGGCTTCTGAAAAAAGTTCAACTACAAACTTCCAGACATCATTGCCCTCCAGTCCTTCCGGTACTCCCAGAATCCGCAGATTGTTCCTTCTGGCGCGGTTTTCCAATTCGGTCAGCTTCCAGGCTGTATCGTCCTTCTGAGCCTTCAAGGATTCAGTTAGGACCTTTTGCTGTGCCAATTCATCTTCCAGTACTGAGATTCTGGTTTCAGCTTCCCCTATTCTAATTGCAAAGTCTGAGCAAGATTTTGCTACTCTGCGCACGGCATTCTGCAATTTGCGTACCGCCCCCTGGGTCCAGAGTCCTTCCACCCTGGTCTCCTCTCGATGGGCCATTAATCTTTGATAAATGGTAGCGAGAGTAATCTCCAGTGGCATCGCTTACCCGGCAGTTTCTTTAAAGGTTTCTCCTTGCCCTATTTCATCAGCAATCTGTGGAGAGAACGAGTAGTCCCAGACTAAGGAGCCTGTAGTGCCATGAGTTCCATTTACCAAAGAGTCACGCACCCCCCTTTGCTTTCGGACGGTCCCGTTATTTACAGAAACCTCCTCACTCAACTCGTCTTCATCCAGCCGTAGGCTGTTCGTTTCGCTTCCATCATCTGCCCAATCTTTACCCAGGCTCTCATCCCCGGAAGAGTTAGAGGGATCCGACATGGAGTAGAATTTGTCACCCGAGTCTACTTCTTTAGTGCCAACTGTAATTAATTGATCCAGATTCTGCAAGCCCTGCATTCCTTCTTCCTCCCTTTCCAGGCGGCTGAAGTCCACATTATTGCTACTGGCCTTCAACACCTGACCAGTCACCAAGGAGTTGACACTAGAAGTTGCTACAGATACAGAGACCTTAGGATCATTTTCAGCTGCTGCGTCTCTAAAAGTCTCATTTCCTGCGAGTCCTGGCTCATCCTCTGATGGGAAGATAGCCACTTGATTATTTCCTTCCTTTATACCCCCTGTGCACTGCACATCACTTCTCACGCCCTCCGAACATCCCTGGGCTGCCCCCCTGCCATCATTTGGTTCATTTAAAGTCTCCCCTGACTTGGATTCGATACCTTGTATTGTCGAGAACATCGGCCCGCCGCAACATTGTTTCCAGAGCTCTTCGCGGTACTTTTATCACACTCCACCGGCGCGTCAACAGCTTCCACCAGGATCTTGCCTTTTCTGAACTGTTTTTTAAACAGACTTGGAACCGTGTGGTGGCTCCGATTTGGCATACCATCCTTTACTGCAGGAACTGGTGAGGAGCGGTTTGCGTGACGACGAGCAGCACTGTCTCCTCCTCTCCCAAGATTGACCTTCACCGGACTCACTGCAGCTGGGGCCGTGCCTGCCGGGGGCGCCCGGGTCTTAGCTCCCTTGGCCATGCTTTTCGGAGGCATTGCAGCAGGTATGAGAGATAAAGCTGTATGACGATTAAACAAACAGCCAAAAAGAACGAACTTAGAGCATTGTGAGAAAGTCAGGCGCCAAGACAAAAACTGCCACAGCATATTCAACTTATTCACCAATTATTCAGATTCTCCCGTTCTCCGCTTCCACGATTCTCCAGTATGCCGTTCGTTGCCGTCCGTTACCGGAATTTGTAGAAAAGCAGCAGGGGGGGGGGGGAATTATTCCGGGAGAGTGCCGATATCCAGCTTACTTGGCCGAGCAAGCGGCCGCCATCTTGCCTCGTGTTAACTGACTTATGGGGAAAATAACAAGTCATCTAAGTGATGAGGAAACCCACAAAGCTATTGCTATTTTAAAAATGAAAATTCACCAACACTTGGCTGAGAAGGTAGCTGCCACATCTGCCCTCTACAGGGCTCAAGTATATGAAATAGGGGAAAATACTGGTAGAATATTAGCAAAGAGACTGCAGCAAAGGGAAGTGGCTAATCGTATCTGTAGGATCAAGGTGACCAGATTCAGGATTCCCCGGAAGCAGTTCTAGGTGTATTTAGCAGGTATTATCACCATTTATATACAGAGGGAGAGACTGCACAACCTCAACATCATCTCCTACGCCGACAACACCCAGCTGATCCTCTCCCTCACCAAAGACCCTCACACCGCCAAAGCCCACCTCCACGAAGGAATGAAGGCCGTCGCCGAATGGATGAGGACCAGCCGCCTGAAGCTGAACTTGGACAAGACGGAGGTCCTCATCCTTGGCTCCAACCCGTCAGCCTGGGACGACTCCTGGTGGCCGACATCACTGGGAACAGCCCCGACACCCACCGACCACGCACGCAACCTAGGGGTCATCCTCGACCCCACCCTCTCCATGACTAAGCAGGTCAACGCCGTTTCCTCATCCTGCTTCAACACCCTCCGAATGCTCCGCAGGATCTTCAAGTGGATCCCCACCGAAACAAGAAAAACAGTCACCCAGGCCCTCGTCACCAGCAGGCTGGACTACAGAAACGCCCTCTATGCAGGAACGACGGCTAAGCTCCTGAGACGGCTGCAACGCATCCAGAACGCCTCTGCACGTCTTATCCTCGACATCCCCCGACGCAGCCACATCACACCCCACCTGAGAGACCTGCACTGGCTCCCTGTCAACAAGAGGATAACCTTCAAGCTCCTCACCCACGCACACAAAGCACTCCACAACTCCGGACCAGCCTACCTCAACAGACGACTCAGCTTCTACACCCCCACCCGCCAGCTCCGCTCCACCCGCCTCGCCCTCGCCACAGTCCCCCGCAGCCGGAAAACGACCGCCGGCGGCAGATCCTTCTCCCACCTCGCCGCCAAGACCTGGAACACCCCCCACCAACCTTCGGCAGACCCAAGACCTACTGGCCTTCAGAAGACTCCTCAAGACCTGGCTCTTCGATCAGTAGCAGCACCACCCCCTCTTCCCCCAGCGCCTTGAGACCCTCGCGGGTATGTAGTGCGCTTTATAAGTGACATGATTGATTGATGCAGGAATTTAGTTTAGGAGTGGAGATAAATAAGGTAACATTTGATCAGAATGAGCAACTGGCTGCACATATCACCTGGGAAGAAGTGGAGGGAGCCATTGTGTCTTTAGCTACTGGGAAAGCGGTAGGGCCGGATGGTATCCCCCTTGAATTTTTTAAGACGTTTCGGCAGGTGCTTCGTCCAGAACTTATGTTATTATTCCAAGCTGCTCAACGGGGTTCAGTTCCGGATTCCTGGCGAAAAACTACTATTATTGTTTTTTTTTAAAAAGACAAACCAGAGCTGTACCCTTCTTCATACCGACCTATATCTTTGATTAACTGACAGCAAGATCTTTTCAAAAATTCTGGCTTGTCGGCTGGGGAAGATTATTACTTCTTTAGTTTCTGATTATCAGCATGGGTTCATTCCCGGAAGGGATACAGCCGATCACGTGAGACGTGTAATAGCGCTGTTAGACTGGGCTCAGGCTACGGAGTCTCCGCTGGGAGTGATCCTGTTGGACGCCGAAAAGGCGTTCAACAGGGTCTCCTGGCGGTTCCTGTGGGATGTTATGCACTGGAAGGGCTTTTGCTTGGAATTTATACAAGCAGTAAAGGCTTTATATATTAATCCAGTGGCTGTTATACGGATCTCTGGGCAGGAGTCAAGTCCATTTAGTATTAGTAGAGGCACCAGGCAGGGGTGCCCATGCTCCCCCTTGCTTTTTGCACTTTATATTGATTTATTTCTCAACAAACTTAATCTGAGTGCTAATATCAAACCGGTAAGAGTTTACCATACTGAATATAGAGCATTGGCTTATGCTGATGACATTGTGGTTCTCACTAGTGACATCATCACGGCACTTCCTGCTATAAAGATCTAGGCCGAGCAGTTTGGTAGATTTTCCGGTTATAAATTAAATATAGATAAAACTCAGATGCTTCATTCACGCACCAAGGTTCCGGCAAATCTATCATTAGTTTCTACAGCAACATATTTGGGAATTAAAATTACACCGGAAGTGGACCAGATACCGGATCTGAATATCATACCAGTGATGGATAAAGTTAATAAAACTCTGGAAAGATTAGATCACTTACATCTTTCTCTCCATGGGCGTTGTAATGTTTTAAAAATGTTGGTTCTTCCTAAGTTTCTTTATATGTTTAGAACAACCCCCCTTGAGTTTTCTGTCTTTTCTTTTACCAAGTTAGAGCGGATTTGTTCTAGATTTCTTTGGAGTTATCATAGACCGAGAAGGGCATTTAAAAGAATGATCTTACCGAGAGATCGGGGAGGATGGGGTATCCCACATTTTTTGGTGTATTATTGGGCATCCATGCTACAGCATATGGGCACTCTCTTAGTTGGGGGAAAGGCGGAAATCCCAGTTTTCAACAGACCATCCATTTATGCTTTGGGGTTAGGGGATGAGGCCAATAGTTGTTTGGTTAGGATATTGGAGCCCAGTTATTATTAAAAAAAAACAAGTTCAAGATACTCAAGGCTGCATTACAAGTTTGGAAACAGATTAGGCGAAAGCTGAATATCCCAAATCTTAATGCTTATACCCCTTTTAACGCTTCAGGTTTGCTCCCTACTATTTTCCGTGACCAAGTCACATTTAGATGGGGTTTGAATGATCTTAGCTGTTTGGGCGATCTATTTGATGGGGGCCAATTTTTGTCCTTCTCAAATTTACAGGAGAAGTTCGGCCTAGCAACGCACAACTTTTTTAAATACCTTCAAGTTCGTAGCTTTCTAGGTCTGCCTGGGTCAGGAGCAGAGCTACAGCTGGGTAGAATTCTTCTGATAGAAAAATTGAGGAAAAAAACTTCAATAGGGCAGGTATATCGACAGATATTGGAAACATTTCCGGATGACATTGATATGTGGAATGCTAAATGGGAGAATAAGCTTGGGATTGCCGGTATAAATGTAGAAGAATCTCTAGGTTTGGCGAACGAGATTTTAATGACCGGTAGACTAAGGAGTCAGCATTTGATGTCTCTTTTTGATTTATATTATACTCCAGGGAAGATTGCTAAATGGGGGGCATCGAAGGGGGATAAATGTAATAGGTGCGGACTACAGGCTGCAGATTCGGTTCATATGTTCTTCTCCTGCCCTAGATTAGGGACTTTTCTGCAAGAGATTGAGAATTTTTTGGGCACGTTATTTGGGACACCGATAAAAAATTACCGGGGAATCGGGAATTTTGGGTGTGGGATTTGATAGGGAGGGTAACTTAAGGCCAAGGTCTATGATTGGCTTATTGTTCATCGCTATGGCCATGGTCCGATCATGTATCACTAATGAATGGATTAGCCCCGATCCACCCACCTTTATTAATTGGCGGTTGAGATTACTAGCTATATATAATTTAGAAATCTCAATCTATAAAACCAAAGGGAGAAAAAAAAAAAGAGCCTTGGGTTGTAAAATTTGGGCTCCTGTCACGGATTGGGTACTGTAAACTTTTGTGCAGGCTGTATGAAAGGTGGTAAGAATGCTTGGGTGCCCGTATCTTGCTTATCTCTGCTGAATTTTTTCTTTGAAGGATGTCATGTTTATGATAATAATTTACTGGTGGGGCTTTGGAAACAATGTTAGGTACTATTGTAATACGTAGGATTTTGTGGTGGATAACCAGCCCAAAATGGGTAGTGATTTCTTCATTCTTTTTTTCTGTCGTTTATTGCTTCTGTTTATTACTGTTTTGATTGTACCATAATCATGCTTATTTGGTTTCTGCAATGTAAAAATGAAAGCTCGAAAACCTAATAAAAATATTTAAAAAAAAAAAAAAAGGGATGAATTTTACATCCAAAGGAAGGGAGTTGAGCTGGGAGCCTGCTTGGCCCCAGACAAAGCAAATTTGTTTGTGGGCAAGTTTGAGGAACAGATCCTATACAGTCACATCAATCCCTTCTATTCAAAGATTAGGGAGTGGTAACACTATATTTATGACATTTTCTTGATGTGGCCTAGTTGAGGAAGAATTAATTCACTTCATAAATTGGTTGAACAATTAAAGTCCAGACTTACACTTCACAGGCAACCATAGTGGATCTTAAATTAACTATCTGGATCTGTTAGTCAGACATCGTGGGGGCACTCTATATACCATACTATACAAGAAACCCACTTCCAAAAATTCCCTTCTCAAATACTATAGCCACCATCCAAGAGCCCTGAGAGATAATCTACTATATGACCAATACCTAAGACTACGCAGGAGTTGCATATTCAAGGAAGATTTCTTCCAAGAGGCAGAATTTCTGAAAAACAAACTTCTAGAAAAAGACTATCCAAAGAAGATTATTGACAGGGCAATGAAAAAAGCCTGGTTTGCCGAGAGAAAATGTATTAACTCCAAGAGCAAGGGAGCATGCAGGTGAGAAGATTGTGATGGTGAGCACTTCGTCGCCTATCAATAAAAAGGTGAAGAAAATAATTACAAGGAATTGGCCACTAGTACAGGAGTCCTGCAAAGAGAGCTCACTGTTTGCTTACAAGAGGAATAAAACTATAAAGGCTCATGTAGTGACAGCACTCAAAGATCTACCAAAGAAATGTGACATAAGAACTATCTGGGGGTTACCTGAAGTCATTGGTCACTACAAATATGGTGGATGTTCGGTATGTAGATTTACATGCAACACGAAAATACTTGAAACTTCAATTTACGGACTTTCTCAGATCGCAATACCACGAATGTGATTTATGTCATCAAATGTCTATGCATGTTGGTGTATGTAGGTCAAACCACTCAAACGGCCGAACAATGAATAGCACAACACCACAGCAGAATTAGATGCTGAGTGGAAGTTGCACCTTTGGAATGCCATTTCATATAACTACGATTCACCAAGGATGAAATACGGTGGCAAGTAGCGGAGTTGGTAGCCACGGACAGCCGAGGTGGTAACATTAAAGCGCTTTTGGAGATATGGGAAGGAAAATGGATGGACTTAACAGCACCTAGAGCAGGTTGAATGAGGCACATGACCTGAGGCGCCTTTCAATATGATCATGAAATCTTTCCAAAGTACAGATTTGTGTCTGGTTTGGACTATTCAGTATGGTCTGTTTGCATCGATGATGCATACTTTACACTGGTGAGGAGATTTATAAGGATCCCCTAGCTAGGGGAACATATACATGTAATATAGTAAATGGGATGCTTCAATGTTGACATTACACAATGTATACACCAGCCTTTTATGTTCATAACACAATTGTGGTTTGTGGTACGCGCTTGAATCAGTACCCTAGAAGGTGGTGAGGTCGATTAAGATGCTCATCCGATGAAACTCTGTGAACATGTTAACTGGTTAGCTGAATGACGAGATGTTTGGTACAGAATGCATTGCTTCATTCCCCAAAGATGGCCGCGGATGGGTAGTGCTCTAGTCTTGCTACAGAAAAGGGAAGATAAGCACGCAGGGTCTGCTGTGTCTTCCCTTGCCGGCACGGGCATCAGTATGGATTACCGCTCGTGAAGCGGGTGGTTTTCACAGCTCGCAGTAAGTGTAGATTAGATATTTTATGCCCAAAGTGTGCTGATATAGATGCAAGGCCTTGTAGACATTGGTGGTACTCATTGACATGGTTCACATATAGCATTCTTCCAGATTAGGACATCGGGCCCACACGGGTATGAAGCACTCATGGCTTTCATTGAGAGGGAATTTATTTTAAACGGGACTACACGCATGTGGCGGTTGACCTGAGATGATCTTAATGACCGATTCATGATTCTATCTTCGAGCACATATGCGGACTGGTGCAGTTTGAATGAATGGAGACCTCCACCTTTTACCGCATGAGACATTATTATGAATATCCACTATTTAAAAAATAGTTTTGGATGTGACCAGTTTGCAAACTAGGCATGCTTGGCTCATGTAGATGGAACAGGCACATGGAGTCAGTCCATATGTTAGGTGCATTTGTTGGTAAACACAATAGCGAATATACTTGCACACACTTTGGGGTGTGATGGGCTGTTTGATGTGATACATTTTTGATTAATTCGATCTTTTTAGGCCCAGAATATTACATACTAAGAACATGACTATGAAGTTTTTGAGAGACTCAACCAGAACTTATTAGGTGGCGAGTCCCTTTAAATACATTTAGAGTATGAGAAGATTGGAGGCATTATTGAGACTAAGGATGGCATCTGATTTCTGTCTTTTATCACCTGCAGGTTGAATGATCAGATGGCTTAGTCCTGAGGAGACCTTTAGATATAACGGGGTCGAAACGTTGACATAACCCGCCTTGGTTGTTGTCGAAAAATTCATAACATAGGATAAACTGCGATTTGTTACATAGCTCTGACAGATTCATTTGACACAATGATATGTACAACCAGGAGGTTGTTCAGTGTCTGCGAAAATTGTTTTAAAAAATATGTTTTGTATTTTCACATTGGAGCACTTGATCATCTGGACTTGGTATACACTTTCATGAATAACTGCAAGTGAAACGAATATATATATATATATATATATATATATATATATATATTCATATATATATATATATTCACTGAAAAAACCATAGGTTTCAGGGACGTTATAGTTAGTTGGACATTTCACTCGTACAAAACCAGAGAAATTTGGCCGTTATAGCTAGTTGAGCTAACTATAACTCGCGCCCCCGCAATGCACTGCTGATGATGTCACATATTACATCACTCATGACATGGTCAGTGACATCACTGATGACATCTCAAATGACATCACTGTTGAGATCATCCACGTGATAATCTGATGCACCTCCTCACACCCTAATATAACCTTTGATACACCCACTCTAAAATACAGACTGCCATTCTCGAAACCATAGACACACCAATACCAGTTACTACATACCCACTCACTGATTCATAGGTCTACACACAGACATCTACTCCCTCATCCATACAGTCACTCATAAATACAGTCACTCATCAATACAGCTACTATCATATGAACTCATACACCCATACAGACACTCACCCTCCGCCACTCACCCATAGAGTTACTCACACAGGTAGTCAATAATGCAAAGAATCAATCACACTCCCATTTACTCACCTACACAGTTATACACACACCACCTCACTTATTTATACAGATACTAACACATACTTACTCTCTTATACAATCACTGACACAAGCACACACTCATCCATACAGCTACTCTCACAATCACTCACTCTCACATATAATCATTTATATACTCCAACACTCGCATATACTGCCTTTCACATATGTAGTTACTCACAGATGTACCACTGAGACATCCATTCACTCACCAACACAGCTATACACACACTCACCCACCCATATAGCCCCTCACAGATGCACTCTTGAACCCATACACCCAGTGAATCACCCACTCACACATCCATGCAGGGAGTCACACACACCCTGCCCACCCACACAGACTCTGACACACCCATTCAGGTACTCAGACAACCAATCAAAAACCGATATATAGATACTCATGTAGCTATTCACCAACCCAAGCAGCCACTTACACACCAACTGACAGACTGATACAGACATTCATAGATTAGTCAGTCACCCATATATTAGTAAGACACATTTAATCACTGACTTATACAGTCAGACATGCACCTAATAAATCATCCATTCAGACACTCATATACCCACTCATTCTTCAATACACCTTGGCATATATATGTATAAAACATATTTAAACTCTTTAGAAACACTCAGTCACTGGATGATGTCATCAGTGATGTCATTTGAGATGTCATCAGTGATGTCACTGACCATGTCATGAGTGATGTAATATGTGACCTCATCAGCAGTGCATTGCGGGGCGCGAGTTATAGTTAGCTCAACTAACTATAACGGCCAAATTTCTCTGGTTTTGTACGAGTGAAATGTCCAACTAACTATAACGTCCCTGAAACCTATGGTTTTTTCAGTGAATTTCTAAGGTTTTTTAAATGCTAATTTCTAACTATATCGTGCCTGAAACCTATGTTTTTTTTTGTGAATTTCAAAGGTTTTTTAAATGCTAATTTCTAACTATAACGTCTATGAAACCTATTCCAACAACCTTTCACCTGCACCTGGACTCTGCCATCTGGGAGTCTACCCTGCCAAGTGGTGCTACCTGAGTCCTGGATCTTTGGAAGTGAGCCTAAGGTGCCTGCCAGCCCCGGTTGATTTGCGAAACCGATTCATTTTGTCTGCTGAGTGGCGCAACCCAGAGGAGAACTGATGCATCTTCTCTGCTGAGCGGTGCATCCCCGAGCAGAACTGATGCATTTTCTTTAATGAGCGGCACATCCCCAAGCAGAACCAACGCATCGCCGCCACTGCGTGGCTTGGACCCGCCGCAAATACCCACATCACCACCACAATACTCGGAACTGATGAATCACCTGACTGCATGTTGCAACTTCGGTGCAGGTCCTCGCATCTCCTGTCAATGGCAGCCTCGACAACAACACCGGACTCTATATCTCAGCCTTGCAGCTATTCTGAACCGACGCATCGCCCCGACTGCACACCGCACCCTTGACACCAGACTTTGCATCACAAGCCCTCGTCAACAGGATCCTCAACAACAGCATAGGACCTCACACCGCAGTCTTGCCACATCTTGGCACCGACAGATCGCTTCTGTTGAGCGACACAGTCAACCAACAAACCAATTTCTTACAACCAGCCCATCTAGTCAAGAGAGAAAGTACAGCTCACCAGCTTAACTTGGGCAGACTCAATTGGAAATTAGCGAAGGAGCTCAAGGTCCCCCAAGATATTGCCTCTGGGTGTTTTACATGATCTGCAGTAGATGCTGAGAGCTGGCACCAACAACAATTGTGCTACGACAAGCATTGCGCACCGTTTTGTCATTTGGTGGCACAGTCCAAAAAGAAACTTGAATGTGTGATGTGATCTGCACCAGAAACTGAATTCTGTGGTCCCAGCAGTGCAGAGCATTGAGGTGCGAGTGTGAACTCAAAATGCATTTACAGTGGGCTTTCAGTCAACCCATTGCTTACCATTGGTTGGGTTTATTGTTATTCTCATTTGGTTGCTTATTATTTGATGGATTGCCTTCTGGAGCACAGCCTATTTTCTATTGTTTTTATTTGCTGACTTGTATCCTTCCATTGCTCACTTTTAGGGAGCTATTTTTTTTTTTGGTTAAGTACTCCATGAGTATGTGTTTCCCGGCTCTTACCTTCATGTGCCTCTCCCACTGCCAAAGCCAAATACCTTACCCCTATACTCCTTGTTGCTTTATCCCTTGTGTGCTGCTTGCTCTCTCTCGTGTGCTTCTCCCCCAAATTCCCTCACTCCACTCACGTTCTGTTTCACTCTATCCCTTGTATGCTGTTCTCTCTCTCTCTTTCAAATGCTTCTCCTCCCAACTCTTCCTGCTCCCTTGCTCCATGTTGCTCTCTCCCTCGTGTTGCTTTTCCCTTCTTCCCCCCTCTACTCCCCCGACCCACTTCGCCATTGCCTTTCACCCCTTTGTTCTTTTTTGATTCCATTTTGCGCTTTTGCCCTAAAAAAACATTTTTTTATTCACCAATCCAAGTGGCGTCAGTCATTTTGGATCGTTAAATAACAAAAAGGTACATTTTGCCCTTACCATTCTGTAGGCACAAGCATGCATGGTGACACATGTATTTGCCTATAGAGTGACACAACCAGCAACAGTGGTTGCATCGTCGCATAATTGTCTTCCTTTTATTTTGCAGATGCTGTGCAGCTTTGCTGATACTGCACAGCACCAGCAAAACCAATAGGTCCTAAAGTTAAATGCCCCTAAGAATTTTGCGCCAAGGGCACCCGCCTCTGTGCGCCCCCCCACGCTGCGCCACTGGTTTGAAGTCTTCTTGCCTGACCAGTTGCTCGTCAAGGTCAGAATGGGAAAGAAACTCATGTGGTTTATATTTTGTGATGCTAATCACAAAAAGAATCACACCCAGACCATGCACAAGTGGATCATCAAGCAACACTGGCACTCTGGCATGCATTCCACATCCAACACCACCACCACTTCCACAGCTCACACCAGAGCTGGAGTGAAATCAAAAATCAGCCCTGGAAAAAAGATATTTAAAAATAGCCTGGCACTGCAAGAGACTATGAAAAGAAAGGGTTCACCGGGGCATGGTTGGGTCATGGCAGTCCATCCTGCTCTGAGACCAGCCCACTGTGGAAATGCTTGAGTGGCAAAATTACCGTTCCAGCCTCACACCCTCCTCACTGCACACCAAGGTTGCCAGTCAGGGATCAACTCACAGAGAACAAAAGCAAAGAAAACAAAATGCCAAACAGAAAAACAACCACAAGGGCACAATTCACACCAGTCCAACAGAGATATACATTCACAGGTCCAGACACGGTATCTTAACTGATGGTAAGAAAAACACAAGGCCTCAAGTTGAGGCGGAAGGTTATCCAACTTATCCCACATGTGAGCACCTTCCCTAATGGGCCAGCAGACAGAACACCAACATCAAACAGAGCCAGACAAAGAGCCCTAGGAAACGGTGAACGTTTACTATATATCCAGGGTGACTGGATTATGTCATTCTGAAGCAGTGGCATTTTCTACATAATTTTGGATATATTACGCTTGCCACATAATTCACCATCTTTTGCATAGTTTGCATAATACAACAAACAATTGTTTCTAGCTCAGCAAATCAAATGGTACTAAAAAAGTGACTAAGGTACTGTGGGGTGGCAGACTGCTTGCAAAGGTTAGCTAGTCACCTGTAAGTTGCTGATGGCAGGTATTAAACTCCTGCTGATGAGGAGAAACTTTCGCCCAGTGTAAATGTTTATTTAATAGGCAATACAGTGAAATAAAACTGCCACAGAATGTGATGCAATACGCTGAATAATTTTCATTTCATTTTCTTACTGCGTAATTGTGTCAACTTTGCCGCATAATATGGTCCTTGCTTGCTATATAATTCCAGCGGCACTCACTATATAAAACCTCTGTTAGTACAATTTAGCGCCAGACCTCCTCTTCCCCTGACAGAGTAGATGAGCACTCCCGCCCGCACATGAACACACAGTGACGCACACACACTTGCTCTGTTTTATTGGTGAGTATATTGTTGTGCATGAGTGATGTGTGGGCTCAACATCACCCATGAGGACGTGGCACTTTTCTATTTCCCATGTATACGTTTTAGTGAGTTCCTGCGTGCTATATAGAATTGTTTATTTTTCATATCCGCGTGGTTTCGGAAATTTTACGCGGCGTGGTCACCACCTTTTATAAACATGTTCTGCTTGTAGACAACAACTTAGGGTGGCCATTTTTTTAAAAGTTTTATATAACGTAAACTCGACTCAAAAGTATTTGACCGCTTTACATGAGCACCAGTTACATTACACAAGGAACAGGGTTCACTGGTACCAAAGTCACCAGCTCTCGCCACTTTTCACAAGCTATGCTCAGTATAAACGCTGAAGCGATATTGTTGGGAACAGAGTGCTATTTCAGCGCTTACCTCTCAAAAGGGACCTATGATAAAAAATAAAATTAAAAAATAAAAACACGTACGGATGTTCGCGGGACACGGAGTAATTTGCAGCAGGCGTGCAGGACAAAGGGGGGGCCGGGAACCCACTCTTTCGGAAGCAGAGAAGCAAGGGCTGGCGCCTCCTGTCGCCCCGCTGCTCCTGGGGCATTTTTGTTCACCCCCTGCGGGTGAGCACGGGGCGAGCACCTCCGTTACAAAACACTTGTTTTACAGCAGCCTTTCGGGAGAATATTTGTATTGAGTCCCACTGAATGTGAGTGCCCGATAAATAACAATAACGTGGAATTATGCGAGCAATATTTCAGACTGGCGAAGTTTATCTTTGATAAACAAATGAATAAAAACTTTGTTTAAAAAACTAAGCTTATTCGACCAGGGTGCATTAATTGATAACATTAAGCAGGATTCGAACCTGCGCGGCGAGACCCTATTGGATTTCGAGTCCAACGCCTTAACCACTCGGCCATCACAGCAGCTGCATTGGGACTGTTGTGTTTGTTTATAAGAAAACGCATTCGCTGGCAAAACGCGTGACGGAGCACGCACGTACTAGACACGAGTGTATTCACTATTCATTTATACACATACAAATAGTTAACTCACCTGATAAATTAAATAAGTTGTATGTACATACAATGCGCTGCATATGGCAATAGCAACTGGTCCCGTTTACGTGGAATGCACAAAGGAACTGCAACTGCGCAAACCTTCCTCCTCGAGCCCCTAACTGGCCCTTTGCTGTGTATGTGGTATAAAACCGTACTTCACACGGCTCGTGAAATATGGGCAATCTTCCACGGATCCCTGTGAAATATGGGTTGCATCACCATACTGACAGCCCCAAAACCCTCTTCAGCGCATTACCACTGTCAAGGACACTAGTATTAGCCGGCAGTGATCTAACATTTATGCAGTATGGCTCTCTAAATTATGCAGCAGGAAAAGGCTAATTATGTGGCATCATGCAGCAGATTCTCTTGCAGCATTTTTGGGATATGTTTGAGCTAGGCAGAACAGTGTTGATTGAGATCAGCTTTTTTTTTTTTTTTTTTGGTCCGGATTCGCGCACCCAGCGCAAAATCGGCCGTTTAAATTTTTTTAAAAAAATGCTTTTTTTGGGTTTGGGGGTCCCTGTGGGACCCCCTGAGCAGGCCTGGGGGGTCAGGGTGTTTTTACCCTGCCCCCTTTTCTTGTTTTTTTATTTTTCTTTTACCTTTTTATTTCTTTCTCCGTCCGAGGCACAAGATGGCTGCCAACACTTCCTGGTTTGAAGTGTTGGCAGCCAATCAGAGGCAAGCACGTGCTCGGGAGGTTAGGCTCCGCCCAGATATCGAAAGTTTTCTTTTTTTTTATTTCTCAGGAACTACTGAACGGATTTATACCATGTAACAAAAAGGGCTCTTTCTGAACCAAGACCTACCTTTTTGCCAAATTTGGTGTAATTCCGTTCAGCAGTTCGGGCTGTAGCTTGGTCTAAAGTTTCCTATGGAAATTTGCATGGGGAAAACGTGTTTTGGGACCCCCTTTTTTCTAGCCCCCCGCTTGACGAATCACCCCGAAACTTTCAAGACAGGAGCTGACCGGAGCACCCCACTAGTTTTGAAAATTTCGCGAAGATTCGTCAAACGACGCCAAAGTTATTGGGAAAAGAAAAAACGCTTTTCCTATGGAAACTAGGTCCTAACTATAACTACCTACTGGCGACTGCCAGTAGGGGGGATATATATATAATATTATACACTACTTGCAGAAAATCAGAATCTTTAATTGTGACTTCGTCTTGCCTCAATTAACACTAAAACATTTGATGTATGTTGAAATAGTTAAGGTATTATCTAAAGGACTCCTTTGAATTTGTACAAGGTGTCTGATTGTACAGGAGTCTCACAGGAAAACTATATATATACTATACTGTCCGGGACCGAGGCACAAGTTACAGCCAATTGCAATGAAGCATGGCTGGGATATTGAAACCAGGTTTGACCAGTCGGAAGTTTTACCTTCAAACTTAGTCTCTGAAATGGAAGTCAAAACTGCTCAGCAGGGCAAGCGAGCTGGTAGTGGCCAAAGAGGGCTTCACTTCGTCGGACAGCCACTGGATGAGGTCTTGGTGAAGTCATTGACTTTAGACAAGAAAGCTCCGAGCAGGAGAAATCTGAATTTTGTCCCCAAAGACCATCCCTTTCCAGCCAGATAATTTTTGTGCCTTCACCTGATGAAGATTTCTACCTTCGGAATTAGTCACTTTTTTGAGGGTTGGATTCTTCCAGTGGGGCAAGGCTGTCGTCAAACATGGCTCCACAAGGGCGTATATCTTCTCTGCGAGGCCAATTTGAATCAGATTTGCTCCTGCAAAAATAGCTCCAAGAGGAAACAATCTGAATCCTTGGCCCAGCTGCAATGCACCTTTGTTGGGTCAGTTTGGCAGGTGGGTCCCTGTTATCAGAAGGTCTTTGAAGCCAAAAAGTTTCTGTCTCACATTTCAGGAAAAGTTAGGAGTACACTGAAACCAGCTAAGGGTAAGAGTCCAGGACCTTGAGAACAGCACTTGGGGTGGGGAGGAGGTCAAGACTCAATGCGGAAAATTTCACAAATCGAAAAGCCTAAATACCCACATGTGCTCAGGAACTCATAGTGGCATAAGGTGCCCTATAACTCCTCACCATCAACTATACTGCACTACAAAGGCCCAGACTCAAACATTACATTGGAACATCGCAGGCTTCAATAGGCAACTAAATCACTCAGGGGAAAACCGTTACATTTCCTTAATAACCACTATGTGATATGTATGCAAGAAACATGGTACCCCTCAAATTCAATGATACCAAGTTATATTATTCATGAAATATAGGCAAAAAAGAATGATTTTGGGAGACAGAGTGGAGGGTTGGCAACATTGATCAGTAACAAACTCCACATGAAAAGCATTACATTAAAATCATCTTCTGATTATATATTAGCAGTCTTACTAAAGTGCCACACTACCGCATGGATTCTGATCATTAACATCTATTTTCCCCCTCATCTCCTAAAAAACAAACACAAATATCATGATGTACTAGAAGAGCTGGAGTTAATAATGGAAAAGTATGGACAGCTATTTGTTATCATCACCAGGGATTTTAATCAATATCTGCTCCCTCCAGCGAATTATTCCCAACTCCTGAGGACACAGATTTAAGTTATAACATCCCTTTTCCTAACATAATCGAGCCTGGGAAACTAAAGGCCCCAAACATCCAAAACAGACTCACTTATTATCTCCTCACAGACTCCAGTTACAGAGCACTCAATCAGTGATTTGCAGAAGATCAGGCCACCAAACCTACATTCCGGGTTCCAACGGCACTTACCACCATCGATTACAACTTTGTTCATTATTCCAACTTCCACTTCTGCAGGAGTTACTCTATTATGCAGAGGTCTAAGAGTGACAATGACCCACAGATAATAGTTTTTAACATCAAACCAGACCAGCTGTAATCTTGGAAAATGGCAAACAGTAATTGTATGACTGCCGTCAACGGCAAGAAACTCAAATGGAACATTGTTCTTAAAAATAGAGCTTCCAACTCACGCGAAGTACTCCGCCATTATGCTCATTTTTTTAAAACGAACATTCCAATCTTGGGATTAGCGGGGGCTGGATTAGTACCTGGCATCATACTCTAAACAGCATCCTGTCTGTCTTGATTAAAAAGTTACCAATGGTATGGAGGAATACTTTTTACACGTCCACGACTCAGAAACTAAGCCAGGTAAAAAGGATCTACCGTAAGACACTATGACATACCCTAAATCAAACACAGTCGAAGGACCGTGGTGCAATAATCAGAAACCTGAAGATTGTGTTCAAGAGGAAAACTACAGAAATAAAACAGGACAGACAAGAAAATGCTAGGGCCAAATTGTTACATAACATCTCATCACGAAACGAAAGGGTCTTTTGAACTCTGGTCGGTGAAGGCTCTAGGTCCTATCAGCGGCCCAACGACCTGTTCATATCAAATGACAAGTGCGAAACTTATATAAATTCCCTATATAAATCAGCTATTAATGGCTCACTCGAACTTTCAACAGACTTTTATCATATTCTGCCATCACCAAGGAGGAAATAGCAAAATTATCACGTTCTCGCCCTTCTAAAGCAACTGGCCCAAACAGTATACCTGTAGGCTTGGTCAAACTAGATGCCTCCTTCTGGAGTTCATTACTGGAACAGCTCTTTTCCAAGGTCACCATGACCGGGCAATTTCCGACCTCATGGAAAGGTGCAGTAGCTCATCCTATCTATAAAAGGGGACCCAAACAAAATCCAGCCAGCTATACACCAATAGCTCTCCTAGATTTTGAATGGAATCTATTCGCCAAGCACTTATTAAATAAATTGGCAAATTGAGATACAGAACAACTTCTAATACCACTAACACAAACTAGATTCCACTCAGGCTGCTCAACTGTTGACAACATTGTGGCTCTGACTCGTCTTGTAAAAAAAAAAAAAAGTCATTTGAAAACAAAATGAAACATTGTTGTATGTCTGCCTTGTGGATTATTTAACTGTGTTTGACAGTGAATCGGAAAAACTATAGGCAAAGCTCAAGAAGTGGAAACTTTACCCTTGCTTATTGCACTTCCTTGTCGAATTACAATACTGACACATGGCTGCAGGTAAGGTTATCCACCGACAATGTTTTGACATCCAAATTCCACACTGAGAATGGCCTAATACAAGTGTGCATTCTGGCCCCCTTATTATTTTCTTTGTATATCACTGATCTGACTGAGTCTCTTGATTCAGATCTTGGTATTCCACCAAAGCTGGGAGATACAGGAATATAATATCTGGCCTACACCGAGGACCTGGTCTGATTGTTGAAACCCCAAAAGGCCTACAACACCTACTAAATCATTTAAATAAATTCAATTTGGAGAATGGACTAATTGCTAACCTCTCAAAAATGAAAATTATGATCTTTGTAAAGAAACCTAAGCCTCTGTCGTGGGTCTTAGAAGATGCTTCGATCAAAAGTTGCTCTTATCTCTTTCACCTCACCTCTTCTTCCTCCTCCCCCTATCGGACCACATCAATTTGAATACAGCCTTAGCTGCCTTAGAGAGTGCCATCACTCGAACATTGCGTAAGCATAAGATCCCGTTGGCACCTTGGTACACAGATCCCTTGAAGAGTAAAAACACTACATGTAGAAAATTGGAACGCAAATGGAGGTCTTAAATAAACTGAAGATAGACTAATCTATAAAAGGGCCTTCAGACATTATCTTAACATAAAAGCTGGCAAGAAAGACCATATTGTAGACAGAATCGACAATGCAGCCAATTTGCTTGAAGAACTTTATAAGATTCTTAAAGAATTAACTAATCCCACTTCCTGTAAGGAAACTATTCCTGCCTCTCAAGCCTTATAGAAGATCTTGCTAATTTTTTGATGAAAAAATAACCAAAATCTACAACACTTTTAGAAATGAGATCGTACATGAAATGGAAACAGAGCACATCTCGGAGGGAATTGCTGGACGGTTCTCCTGGAGGAGTTTAACAGGGTGACGCCAGATCAGGTCAAAGCCCTGATAAATCGAGTTACGTATGGATCGCCAGTAGACTTTGCCCCACCACATATTATGCCCACTCTGGCCTCTGCTCTTCATCCTGGCCTTACTGAGTTTTTCAATCTCTCTTTGATTTTGGAAATAGTCCCGGCCAAGTGGAAAATTACCCAGGGTTAAACCCATTCTTAAAAGGTCTACTGCAGATTCTAAAGAATTGGGACATTTTAGACGCATTTCCCAACTATCTTTCCTGGGGAAAGTTATGAAAAAATTGGTGAACATGCAATTGATGGCTTTCTTAGAAAGCCATCATCTGCTTGACACTTCTCAGTCAGGTTTCCGTGCATTTCAAAGCACAGAGACGGCACTTGGACAATGTACACTCAGCAATGTTGATTCTATTGGATCTATCGGCAGCATTTGACACCATCTCTCATGCAGTCCTAATTTAAAGACTGGAAGAGAATGTTGTCAGTTGGAAAGCTTTGGGTTGGTTGAAGAATTTTCTCATTGCCCGCATGCATGGGGTGCAGCTAGAGTTCTTTGTCTCTAACTATAGCCTTGGACAGGGGAGTGCCACAGGGATCTGCATTAAGTACCACTCCCTTCAACATCTATTTGGCGTCACTGGCACAAGTAATAAAATCCTATGGTTTCAAGGTCATATCTTATGCAGATGACACTCAGCTTGTCATCACAATAGGACCGAATCCTACTAAGGTAAGAGTCAGAGACTGCATGAATAACATTGCCACATGGATGCAGCATAACTGTTTGCAACTTAATGCTAGCAAAACTGTCAGGAATGCTCTCACTAACTTGTCACAGGAGCAGTATGACGCTGGTCTCAATGCCCCCTCAGAACCCCCCGTCAGTCAATTAACTCTCACCTGACAGATCAGCACCAAGGGGGGAAAGGGGAATAGGAGAGAGAAGAGACAGCCCAGTCTGGGGGGCAACAATTAGGTTGAATTGTATGATCTCACGATGTCCTTCTGAAGACGTTAGGTCTACGGCTTCTGTGTGACTTACTATGGGACAAGAGGACAGATTTGTTCCATCCACAGCTCTAACTGGTTCACTGTTGTTTTTTCGAATTGCCCTCAAGCCAATTTTTTCTGCTAATTTTAGATCGCAATATTTTCAGTTGCACCAGAATCTATCATCACTGCGACATCTTCCAATTTTGTTTCTCTGAAACCCAGCATCATAGACAATGTCAAATGTGGAGAGGAGGACTGTAATGTGTTGGCCAGTTGATGATCTTTGGGAGTTGTATTTGAATCTGCACCCGTCAGCCAAACTCCTCCTACTGACGGTGCTGAAGGTTTTCCTTCACTGGCATTTTTGGTTTCTTCGGACAGTTTCTCACAAAATGCACACTGGTGCCATAGTAGAGACATTGTTTATTTTGTCTTCTCCTCTCTTTCTCTTCTTTAGACAAAGGTCCTCTCACTGTTCCTATTTGCATTGGTTCAACTCCATGATGACTTCCTTACACTGTTTTAGCATTCTCAACCTTGGCACGATCAAACCTTGGTACACTAGGATGAAAACCTCGCCTCCTTTCGTTTAGGTTTAAGTCAATTTCTAACACCAAATCAATCACTGCTGAAATTTCGGTAGGTCTATTTGGTACTTGCGCAAGGGCATCCTTCAACTCGTCTTTCAGACCCCTGTAGAACACTGCGGCTCTCCTACTCTCGGCCCACTCTGTTTCAACAACCAATTTGTTGAACTGAGCTAGATATGCGAGCATATCTCGATTTCCCTGTTTAATTTCCAACAGCTCATTGTCGGTAGCTTGATATGCCTTTCTTTCGTTGGTCAAAGATTCTCAGAAACTCTTTCTTGAATTCGTCAAAATCATACAAAACTGGATCATTTCTAGTTACTAGAGGCATGGACCAGGATGCGGCATCTCCACTACGATAGAACAATATGAAGGTCACTCGGGACTGTGCATTGGGGAAAATTGCCGGATGACACATGAAATGTAGGGTACACTGGGTCAGAAAGATTTGTGCCTTTTGAGAGTCACCGTTAAATTGCTCCGGAGAGGCTAGGGGAATTACTGGAGAAAACAGTAGATCACCTGCGTCGAGACTTTAGGTATTGGACCTGAAGTAGATTGAGCATCAACTTCTCCTGTAGACGAGAAATTCAGACCTGCACTTACTTCAAAATTCCTAATTTTTGCAGCTAGATCCGATGTTTCTCTTCTAGAGGCAACAATATCCTGTTTTAAATTTTTATTTTCCTCTCTAACTGCCATAATTTCCTTCTGAATAACCTCCAGTACCTCTCTTAATTTTTTTAAGTCCAAACCCTCCGCCATACTGCTTGGGTGTAAGAAATACGTGGGCACTTCACTCTGTCAGGAATGCTCTCAATAACTTGTAACAGGAGCAGTATGACGCTGGTCCCAATGCCCCTCTCAGAACCCCTGTCAGTCAATTAACTCTCAACTGACAGATCGGCACCAAGGAGGGAAAGGGGAATGGGAGAGAGAAGAGAAAGCCCAGTCTGATCGGATTCCTCCTTGAACCTCGCCTCGGTCTTCTTCCTTCTGTGTTCTTTGGGATTCTGCTATTTTCTCAGGAGTGAACCTGCGCAAAAGAAGATTATACAACTACTTAATTTACACCTCTTATCAGCTACTCTGACTGTATATTGTTAACCACTACCAAACTGTGTTTACCCATCAATAGATGGACTGTTGCCCCTCTTCTATTTCTTGTGTTTTCTGATTTCATTTAATCTTTTCTTTCTTCACAGATTTTTAAACAGTTCTTTTTCCTCCAGAAAAGGTGAGCATAAACTTCTTTCTTAAACTTTCTAGTTACTATATATATGTAACAATATTTCCTTTGCTTAATAATTGAAATTGATTATTCCCTTATCAGGGTAATTGCGTGACATTGAGATGAGCTCAGAACCAGACTGCCTTCTCTTCTGGCGAGGTCGGCGGAGCGGAGCTGGCGGTTCGGGGTGTAGAAGGTGAGTCGTCTGTTGAGGTATGTCGGTCCGGTGTTGTGGAGTGCTTTGTGTGCGTGGGTGAGGAGCTTGAAGGTGATCCTCTTGTTGACGGGCAGCCAATGCAGGTCTTTTAGGTGGGGTGTGATGTGGCTGTGGCGAGGGATGTCGAGGATCAGGCGTGCGGAAGCGTTCTGTATGCGTTGTAGTCGTTTCAGGAGTTTGGCGGAGGCTTCTGCGTAGAGGGCGTTACCGTAGTCTAGCCTGCTGCTGACAAGGGCCTGGGTGACCGTTCTTCTTGTTTCGGTGGGAATCCACCTGTAGATCTTGCGGAGCATGCAGAGGGTGTTGAAGCAGGAGGACGAGACGGCGTTGACTTGCTTGGTCATGGAGAGTGTTGAGTCGAGGATGAACCCTAGGTTGCGTGCGTGGTCGGTGGGTGTTGGTGCTGCTCCCAGTGCGGTCGGCCACCAGGAGTCATCCCACGCCGAGGGAGTGGAGCCGAGGATGAGGACTTCCGTCTTGTCTGAGTTCAGCTTTAGACAGCTGATCTTCATCCATTCGGTGACGGCTTTCATTCCTTCGTGAAGGTTGGTTTTGGCGGTGAGGGGGTCCTTGGTGAGGGAGAGGATCAGCTGGGTGTCGTCGGCGTAGGAGATGATGTTGAGGTTGTGCAGTCGGGCGACGTGAGCGAGTGGTGCCATGTAGATGTTGAACAATGTCGGGCTGAGGGATGATCCTTGGGGTACGCCGCAGATGATCTCGGTGGCTTCGGATTAGAAAGGGGGGAGGCGGACGCTCTGGGTTCTGCCGGAGAGGAAGGAGGTGGTCCAGTCCAGTGCTTTGTCTCGGATCCCAGCGTTGTGGAGGCGTGTGCGTAGGGTGCGGTGGCAAACAGTGTCGAAGGCGGCTGACAGGTCCAGGAGGATGAGGGCCGTGGTTTCGCCGTTGTCCAGTAGGATCCTGATGTCATCAGTGGCAGCGATGAGGGCAGTTTCGGTGCTGTGGTTGCTGCGGAACCCGGACTGTGACGGGTCCAGGATGCTGTTCTCCTCGAGGTAGCAGGTCAGTTGTCTGTTGATGGTCTTCTCGATGACCTTCGCTGGGAACGGGAGCAGGGAGATGGGTCGGAAGTTCTTGAGGTCCTTGGGGTCCACCTTGGGTTTTTTGAGTAAGGCGTTGATCTCGGCGTGCTTCCAGCTTTCCGGGAAGGTCGCGGTCTCGAAGGAGATGTTGATGGCCTTGCGGAGATGGGGTGCGATGGTGGAGCTGGCTTTGTTGAAGATGTTGTGTGGGCATGGGTCTGACTGAGAGCCGGAGTGGATGGTGTTCATGATTTTGATGGTGTCGTCGTCGTTTATGTTGGTCCAGGTGAGCAGGGGATCGGTGAGGATGGTGGTTGTGAGGTCGGAGGTCTCGGCGATTGTCGGGCGGTCAGGGTGTTGAAGCTGTCGTGGATGTCTGCGATCTTGCGATGGAAGAAGGTGGCGAGGGCGTCGCACAGGTCTTGCGAAGCTGGGATGTCGTTGGTGTTGGAGCTGGGGTTGGAGAGCCGCAGATTCCTTAACTTAGAATATCCCCAAGCGTCAGACTAGATCCAGAAAACTTTTTCCCCAGCAGTACCTCTGCGTGCTGGGGGACAGCGTCGCCTGGGACCGTCCTGACGTCGTCCACGGAAGTGACGTCAATGGAGCCATATAAGTACCCCAAGGCGCGCTGACGTCAGCTTTCTACTGTGAAACTTTTCCACGCCACAATGCGGAGCCACTACAAAAACTGTGAGAGTATGGGAACAGTGTGCCAAAAAAGATCAAAAATCCTGGAAACAATAACGACAAGAAATCATAGAAGGATGAGAAACATCACCATGTTGATGAAATGAACGGCATGACAAACGAAGGACAGTCTGTAACTGTAAAGGACAACAAGACTGGAACAGCATGACGTATGGCAAGGACCACAAGTGTGCAACAACAGAGAATGTACACCACACCCTCCATAATGACCTATGGGCTGTAGCATAGTCAAATAGATCCCCAACCCAATCGACTGCAGCACAGACAAGGAGACCCCAAAGTAATGGGGAGAAACAGACGAGGGCGAAGGGAGGGTAGAATAACATGAGAATCCCCACGCCGGAAGAACCAGGGTGGAGGAGCATGGAAGAGCACATAACCTAACCACCCAAGAACGAGAATGGGTGGGGAGTCGACGTGCGAAAACAGACTGATACATCCTGCCCCGGAGGGAGGTGAAATAGAGCACCCCTCAGGAAGACCAAGGCCACCTGTAAGGAGGCAAGTGGGTAGAACCCAAACTGGAAAGGTCCTCGCAGAACGGGGAAGATGGGCGGGTGTTAAGGAATCTGCGGCTAGACTGTGTCTCTACCAGATACATTGTTACCAAAGGTAAGTAACTCATTCATCTGATAGAGACATCTAGCCGCAGATTCCTTAACTTAGAATAGATACCAAAGCTATACCCCATTGAAGGAGGGTCTGCGACTGAAAGCCACCGAGTTCTCAAGGGAAGTAATCCGTCAATAGCATTGACTAGAACAATGTGGGGACAGCAATGCCATCGTGGCTGACACCAGACCCATGAAGCTCAGCAATGCCAGCGTGGCTGACACCAGACCCATGAGCTCAGGGTGGAAGCATGAGCAAGGGAGGCAAGGTACCACAATCCGTCAGAGGACGGTACGAGCCCACTTTCGTCCAGACAGGGACGAAACGAAAACAGAACCAGAATGGTCAGTGCATGATGGCAGAATGCCACAAAGTTCTGCAAAAGGAAGTGAAACTGAGTATAGGATCCCAGGATCCGCAAAAGACAAAGTCTCAGAGAAGAGACTAAACAGTATGACAGAGTCAGAACATGCAAAGTGAGAGTGCACAACAGCGGATGCCCAAAAATGACATGTCAGGGGCAGATGTCATCATGCAGAGACATACAAACTACGACTACCAGGAGATACATAGATGTGGATTATAAGAATACACGTAAGCAGACATTGTGTACCGTGAGAACCACACCACACAAATGCACAAGCTCAATGAGACAGAACAGCAACAGCATGTGCGCGTCGGCAGAGAAAAACGGGCACATCACCAGGTAGTCAACCAGCCAACCGTACCCACAGGTTCAATGACCAAAGGTCACCGGCAAGCCGGACACACAAAAAGCTATCTCCCATGAGGGAGAGAGAGAGAGGGAGAAAAAGAGAGAGAGATAGAGAGGGAATCTGCGACAATCCCCAGAAACCACAGCAGGGAAAACCCTGTACGCTTGCACTCTCGTGTGTACACCTCATGACATATATAGAGCATATAGAAATATATGAAAAAGTCATTAAAGTGACAACCAAGGGGACACTCTAAGAGCAGCCCTAGAGAATAGGAGGTCGCCCAATGGGTACCAACGGCACCGATGTGAAACATAGCAGGACATACAATGTCCATCCACTAAAAGGGGCGACACCAACCCCCCGATCGGGGAAGGAAAGACTGAGCTTCCGCGATATAGGTGGGGACACGGACCACCACATTAAGAAGAAGAAGTCATTAACACCCAGACAGAGTTTCAGAAAAAGTATATATAGAGACTGGATGAAGCCAGAGATCATCCGGAGACAGAAAACGTCCACTGAAAATCGCAGCAGAAGCCAGGAGGAGAATCACCTGAGCCGTGTGCGGCAACGAACAGAAGAACTTGAGCCCCAGTCGGGAAAGGGCAGAGGGAAGCAAAGGGCACAAGTCAACACGCAGCAGAGACGTGTCTGGCGAAGACTCCACTGCCCATAGGCAAACACCAGAAAGGGTGTGAGCCAAGCGAAAAGCCCAAGCCCTTCCCAACACCAGGGAAGAAGACAATACTACAGGAAGAGAACGCAGCCAAGACAGTGGCGCAAGGAATAATACTACGGGCCCTCCGTGACAGCGCACACACCCAGTGTGGATCCACATGTGGTGCCTGCCTAGAACGCAGAAAGAAACTGTTCCGGAGCGGATCAGAACAAGGCGCCCACATGGGCGTGTACTCAAGACGAAGAAAGCCAACGTTGCCAGGGGCATAACGAAGGCTGAAAGAGTAGCTAAGGCAAAACAGGAGTACGTGAAACCCCCTGGGGCGAACCTGATATGGCAGAACCCCAACAATACACCGGAGCAGGCTGCATCCACAGACGGAGGAGAGTGCTACGGAACAACCGCAGGCTGCAACACAGAAGCTCCAGGAGAGGGCCACGCCAGTCCGTGGGTCTCCTCAGAGGAGGCGTCCTACCACAGCAGGAAGGCGGAACGAAGTGAAAAGCCTACAGATAGGAAAAGTCCCCAGAGGGACAGAAAATATACACGGAGGACTCCACAGGAGCCTCCGAAACTTCCTGGACAAGGAAGAGCAGCTACATAATAGCTAACGAATACCCCAAATAGGGTATGTCACATCCCTATAAAAAACGAGGGACACCTCTTGAAACAAGCTCATAGTCAGAGGTCAAAAAAGAAATGTATAAACAGCTGGCCCAGCTGTACCAAAGGAAGGGAAAAACACGGCTGATCAGCCATACAACCTGTCTGGGAAATAACGTCTTGAACCCAGAAACGGAACCCAGAAAAGCAGTGACAATACTGCATACGAAATCAAAAGTCCACCATGTGGACTAAAAACCATGGGAGTCATGGGAACCCAGACATGAGGCGCTGGACCGCCAAGTCGGCATGTCCGTCAAACAGGTTGACCCCATCAAAGGGCAGATCTCCGGGAAACTGCCATCGCGTAGCCACGCATGGCGACGCAGAGAAACTGACCTGGCCATAGCTCAACCCACGGAGTCTGTGGTGTCCATGGCCGACCGGATGGAAAACTGTGCCATGTCGCGGCCATCTCGAATAAGCCAGTCTAGGTCAGCACGAGGGCCCTCCGGCAAAGAGGGAAGGAGTTGCTCGACTGAGTCCCAAAGGGCAAAACTAGCCCGAGCAAACACGCAGGACGTGTTCAGGGAACGAAGACCCGAGCTGGTGGACGCAAAGACATTGCGGCCACATGACTCCAACCACCTAGACTCCCGAGTGGGAGGAAGCAACGGAGGAGGAGAGGAAGGGAGCGCTGCCTGGACCACAAGTCTTTGAGACCTAGGATGACGGGACAAACAGGCAGGGTCATCTGGAGCCGGGCGATGGCGATGTGCAGTAGCACGACCCACGGGGTCCCCCGATGAGGGCCTGGCCCAAGTTCCCAGAAGGACATCATGTAAAGACCCGCCAAAAGGCAACAAAGGCTCCACATCCACTGTGCCCTGGTGGAGAAAATCCAACAGTGGATCCGTAGGTAGGGAGACAGAGGGCAGTTGCATCTGCAAGATATCCGCAGCCCTGCGAACCGCCCTCGCGAACGCTGCACTAGCCTCCGTGGCCATCCGAGGCGGTGACAGCAAGTCATCGATAGGGGATGGCTGCAGGCTAATCCGTCCACCCAACGACAGAGGCTCCGCAGAATGACGAGCCGGCCAGTGCCCCATGGGCACCTGCTCCGTGGAGCAGTGAAACAACCCTGGGGGTGGAGAACCCTCTGGGGTCACGTCCTCTACCAACAGAGGAACAGCCGGGGACAGAACCGGCGTCGACTGACGTCGAAACTGCGTCGGATCGACGTCGACGACCCCTGAAGAGGACTCGTCCGCCCGGCGTTGACTTGACCTCCACCGAGGTGGGAATCTGCAGGAAGGAACGGCATCGACTCGGAGTCGAGCTCCGCGCTGCAGCCGCATCCAGCGACAACGCAGGGAGCCCCACAGGGCTGTGCGAAGACGCCGTAGGAGGGCCAGACGTCAGAGTGGAATGCGCCTCCGGGTCGTGTCCCGACGTCACAACGACTCCGGAACCGGAGTCAAGGCACTCGGTCGGTGCCGAGGGTGAACCCGCCGGTAAACCCCCGACCTGAGTCCCTACCCCCACTGTGGGGCCCGAAGGCGCGCCAGGGAGAGGGGGTGACCCAAAAATGGCATGTAGGGCCCTGGAATAGGCCTCCATCGGGGTCTGAGTCCCCCCATCACCAGGAAATGAATGGTTGGCGGGGGTCGACTCCTGAGGGCCTGTGTCCGGTGAAGACCAGGAGCAGCAGGCCCCAACGTCACGCTTCCGCGAGGTCAACGACCTCCGTGACTTCTTCCGGTGCTTATCCGAGGCAGGCGAGCAACGTCCGTGAAAATGACTCCGGGACCTGTCCCGAACAGGAACCTCAGCGTGGCATAAAGAACTGCGCCGCTTGGACCCCTCCGCTGGAGACGGAGGCCGGCGCCGCGAGGATTCATACCGGGACAACCGGGCGGAGATCAACTTCATCCATCGTTCCTGCAGCGACTTTGGCTTCAGCTGCCGGCAGGCGTCGCACTCCGTGGAGTCGTGGTGCTCACCCAAGCACCACATACAGATCTCGTGTGGATCCGTTGCTGACATCAGCCGCATACAGGTCTCACACGACTTGAAGCCCGCAGGCATCGCCACACTGTTCTGACGCGAAAAGGCATCGAGAAGGCCTGAAAAACAACAACAGGCCAAAGGAACGGCTTCTCCCGGATCCGCGTTGGGACGCGGAAAAGAAGAAAACTGACGTCAGCGTGCCGGGGGGGGGGGGGACACTTATATGGTTCCATTGACGTCACTTCCGTGGACGACGTCAGGACGGAGCCTGGCAACGCCGTCCCCCGGCGCGCAGAGGTACTGCTGGGGAAAAAGTTTTCCGGATCCAGTCTGACGCCTAGGGATATTCTAAGTTAAGGAATCTGTGGCTAGATGTCTCTATCAGATATCAATCAATACTATGTGATTCGTCTGGTCCTGACAGATTAGCCATAATTAATTTTTACAATAATGTCCCTGCGCAAGCCATCGTAGACATAGTACAGAAACTGAACGATGACTTGGAGTATATTTATACAAACAGCAAGCATACCATTACCTTATGGGGGAGGAGATTTTAACTTACGTTTATGCAATGCACAGTCAAGTAAGATATGTGGCATGATAAATGCAGAAGATGCTGACCAAACCCATTTTAATCATAATGCTCTTGGGGATAAGATCAACGATTTATTATTCAAATTTGACTTGGCCTTTGCAAACGAGATCTCCTCCCCTCATGCCCCACGTAAATGCACTTTTAATGGGAGAAACGCACATAGCATTATTGACCACATCTTGTTATCTAATAGGTGTGCTGACCAGGCATATAACTTTCTTACTCACTCGATTGCACTAAGTGATCATTATCCTTTAAGTAATGAAATTGTCAAATCTATTTTTTAAGCAGCAGCACAATAAAACGGTCTCAAAAGTAAAGGAAATCGAGTTAGCAAGCCTTAATGGGTATTCCCTGCGATGGACACAGATTGACCCAGAGGGGTTCCTTAAACAACTGGTAGCTAGCAAAAGAGAGGACTTTAAGATCTCTTTAGATGATTCGACAGCACCTAGTAATATCATTAAAGCCTTTTGTCAATTGCACAGGGGGTGAAGGAGAATCTGTCTGTTGTAAGTAAAAAAGCAAGACAGATGAAAAAGGGCTGGTTTGATACTACATGTACTAGGGCCCATAAATGGTTAAAAGAGGCTCTTCATAAATCCCCCAGATGTAACCTCGAGGTCCAGACCTGTAGAATTGATTATAAGAAGGCACTGAAGTTGAAAAAGTTACAGATAAGGGAAACTGCTTGGAAATCTTTACGTGAATTGTCTGCCAATAAGGATAACAGAGCATTTTGGAGAATAATTAACTCCGCACCACTGATAGCAGAGGAGGCTCCCAGGATAGAGATGGCCATTACGGAAAAAGATTGGATAGAGCATTTTACCACCACTTATTCTCTATCCAAAGTGGCACCTGCTTTAGAGCAAGGACATAATCACATGACAATATTAGATACCCCACAGACTGCCTCTATGATCCCCTTTAATATGGAAGAAGTTAATGATGCAATATTGGCTAGTAAAGGTGGTAAAGCCCCAAGTCCAGACGTAATCCCAGTTGATTTGTTTAAAGCGAATATTGGTCTATGGGGGCCTCTATTGACCTTAGTTCTTAGGGCATGCTGTACTGCTGGGTTCTTGCCAACATGGGGCTAATCAATTATCATCCCTAATTACAAAAAGGGAGATCGATCAAACCTGCTATAGACCAATCTCTCTACTCTATTCCCTGATGAAGATTGCAGGACGTATGATCTTGAATAGATTACAAGACTGGGCAGATACACACAGCATCCTCTCAGATTTACAATATGTTTTCCGTCCGGAGTTGGAACAGTAGGGCAGAGCCTCAACTTAAGCATGCTACTTGGGAAGTACGTTACTATCAAAGAGGGGAATATGTATTTAGCTTTTGTTGATCTCTCCTCAGCTTTTGACTGCGTCACACATGCCAAACTGTGGTCAATTATGAAAGAGCTGGGGGTAGAAACATCAATCATTAGCTTTTTCAGGGGCCTATACTCGGGATGTAATGCAAGGTCAGATATGGTATTCGACGGAAAAGCACTGAAGCATTCAGAGGGGTGGGGGGTGAGACATGGCTGTGTTCTGGCCCCCTTTCTGTTCTCGCTATATATAGTGTGGGCGCAGTGCTTCCTGCATCGTCTAAAGATCTACCGCAAGTAGGGACTCGCCCTGTACTGGCCCTTCTCTACGCCGACGCCGTCCTCATGGCACGCACTCCACTTGCTCTTCAGTCCCTGCTGACAAATTTTGCTGAATACATGCAGGATCTCGGGCTTTTAGTAAACCAATCAAAAACCTATGTCATGAAATGTGGGAAGAAAACCGCTTATTGCCGAGATCTAAAACTACATGGTAAAACTATAAGCTTTGCTAATACTTTCTCCTATTTGGGGATTTTATTTGATAAAGAGTGCTTAAGGAATAAGGCAACCTCCAATAGGAAGCTACAATTCAGTAAAGCCTGTATGGCACACAGAGGGTTTGCCAGACTGGGCTCTAATCCACCAGAGCTGAATATCAATTTATAATGCTAAATGCCTCAGTGTTGCTCTTTATGGGGTGGGTGTGTGGGGACACGAGAAATGTGGTGATATTCAACTGGTTGAGAACAGGTTTTTTAGGTATCATCTTACCACCCCCAAAAGTGCCTCAGTACACGTATGTCATGCTGAACTCGGAGCCCGTTTATCACAGACCTGATCATGCTATAGCCCATTCTACTCTGGTATAAAGTATGGACGTCTGCACATACCGATTTAAACCGTGCCATAATTAAGGACTGTTTTAAATCTAGCCTATACCCGCGTATTCCGTGGCTTGTCTATATTCAACGTTTTTGTAAAGATCTGGGCCACCCAGTTTTTTTGAGAGCCTGAAACATTAGAACGTATTAGTAGGGACTCTCTAAAAAATGAAACCATGACACATCTGGAGAACATCAGACTTACATCTGGAATCTGTAAATCCAGTGCTCTGAAAAATCAAATGATTTTAACAACTTTCGACATGCAACCCTATCCTAAAACAGTTTCAAATGCAAGACATAGGCTTGTTCTGACTCGTCTAAGACTAGGCACCTTTCACCAGCTGGTATGTTTTCCAAACATGAATGACTGGTCCACAATTTTACCAGTTGCACCCTGTAGTGATGTGATGGCCGGGAATACTATGCATGTGTTTTTTTTGTTGTAAGTTTTATAACCATCATAGGAAGCGCTACATTATACCGATACTAAGAGGTGCACACTTCAGGCAATGTCGAGCTGCGTATTTATACTTACAATCCTTGCCTTCTCTGGAGATTTGCTGTAGTATGGCATCTTTTATGTGGGTGGTCTTCAATGTTAGAAAGAAAATCCTTTTAACTCTCCCACAGTAAAGAGATTAGATTGCAATCTCTATGGTGTTTTGCCGGGTGGCAATATGTGTTCCAAGTACACATCTACTGTATTTTTATGTTCCTATAACTGATTAGATTAGAGTATGCTTGCTCGGGAATGTGGGGAGCACATGGCGGACCCAATATAAGGTTTTTGTCCTCCTTCTCCACCCTAGTTTTGCTGAATTATGGTCAACTCCGTCATAGAAACTTTGTGTTAACGCAGGAAAAACAATCCACCCAGTTGCGAATGCCCTTTTTAAGTGCTGCATACCGACTCTTTTTATTAATATACTGTGGTATTGTTATTTGATTGTAAACCCCTTTTTACTACCGTGTTTTTAAGGTATAATTATGCAAATATTCCGAGCCGGTCCAATGAATTGTATCTTTTTAATATTTTTATATTTGTACTGTTTTATAAATTGCTTTTATGGATGGCTAATTGCCTCCGAAAAAGTTAAACGAAACAATCAGTCAGGCTTAATCAAAGGAACAGGTTTAAAGCACTTAGAAGTACCAAAACAGTTAATAAGTAAGAAACAACCCAATAAAAATCCTACACCTATTTTATAAAAATTGAGCATATTTGTATCCTAAAATAGGCACAAAAATAACAAAAATCTATTGAGGGAAACAGGATATGAAATTTTAAATATTAGTAAACGCTGTAGTTTTATTCATGCAAAATGCAAAAATTGTTCTAAGCAGTTTAGTAGTCTTTAGCAATATGGCTAGCACTATCACTTCTCTCCACTTAGCCACAATGAGTTGAGGGCGAGCCACAAGGACCACTGAGGCCCAGGGAGACAGTTAACTGCGGGTCCAGCAGTCTCAGGGCCTTTTCTAAATGTTATCCGGTATTGCAGTCCAACCAAGAAATGCTCCTAATCCTGAAGAGATGCAGTGAGAATTCCTGGGTCCACCCTTGCATCCACGAGCATCAAGGGTGGTCTGAGTCCTCAGGACTATCTCACATGATGCAGCTGCGGAGTCCAGTGCAGGGTGAGTCACCACTGGTCAACAGGTATCCCATTTACAGATCAGTTAGTGGTTGCTTACAGGTAAACATCTTTAGTTTCTTGGGACCAGGGTCTACAATGACTTCGGCTGCAGGTCCCATGGACTTAGGGACACCTCAGGAAGGTCAGAAATCGGTTGCCCAGGAGGCACTTTGGCATCCAGCAGAGGGCAGGCATTCCTGGGCAGCTGGGCTATTGAGGAGTGCAGCGTTGCTTAGCTTTCAGAGGTCCTGAAGCTTAACAGGCTAGCCAACTAGCCCTTGGAGTCACTTCATCCTTCCTGGCCCAAGTGGAGCTTTTTTTCACAAGTGGGCACAGCAGGAACAATCCTCTTTGTTGGTCCCTTGGGAGCAGGGAGTGTGATCCATTCTTTAGTACTGCCTCTCTTTGCTGGGTCTAGGGAACTCCAGGGCAGTGCTTCCTCTGTCTTCTTTCCAATCCAGCAGTGATCTGAGGGCTGTGTATCTGGAGTGAAACATTTATTCCATCTTAGTGTTTATGGGAGGGGAGGACTCATAAGCCAAAGAGGCAATAGTTCCCACAAGACAAGCCTTCCCACTTTACAGCATTTCCTGGGGGTTTGGCCACCAAACAATCCCAAGATACCCTTCTCTACCCAAATCCAAGATGGTGCAAGTCTTCCCTATGAGGAGCCCTGGGCACACCCCAGGGGTGGTGTACCCAGCATAATGAGCCACTACTCCTGGAAGACCGGTTATGTAACAGATTTTCCGGCTCTGCAGCGGATGCAAGCCTATCTGCTTACACAATGGAGCAGGCAGGTGAAGGTGTGATCGTCATTTGCTCCACTTCGGCGGTAGTCTCTCTCAAGCTAGGCCATCTGTGGTCACGGCCTGGTAAGCATCCTGCAGGAGGAGGTCACAGCTCCTCCCACCAACAGTTCGCTTTGTTCCTTGTTCCTGGTAGCACTTCACATATCCTAGCAATAGGGCAGCATATATCAGGTGACAACTGCTGCAGAGAGACAGAATAGGACACTGGTGGTTTGACATCAAAGTGGTGACTTTCTAAAGTCACTTTACCATTACATTTTACCTTAAATTGGATATCCTCAAAGAGTTGGGTTCAATGTAACAATTGGCTTGATACTTTGGAGTAATATCTTTGGCAGTCCCAAATGGAAGTTAGCACTAGTGGAACTCCATTTTAGTGAATGAGACCACCATTTTATTACAAAGAAACAAGCCCCATCTAACCTTCCAATATATCACGGTTTATACTTCATCAGGATACATATATGTGCACATGGCTCAGAAAGGCTTTATCTTGACAAATCCTGTATTCGTTCAGTTTAAGTACATGATTACAGAATAAATCTTTGTTAGGAAAAATTACATCTCCTTGATTATTTAAACGGTCTCAAATATTTCAAACACTGGTCTCTAGGAGAACAGAAACAGTACTTCATAGACACCAAACAGACTCATCCCCTAACATAAACACCACATACTCATTCATTCTTCCATACAATAACTCATTTATATATTTGTAGAAAACTTCATAGTCATATTTACAGGGTCTTAGTGCTACATAAATACCACAATAATACAGTCATATTTCCCAAAAATTGGCATCAACATATGAATAAACTATTATACTTCAGCTGTAATGGTATTATCACTTAAGTAGAGACATACAACAAGAAACTTTTTCATTAAGTAGTTGCATCCTTTTGCTATTTCCTTTTTTGTTTGGAACACTGCACTCGTCAATCGAAATATTTTGTATATTGTGGCTTTGTACGGATCTATCAACGCACGTTTCAACGTGAAACTTCTTCATCAGAACCACCACATATTTTCAGACCCCACTTAGTATCCAGATGACCTGCAAAAACATAATACAGAGCCCTACTGAGCTGCACAGGTACAATTCAATCATTTTAAAATTCACCCATGAGATTAAAAGGCAAGATCCCCTTAAAAACTCTCCTCCAAAAAAGAAAGAAAAGTGCATGGCTGAATTGACGAAACTCTAATTGACAGATCTGTATAAAGCCACAATATACAAAAAAGAATTAGATGGACAAGAGTGCAGTCTTCTCATAAAAAAGGAAATAGCAAATGGATGCTACTACTTAATGAAAAAGTTGCTTATTGTATGTCTCTACTCAAGTGATGATAACGACATTACAGCTGAAGTATAATAGTTGATTCATATGTTGATGCCAATTTTTGGGAACTATTTGAATGTACAGGAGTTATAGTGGTATTTATGCAGTACTAAGACCCTCTAAACATGAATATGCACTTTTCTACACATATATCAATGAATGACTGTATGGAAGAATGAGTGAGCATGCGGTATGTATGTTAGGGGATGAGTCAGTTTGTTTTTTATGGAGTACTATTTTTGTTATTCAAGAGACCAGTGCTCGAAATATTTGAGGCTGTTTAAATAATCACAGAGATGTCATTTTTGCTAACTAACAGTTTTTCTGTAATCATGTACTGAACAAATGAAGCATATATATATATATATATATATATATATATATATATCTTAAAACAAACAGTCCGTAATCGGTGCGCACTTTGCTCCGCTGGTGCATGTGTCGAGGTCAGACCATACCTCGCAGTAGTTTCTTCAAACAAATAAGGCACTGCACTCCAGAAGTCGTGTTGTTTCAAAAAGCTTTTTAATAAAGCATAATTACCGCCACCATTACCACCACCAACGTTTCGACCAAGAAATGGTCTTTGTCACGGTTACGTGAGTCCTTTGTCAGTTTCACCCTTTATAGTGTTGAATTACATTTCCCATTGCAATGCATTTTGGGACTCGTAGTTTTTTTAAAAAGTCACATTTGATGAATTTACATTTTACATTATCCAAATGTTTATATAGGCACTCTGACAATATTACCCAATTGTTATAATACACTTTATAAATTTTATAGCGAGTATTTCTCCAACTTTGTTTCTATTTCAATTTAAATAAACATAATTTGCATTGTTTATTATATACATGACAGGCTAGTCCTTTGTCTCTTTATCTATTCTAGGTACAGTACCTAATTCAAGAGTAACTCGCATATTTATTAATTGTGATTAATAGGCAATTTGTTTATGGGTTTAGTTCCCTAATATTGAAGTGCCAGTTCACTTTTTGGAACAATTTATAAATGTACATGTAATTCTTCATCCCCGTTAAGTCCAAAAGGGATCTTGGTTTTGAACTTAATGATTAGGCGCGATTCCAATCTTCTTAATTTAAGAGTGCGATTGCCTCCTCTTTCGTGGGTTGGGATAGTTGCTATTCCAAAATATCGTATGTTTTCCCAATTTGTTTTATGCTGTGTATGAAGATGTTTCGATATCGCATAGTTCATATCTTTGTTGTGAATAGCTCTGAGATGTTCCAATATCCGCTTGCGTAGAGGACAGATGGTACTGCCAATGTAGCGTAGTCCGCAGGTACATTCTATCATATACACAACGTAAGCTGTTTCACATGTGATTCTTTCAGTTATCGTGAATGTCTTCCCTTTAAAATCCTTAATGTTGGTCATAGATTTACCAATTTTGCAAACCTTGCATTTATTACAATGAACAAATCCTTTTTGTTTTTCTGTTAACCACATTTTTGGTTTCTGTGATACAAAGTGGCTATTCACAAGTTTGTCTTTTAAGGATGCAACTTTGCGATACGTTATGTTGGGTCTCGATCCAATTATTTTTCCTATATCAGGATCTTTTTGTAGAACATTCCAATATTTTTGTAAGATCACAGAGAAACATCAAACAATTGTTTTTCCAGTTGGAAAAACTGCTTAAAAAAGAAATATCAAAAAGTTGGGAAATAATAACTACGGACTACGCTACATTGGCAGTACCATCTGTCCTCTACGCAAGCGGATATTGGAACATCTCAGAGCTATTCACAACAAAGATATGAACTATGCGATATCGAAACATCTTCATACACAGCATAAAACAAATTGGGAAAACATACGATATTTTGGAATAGCAACTATCCCAACCCACGAAAGAGGAGGCAATCGCACTCTTAAATTAAGAAGATTGGAATCGCGCCTAATCATTAAGTTCAAAACCAAGATCCCTTTTGGACTTAACGGGATGAAGAATTACATGTACATTTATAAATTGTTCCAAAAGTGAACTGGCACTTCAATATTAGGGAACTAAACCCATAAACAAATTGCCTATTAATCACAATTAATAAATATGCGAGTTACTCTTGAATTAGGTACTGTACCTAGAATAGATAAAGAGACAAAGGACTAGCCTGTCATGTATATAATAAACAATGCAAATTATGTTTATTTAAATTGAAATAGAAACAAAGTTGGAGAAATACTCGCTATAAAATTTATAAAGTGTATTATAACAATTGGGTAATATTGTCAGAGTGCCTATATAAACATTTGGATAATGTAAAATGTAAATTCATCAAATGTGACTTTTTTAAAAAAACTACGAGTCCCAAAATGCATTGCAATGGGAAATGTAATTCAACACTATAAAGGGTGAAACTGACAAAGGACTCACGTAACCGTGACAAAGACCATTTCTTGGTCGAAACGTTGGTGGTGGTAATGGTGGCGGTAATTATGCTTTATTAAAAAGCTTTTTGAAACAACACGACTTCTGGAGTGCAGTGCCTTATTTGTTTGAAGAATATATATATATATATATATTCATATATATATATTCAAACCAATTCTGAGCTCCGTACAGATCAGACACCGACACAGGGGTAGCATTGCTATTCCATCCTTCCATTTATTACGATATTATCGCTATGACGCGTTTCGGCATAACTGCCTTGTTCACATTGGCATATATATATATATACAAAAATATATATATTCACTGAAAAAACCATAGGTTTCAGGGACGTTAAGTTAGAAATTAGCATTTAAAAAACCATAGAAATTCACTGGAAAAAACCATAGGTTTCAAGGACGTTATAGTTAGTTGGACATTTCACTCATACAAAACCAGAGAAATTCGGCCGTTATAGTTAGTTGAGCTAACTATAACTCGCGCCCCGCAATGCACTGCTGATGGCGTCACATATTACATCATTCATGACATGGTCAGTGACATCACTGATGACATCTCAAATGACATTGAAGCGAGAGCAGGTTTTCCTGCTCTCGCTTCAATCAAGCAAAGCAGCGTTTGCTATGACAGGGCGGGAGCCGTGCTCCCGCCCTGCCATAGCAAACGGCAATGTCCCGGGGGTGGGCACCCCGGGACATTGCAGGAGCCGGCCCTGGGGGGTGGCGGTCCCCAGGGCCATCAAGGGCTCCTGGATGGGGGGCCGCGCGGCCCCCCTCCCTTTGTTTTGAAAGCCCCGGGGAGGTGGTGGTCCCCGGGGCGTGTGGGGGGGCTTTTGCCCCCCCACACATCTCTATTTTTTTTTAAAACAGAGCCCCGGGGAGGTGGCGGTCTTGGGGGCTGCGGGGGGGACGCGTTCCCCCCACATCCAATTAAAAAAGCCCCAGGGAGGTGGCGGTCCCCGGGGCAGCGTGGGGGGGGGGGGAGGTTGGGACCCCCCCACGCATTCATTTTTAAAGAAGCCCCGGGGAGATGGCGGTCCCCGGGGCTGCGTGCCCCCGCACATAATTTTCACAAAGCTTCGCCTGATCTCAAGATGGCCACCCTTGACCTCTCCAACGAACTCTTCTAACACAGGTAATGGTCCAAATGAGACCTGGAGTCCCTATATACCCCTACAATTCACAAACAAGAGAATCAAAGCGAGTGCCCCTTGCAGCAACTCACATCTAATGAAGGCACAGACCAGTGGACAAACGACTCAGATGCCTGACCTCATAATGGTAGCTCCGTGAGTACAGTAATCACGGACTTGCAGTCCGAGTCAGCGTGAGATATGATGCTGGTACACACACCAATCCACGCCTGACCCCAAAATGGCGGTCACAGGAGATCAACCCCCACTGATTAACAATTTGCAGTTGGTGTGCGACGCTATCCCCCGCCACCCCGCACCAAATCCGTACAGTAACTTTGGCAAAAAACGACCGGTTTAAGGGTGGTACAACAGGTCAGGTAAGCCCTCCCCCCTATCCTAACTTAAAGGCGGCAACCACCTACACCCCCCGCTGAAGCGCCCAGGACCGCATCTCCCCCCAATGCCCGCTTCGTTGCTCTATAGCCGGACCTGACAGCCAATGAAAGGCCCCCCCCACACTTTACACTCAATCTGCAATGGATGAGTGCCCCCACAGCACACCCCAACACACTGCCCTCCTTCCACCTCTGAACAGGACAATAAGAAACCCACAGACACCTATTTTCACCATTCTTACGCCAAGGCTATTCTCCCAATCTAGTCTCATGGCCCTCATATTAGTGAGGGCCCCCACGCGCCTTACAGCCGCACGTCATGACCAGCTTCCCCCAGATGACACTCCCTAACCTAGGTAGACCCCCCATCCTATCAGAAGCACGGCCCCCCTCAAAGAAACGCAACAATGTCACCGGGCACTCCAATTTCCATCAACCCCACCATTCCGACCCACTTGAAACCGCACGGCGTGAACTCCTTCGCAATTAGCTTCCCCCTAACCTCTCCCCAAAAGCGAAAAGAAACTTTAAACATAGACTGATCAGACAGCATCCAGAAACACTATTCGCGGACACTTATCACTGCGCCTCCAAAGGGCTGATAAAGATGGATCTTATCTTTCACACGGATAGACCTGACAACTGGAACACTACATTAAGAATGCAACTTCACATCTCCAAAATGACGACCACCACACATAGTTGTAAACTGACGACCTTTCTCTCTAATCACTCGACTAGGAGCGGGAACACATCAGTGACCATCTATTCAAATGGCACAGTTCTGATACAGGCAAACAATGAGAACCTAGAGGCCTTCGACTCCCTCTTCCCTGCACTCCGAACCGCCCACTTACACACGCTTCGACCTCCCCCCTCCCAACACCCTTCCCCGGACAACCTGTCCCACCAGGTGAAGCAAACATCCATTCCCATGCCCCTTGCGAGAACCTCCAGCCTCCCCTCCCGAGTCACCACCCTCTCCTCCGCCCCCATGAATCGCGACCTCCAACTCCCCGAGGAACGTCAGACCCAACCGCCCCCCCAGACTCACCAACATCATAACCCGGCCCCGCGGTCACTGTCCACTGACCTCTATATCACTCCCGCAGAAATCATGAGGAAGAATTCACGCCACGTCCCTTTGCACCTCCTACCGAGGGTCACAAACAGAGGCAGCAGGGTCGACACTAATAGCAATAGACATCATAACACAGTCTTACCCTCCTCCCCACGAGACGGCCCTAGCCAAGACTTCATCACCCCAGCCCCAGAAAACATGGCGAACCGTCTGGCCCTATTAGAAAGTCAATTAGAAATAATATTCCTGGGCCTAAACGAAATCCTAACTCACCTCGACAAGGCCCAAAAGCCCCAGCAATCCCGGCCCAGGGCCCCCACACCGACCAACTCCAACCTTTTAAAACACCCTATTGGGTTCTCAACCACCCACGTGACCCGGCTACAGAGACCCACTAGAACTGACGCAGAGATCTTGTCACAGAGTCACATAAGAACCAAAGCCCCCGCGTCCCGGTTACAGAGTCTCCTAAGAAAGGATGTTGAGATCCAGACACAAAGACCTACAAGAACCAAAGCCTCAATTTCCGCAGAAGAAGCAGCGGATCTAGCCTCCACATATGACTCTCCTCCCACAGCCTCCCCTAAATCCAAAATTCAAGTGATCACGGGCTTCAGAAGAGACCACCCCCCACTAAACCCACACCCTTCCTCACCACTGTACCTAGGGCCACACCTGGAAAGAATCTCAGCAAAAAAGGGCTCTCCACTAGCTGCATGCTCATTAACTGCAGATCAGCCTCTAAGCATGCAACGGAATTAGCAGAAGCCATCCTCTCTCAGGATGTAGACATTGCGTTCATCACGGAGACGTGGCTAAATGAGATCTCCCCACCATGCCTGGATATGCTTGTGCCCCCAGGTTTTACTATTATCAACAAAGATAGAAAAGATCAACGAGGGGGAGGTGTAGCTATCATCCACAAGGACTACATCGACATCGTTGAAATGGACACCTGCAAGTATAGCTCCTTTGAATGTCTTACTGTCAACATCAAGACTAAGGATAATAGTACAATACGCTGTCACCTTCTCTATCACCCTCCAGGCAACACCCCCACATTCGGGGAACACTTCTCCGAGCTGATTGCCCATTGCGCACTCGGAGACGCTAACAACCTAATTCTTGGTGACCTTAACCTGCGCTGGAACGAAGCGAACAACACGCTAATTCAAACTCTAAACAATCTTCTCTGTGAAAATAATCTATCCCAACACTGCTCAGAGGAAACCCACAATAAAGGAGCAACCCTGGATGCCATCATCGCTCACCGAGACGCAATTACGATCGACTACATTCTACCCGTGGACTGGTCGGATCACCACATGATCTTATTCCACATCAACCAAAGAGTGTTATCCCTGCCACCCGTACAAGACCCACCCAAATGGTCTAGAAATCTCAACCAGATTCCCCTTGGCGTCATAGAAGAAAGGTTAAGTTCGCTCCTCCCCAGCGGCAATGATCACCTCTCAACAACCGATCTCACCTCGCTCTATAACTCGAATATGGTGGCCGTGCTTGATCAACTAGCACCCCTGAAATTAAAAAAAGCCGTGCTATTCCGTCCAGATCATGGTTCGACTCAGACATCAACGAGGAAAGGAGACAATTAAGAGCCACTGAAAGACGCTGGAGGAACAATCCTACTACTATCCACCGCGATCAACTCAGAACAGTCCGGAAGAAGTACAACAGTCACATCAAGAACAAAAAATCCAAATTCTTCCGCTCCGCACTGGATAGCGCAAAAAACAGACCCAAGGAGCTCTTTAACATCATCAGACAACAAACCTCCAAACACGCTACGTCCTCAGTGCAGGCATCCAAAGAACTTTGCGACAACTTCGCCAACTTCTTCAATGACAAGATCTCCAAGATCGAGCGCTCACTGGACATCAATAGCGCCCCCCTTTCCAATAGCAGCCCGTCTGGGGCGTATGGTAGCACTCCCTTTCCCCATACTAAACCCTGGGTACTCTTCCAGCCCATTCTAGAAGCTGACATAGTCAAACTGATCTCCACCTCCAAGCCTTCATCCCACGTCCTAGACCCTCTACCCGCGCAACTGACCAAAAAGCTGAAACTCTCCTTAGCCCCACTCTGGTGCAAGATTATAAACAGCTCCCTAAAAAGCGGAATTGTTCCAGACTGCCTCAAAGTGGGACAAGTCACCCCACTGCTGAAAAAACCTGGACTGGATATAAACGATTTGAACAACTTCAGACCCGTCTCCAACCTTCCTCTTCTATCCAAAACCCTAGAAAGATGTGTACTCCAGCAATTAACTCAACACATGGACAGTATCAACCTCCTTGACGCCCATCAGTCTGGCTTTAGGAAAGGCTGCAGCACAGAAACCGCGATCCTCAACATCATCGATGATATCCACAAATCACTTGACTCTGACCAATGCTGTCTCCTCATTCTCTTAGACCTATCGGCAGCATTCGACACAGTAGATCACAAACTTCTCATCAAGGCTCTCCAAGAAAGGGCCGGACTTGATGAGGTGGTCCTCAAATGGTTCTCCTCCTTCCTACACAATCGCTCCCAGAGAATCAAAATCAAAAACTTTGAGTCCGACCTTCACCCAATCAGCAGGGGAGTTCCTCAAGGGTCAGTGCTCTCCCCCCAACTTTTGAACATTTATATGGAACCCCTCACCGCCCTACTCAAAAAAGCTAACATTCCCTTCCACCTATATGCTGATGACACTCAGATTTACTTGGAAATCTCCTCCGTTAAAGACATTCAAAGACTCAACGGCATACTGAGGGAAGTGCAACTCTGGCTGTCAAGTAACCACTTAAAATTGAACCCTGACAAAACCGAATTACTCCTCATATCGAACAAAGAAGAGAACCCCCAAATGGTCGATTGGTTAAAAGCCATAGATGCGCTCAATGGGAACCTCACCCTGGCTGACTCTGTTAAATCACTAGGCATCACGCTAGACCCGAAACTGGACATGACCAAACACATTAAGAACTCTGCTAAGAGCGCCTTCCTCAACCTGAAGCTATTGAACAAAATAAAACCTTTCATCCCGCCCAAAGATCTCAAACAAGCCACCCAATCATTGGTGCTGTCAAGATTAGACTATGGAAATGCAGTCCTCTCGGGAATAGCTAAATCACATCTTGCTCCTCTTAAAACAACTCTCAACGCGGCTGCCAGAATGGTCACTGGAATCAAGAAATTTGATCACATCTCACCTGCACTCAGAACTCAAGTGGCTCCCAGTAGAAATGCAGGCGAACTTCAGAACAGCCTGCCTCACACACAAAGCCCTTCACACCGGCAAACCCGAATATCTGGCTGCCAAACTCCAAAAAGAAGGGCAGACCAGGAACCTCAGAAGCTCTAACACCCTACTACTCAACCCGCTGAAATCACGAAAACAAAAAACCGCGACCAGGGCCTTCGCCGGAAACGCACCCAAAATCTGGAACTCTATTCCCCCTCACATCAGAACTATTCCCTCCTTTGCTAAATTCAAAAGTCAGCTCAAAATCCTGTTCCTCGACCGATCCCTATCGAACCGATAGGAGCAGTGGGAGTGCTGAAGTAGACACCTCACTCCTCTCCGAAGCTGCGTCAGCAAGACCCCAAACTAGAACTCTTCGTCATTGTCATTTATTAGTATTTTTACTACAGGTTTTTCCGCAGCATTGTATTATGTTATGTTCTGCTCTGTAACTGATGTAAAGCGCTCCGATACCCTCCGGTCAGGTCAGCGCTATATAAAACTTCCCAAATAAAAAAAATAAAAAAATAATTACCATAGCCCCTGGGAGGTGGCGGTCCCCGGGGCTGCGGAGGCCCCCGCAGGCCCCTGCTATTTGATTTTGACATTGCCCCTGGGACTTGGCCCACCAGGGGGCCTCATTACAATGAAGCGCGGGAGCCCGCACTTCATTTTTTTTTTTTTTTTTTCCGGCAGGATTTGCGCACCCAGCGCGAATTCTGCCGTTTTTAAAAAAATGCTTTTTTAGGCCCTGAGCAGGCCTAGGGGGTCAGGGTGTTTCTACCCTGCCCTCTTTTCTTGTTTTTCACCTTTTTTTTTTTACTCTTTTCTTGTGACTCGGTTACCGAGTCACAAGATGGCTGCCAACACATTCTGGTTTAGTGTGTTGGCAGCCAATCAGAGTGAAGCTCGTGCCCAGGAGGAGTCGCGACTCCTCGGGGCTCAGATATCGATATTTTTCTTTTTTTATTTCTCAGGAACTACTAAACGGATTTACACCATTTAAAAAAAAGGTCGCTTTCTGAACTAAGACCTACCTTTTTGCCAAATTTGGTGTAATTCCGTTCAGCAGTTCGGGCTGTAGCCTTGTCTAAAATTTCCTATGGAAATTAACATGGAGAAAATGCGTTTTGGGACCCCCCTTTTTTCTCGGCCCCCGCTTGACGAATCACCCCGAAACTTTCAAGACAGGAGCTGACCGGAGCGACCCATTAGTTGTGAAACTCTCGCGAAGATTCGTCAAACGGCGCCAAAGTTATTGGCAAAACAAAAAACGCTTTTTGAATAGAAACGAGGTCCTAACTATAACTATCTACTGGCGACCGCCAGTAGGTAAAAAAAAGAAAAAAATATATATATATATATATATATATATATATATATATATATATAATTAGCCCATTCAGGGCTGTATTTCTACCAAGATTATACAAGAAATTCTTTATATATCCACATTTTAGGTTCCAATGGGATTTTATAATGTTCATCAATATTTTTTAATTATTGTATTATTTATTGATGTGTATGGATAACCATGGTAATTGTTGTATTTATGATTATTTATGAATGCTGATCGAATTTCATATAGTTATTTATCAATACTGGGACTTTAGAAGAGATACACATATAAATCATAGCATATGGGTTCTCTATGTATCCATTGTAAGATGGCCGCCACTGTTACTAGAAAATAATATGCCTTTTTGGTAAGTCCGTTTTCTATTCGATTTCTGGCCATATGTTTAACGAGTTGAAAAGTATTTAAACTTTATGAACACATTGCCGTTTGACATTGATGAAGGCCGTCATGGCCGAAACGCGTGTGTTCAGCACGGGACGAAAATAAAGTAATTTTTAAACTCTCACTCGAGTGTGCGCCACACTGTTTATGCAGAGTTTGGACGAATATATATATATATATATCTTCTTAGTAATATAAAGTGATATAGTAGAAGGTTAGATGGGGTTTCTTTGTAGTATACATTTTCCCCTGCCCCTGAAATCTTATCCTCAGCAGGGGGACCCTCTTTTTTAATATTACTGAGATTTTATTGTCAGGGCATTTTAAATACTAAAGGAACATGCCCTTCTTTTTAATATTTACCACCCTGCCTGGTGGCCTGCCATGGACTTACCTAGGGTTGACTGGAAAAAAAGGGTTTATCTTGCCTCACTGAGTTGGCAGTTTTAAAGCTGCCCGACTATGCTGTAGTGGAAGGACTAGTCACGCTTACACCTTATCATTGCAGTGGTGAGACAATTAAGTGCGTCAGTCTTTTGGTGAAATTTAACTTACTAGCGTCCTGAGTACCTCTTCTACCATATACGTATAGGACTTATAGGTAAGTTAAATATGCCAATCAGGAATTAGCTAATTGTGCACAGACTTTGAAAGGGGATGGAGCACATTCACTGGTGCCTGGACAACAGGGCCCAGTGCACTACAGAGTCAAAAAACTACACCTAGGTCATCAAAACGTAGGAGCAAAAATTGGGGGTGAACCTTCAAAAGAAGTTTTCTACACATCTGTAGCCCTTAGGGAGTGAATCATTAACTACAGGTTTGAAATTTGTGTCATTCTACATTTATGTTAGAAACATAAGCCAATGTAAAACAAACGTATACTTAGTAGTTGTGCATGTGTTCAAGAGCTTGCAAATGAGGGGGTTCTCACCTTCTTAGAATTTGACTACTTTCAATATTGACTATGCTGCTTGTTCCTGTGACTTAATGCAGGCCATCTGATCAGGTAGGGCGAGGTCCGGTGACTTGAGTGGCAGCTAGAGCTTAAAAGGGCTTCCACGCAATAAATACTAGTACAGACTGGGTTTAAGATACTGATTTCAGAAGCTGGCCTAGACATTCCGAGCTTTGAAGAAGAGGGTCACACTTAGTGGTACAATATAAAAGTCTTCTTGACAAGCCCAAAGAGTAGCATGTGGATAAACTCTACAAGTTCAGAAATACTTCTCCTTTATCTGCTTTTCCCAGCCAGTAATTCAAGTATGGAAAAATATGTACAATCCATCTCAATATGTGCTGCTAACACCATCGTTTGTTGAAACAGTGGGGGCAGTGTGGGGACTGAATAGTAAGGCCTTTCATTTATAATGAGATCTGAATGCTCAAAAACACAATACGTTCCTGGCAGCGTATGGGTAGCAAAGTGTCCAAATTTCAAATCAAGGGCAAACAAGTTCTTTTTTTAACATTTGGAAGAATCTTAGTTACGATTTTGGATCTCAGATTTTTAATTTATCTTTAACTATCTACAAAATAATTTGTTGTGCTTTCTCTTTGCCAATAACCCAGGTCTAATTTCCCCCCAGAGCATTTTCTCAGTAGCTTCTGATTAAAGCATTGTACTGACTTCCAGATAATGAAGGAGGTGAGAAGAATTTAATGATTTGTTTTATCCCCAACATGGTGCAATTATGAATGTTACTAAATAAAGAGTGTAACCCTTCCAGGTGCTAACGTACAAAAAATAATAAAATCAATGAATCTTCACATAACTTCATCAATGCATGAAAAAGAAGTAATGAGTAATGTGAGAAAGAGGTAGATCCTTCACCCAGAGTTTTTGAATTACAAAGAATAGTTCAGTAAATTGGCCTTCTGGCGGGATTGAGGAAATCTTGTTGAAAAGCTTTTCTAAACCTAAATAAGAGGCACAATATTTAGAATTTATTTAAAAAATAATAATGTCTAAGAGACAGGTATAAGAGACATATGCAAACCTATCTGCCCTAGCAAGCGTCTGACATGCTGATTCATTGATGTGAGATCATGTACTTCCAATATCAAAGAAAGGAGTATGCAGTTCCTAAGGAGGCTGACAGTAACTATGGAGAGTGTACAGATAACTGTCTACCAAGAAGGAGGATGGGAATCCTCCTTCGGAATTAGGCCCTCACACACCAGCCCGCTGGGTGTCATGCTTCATCATTGGGCATGCTCTCGTCGGATCGGCGCTGTAAAACCCGACGGGCACCCTCAGTGGGGGCTTTGGCGGAGATCTTTTTCCTTGCCGTATGGTGAGTGTGGTGAGGGCCCTAAAGTGTAGAAGTGTTGTATTGTGGTTTCTAAAAAGACCAAGTGAGTTAAAACAGGGAGAGGGAGGATCAGGGCCACTAATTTAATAATCCTGTCTCCCACCCTGATTAAAAGGAGTGATGGCGACTGTCTATAGTGATGTTATAGGCAGTTGCTCTATGCTTCATGCGGTCAACATGTTTCTTGCCCTGGTTGCCCAAGAAGGATCAGGCGGCAATTCTTCAGGACCTAATAAGAAAATTGGAATCTACACTAAGTGGCTGATAATGAGGTCTAATAACCTAGATATTACCAGTCTGATAGCACCAGTGGCGTGTGATGTCCATGGTGTGGTAGCCAATCTACAATAAAAGAACACAAATATAAAAACAAACAGTTACTCATAACATGACTAATCCTATGAGGATTGTCTAATAGCCAAAGCATGTCAACGGCATCCATAAGCTTTACCATTGAATATAGTACGAAGCTCCTATGGAATTTCTGGCATTACGTGTGCAATAGTAACTTGTATTAACAACGCATGTGGTACACTAAAATTCGTTACAAGGGTACTGTGGCAGCGGAGCAACAGAATAAAGTAGGTCAAAGCAAGTCACAATTAGTATCGGATGCGGCCACTCACCTATAATTTATTCAAGACTGGCCCCATCGGGTAGCGGCATCAAGTGTTTTACGTTCCACTTGATGCCGCTACCCGATGGGGCCAGTCTTGAATAAATTATAGGTGAGTGGCCGCATCCGATACTAATTGTGACTTGCTTTTGACCTTACTTTATTCTGTTGCTCCGCTGCCACAGTGCCCCTTGTAACGAATTTTAGTGTACCACATGCGTTGTTAATACAAGTTACTATTGCACACGTAATGCCAGAAATTCCATAGGAAGCTCGCACTATATTCAATGGTAAAGCTTATGGATGCCGTTGACATGCTTTGGCTATTAGACAATCCTCATAGGATTAGTCATGTTGTGAGTAACTGTTTGTTTTTTATATTTGTGTTCTTTTATTGTAGATTGGCTACCGCACCCATGGACATCACACGCCACTGGTGCTATCAGACTGGTGATATCTAGGTTATTAGACCTCATTATCAGCCACTTAGTGTAGATTCCAATTTTCTTATTAGGTCCTGAAGAATTGCCGCCTGATCCTTCTTGGGACAACCAGGGCAAGAAACATGATGACCGCATGAAGCATAGAGCAACTGCCTATAACATCACTATAGACAGTCGCCATCACTCCTTTTAATCAGGGTGGGAGACAGGATTATTAAATTAGTGGCCCTGATCCTCCCTCTCCCTGTTTTAACTCACTTGGTCTTTTTAGAAACCACAATACAACACTTCTACACTTTAGGGCCCCTCACACACACTCACCATACGGCAAGGAAAAAAGATCTCCGCCAAAGAGCCCCCACTGAGGGTGCCCGTCGGGTATTGCAGCGCCGACCCAACGAGGAGCATGCCCAATGATGAAGCATGACACCCAGCGGACTGGGTGTGTGAGGGCCCTAATTCCGAAAGGAGGGATTCCCCATCCTCCTTCTTGGTAGCCAGTTATCTGTACACTCTCCATAGTTACTGTCAGCCTCCTTAGGAACTGCATACTCCTTTCTTTGATATTAGTATTAGGGCACGTATGCTGGACCTTCAAAGCCCTTTTTGTCTCTCCTTGTTGTTAGCATGATGTACTTCCAACCATTAATACCTCCTTCTAGGCATTCCTTTTGTCATTACGCTAGCAGCATGGTCTGCACACTTAAACGGTTGTGTGAAATTTTGTGTTGCCCGTTCCATAACCCTTTGCAACAATTAAAAGCGGTCCTAGAAACTAATTTATATAAGACCATATGCTGTGCTTATAATTGGACTATACATTGACATACTGGACATCTGGCATGCAAGACTCGTGGGCACGGATACATTGCCCATACAAGACCATCCCTACTGATCCCTTCTCAGTTATAGTGCAGACCTAGGTCTATCTATGGCAACTCTAATACATGTATCTCTTGGTACAGAATGTAAAAAATAATTTGTCTCCTTTAGCATGTTATGATTTTAGTGAAATTGGTGGGCTGACTATACGGAGTGTCTGTTAGAAAGCTGCATGGAAAATATTGATGTACGAAAATGCCAGAATAAAAATCAAAGATATAAACAGGTGGGTATGGATTTTCTTTCTTAACTCCACATCTACGTACCTTCAAGCTGTACATATAGTGTCCCGATACATGAAAGTGGAGTTAAGTATAGTAAACCTACAATTAGCTATACGATTATAAGAAAGCTAATATTACATGAATGATGCATAACTACGTCAATAACAGGCAACCCAATCTTGTGATTAATTGAAGACTGATAGAGGAATCTTTGAGATTTAGGACTTGCCCTCCCTAAACTGGAATTTCCAGGGCAGGTTATCATTAATATGATCATAATGGGACATCCTTCAGAAACAAGAGTCACAGGGTTCCCTCTACTGTTGCTGCTCATTAATTATCTCCTCATTGTCTAGAAGTATATTTTTGTTATAAAACCCAACTTTCTCCAAGTGTATTAAGCTCTGGCTCACTCTTTTTCTCAAGACGTGGAAGCCATACTCAATAGATGAAGTTAAACAACATGTTTCTTGAGAGCTGAGGAGGTGGGTTGCCCAAGGAGAAGCACTGGACTACAACTGAAAGACAGCACTGCCAAGGTTAGGAGGCTCTTGAGTTAGAAGAGGAATAAGGGATGAGCACCCATGGAATTGTGAAGAAATAACGGTGTCCAAGCAACACCCCAGAATGGGACCGGAGGAATCATGCACTACTACTGGATACCAGGGCGACAAGCAGGAGTTGCTGGAATTATACAAAATATTATGAAAATGTTCAGAGCATTCAGTGAAATGTATAACACAATGATGTACATTCAGCAGCCCTTGACGGTGCAGGAAGAAGGAATGCCGGAAGCTGCAAAACAAATAGGCCCCCAACAACCTACGACTCAAAAGGTGGCTCTTGCAGAATAAGAATTAGCCAACATACTTCTCCATCTGGATTGTCAGTCTTTCTACACCAACTTGCAGTGTCATTGCTGACATCTGAGCACCAAGATTACAATCTCTACAGACCAGAAGTGGTGACTGGATACGTACGATAAGGACTTCAGACATGTTTCTAGAAGGTACCTTACTGCCTGCTGTAGCTTTCCTCTTTAAAACTTCTTAATCTTTCAAAACAATGATAAATAGCCATGAAAGGACAATGTCCAGAAAAAGAGACACCAATATAAAATAGTAAGAACTGCAAGTGCTGTTGAGAATAGAGCACAGTGAGATGAGGTACTCACCTGAAACTCATCAATCAAAGGTTTGATTCATTCCTAACATGGCCGCCTCATATACAATCCTTCACAAGTTGATAAAATTAATATTACTGAGTTTTTATTAAAGGAGTGTCAGACAAATCATTTTGTGTTGTATACTACTTTAACAGGCATTTCAGCTTAATGGAAGAAAAGTCCAGTGGAAATGTACTGAGACCAATATTAAATTCTGAGGAATTGCATTGAGGGCAAGGTGAAGTTAATGACACCATAAAAAAACTGATGAAACCCGCTGGCAGGAGGGTCCTACTATGCCACACAATGTAAAATTTCGAACAAACTTGCTAAAAATATCCACTGTTCAGCAACAAACATTGCTACCTTAATGTAGATGTTCGAGAGAAAGAGTTCTAAGGTAAACAACACTGAAATGAATGCTCCAATAAAGAAAAATTGCAAGCGGAACACTAACTAAAATGACAATTTAAAGAAAAAAAAATTAAGATTATTTCCCTCCAAGAGTTAATGTAATTCCTCGTGTGTCTACGGGAAAAAAATATATAAAGGGTCAAGCAAGATAGAATTCTAGAATAGAACGTAGATTTCAATTGAGCCACTTTGAAGTTAGTTTACAGCAATACCAACACTGCTGTATCCAATTTCTACAGTTAATCAGTACATCTCAATATTACCTACTGGTAAGAATGATGGTGAAATCCAGTACTCCCTAGAAAAGGAGTACTAAAACATGTTTTTCTCTTCTAACATAGATAAACGTCTGTTTGTTCTCCTGCTCCAAAAGAAGCATCTTTCTTGTCTATCATTTGAATGGAAATGGCTGACTTCTGCCCCTTAATATTCCTAGAAGACATAGGTAGATGACAGGACAAGGTCCAAATAATATGATGTAAAGGTAAGATAAAATGGCCCCTTCATGTACTGTACAATGATAGTGCAAGGCTCAATGTGGAAGAAAGAATATAGGAAGGTGAATGCTCAAAAACACTATCTTTGCAGAGGGAAAACTCCTCAGTACTGAAAGCGTTGACAAAGCCAAGAGCAGTGTCTATAAAAAAGGTTTCATATAGTGTTTACAGAGAGATGGCTGACTATCCAGGGTCTTAAAGTCATGAACATACCATCTAAGCAGAAAGAGCTCTTCATGACTTTCTTTTGGGTTCCACATTCCTCTACATTTCAAAGTAGTTCAGATCTCCTGATCTTACCAGCATTATCATGGAGGGCTTATGACTCTGCAGGGAATGTCTCTTGCTCTATGTGCTACATGATTTGCTGTTGTTCTTGCCACACCGTAAGTCCGAATTAATCTCTCATTTTCTTTGTAATAATACTGAAAATGTTAAAAAATTAACCTGGCTCATATCACCTCCATGGTATTTTAGTCCTATTCTGGCAGGTCTTCTTAAGGTAAACCCACATTCACATAAATAAGTAAAAAAAACAGAAGAAAATTGAAATACTTCTAGCAAAAAAAAAAAAAAAGATCTAAACCACTCAAAACACTTGACGAGAAAGTTAAAGTAAACAGCCAACTCTGAAGAAGACTACGTTTCCAAAAGACTTCCCTAAAATATTCCAAAAGCTTGACAGCAGCAAACCAGGACTTTTGATGACCAGTAACAGAAATAAATACATTGGTAGATGGTCATTGAATACTCTAGATAGGTTTGGAGATGGTGCGTGTGGCCCGGATGTCAATCGAAAAGTTAAATAAAAATTGGAAGAAAAGAAAAAAAGCAGAAACATCAGTTGCAGGTATGATCATGGCCTTTCTTGGAAAGGGGTTAGTTAATATGACCAAAATGAGTATCCTTCGAGTACATTACTCATTTTCAAAAATAAGATCTTTGGTGAGTTACTCAATATGTACTGCTGTTTTGATGGCTGATGTATGTGTTAATACTTCATGCCTGTACCCTTCTAGTAACTTCCTATGGCATTAGTCAATAAAGTGTCCTGGTGCATATATTGCAGAATAAATATTCAGGTGAAGACTGAATTGGGTTAAATAAAAAAAGAACACTTGAAAAAGGTATTTGATGTTAGAAATTATGATGGTTTAGGGTGTGTTCTTTGGATATATTGCAGCAGACCTGGTTCAGTGTACACCAAAACACATTTCTGCCCATGAATTTCTAAGACTAATTAAAAATATATAATAATTGTACACTACAGTTATAACTGCCCGGTAGCAATGATCAAAAGACTAGCAACTACCTTTTTTCCACTTGTTTCTTTAAAACACAGACAGCACAAATACATCACATTGATGGCACGAAACGAAAGTGGCCCAGGATGGGAGCACAGAGCGCTGTGCGCACGGGTTGAAAAAAGCACTTTAAATGTTAGTCGATTTCTGGCACAAGTCCGCAGCACTAGATTTCTGAAAGTGAAAAAGGAGAAAGCGCCATCCAGGAAAGGTGTCCATTATAACTTGGTCAAGAAGAGCAGGGCCCCCAACTTTGTAGGCCTCCATTGTCCAATCAGAAGCAAATATGGAATCAAGCATTCTCAGCCCAGCATGAAAAAAGATCCTTAAAAAACAAAAAAGAGAGAAAACATACTCTATTACTACTGCATAAGGATTCATATGCATAGACTGTAAATGTGGTACAATGAAAAGATGTTTTACTTCTACCTCATTTCTCACAAGACCCCCCCATGCCACCCTGATGAACTGGAAGACACTGCCCATCACTCTTAGCCCACTCTGTAATTTACTAAATATAACCTTGTTAGTAACAGCCCAACAAATCATGAATTGCAGGCAACTCCTGATACAAATTATTTAAAATATATCAAACATTATTAAACCTGTCAACAATATTCTTTGAACAGGACAGAAATAGCACAGTTTTTTTACTGGAGGAAAGAGGTCCAGTTAGCATGTTACACATGACAGATGGTCTTGTACTTTTTCCCAACGCTCATTGAGAACATCTGAAATATTCACAGTTACATGGCAGTGCAAGCATTTAACCAGAGAAAAGGACAAAGCCCAATAGATAATGACCTAAATGTGTGACTAAATGAGAGCTCATATACAACTCATGATCTCTGGAAACGTGTGCTGAGTGTCCCATGTAGGAGCCTTGCAGATAAAGTCCAGAGGAATATATACTGCTGGAGGCTGCAGAAGCAGTCTTCGCTCCGATGCAAGTGCATTAAAAGAAATTTTACATATTTGATTGTGACACAATGATTTGTCTGGTCTTATTTTATATATCACTGACACATTTGTGTTCACCACATAGGATGATGAGATCAGTAAGAAAATAGAAGCATATTCACCCTGTTCATAGGTTGGAGAAGGATGAGCCACAGTCTCTGTAAATAAACAATGGATACTAACATAGTAAATGTTTTCAACAGTCTAGTACAGCTATTCTTAACCTTTTGACTGCTGTGAACACCCAATGAATCATTACTAGAATTTGGGGACCCCTACCCGAGGCATTACTAGAAGTCAGGGACTCTGGTCTAAGCGATTTCAATGACTTGAACTCAAAACAATACACAAAAGTACAGAAACGTGTAGACGCTAAACAAATACAAAAATGATTAAATATTTTATTTAATTCCCAAATATAGAAAAGATAAAAATTTTATGGGAAATTTAGAGCTTTTCAAAATGTGTTTTCTAATTCTTAAAGATGAAGCAATATGCTAATCTCTAGCATAATCACTGTCTTTTTTGATACCTAATGCATGCTCTCTTTTTGTAAGCACTTCAATTAAGGCAACACATCCTGCATACTTTATTCTGTTTGCTGTATAAACACTGCTCCCACAAATCACACTAAGGATACCATCTTACATATTTGTCTATATACATTCCTTCACATTATATATGCCTTATTAATCTGCTAATATTTAATTTTCTAATCAGTCGTGGTCCTGTAAGTAGGTGTCACAGACCTAGGTGTTCGCAAGCAACAGGCTAAGAACCGCTGGTCTAGTAAACTTAAGGCCATTAAAATGATGGAGTAACCCACAGACATCATTCTACTTATCAGTCTGCTTGTTGCCATGCTATTGTAGGAGTTCATCCTGAATCTCTTTAAAAAAAACGGAACCGTGGTTTTGAAGTTACCAGTGTGCCAATCAAGGGTTTAATATACATTGGTCACGAAAACCTCTAAATTGCTCCTGATGGAGGCAGCTAGAAGAGAGCCACTCCTTGTGGGTTTAGTTATGGAGAACTGGAAGAAGATGAGCTAATATGAGCTGTTCCACACCTGTCTGTAGGACATGAACCAGCTAGAGTGGAAATCCAGACAGAAATAGATTCAACAAGAACATCAGTCATTACGAGAAGGAGGTTATTCCCCACCTGAATTAGGTGTAATGATGTTGTGAACTCTCTCAGAAAGACAGAAAAGCTGGTTTGCAATCATGCGTTAGCTCAAGTATCTTTAATCTAAAAGTATTTGAAATACTTTTCGCATCATGTTGGAACAAATCATATGAAACAAGCTGGTGATGATGGACTAACGCTGCCCCTTCTATAGGCTGACACAAACACAATCACAGCTGTAATGTAAATTGTAGTTAGAGAAAAGCTCCTTAAATTATATTTGAGGAAATTAAGACGAGCGCTTCAGGATGGCCTTTTCTCCAGGCCAGCGAACGATGCAGTGCATTAAAATTATGCTGTGATCGCCCCAACAATAAACTACACCTGGAAACTGTCTAGCAAGAGAGTAAGGCACAATGGAGTATGCTGGATGTGCTACACTCATTGAGACTCTTACATATATGCTTTCTAAAGGACATTAAATTCTTTTGGCAGTATATGTGGTTGACTATACCAATATATTTAGGCCTCCGCCCAGTTACTTTAGCTATGATGATGAGAGGCTGGATTAGTGCATTAGTTGAGCTATAGAAAAGATTGCCCAGTTTCTCCACAACCGGTTACCAACTGGGTTCTACCCCATGAAACAAAAGTAGTAGTTTAAGAATCAGATGGCGGGGGAATTGTATATTTGTCTTAGGACCAACATGGTAATGGTCTCAGCGTGAGATGTTGCAGAGTCAGGCAGTTGCAGATACATGTGAATCTTTAATCACACTAGCTTGATAAAGGGAACTCTCTGAATGATGGTAAGTGAGGACCTGGATATCATCCTGGGCTCAATCTGATAACTAGATTTGCTTGTTCACAAAGAAACCAAAGCAAGATTTATAACTCAGCTATATAAAAAGCCTTGATTCAAGATGAAGTACCTGTTGAAATCTGTAAAAAAACAAAATCAAATTATCTCAAGGAAGAGGGTTTCAGTGATATTGCCAACTGGCTTTCTTACTATTCCTTGCAGCAATATCTCAGCAGATTTTAATACACCTGGCAGCTGAGCGGTTTTCGGACATCTGTATGAAACAAGAGCACTTTGTTCTTTGGAGCTGAGGCCTCATCCACACGAGGTAAATCAGATATATATATATATATATATATACATATATATGAAGACTTTTTTTTAACAATGAGAAACTGCTACTACACAGAAGTACTGCTTCTTTGATGCAAATTGGGCATTATATCCTTGGATCTTGTACCTTTGTGCTTGCATGGCGTCGGAAGCACGTTCATGCCACCAATAAGTTCACATTGTAAATTGTAATTTCTCTCTGGTGAAAATATTAATTTGGGAGGACTGATGATGAATTTAAACTTCTTTTTAGTTGATCAGTCATGCAGTCCAGACTGATAATCACAACTTAGGGAGGAGCCAAGGCACAATTGTCATGTTAAGGCTTTACAATAGTACCTTGCAGGGTAATTAAGATGTCACAGTGGCCAAAAACCTCAGGGCCACATTAAGGTTGGATGTTAACACCCATTACAAGCGCTGACCCCTCACAAAAATGTGAGAAACCCGATATACTTCACTCATTGGGATACTGCAGTACTCAACCTGTAGATCCACTGAGCAAAAGAAGTATTAAGACTGCACTGCATTCCCAGGAATGAAGCACCTCTGTCAAGTATCAAACTTTAATCTGCAATTATCAAGGGAAAATTCTATCCTGAAGGCCTCTTCTTTCAAGGTGACCAATATTTGACACAGACCAGTAAAATGTGGTCACATAGTCATGCAGTTAGAAACAAATACATGAGCTCTAAGCCTCCAAGAAAAGGTCAAGGAAGAGGCCGAGGACTGTGTTACTGATTACTGAAAATAAATGGCACACATCGGAGTAGGCTTGAATAGCACATTAGAAATAGAAGGGACCAAGAAACAGATCCAAAATTATGGCATCAGTATACCGCAGCAATGCATTTTATAAACATAGTACTAAAACTGTAAAAAGGAAAGGGAAAAAGCGGTTTTACTTTGAATGATAAAGAAGAATTGCTTTTTAAATTTGACTGTCGGTGCATAAGTCTTCTGTACAGCTTGTGGAGGAAGTACCAGGGCTATGGGGACATATGGCTAATTGTATACTCTTTACACAATGGATGTCAGGACTGACTCATAAAATCCAAGAGGGGGAAGGTCTGTCATTTAGTACAAAAAGGATTATTGCATTCTTAGGCACTTCTTTTCATGCTACTCAATAACTGAACTACTCTTAGATATCTAGATATCATAATAGAGTCTTTTCCACGTTTTTCACTCGGTCCACCATAATTTATTCCTAGGAAGCCCTTGTAATAAATATTCTCTTGGAGTTCTGTCCGATTTCAGTGTTCTGCACCTTTGCATAAGGCATATCTCCAAGCACCTTGTTTAAACCAAGTTTTATCAGCATTGTAATGCATCCGGTTACAATCACTTGTAACCTATTCCTTTGTTTAACAGTTGTATTCAAGTGATACCTTTATTACTCACATTCCCTTAGTGTTGTGTTGTGGCCTCTACTGCTTCCACTCAACATCGCCTTCTAAGAATTATAGATCCCTGGCTCCTGCCACAGTACCTCCATCGTTGACTTCAGCCCAGATTTCCTTGTGGTCACATAGTTCGACTGTAGGCAATGCCACTCTTTGCTGAGATGCCAGACCAGGGCAGTAGGCTACGCAGAAGAGTCTGTGCCTGCCGGTAAATTCGCTGGGGAATGGAACACGGGCTGAGGTTCGCTAATGTAGACCCAAAATGCTGAAGATAATCAGTAAACCTTAGTCAAGGAAATTCCAAAAAGACAGCATACTGAAACAGCAGATGAAACTACACAGTCACATCTTAACAGAATTTTAGAGGGATAGTGGGCTATTAATGATATAAGAAAGGTCCACAAAGGCAAACAATACGTCTCAACAGGATGCAGTCCCTGAACATCATCTAGAGGGATATCCTTCCATTTCCAGATATGTTACTGTTCCTGAGTGACTTCTGTGGGCTGGCACTCCAACGCAAACCTGCGCTGCATTCGCTCATCCAGGACTACGAGAAGTGTACCAAGCATTATCTGCATTCTTCATGGTGCCCTAAGGTTGTCACTCCCACCTTGCTCCAAGAGCACAGACTGGTGAGCATTTGTCACTGTCCCAGCTTAGAGCATCTAAAGTTACAAGCTTCCATTCCCTACCCCCTTCAATGAGTTTGAAAGACTCATTGTGCAATGGGCAGACTGAATGGTCTATCTTCTGGGGTATTAGCTAGCTCATATTCATTTGTGTAACCTTCTTTATATGAACATAAGTGAAGGCATGCCTTGGTGTACAACTGTGAAGGCTATATCTTTCAGACAAGAGCATGAGCCTGTTTTGGTTTACATATTGTATATAGCAGTGTGAATTCTGTGGACACCTTTCTGTTCACTACTGACATTTAAGCAGCCAGAGCAGCTCAAGACCATACAGGGTATAAGCAGGCGCGGTGTCTCCTCAGTATAACCTAGTCAGTTATCTAGAAGTGAGGAAGATAACTGTCTGCATGGTCCTCCACTTTATAGGGATAATGTTTAAACTAATTCTAATGTACTCCTGGCCTACATCTATGGCTATGCTCTATAGGATTTAATATTCACTGTATAGGTATTCAAATAAAAGATTCTTTCCAAAATATCGTGAGACATACATTGTGCTAAAAATATCTTGGGACAGAAGATAAGAAGTGAGAAGTGAGAACATCGTTTTTAGTGTTAAAGTTGTATATAAAATAGTTTTTTAGTTATTTTAGTTTTATTAGTTTTAAATGTATGAATTATTTTAATGTTTAAGTTTGCTTAATTCTTTTTGTGTTTTTTAAATGTAATAATAGATTTTGGTTTTTTTATTTTATGTCAATTTTTTGGGGGTTGTTGGGTTTGAAGGGGGATGGGAAGTTTTTTTAAATATATTTTTTTATGGATTATAAGGTTTATTTTTATATGTTTTAATTTATTAATTATGTATATTACTTGTATCAATTAATAACTTGCCAAATATGGTAATGTTTTTGGAAATTGGTTAATTCGATATTTGACTGTAATAATTAGTTGTTTTTAATTATTTGGATATTAAGTATATTATGTTTAAGTTTTTTGTATAATAATTTTATGGAGTTATTACTTTTAACACTAAAGTGTATTGCTATTTTTTCTGTTAATTGAATTAATGTTTTAATTGTTTGATATAATTCTATGCATACTTTTATGTGTTAAATGTTTTTAGTGTTTGATATAAATTATATATATTTTTTTAATTATTTGTTGAGAGATATATTTTATGTTTATTTATTTTATATATACGTAATTTATTTTGTTTTCATTTAGAATAGGGAAAATTCAAACTCAGATTTCTAAAGTTTAACATTTTACCTTCTGGTGCTTATACTGGAGTGAGAATAGTAATTCTGACCCATCCAAAGCCCAACACCTTTCCTATTATTGCTTATGTTGGAGTGAGAAGAATACATTTGACCCCTCCAAAGTTCCCTACTGTTGTTTACGCTGGAGTGGGAACAGTGCTGGACTTGGCTCTCTCTGCCTGGTCATTCCCAACTTTGACTACACCCTCCTGTTTTCTGAACATGTTTTTGTTAGCTTTTAGGACTCTGAGCACTTTACCACTCTAACCAATGATAAAGTGCTTGTGCTCCCTCCCTTAAAAATGGCGACACTGGCTTAGACCCAACTGCCACATTTAATTTACTTGCAAGTCTCTGGTAAGGTGGTACTACATGTACCAGGGCCTGTACATTGAATGCTAGTAGTGTGCCTGCAGCACTCACTATACCACCCACTTAAGTAGCCCTTTAAACAGGTCTCAAGTCAGGTCTCAAGCCTGCCCCTGCAGCTTGTGTGTGCAGTTGTAAATTGCCATTTTGACCTGACAAAATAAACCTTTTGCCAGGCCTAATCTTCATTTTTAAAACATATAAGTCACACCTAGGGTAGGCCCTAAGCAGCCCATAGGGCAGGGTGCAGTGTAATGAAAAAGTTGGACATGTACTTTTAAGTTTTACATGCCCTAGTAGTGAAGAACTCTTAAATTCATTCTACACTACTGCAAAGCCTACCTCTCCCATAGGATAACATTGGGTTACGGTATTACATCTAATAAGCGATAACTTTCACTTGGGAACAGGTAGGAATATCGCGTTTGGCAGCTAAAGAATTGTAATTTAAACCCCTCTTTAATCGTAACGTCGGATTTAAAGTCACAATTCTGAAAAGCCACTTTTACAAAGTTGGCATTTTCTTGTCACAACTATCTGGTGCCTGCATCCTGTATCACATGACTAGGTGTGGATGGCAATTGGTTCTTGTATATTGTTTCTAGACAATAAGGCGAAGCCAGAATAGGTGTTGGCAGGATGGGCCATCTTTGACTTGATGGAGGGGGCAGAGCTGTCACCTACTACACCTGCACATCAAAAAGACTCTGCCTCAGTACACTCTCAAGGGGTTTACACTATTCTTTTGCGCCCTCAGACAAGATGGGGGCAGGGAGGGAGGAAATTCCAACCACCTTTGGGGTGAAACCCTCTAGAAATCCCTACCTCAAAGCTGGCCCCTTCAGACCCAACTCTTCAGTACACACCTATACCTGTGGGAGACTAAGAAGGACTGATGTGCTACTCTGTTACAAGAAAAACCGCTGCCCTGCCACCCTGCTGCCCTCCTGCCTGAGAGAAGACTGGACCTGCATCTTGAACCCAGGACCACAAGAGTGACTCCATGGGCTAGCTGGCTGTACTCCTAATCGAAGTCTCATGGACAGAAAAGGCTCCAATTCACTTGAAACCAGCACCTGGACTCTGCCTGCTGTGAGTCCTATCCTTGAAGGGTTGCCCCTCCAGTCATGGACCCTTGGAAGTGGGGATAGAGGTGCCTTGCCAGTCCAGCTGTGGTCATCAAATCCGGCGGAAAGATTCGCCGCACAGCTACAAGCATCATCGGAACAGACGTCGAGCGACACAGAGCCCCGCCGCAGATGCCAGCCTCAACAGAATCGATACAGAGCAACGCAAAGTCTTAACTCCAAGCCCCATTGGAACAGATGCGACTCGATGCAAAGCCTCGCCACACAGCTTCATAGGAGCTAACGAAGCGCAACCCAACCCAATGCAGCACCTCACATTGCAGCCCTCGCAGCTCTTCAAAGGACCGACGCAGCACGACGCAACTCAACACAGGACCTCACATCGCAGCCCTCGCAGCTCCTCGGGACAGACACTAGGCGACACGAAACCTCGCAAAGCAACTCCACACAGACCGTGCACCAAAGACATGAGGTACTATCCAGCAGACTCAACTGGGTCCCTGTAGCCGGCCTGTGCTCCATCACAGCCAGCCTGAAATTGTGACTGTGTCCCGGTCCGGCACGAACAGATGACCACAGTTTGAGCTTTGTGTTTTTAAGCACTATTTTTACCTAAAACAATTTAAATTGCATATCTCCGGTTCTATTAATTGGATTTTTGTCATTTTGGTCTCAAATAGTTTATACAATTTTACTCTACGTTTCTAAATTGGTGTGGGATTGTTCTTGTGTTGTGGTTTCATTTTATTACTGTTTGAAGTGTTGCAAAAGTACTTTACACATTGCATGTAAGTTAAGCCAGCTGCTTTGTGTCAAGCTACCAGAAGGTTAATGTGGGGTTTGTGTGAGACTTCACCCTGACAAGAATTGTGGGTACTTCTTGAGTAGGATTTCACACCCCCTCAACCAGTAACCCAATTTCCTACATTGGTGTTCAGCAGTGAGATTCAGTACTTGTGTTTGTGCGGTGCAATACAGTGAATTTGTATAACACTAAAATCCCAGTTAAATAATTTGATACCACATTCAACATCTTTTCAAATTCTCCTTTTTTCTCCTCTCAAATTGGTAATTTTTCCAAATGTAATTTTGTTGTTGCACCTGTGATACTTTGCCAGAATGGAAATGGATCCAAATTGCCTATCAGATGACGATATGCGGAAGCTGGTCCACACTGATGACTTTAGCAAGGCTGAGATGCAGAAGTTCTGCAAAGAGGGGCCTATCCGTAAAAAAGGGGAACACTAAGCAGGACCTTTGGGTTGCCCTGTATGGTTTTGAGTAAGCACGCTGGAAGGCTTCAACATGCGACCAGGACCGTAAAGCCCCTGAGAAGGATGAGGAGGAAGGAAATTACTTTGGGAATGGCTCCAGAGGAGAGAGGAGGGCCCACAGAAATGGAGTCTCCTGATGGATAGAATGCAGGAAGCAGTGTAATCCCACATCCAGTCTCATGAAGAGTCAAAGGACAGACGGGCTGAGATGGAACTGAAGCTGCAGTTAGCCGGGCTGGCTGTAGAAGAGAGAAAAGCTAAGGCAGAAAGAGTGTTAACTAAGACGAAGGCGGAGGCAGAAACGGGCTTTGCAGAAAAGAGGATGATGTGGGCTCATGAACTGAGTGAAAAAGAACTGGACCTAAAGCTCAAAATAGCCTCAGAGTCCAACAGTAATTGTTGCAGCAACAGCACAGTGTCCAATGGAGATTAAGGAGTCCATATACCCATAGACCTGGTGCCCAGCTTTGAGATGGGGGATGATACTGATAGGTGGTTTGCAGCCTACGAGGTAGCCCTTAGAATATATAGGGTCCCAGAGGAGTTTTGGGGGGGCAATATTTGGAGCACGTGCCAGCTGTAGGGAGGTATACCCTGCTGGCTTTAGGACTGACCATATGTCCTAAACCCCTGTGAAAGCAGCCCTTATCACTAACTTTAGCCGCACCACACAGGGATACCATTTAAGGTTTAGGGGCAGTCTTTGGCAGATATTCTGGACTTCTCTAGTAAAGCGCTGAATGGTTGGGTGAAGGCAGCCAAATGAGTAGTTATGAAGGTCTATATAATCTAATTTTGAGAGTGCACTTGCTCAGTAACTGTTTCTCAGAGTTGTACCAACACCTGGTTGACAAGCTCACTGATCCCAGGGAGCTTGCAAAGGAGCATACCTCCGAGTTGGACCAGAGTGTCTGAGAAGGTACGAGAAGTGATCCTGAAGAGGGTGGCACAGGTTCCCCCCAACAGAGTGAGGGGGAGGTATAGAGTGACACAGACATGTCACAGAACAGTGTGGGGGAAAAGGCTCCAATTCCCCTTCCAAAAATTGGAGAGGATTTTCAGGTGGATGGTTGTCCAGGGAGACCCATTACCAACACCAGTGCTTTGATTGCTCCCAGCTGGAGCACAAGTGAGGGGGTCTGATCTGTACCAAAGGGTACCACCCAATAGCGGAAGCTCCACAGGAGTAAGTAGCCCCCAGATGCCCATTGACAGCTGTTAGAACTGGGGGTCTCTAGTTGGCAGAGGTAGGTACCTTTGTCCAAATAGGAACCCTTGCTTCTGGTAAGGGGGATACGCTACTAAAATAACCCCTGGCACGAGCAGGCAGGCTTATCTCAGAGGCAGTGTGTAAAGCATTTGTGAACACATACAGTAATATAGTGACAACACTACAGATGGACACCACATAAGTTGTAGTATAAAAATAAGTATTTTTATATAGACTTAACACAAGACCATAAACGACAAAAAATCCACAATACTGTACTTCAAAAATGGTAGAAATAGCTTAGTTCTCTTTAGATGGTAAGTGCGACACTTATTGTTCAATGTACCTTTGGATGCGTAACGCTATACAACGAAAGTGTTGCAGGGAAGGTGATGCGTCGGTTCTTTACACGCAAGAACGGTGATGCGTCGGTTCCCTACTGCTGCGCAGGGGACGGTGATGGTCGGTTCTTCTCGGCGTGGGGAGGTGATGCGTCGGTTTCTTACTGCGCTTCCGTGGCGATGCGACCAGCAGCGCCGTGATGCGATGAAGATCCGGTGCAATGAAACAAAAAGGTGTCTTCTTCTTGATGCGACAACGATGTGGGCACGCCCGACGGCCGTGCGGCGACTCAACGAATCTTCTGAGCCGCAACAGGCCCTGCGACACGCTTCTCTGGTGATGCGACGGCGACACTCTTCTCCAGGGATGCGGGGCGCCTCGGTGATGCGATGCGACAGCGGCGGCACGCTTTCTCAGCGATGTGACGACAGCGGCTGCGGCCGCGACACTCTTCTCCGGTGATGCGACGACGTCTGCTGCGACGGCGACCCTCTTCTCCGGTGATGCGAGGCGCTTCGGGTGATGCGATGGTGACAGCGGCGGCACGCTTCTCCAGTGATGCGACGGCGTCTGCTGCGACGGCGACACTCTTCTCCGGTGATGCGACGACAACGGCTGCGTCACGCTTCTTCGTCTTGAGTCGCGCTTCCAGCTCCCAGCGACACGCAGTCTCTCAGAAGGCCCAGCTCAACAGCAGGCACTTCAATTCCCAGCAAGGGAAGGCAGGGGAGCTGGTTGGTGAAGTCGGTTGTCCCCGAGACTTCAGCAGGAGGCAAGCTCTATCTCAAGCCCTTGGAGATCCTTTACAAGTGGATTTGAAAAGCACAAAGTTCCTTTCTCCTTTCTTTGGCAGTCAGGCAACCACTGCAGGCCAATCCCCCAAACAGCACTCAGCTAGGGATAGTCTCCTCCTCAGTTTCTCTGGTTCCACTCCTCAGCAAAGGTTCTTCTTGTTTCCCAAAAGTGATCTAAAGTTCTGGGGTCTGGGTCCCCCCTTTCATACTCATATTCTCTTTGTTCTCTGAAGGCAGAGAGGCCTTTGCCTAGTCCAAACCAGTTCTGGTCAGTCCTGGAGCACTTTGTTTACAGGACTCCTTCTTTCCTTTGACAGTGTAGGCCAGGGACATCAGACACACCGCAGGAGGTGGAGCCAGCATTGTGGAGGGAAGGCACAGCCCTATTCAGGTCCCAGGTGCAACTCCTCCCACCACTCTACATGGAGATCTCTCTATTCAGCCCTGTGCTGACTCACCCTGCCTCCTGGAATCCCCCAGCCCCTGTCACTCAAACTCCAGACAAGGAATACACAACCTAGCAGAGGCAGGCTTGGATAGCTAGGCAAGCAAATACCTACTTTCTAAAAGTTGTATTTTCAAACACAGAATGTTAGAACCAACTTCACTAAAAGATGTATTTTATCATTCTGAGTTCAGGCATACTAAATTCGTTTTTCTACCATGTTCCCTGGGTCAGTTAGGATTATAAGATGTTATAATCAAACTGCCCATTCTGGCCTATGGGGAACAGGTAGCCTTGCAATAGTGAAAAACAGAAATGGCTGTAACTCACTATTAGGACATGCCACACACACCAGGGCATGTCCTACCTTATACTTACAATGCACCCTGCCCTTGGGCCTACCATAGGGGTGTCTGATATGAAGAGAAGGGAAGGTTTAGGGACTGGCAAGTGGGTGCACTTGCCCAGTCAACAGGGCAGTACCAGACTGCACACAGGCTCGGCAATGGCAGGCCTGAGAGACACTTTACAGGCTGCTTCTGTGGGTGGCACAACCAGTGCTGCAAGCCCACCAGCAGCATTTGATTCACAGGCCCTGGGCACACCCAGTGCACTGTACTAGGGTCTGACAGTGAATCAAATAGGCCAAACATGGAGTCACTAATCCATACATCAATTTACAATAGGGAGAGCATATGCACTTTAGCACTGATCAGCAGTGGTAAAGTGCCCAGAGTCATAAAACCAACAAAAACAGGTCAGAGAAAATACAGGAGGAAGGCAAAAAGTTCAGGGATGACCCTGCAAAAAGGGCCAAGTCCAACACAACCCCCTTCCAGCCAAAACGCAGGGTAGACCAATCACTACCTTGAGGGGATTCCCTGCTTTGGGCGATAGAACATGGACCCTAGCCCGCAACAGCAGGGGCATACTCCAGTTCTATGGCAATCTGAGCCTATTTGGGTCCCTCTGTCCATACTCTCAGGGCCCACCAAGCTAACCCCTGGGGAACCCTTCTCCTCACCTGTGGACACCATCTGTGCAGCACCTAACCTTAGCTTGCTCACAGGTGTGTCAATTTACCATAGGGAGCACTTGCACTGTGGCACTGAATAGCAGTGGCACAGTGCCCAAAGCATCTATAACCAGCAAAAACACATGAGGCAACAGCAGAAAATGGAAGGGAGACCCACGCCAATGGTGCCAGGTCTAACACCAGCATTCTAGGTACTACATTACCACCAGTTTTCAGTGACCTGGAAGGGGCAGCCACCTAGGGCTCTCTGAAAAGTCAGTTTTCTGGAGGTATCACTCCCAAACAGAGGGTAAGGAAGCCCAGATGGAGGGACGGTGGGCGGAAGGACTAGCCCCCACCCCTGCTCAGCCGAATGGTACAGTCACTGGGCTAAAGATAGCCTCAGGATACCAGCCCGGGACTGGTGGAAGGTAGAGTGGAAGTAGGGTGCCTAACACCCGGGCCTGTTGCCCCTCCACCTCCCACTCAGAAACCTTGGGAGCCCATAGGGAACTCCATGGCAGCCCCAAGGATGGAACAGAGGTCTACCCAATGACCCAGCTTTGGATTTCCACCTGGCAGTGGATTGCCCAGGCCTAGCTCCTGACACTAACAGCTGTTAGTGGCTACAGTTGGTTGCAGTCCTTATGGGCAGTCTTCTTTGGGTTGGGGACAAAGTCTGATCCAAGGGGCGGAATGGACCACATCACTTTGTTGGTCATGGTGGTACTGTCTGCCTACTGGGATGCCTCTTTGAACAAGTTATGGTTAGGTTTTTCAGAGATGGAGTCTATAAGTAAGAAGAAGGGTTCCCCAAGGATCAGTCCAGTGGCTCAGGAGAGTGTAGACAGAGGGGTCCAACTGAGTTCAGAGAGGCATGGAACTGACATGTACCCCTGCACAACAGGACCTTCATCCATGTTCTATTACCTAAGCAGGGAAGCCCATCAAGGTATTGATTAGTCCACCATGGCTTTTGGCTGGAGCGCGGTCATGCTGGACTTGTCCCACCACTCTGCATGGCCATCCTCAAACATTTTGCCTTCACCCACCTGTTTTCTGAACCAGTTCTTGTTGGCTTGTAGGACTCTGAAGACTTTACCACTGCTAACCAGGGACAAAGTGCTGGTGCTCTCTCCCTTAAACGTGGTGAAATTGGTTTACACCCAATTGGCACATTTAATTTACTTTTAAGTCCCTAGTAAAGTGGTACTACATGTACCCAGAGCCTGTAAACTAAATTCTACTAGTGGGCCTGTAGCACCCATTGTGCCACCGACTAAAGTAGCCCTTTAAACAGGTCTCAGGCCTGCCATTGCAGCTTATGCATGCAGTTTTAAACTGACATTTCAACCTGGCAAAATAAACCTTTTGCCAGGCCTAACCTTCTTTTTTAATACATACAATTCACACCCAAGGTAGGCCCTAAACAACTCATAGGGTAGGGTGCAGGGTATTTAAAAAGCTGGACATGTACTTTTAAGTTTTACATGTCCTGGTAGTGAAAAACTCACATTCGTTTTTCACTGCTGCAATGCCTACCTCTCAGATAGGATAACATTGGGTAACCTTATTACATTTCATAAGTGATAACTTTCAATTGAGAGTTTGGGTCTAAAGAATTGCAATTTAAAATCCTATTAAATGGTAATTTTGGAATTTAAGTAACAATTCTGAAAATGCCACTTTTACAAAGTTGACAGTTTCTTGTCCCAACCATTTGGTGCCTGCACCCTCTATGCTGGGTCACATGACTGGGTATATCTGGCAGTTGGTTTTTGTGTATGCTCCCAGACAGTGAGACAAAGGGGTAATAAGTGTTGGCAGGATGAGCCATCTCTGACTTGATGGGGGAGGAGCTGTGACCTACCACACTTGCACATCACAAAGACGCTGCCTCAACACACTTACAAAGGGTTTCACACTAGTCTTTTATGCCCCCAGATGGGGCAGGAAATTTCAAACACCTTTGGGGGTGAAACTCTCTAGAAACTTCTACTTTAAAGCTGGCACCAAGGATAAATAGTCAATCAATTCGTATTTCTATAGCGCTGCTTATCACCCAAGAGGGTATCCAGGCGCTGTGCTGTGGGCATCAGTCGAAAAGCCAGGTCCAGAGTGCCTTTCTGAAGTGGGTCAGCACGGGTGCGATGTGGAGGTGGAGGGGAAGAGCGTTCCAGGCTTTGGCGTCTGTGTGATTAAAGCAGACTTGGTGTATATGCAGATCACTTTAGGTCCACCCTATTCAGAATTACTTGAATTCTGAGGATTTTGACTTTGGATCACATGAGCACAGCCGAAATTTCAGAGTTACAAACCAAGTCTCTGGATGCTTGAACCGATAACGCTTTCTTACTGGCAGCTAGACTTATCCTGATGAAAGTTGGGTAACCAGTGTGGCATTTAAAAACCAGCTGAAACATGTTGACTAAACAGAGACGTTGGAATCATTGTTTTCCAGACACGTCCTTTCTATGTTTTTAATCAGCCAAAAGGTTCCAGTGAATAAAATAGAGTATGAGCACTTGGGAATTCCTAAAGGCTTTTTAACCCTATAAATTTATTATTTCCTGTCCCAATGCGTGGGATTACCCAAAACACCAAAAAGCTCCCTCCCAAAAGTGAGGATGAGCCTACCGGGTATAACTATCAATAATAGGGGTGGAGTCGATGATGGAGCATGCCACATAAAGATATGTGGGCGAGAGTCCTTTTAAAAAAACAGTTTTTCTTGTGATACAGGGTTCAGGAGGTTACCTCTCATCTGGTTAGTAATGAAGCTTGAGAGGTTATATGACCACACATGAATAACCTTCTCATAGGAATCTACCAACTGCACAACTGGGTAAATAGAAGATTTCTTAGTCTGTGCGATTAAAGCAGACTTGGTTTGTATGCAGATCACTTTAGGTCCACCCTATTATGAATTACTTGGATTCTGAGGATTTTGACATTTCGGCTGTGCTCTTGTGATCCAGAGTTACAAACCAAGTCTCTGAATACTCGGGAGTGCAGCTGAGCCACAACATCACATCATCTCCCTTATCTGGCCAATCGGTCCTAAATGTATCAAGAGCCACAGGTACCTTACATAAAGTATATCTGAGGCAATCAGAGGTATCATGGACCAAGGCATAGAAGGCCCCACTGCACCCCAAATATGGCTATCGTTATTGTGTCCATAATCACAAAGCCAGAGAGTGCACCTTCTATTAGGACAGCACTACTGCATTATGTATGCAAACATCAGACTTTGTTAACTACAGAGATATGATGTTACAAAACAGCCATAGTCAGTCACACCTCTCCATGGACGGTTACAGTTTACCTGTAAACTACAAACTTAGGTATTGAATGTGACCCAAAAGATGTTTTTCTTGGTGTCAACATGCTACTGCTAAGCTAAAACCCAGAGTGCTAGATGCTATCTTTTAGAGCACTCAAAGCCTAGCTAGGACACAGCTTCATTCACGGAGGTACGACACATACTTGAAGCATAAATATTCTGGATATAACAACAGCAAATGCGTGGCAAAACTCCTGTTAAGATGGGGAACTCAGGATGCATCTCTCACAACGTCAACAGAATTTCTAATATTGTGATATGTTAAGACATATGTTTTTAAACATCTAGAGCATTTTGAGCCCAGTTAAGAGATTGAGCTTTTGCTCAAGGTTGAAGAGCTTCCTCAAGGTAGAGCACTTTCTAGAAATAGAGTCCCTTCAAAATGATATACCTCATCAACGCTAAGCCCTATTTCAACACTGAATTCATCCTGGATGTCGAAAGCCGTTCACTACCTCAAACGAATGCTACCAGGCAGCTCCAATTGGACCTATTAAGGTATGACCAACCCAGTTTGTAAAGACTGAGCCATGACAACAAAACAGTCCATTGAACAGGGCAGGGTGAATCAGAAGCACATTATGCGGGGAAGAGGACACTGATAGGGGCAAAGCCTAGCCAATTTTGCAGTGCTGAACCACAAGTTAGTATGGAGACTGACACTATTCAAGACAAGCAACCCACCTACAAAACAGTTGTTAATTTTTACCTCAGAAACTCTGTCATGTCCCAGAAAGAGAATAAACAATATAAGTGGGCGACATCTTGTTGCTTTCCACTCTCCCATAAACCTTAGAGAAAGCTGGGCAATCTTAGGCGAACTAGGTGAAAACAGAGACTAATATGAAAGAAAACCTTACTGCTAGCAGGAATTCCATGAAAGAGAGAAAAAGGAATGTCATGAAGAGACAAATAATTACTTTTAGAATAAAATTATGAGAGAGAACTAGGATTATAGGTAAGAAACTATTCCTTCTCACTTAGTGGATCGCCACATATAATCATGTGCACGGAACAGATTAGCTAGCTCATTCCCCCAAAATCCCACGAAGGAAGAGATAAACATGAAGAATAGTATAATTAGACAAAAACATCTTTGCAGATGCTTGCCCCACTTGGGCATCAGCCTTAGTGCCCGAATCAAAACAATAGTGTCTTGTAAAGCTATGAACCTATGTCCAAGTTGCAGCTTTGCAAAGCTCAGCAATTAAGATGTTCCTAAGGAAAGCAGCAGTAGATGATTTACCTCTGGTGGAGTGGGCTCTAGATCTACCAGATAGGGTTTTGTTTGTTTTTTGATAACAAAGGATTATGCAGGAAACAATCCATCTAGAGAAGGATTGTTTAGAAGTGGCATAGCCTGTCTACATAGGACCATAGTTGACAAAGGAGTTGCTTTGATTTTCTAGAAGTTCTAGTGGATGGTCTTTTGGCTTCTCTCAGAACATCGATGCATTCTTGAGGGAGATTCAGGTGACCATAGTGTATAAGTTCAGGAGTTATGCAGTCAAGTTCAACAAAGTGAAGGTTGGGATGTTGAATCTGGCCTCCATACTTCTGAAGAAGATCCGGTATGCATGGCAGGCTCCTGTGTGGACACTCTGGGAGGTGAAGGAGATCCGAGAACCACCACTGTTGGGGCAACAAGAGTTGTTCTGTCCTAGAGTGTGAGAACTTGATGATCACTGTTGGCCGTAGGGGAATCGGAGGAAAGACGTAAAGAAATTTGGTTTTTCAGTCGATCCATAGGGCATTCCCCAGTGTGCCTGGTTGGTAGAATCTTAAGCCAAAGCTTGGTCATTTCTTCTTTTCTTCATCTGCAAAAAGATCTATTTCGGGAAAACCCCAATCGAAAAAGATGTTGTGAAGTACAGCGTTGTTTAGTACTCATTCGTGATTTTCTTGAATGATTTTGCTTAGAGTGTCCGCTTGAGCATTCTGGGTTCCCGGGTGGTGGACCACTGTCATTTTGAGATTCCTGGGTAAAAGCCATTTCCAGATTGTTTGTACTTCCAGGAACAGAGGTCTGGATCCCGTTCCTCCCTGTTTGTTCAGATAATGCATGGTTGTTGTATTGCCTTTTTGAACAAGGAGAGTTGGTCTTAAATGACGAGAGAAAAGCCTTCAAGGCAACTTATGTAAGTGAGCTTACAATGCACGACAACTCACACCCGTAGGAGTGTCCCGTAGCTAGTATAGTGGATCTAGAAAAGCAGTTAAAGATATTCAAAAAAGCCAATTGTTCAACAGTTTTTTAAACCTGACAAAATCGAGGCCGGAACGAATGTAAACAGTAAGACTAGCCCAGTGATGAAGAGCTAAATAGGAAAACGAACAACCTCTGTACATGTTCGTTCGGATAAGTTGCGGATTCAGGAAGGCTTTCAAGAGTTTTAACAGATTACGCTTTTTTACATGCTGCTACTGTGGTGCTCTTAAGGCATGTACAGAGGGGGAACCAGACGAAAGTTTTCAGACCCGTCGGGCCGCGGTGTTTTGTACCACCTGTAGTTTGGAAAGGAGAGTCTCGCTGGCTGCTACTAGAAGACAACGAGTAATGAGGCCCTGGACCAAAGTTTTCCTGGAATCTATAGTAAGCCAAGTGAACACTTTTAAGCAGTCACAAGGTGCAGAAACAGGTGCCACTTATAGGAGGTTACCTGTTCCTTCATGGATAGCCTATCATCCACCAAAAAGCCAAGGATTTTGACCACACCCTTGGGGGAGGGTGCTGGGCCCATTTCTTTAGACCACCAGACTTCTGACCAAAGTTCCTGAGCTTTCCGGAACAGGAGGATTTCTTTCTTCCTCCCAATGAGTTGTAAACAACTAAGAATAATCCAGGCCGCCACCTTTCTCATACAATTGATGAATCATACTTTATGGTCTCTGGATCTTGCCCAGATGAGATCACATAACTATTGAAAAGAGTAAGGCTCAGGGAAGAGCCCTGAGGAACCCCCTTACTGTTAGACCCGTCAGGCTTAGGGTGGTCTGCGCCCAAACTGCATGCCTGTTTGCCTCCAATTTTGCTGATCTGTTTGTGTTGGTTTTAGGACTCTGGGAACTTTACCACTGCTAACTAGTGCTAAACTGCATGTGCTTTTCTCCTAAACCTGGTTTCATTGACTCATCTACAATTGGCATATTTAATTTACTTGTAAGTCACTAGTAACGTGCACTATATGTGTCCAGGGCCTGTAAATGAAATGCTACTGCTGGGCCTGCAGCACTAATTGTGCCACCCACTTAAGTAGCCCTCAAAAACATGTCCCCTCAAAAACATGTCTCAGGCCTGCCACTGAAGAGCCTGTAGGTCTATTGAACATAGCTAGTCTCCCTGAAGAAGTTGGGGGTAGATTTGGTGAAGAGCCAACATTTAGAATTGTTCCTTGAGAATCCACTTGTTTGCCTTCTTGAGGTTTATAATGGGTCAGTACTCATTGTTTAGACCTTTCTTTTTATCGACAGTGCTCTCCTCCTTGACTTCGAAAGTGTTCTCGACGTAGAGCCAGCCCTTGACAACGAACAAGTAGGTGCTGTACCTCTTCTTGACGTTGATGTCCTATGGGAACATCGTTTTTCACCAGGTCTCTTTTTGGATCTCGCTCTGCGGGATCCCTCAAGAGCGCGACATGAGGGCAATGGTAGAGGAACAGTCTATCTAGCCAAGTCTTATTTTCTGCAGAGCTTCATCTAGCCATGGAGGCGAATCCTCTCTCGCTCACTCAAAGAGCGCCTGGAGAGGGTCTTGCAGTAGCAATATGCCTTGGGTTCATGAGATACAGATTCTGTGCGTCTGTCTTTGCCATTTTTCTGCCGCTTTCTGCACAGTTCGCAAAGAGATGGAATTTTACAAAAAATTAGATATATTTCCTGTCAGGAATATATCCAAAAATACTACAAGTACTAAAGGACGTCGCATGAATCAGCTTTAAAAAGGCGGAGATGAAAATTGTTGAGGATTTTTTTTTTTTTTTTTTTTTAAAGACAGAGCTCTGCTCCAGGGTCCTGTCAGCAGGAGCCGGAAAAAGAACTGAGTAAACCACCACCTACAGGGCATGATGGGACACTGGAGGTCAAGAGGCCCTTAACACGCAGTGTCCTTTGTGCATTGTTTCAATGCTGCAGCTTATGCAGGCTATATTGCTATGCTAAGCATTACTCCTAGTCTTACTTTAAAAAGAAGCAAAAAGCATTTGTGAATGACGTTTTTAAAAGGTCACTTTTCTTTTTACTTAAGTGACTGCAGAGTATGACCTTTTTTTCCTTCTAAATTTTAAAGTAATAAGATTGGCAATATGTTCTGTTTTTAAGGCTTCAAAATTTAACGTCTGTCACTTCTGTTTCCTGGCCTTTCCAAAGTAAGGCGTAGTAGATGTGACTTTGAAAGAACTGCTCCGGGGTCCACGCACGTGGGCGGGACTATTCAGTGCTTATGATTATCAATGGAGATCCCCTGAGAGAGAACCAACTGAAACGAGTCAGGCAGCACCTCTGCACGGTTTTGCACTTGCACTATTGCACTTTAAAGCTGTTGGCTGTAATTTTACTGCAATTTCAAAAGGAGAATTATCTGAATAAATTAATTGATATATAGGAGTTAAATAAAGCCAAAATGCTTGCACCTCAACTGAATTATTAGTTTTGATGCTCTTGATATGTATATTTATGTACCTGAATCACACATGAAATGTAAGGTGTTTGGTGCATGTAGACCACTGGGCTTGGTGTGCTGATGCATATATGTCTTGATCAACATGATTAATAAAGTTCCCTTGATAATGAACAGCAATACTGAAGTGAGATTCAGGGTGCAATATCTTGACTGGACTCTTAACTTCATGTATATGGTAGGTGAAATTTGGTGCTGTCCAAGATGAGTGAAAACACTTCCACCTTCATATGTGAAAGCTATACTTGCACATGTGCTTGCTTGTTGGTCAACGGCAAAGAGGAAGAACTCCCCATTTTTTTTGAGAGGTGTGTAGAGTTGAGCTTGAAGTAGGCTCTTGATATTCAACCTCGAACTGCAGTCTTTCAGGAGATTGATGTTACTATCAAATGAGACTGTACAGTAACACTGATAAACAGTCTCAGCTAAGCTCATTTGTGTAGACAGGGTGTCAGGTAGGACTTGATGACTGACTACCAAGAACAGCAGCACAGGTACAGGACAAGTAGGTCATCTATCTTTCGAAGGCACATGGGTTGTTCAACAGAGTGAATGCATACAATTTGGGTGTGTTGTGTGGTGGGAGAGCTCTTATGATTTTTCTTGACTCATCAATGTGCTTTGCGACACTACATTTTTTAGGAATCACTTGACTATTTCGTATTTGTCAATGGCTAGCGAGGCCAGAACTTGTAGGAGCACAATGATGGCGTAATCTTTGAAGAAATTACATTTCTGCTTTGACGCCTGTGCTTCACCATCATGAGATGGAATGGTGTGGAAATTATGGAGATCCCAGCCTTATCTTTTGAATCCGATCTATAAACTGTAGTGGTGGCCTCGGAGGATGGGGCATCAAAAAGACTAGGTTGAGGCTGCTTCATTTGATGCGGTTCAGAAGTGGGATACATTTTTTAACTTCACCTGGCTAAGACAGGTAGACAGCACAAGTTGGGATGGGATGTAAGATACCAGGGAAATTGTTTGGAAGGACTCCTGCCACAAAGCTAAGAACAAAAACAATGACTACTGAAAGGGGATACCCCGGAAGAGACGTTGTATCTTGGAAAGTACACAGACCCTGCTAAAAGGGAAATTACTAAAGAGGCTCTCGGAGGCAACCATGCAACAGGGTGTGCATGCACTACTGATTAACTTTGTTCTGGGTTACAATAGGAGCAGAGCAGCTTAGTTCGAGATAGATATTCCCTAACCCAGAGGACCTAAGCAACACACATAAAGTGAAGTGGATACGAGCACCCCTTCTCCGTAGGTGTGGACAGGAGGGCCTGAGAAGTGTAACACAGGTACTTAAGGAGTACTTTGAGCAGGAGGAGTGGGACGCCTAGTGGAACCCTGAGGGATCACTCAAGTAGTGTCAAAAGCTCTGACGCTGAAGACTTTGGAGTGCCCACACAAAGGCACATGCTGATACAACAACTGTGGAGAGGACACCGGCATCAACATGGAAGAAGGACAACTTCTGTACAGACTCTTGAAAAATGCACACAGCTATCATCTTGGATTAGAGCTTTTTATATATACTTTGATTCCCTTAGGACATGAAAATTAGACTAACGATAAATCAAATTATAATGCTAATATGAAAAGGTACCAAATTAAGGAGTTGCATGCCCACCAGTGAAAACATTAAAAAAACGTAAATCAAGCTTTAAACGTATTTTTTTTCCCCAAAAACAAATCAGGATTTTGTTTATGTGGAATAAATAAATAAATAACCGCCCCTGCCAAAGGGGAGGTTTTTCCAGTATACCCGAGTCATTTTGCAGTTTTCCTGGCAGTGACGGTCGGCAAAAACTTGTTATTTGTCCACTGACTCTAAATAGGGCAGGCAAATTGAAAAACCTCTGATGGCCATTCCTCCCTCTAGTTGTCAAAGGTGTATGTCAGCGGGAGACAGTAGTCGACATACTGAAGATCCGCCCAACTAAGTGAGGTGGATGGACCTTCAGTTTGGCAAAGAAGGTACTCAGTCGCCTTTATGACAGAGTACCCTCGCCGCCAAACTATAAACCGGGGCCTATTCGAGTTAAAGATAGGCCCAAGGAGCTTAAACGGGGAGGTTACTCAAACCCCATGATCCCCCTGACCCCTGGTAAGTGCTGTAAAAGGAACTGATTTGAGCGTAAATACGTTGGCCTACGGATCGGTTGGACTGACTTGCCGGCCCATATCGCCACAAGCAACCCAGAGATGTGGCGGCCTGATCAGGCTTTAACAAGTCCCACGGATACAGAGCCTCTCTTGTGCTCTTCTCTTCTGCTTTCTTTCTATCACTTTCTTTCCTCCTATCTTTCTCTTACTAAAGCACGCCAGGTGGGGTTAGCCAAACATTGGTTTTGAAGAGTTTGTAAAACTATCATACAAACCACAAATAGCTAACCCTGTAACAGAAATGCTAATGTCTTTGAATATAAAAACCAATAAAATACTTTGAAATCTAATAATACTGTTCATCATTTAAAAAAAAAAAAACTGAGAACTAGTAGACAAATCGCTAACAACTTGCAATTAGGTCAAGTACCAATGTTTTTCCATCAATTACAAGCAATAGTGAGCATTAACATTAATCTGCACAGCATTGTACCAAAGAGATCTAGAGGTCCATCACTGTCCAAAAGGAGACACTATATTAAGATTAGGCTTCAAGATTCTTTGACCTTAGAGTTGATATTGGCCATCCTCATGTCACAGAGAAGAAACACCAGATGCCACAGAGTGAGGCAAAAGAAGAAACAGACACCTATGAAACGGTCTTCACTAAATCCAGCTCTGATATTAATATTAACATAAACATAAGAGCTGAAAATAGAGGTAAGAAGTTGAAGTCAAGGATGATAGATGTAGCCTATCAACAAATGACCTTGATAGAGGATGTACAGGTCACCGTGGAGGAAAACGCTTGGCTCTGAAATGAACAATAAGACTCCAAAAACAAATCTAAATGAAATAATAAAATCGTGGGCATACTGAAAATGAAGGATCCTGCCCATTATTCTGCAAACTAAACGAAAGTGGTCCTCAACTGTCTTGTGAAAATGTATGATAAAGCAATTGGCTACAGATCCCAGGATGCTTGTTTCCGGTCCAGGGAAGACCTGGCTTGGCAGTTCGGGCTGGACTGTTCCCATGAGGGACAGGGTCAAGACTGATTTGCATATAGCTGGGTCTGAACTGGGGTGGTGAAGTGAGCTAAAGAGTGATGATGGATTCAACCCAGATCTGTGACTGGGGGTGACTGTCTGAAAAGTTTCAGCGCTCCGTCCATCATCTCCTTGTGTTTGCTTAACCGATCGGAGAACACAGTGGAGAGATACTGGAATACTATACTAACTAGATATACTAAACACCATTACAGGTGGCATACTCGCATATACGGCAAAGCAATGAATACTTGAAGCAGCTCCTAAGCCCAAAAATGGAAAGATGAACTACAAATTTGTGATGTAGGTTAAGATTTTAGCTAATTGATGTGTAGCTATTCATTTGCTACAGCAAGTTGGTCTGCAGAAGCAGGCCTGGAAGAAGATTTAACAGAAAGGGCAATATCGGAGGATGGACTGATCAAACATTAAGAAAAGACTGAGGAGCTCACAGAGTGGGCAGTGATGGACCTCTTGGATATATCGACCGGAAAGCTTCCCTGAAATTGTCAAGCACATATTAGGAAGGGGCATGAAAGGAGAGGAAGAAAGCAGGAGGATGGAGGCAGAGCAGCTTACATAGCAGGGACTTTACAAAGAACTGGGATAGCCCTGGGCACCCACAAGAAGAGAGGGAGTGAAACACGAAAACAATTGTTGAAGGGTGGGTAAGATACCCCATGTAAATTGGCATGCTACGCTCTCGCAACAAAGCCCTCAGGTAATACCAATGTACCAATGGGACATTCTAGACCGCACAAAACATTATGAATGCTTGCAAACCGCAAAGTAAGAGCTGGTGTCTATGTCAGTATGACCTGTTTAAATAAGAACATTCTCTCTTTGTTAAAGGGACTATGTTAGACAACATTAGGAGTATGATCACTGTAATAGATTTTGAGTGTAGGAAACACATTCCACACTTGCACTAGAGGGCCAAAATGCCTTTGTTTGTCCAAAATGGCAATACATCTTGGCAACCCCGCAAATATTCAGACGTGCTCCACATTTTGCCAAAGTTATACTTGCTGACCTTGTCAAACCTTCAATTAGATCCATGATTAATAGTCAACATAGTAAAACAATAATAAAAAGAGGGATGAGGCGGGGCTCCATGCCTTAATAAAATATGGGTATTAAGAGTGGCGAAACAGGACACAAACACAATGAAGCTGCCTTATTTACATAATCTATTTTCTGTATGATGGAAAACTCCAAAAATACCCTGCCAAGACATAACCGCTAATCAACTTTGTGGGGATTTCATGCTTCAAAATAAACTATACATAATATTGCAACTTACATTTTTTCACTACTCATATACAAGTGGTCTGACCAAAATTAACATGATTCCTTGTTGTTCAGATACTTCCTATAGGACTCCTACCCCAGTTATCAACTTTTTCACCCAAAAAACGTTTCCTGTTGATTGGATGGACAAAATACCTGAAAACAGTAGTTTTTATATCTAAGCTTGAGGTGTCGGAGGTGTCTGGTTTTCTTTTCCCTTTTCAGTAGAAAAGATGGTGCACTTCTGAGGATGGCCTCAGTCAGGCGGAAACTTTAGGAGGTTCCACTGTCACTTGATGTCATGGGTGAGAAATGCCTTTAAGACAGAACATTCCAAATCTGTTTAAAGCTTAACATTTACTAGGCTCTCAAAAAAGGGCATATGAATAAAGGGGCCTATCTGTGAAATAGCCTTTTAACAACATTTTGCAATGAAAGCATTTGTTATATCATAAGGCCACTAGGACCAAGGAAAAATGACCCTTTTCCTTCCATATTGAACCATCTGTAATACTGCATTTACTGGAGTTTGTTTTATTTAGCAGGACTCCTGAAAGGTCCAAGAATATGTTATTTTGGTATTGCATTGGAAAGGGCAAAATGTCTGTGACCACCAAAACTCAAGAGATCAACAAAAAGTGAAATTCTTGCCAATAAGCTTTAAAATGAAAGAAAAAAAAGAATAAGCCAATGTACGGACATGCGAGGGCAGAGAGTGAGCAATTAAAGTGTATGTACAGCAAGTAAATTAAACAAGCATTGGCAAAGCCAATAGGTCTCGCCTATGGTAGAGCTGTTAGCTTTGTCAATGTTTTTAGGCATGTTGTACAATGGCGCAGCTGCTGTGCAGCATGGTTGAAAGTGAAACAAAAACGCTACAATGCAGCCAGCATTGACCACGTTATAGCTCTATCGTTTTAATTTACTTTCAACCATGCTGCACAGCCACTGCGGGGCTGTACAACATTGCTAACAAAAAATACCAACAAAGCAAAAAGAACTCGCAGAGGCGAGACATCCTGGCTTTGCCAATGTTTGTTTAATTTCACTGAGGGCCAGTCAAGTGTGAGTCAGTGCAGCACTGAGCAGCGTTAGTGTCGCTGTACTGCGCTCATACACATGATTGAATGGGTTTCTGCAGATGTGGCTTGGGAACATTTCATATGACCAAGTCTGTAAACTTCTAGTTGGAGATAGTGCTACACTTTAATCCATCTGCCTCTTAGATCTGTTAAGTTTAAGGTTATTGTTGCTTTTTAATGAAAAACTTCACTGTGTGGTTCTGTATGATCTGTACTGTAGTTTAAAAACGTGTAAACCTCAATCTTTCAAGTTTCTTTTTAACCTGAAGTATGGCTGTGCTGCATAAAAGAACGATCCCCAAGATCTGTGTCGACCAGGCAATATCCCTGCTGACTAAGATGCCCTCATTTAAAGGTTGTGCGACAGCCACAGCTAAGTCAAACCATTTTCCTATGATGCAGATGCCCTGTAGCGTGGCTCTTAAGTGGAACAAAGATGCTACAAAAATAACTGCATCGTTATAAAAATTTCCCCATTTGCGGGGAGGAAAAGTCCCTCTTCTGTGTAGGGATGGTAAGGTCTGTTGAAACAAGGGGTACAGAGTAGCACAGGGGATTTTCCACTGCTATATGGTAATTTTACACATTGCGGTGGGTGAATTTGAAATCTTCCTTCGTTCACAGTTCCTATGGAGTTACACTGAAGCACTATATAAAATAAGATGTGTTGGCTTGCTCCCTTTCTGGGAAACTCACTAAAGCTTTCTGTTAAATCTATTCACAAGGTTTTATGCACTCGTTTTGTGGCAACCAAATGACCAAAGTGCAGGACTGTTAGAGAGAAGGGTGGCATTCTATGCTGTTTTTGCACAGGTTTTATTTTTGTGGGCTCATTCAGCAGTTTTGCCACTTTTTTGTTAAATCGAATAGCACTTTTTTTTATCCTCAATGATATATTTAAATTGACCAATTTTAATAACAATGCCAACATGGCTTGAACCTTTTTATTGAGGAGTTTGCAGTTATAAAACAAATGTGCTCAAAACAATGTAAAAAGTTAGATATTCCTCGAATGAATTAAAATTGTGCAATAACAGCAGACTACGACAGTTTTTCTAATAATACTAAATTGAAGCATGTTTTCGGAGGCGCAAGTGTTTGCTTTGTTTCACAACTTCTATGTAATATTGAGATTCACTATTACTCTTCACAAACAGACGCCACGCGCATCGTTATTTACCGGAAGCACATCACAGTGACAGAAGGTGCACTTCCTCTCTTTATCGAAGGAATACCACACTGCCAGACAGAACACTACCTCGTACAGAAAGGCAAACAATCATTTGCAATGCAATAGGTCTAGCATTTACTAAACTCTCGAAAATGCAAGACTTATTGCATTGGAAATGGTTGTTTGCAAAAGCGCCCGGTGCCCCTTTCCTTAGACACGGCTCGTCTGAAGAAAGGGGTGTGGCCGCCATTAACGTGAAAGCGTCGCATGGGGCGATTTTACAAACAAAAGTTAAATAGAAAAGAAAAAAAACATGCAGCTGCATTCCGCGCCGCAAATAAACCAAAGGCTCGGCCGCCACTGTGGCGTGCCGTGCTATGAAATAAATTAATTAAGCCTTACAAGAGAGCGCGTCCTGCCTGTTTTGAGGCAAGTGAAAAGCATTTAACAAAATAGTGCTCGGAGGCTGTAATTAAAGCCTCTCGAGCAGCAACACAGGTAACAGGGGGTGTCTCCATAGGAGGTTACAAATGAAGACAAGGCGGTACTAAGGAGGGACTACCAAGCCTATTAACGAATCAGAAGCTAGCATTTACCAAGGACAATGACACAGCCAATGAAAAATATGGGCGGGGAGTGGGCGGAGCTTCACCTCCAAACTCCGAATACAGCATGCCTCGCAGAGCAGCGCATGCGCTGCCCAGGCTCAACCTCAAAATAAGCACTAGGTTTGCTGTTATCTCAACCCATCATCTATCACAAGTAGAATGAGTCATACAACAAAATGTCAAACGAATGCAATATAGTTATAGGGAAGGAAAAATTAAACCATAGTCAACCAAGGTTTATAATAATAAATTAAAGTGTAACAAGGGCTAGACTGAACATGTTGTCCTCCAGCAATTATGGTAACTTCAGCCTGCACACAGTAACTAACTTCTACAACTCAATCAAGCAAGGCAATGTCTAAATTATGCAAAAGGCTCCCGAATAAGAGAGGAGCAGAAGCACTAAGAGCAGTAAAGGATATAAGAGCGTCCAAGGAGGATGCCCACCATTGATGTAGAGGACGTAGGTGAAGCCATCTTTCAATACACCACGGATGGAATAGTAATATGGAAGGTAATGGTGCTGTTTGAAGTCACGGTTCTCGTAGAAGTTGATTGCCGTGTTGTTCGTGGTTAGGACGTGCAGGTAGATGGCTTTGCAGTGATCTTGAGCTGTGGTGGAGATATGATCCTTTAGGCTTTCAAGTAAAAGGGAGCCTGGAAGATAAAGGAGTAAAGTGTCATATGCACCTGCCACACAAACCATACCTCAAACGCTGGCAAAGCACCCAGCAAATACACATATCAGCCAGACAAAGGACGCCAGAAATGCACACCAGATGAATTGTGGAAAGAAAATGTGCCTACTACAGACAAACTCAGACTCAAAGATACAACACTGAATAGTGGCGGGAGGACAGAGGGGAAAAAAGGCAAGGGGTAGACACAAGGATGCAAAGTACACATCACAGGCAAATCAGTCAAAGAAAACAGCTAGCACATGCACACCTGCAAACAGAACCTTTACAAGGTGAACACAAGACAATTCCCAAGACACAAGGGAAAACTCACAAAGTTTAACAGAGAAGCCTGATTTTTAAAGTTTTTCCCACACAAATAAATAGCTTGCTTGCACAAAGAAGTTTGCATTTAAAAATACTATATTTCGATTCATAGAATTAGGTCTAGTAAACCTTTAGCATTGTAGAAATTCTGCCAGCATGAATATTCTCCGCTGCCCTAAGCTGAAGGCTGGGGAATAAAGGCAGGCACTGCAGAGGGTTGGCCATGCAAAATGCAGTGGAAATCCACAAACATCTTGCAGGTCGTTTCCCACCCTGCCACTGCTTATAAAACTATTCATGCAACAGGCAGTGTCCAATAAATACAGTTGTGTTTCATACAGGTGAAACACAAAGAAAAAACAAACCAAAATGTGCAATGCACCTTTCTGACAGACACATGCTCGTGGATGTTTGATCTTCGAGCAAGACGTGCATATGAACACATAGGAAAAACACCACAGACTCATACAAGATTAACCTCCACAGACTCATACATGATTAACCTCCAAATGGCAAACCAATGCACTGCAATCTGAAGAATGTAAACACAAGCACAATAGTAAACCCATACAGAGAACACCGCAACTTCAGATGCAAAGCCTTAAAGGCAAACAAAAACAAAGGCAAGCACTACCATCAGGCAGAAGAACACAAACACTTGGAAAACTTTACTGTTAAACAGTGTAAAACAAAACAAGAATATTTACCTGCTGGATAGGCATCAATGCAAAAATTCATTGCAGAGTAATCAATGTGACACAAATGCTGCTCAGCTACCAAAAAGAGACTAAAGCACGCCGCCATAGATCATTCATCAGATGACAGGACTAATGACCTCTAGACAGTTTATACTTACCAATTCCATGTTTTCTGAAGTCTTTTACGACTCCTAGACTTAGGATATATGCAACCTGGGTATCAACAGGGAAATTGGAGGCAAGAATATCCCCATCCTAAGAGAGACAATACACAAAAAGTAGCATAAGAACAACTCAGAATTAGAATGGGCATGTGGGAAATGCAAATGTGACTGCAAGAGGTTAGGTGGTTAGTAGAGACAGTAAAGAAAGGTGAGGAAACAGGAACACCGGAAGTAACAGAGGAGAAGAGATGGCAGAAAGGCATAAAGTAGATGAAGAGGAGCTATTGAGAAGAGAAGTAAAAAGGGAAGCTCAGGGAGAGACGACAGTAGAAAACAGAGTTCAGGGAAAAAACGAAGAGGGAAAGATGACAGGAAGGAGGAAATAAAGAAATAAGGAGTAGGGATATGTTTAAAGTGGTAGGAACAGGGTACAAAGAAGCAAAACAGTAGGGACAGCATGAGCGATAAAGAGGAAAGACCAGGCAAGAAACGAGTCATGGTGGAAGGAAAAGAGAAAGACGAGACTAAAACGGTAAACAAACGTAGTCTTCAGAGGAAGGAAGTTAAAGAGGGGGGGGGGAGAGAGACAGAGCGAGAAAGAGAAGCAGCAATAGAGAGAAGGAGGAAGAGAAAAATAAGTGAAAAATAAAGGATAGCGATTTAAGGAAGCCACTAAAGAGAAATAGAGAAGAGGACAGGAAGGAAAGGAGACAGAAAGAGATACAGGACCGAGAAGAGATTAGTAAAAAAGGTCAATGCCTTTCAAAAGTATATGCTTTCCTTTATCAAAAAATGGCAGCACAAGCAGTGCAATAAAGGACAATAAAAAAGACGTATTGCAAGCTGGAACATGTCACGCGACGCACCCTAATAACTGTCCAAAGGGGAGGGCTACGGGTCATAACTCATTTTGACAGTAACCGATACTTTAAGATCTCAACTGCCAATGCATACTGTCACATCGCTTACTCAAGTGTAAATGGCTGTCAAAACCAGAGAATAAGAACAACGTAATCTAATCTGTTTTTAGATGGCTCCTCCCTAACAATGTGTGTTCTTCATAATAGAGGACATCATTGAAGTACTGCAGACCTTTTCTCATTTGGTCTTCCGCATCCATGCCTTGACCATGTACCTAAAAATAGCCCAACTATCAAGCAATCTTGCTCCTCAACTCAGTGAACACTTGTCTCCAAAACTTCCATTACTCATACCAACGGAACTCAAATTGTGGCGCAGCCTAGTCCCAAGCTAGCGCACTAACCTCCTTATGCACTTTCGTCCGGCCTTTTATTTCTGCTACTATCATTCCCACAATGACCCCTCTGTATTCCGCAGCAACAGAGAAGAACTTTTTGTTGGATGTGATGTCCCGATACCATGAGTCCGGATACCTAGCCAAAGAAATCAGAGAGTCAAACACAGTAATTCCCAGTAAGTGTGTAACAAAGTAACCCCTCTTTGGTATGCTTATATAGGTATATTTTCCCTGATAAACAATACACTTAATGGGAAGTTATGATTGAGAGGGCTGTGGTTGACAAGGGGTTAATGGGGGCTACAGTACACACCTAAAAAGAAGCAAAATTCACAAGCTATAAGACTTTAGCTTTAGCTCATATGCCTGCCTTTCTCGCTAAATCTCAACCACCATACACTGTTTCCAACATAACCACCATACACTGTTTCCAACATAAAACATAATTCCACACATACAAGAGTACGTTAGAGCAAGACCTCTGACCTCCTGGTCAGTCACTGCTCTGCCCTCGCGCAGCTCCACCTTTAAGGCACTGCCCTTAGCGCCAACTTGAGCTTCAGGTAGGTGTTCAAGGCCCTCCTCCACCCACAGGTTCCTGCCTGCGCCTCATCCCTGGTGGTCTAGTGGAAGAGCCTGCTCTTCTGCTAGTCTGCTCTGTGTGTGTCATCCTTTTCTGTTCTGCCTTTTTCTGTTTTGCCTTTTTCTGTCTCTGTTTTGCCTTTTTCTGTTTTGCCTTTTTTTGTTTGCCCTTTCTGGTTGCCTTTTCCCCGCCGCTGCTGCCCCCGTGGCCCCTCCACCCCAGCGTGTTCCCGCTCCCGCCTCCCAGCTGCTCACCCCCGACCCCTACTTAATGGCGGCTGCGCGCAGCGGGGACGACGCTGGCGTGCCAAAGGCAAGCCTGTCTGCGATCCGATCGCGGCCAGGGACCCTGGACCCTGACCACCCGCTGATACGACCTCAGCACTCTCCATGCACTCAACCCTGGACGCAACAACAACTTCCAGCTCTCACCGCCAAGCAACACCCAGGCCCGATCTCCTGCCAACAATGCCGCTGCACCTTCACCCACCTCCGGACCCAGGCAGCCACACCCAACGCACCGGACGCCACTGCACACAAGCCACTGAGCTGCATCCTCCTCAACGTACGCTCCCTGCACAGATACGCCGTAGAAATCTGGGACCTCCTCAACACTCACTCGCCCGACGTCGCATTCCTCACAGAAACCTGGACCAATGCCAGCTCCACACCCGACATCGCAACCGCCATACCCGACAGATACAATATCCTGAGGAAGGACCTCACCAAACGCCAAGGAGGATGCCTCGCCATCGTCCACAAAAGCTCCCTCCGACTAACAACCACCAACTTGGACGATGCCTCGTCCCTCATGGAACACATACACTTCCAGATCCAGCTCAACCCTAGAACGACGCTCCACTGAACAGTCGCCTACATACCTCCCGGACCCCGCACCCCCTTCACCACCGTCATCGCAGACCACATCGCTTCCCATGCCCTCACCTCCACGGACTACATACTGCTCGGAGACCTGAACTTCCACCTAGACAACCATAGCGATCCCAACACCACCGCCCTCCTGGAGAACCTCTCCAACATAGGACTGAAGCAACTTGGCTCCACCTCCACTCACACAGCAGGACATACACTCGACCCTATCTTCGCCGGAGGAAACAACATTCGCTTCAGCCACACCACGGAACCGCTCTGGACAGACCACCACTGCATCCATTTCTCCTTCTCGAAACCCACCGTACACAAGCGCACGCCCCGCACCCCACGAGGAAGCTGGAACAACATCTCCGAAGAACACCTTACCTCTGCCCTCAACTGCACTCCTCCCCCAACTATGACAAACGCCAACAAAGCGGCCAGCAACCTCCACCAATGGATCGCCAACTGTGCCAACACTCTCGCCCCCCCTCCAGAACACCACGAGACGACAACACGAAAGCCACCTAGTTCACCACGGAACTCTGAGAATCCAAGCGCTCTTGCCGACGACTGGAGAAAACGTGGAGAAACAGCAAAACCCCGGAAGCACACTCCGCCTACAAGGCAGCCTCCACGGCACCACCAACTCATCAAATCAACAGAGAAACTTCATCCAAGACAGAATACTCTCCAATTCCCACAACTCCAAGGAACTCTTCGCCTTCATACAAGAAAAGACCCAACAGCGAAACAACCAACGTTCCTCCCTCCCAAGACCTCTGCAACAAACTCAGCTCCTTCTTCCACCTCAAGATCAAGAAGCTCTACGACAACTTCAACTACCAAGACCACAGCACTGTCTCAACACCCACCCCCAGCTACACCATCCAACAGACCCTCCTCACCTGGACCCCTCTCACCACAGAAGACACCGTAAAGACAATGAAAAGCATCCACTCCGGAGCACCTACTGACCCCTGCCCACTGCACATCTTCCACAGGGCCGCCATTGCACCCGAACTACGCCGAACAATCAACTGCTCCCTCGAGACCGTCACATTCCTCGACGACTGGAAACGCACCGAAGTCAACCCCCTCCTAAAGAAGCCCTCCACAGACCCGACGGATCTCAAGAACTTCAGGCCCATCTCACTGCTCCCTTTCACCGCCAAAGTCATCGAGAAAGCCGTCAACACCCAGCTAGCACACTTCATAGAAACCTGCAAAATCCTAGACACCTCTAAATCCGGATTCTGCAGCAACCACAGCACCGAGACTACCCTCATAGCCGCCACCGAAGACATCCGCGCCCTCCTCGACCAAGGCCTCACGGCAGCCCTCATCCTCCTGGACCTTTCAGCAGCCTTCGACACTGCACACTAGTCTCCAGGCTCCATGACGCCGGCACCCAAGGAACAGCCTTAGACTGGATCTGATCTTTCCTTTCAGGCTGAACACAAAGAATAAGACTCCTGCCCTTCCTCTCTGAACCAACAGAAATCAGATGCGGAGTACCCCAAGGATCCTCCCTCAGCCCCACCCTCTTCAACGTCTACATGGCCCCCCTCGCAACCATCGTCAGAAAACAAGGACTCAACATAGTCTCATTCGCTGACGACACCCAGCTCATCCTCTCCCTCACTAAGGAACCCGACATTACCAGGCGCAATTTCCAAGGGATGAAAGACATAGCAACCTCGATGAGCAACAGATGCCTGAGGCTCAACTCAGAGAAAACAGAAGTCCTCATTCTCGGCTCCACCCCCTCTGCATGGGACAACACCTGGTGGCACCCCGTCCTCGGAAACCCACCCACCCCAACGGACCACGCACGCAACCTCGGCATCGTACTTGACTCCTCACTCACCATGAACCGCCAGATCAATGCTGTGTCCTCCACCTGCTTCAACACCCTCTGCATACTTCGCAAGACCTTCAAATGGATCCCCCCCCGACTCCAGGAAGACCGTCACCCACGCATTAATTACCAGCAGACTGGACTACGGAAACGCTCTCTACGCCGGAATCAACAAAAAAACTCCTCCGCAAACTCCAGACCATCCAGAACGCCGCAGCCAGACTCATCCTCGACATCTCACGACATGACCACATCACCCAACACCTCTGTGACCTCCACTGGCTCCCCGTCGAAAAAAGAATGACCTTCAAACTGCTCACACATGCGTACAAAGCCCTCCATAACACAGGACCCCAATACTTCAACGAACGAATCTCCTTCCACGCCCCCAAGAGAAACCTCCGCTCTGCCGACTTCGCCCTAGCCTCGGTCCCCCGCATCCACAGGACCAGAGCAGGTGGCAGATCCTTCTCCTACCTCGTGGCCAAGACCTGGAACGAACTCCCCCACCACATCCGACGAAGCCCGACACTGCACCAATTCAGAAAGGACCTCAAGACCTGACTTTTCGAATGACCAACGGAGAGGCTCGCACCCCCACGTCTTGAGACCCTCGCGGGGGAGTAGTGCTTTTTAAAACCCGATTGATTGATTGACAATGAAAAATGTTGAATTAAATCGTTATATAAACAACAAGAACGGGCTCGAGAATGTCAGCTGTATCTAAAAGCAAACTTGTGTAGAAACACACGTTTGCTTTTGGATGCAGTTGACTTTCTCGAGCCCTTTCTTGTTGTTTATATAGATTATTCAGGGGAGAAGGACGAGCACTTTCAGATCCTCACTCTCTTTTCTTGTTTAACTGAATTAAATCTTTAGCCAGAACACAGTTATCCATACACTCATCTATCACTCACTGACATCTTATTTTCTCCTTACCGCCAGTGATGCCAGGTGTGGTTTACATCCCACCCCTCCATCCTCACACCATCATAACTCCCACGCCTGCCATGACTTGTAATAGGTGGGAACGAAATGACAGACAGTGTATGTCAAACATGGAAATTAAGGTTGAGTGAAGACGACTGGATGATTTTTTCCCTTTTCTTTCTAAAATTCCATCACCCTTCTGCATGGGAAGGGGGTTCGGTAAGGGGAGTAACCAATTCACAAAGAGGGCAGTTAGGCAAAACAGATGGGGTGACAATGAAGTGTCTACTAACCCCTGCCTCTTCCAATACGAGGGTGAGAAATTCCCCCCTTCCCCGCCTTGTTCAATGCAACGGCAAGGGCAACTAACATTACCATCCTGCCAAAGCAGGGACTGTCGCCTCCCTACCCTTTTACACTGCAGAAGGTGGGCACAAATACATCGCCACCCGTTTTCAAGAGTCCCAGTTGATAAGTAGCCCAGATTCTCTGAAATTAAACTCCAAAAGAACAGAGGTCCTAGTGAGAGTAGTCCTATTCTTCTTCTCATCAGACGACAAGTCGCCCGGAAATATGGGTTCCCTTCCCTTGCACCACTTTAGTCCACTATTTAAGCTTAATTTTTGACACTGCTCTTGTCTCTTACAACTCAATTTAATAAAGCTCCTACCAACTGTATTTTCTTCTCAAAGTTCCAAGGCAAAATATACCTTCCCTGTCCATCATTTTCTTGTTGGAAGAAGGTAGTTCAAGCCATAATTTTCCTAGAGCTATCTTTCACAATTGCCTTTATTTAGGCCTATTTGAGTATCTAGTGTCCAGACTGCACCTAGTTCGGAACAGATCCAAGCATTTTATTTAGGAATCACTCACCTGACTTCTGTTGCTTGTCATCTTGCCCGTCTACACTGGCTGCCTTTCATTAAGAGTGTTATTATGAAATGCTTTTTGGCAGTAAATTTTCTTCTTCCCCTTTCCGGAGACTAGCTAAGCTGGCCCTCAATCACTCCCTTCTGTCAGTCGATATAATGCTAAATTACATTACCTGTAATGTCATTGTCATGTTTTAATTCATAAGTACATACCACAGTATATCCTCCTTTCTCTTTATTGCCCGTTCCAGTGTTCCCTTCCTCTCTTTCTCCTACCCTTTTTCCCTCCTGTGCACCGAGTGGTTACTGGGCTCGTGCCCGGAATGTTCTTGTCATGGGGGTTCTATGGGTTGACAGTTGTATGTGACGGTTGGGATTATTACTGTACAAGGTGTGGAGATCAGACGTTGAATAAAGCCACTCCTGCTACATCAAGATCTTGTGATATCTTCATTCAAATCTACCTGCATTACTACATAATTCTGTGGGACGAAAGACGGGACATGTGAGTGCCACTAGCAGGAAGAACACGGAGTGTATTGTCGGAGTGAAGTCGACTGCGCTAGATGTTGCGCACCGTCTGATCTGCTCCTTAATTGCCTGAAATGAACGAGCGTGAGCAGTAAGTGTCTAGCATGCTGGGTGTTTCCCTGCTACGGCTGGTGGCCGGGACCCCCCGAGAGCGAGCTCTCGACTATGAGCACGCCTCCTAGAAGGAGCCAGGGGAAAACCCTCAAGACAAGAGCAAGTCACATGGCGCTTCAAGCCTCATTTCGGTTTTGGCTGCCATTTTGACATCCCAGTCTATTCCTTTCAGTTTATGCGTTCCAGCTATATCGGCGGCCATCTTAAGTGATGTCTACGGACAGTTTAAACATTTCCTTGGTAAATTAAGAGATCCAGTCTTAAGGAAACTAATAGTTGCAAGCGGCTCGGGTCTCTTCGCGACTGTGTTTTGTTGGATTTCATTGTAAAGTGACCCCTGCCCGCCCTGCCAACGGGACCATTTGGACTAACGCAGCCACAGGATTCCGCGGTACGGCAAGACAAGCGGTATAATCCTGACCGTCGTAGAACCAGTGGTGAGTGCCGATGTTACCCGCTGTTACAATGCTATGATCTCAGGGCAAACGGAGTCGGAAACTAACGGATGGTGTCAGGGTTTCCGGCATCTTCAAGTGTGAACGCGCCTCCACAGCGCGATACTTTTTCCAATATAATTATGGCCACATCCAGGAATGACAGACGACATGAAGCAGCCAGTAAAATGTTTGACCAATCGACACTTTTGCAAAACGAGGAAACTGCCGGACCGTCAGGCCGTGCTGAGAGTGGTACCTCGAAGAAATTTTTATGGGGCATAATGTGGAACCTACTTAAGAAAGAACAGAATAAATGGTGGGAAGCCACTACATTGCGGAAATATATAGAAGCAGGGCGGGTCCCGAGGGGCCTTCGCATCTTTATAACACCCACATTCAGCGACCCTGATCTTGTGGAAGAATGGGCCAACAACAACCATAGGTGTTCTACAGTGATGCTTGAACTCCTCGTTAAGTATGCCCAAAAAGAATGTGAGAAAACAACGGTTGAGCTTGATGAAATGACACTCAAGCTGAAAACTATCTGCGGTGAGGATGAATTCCAATTAGAAATGAAAAAAATGGAACTAAGGCTTGAAAAAATTGAAAATGAAATAAAAGAAAAGAAACAGAGGAAGTTTCTACGTGATTTAGTAGATTACGAAAAAGGGCAGATAATGACCTTTGCGAAACGCTACGACCATTTGAGAGCTAGCGATGCTCAGAACAAACAACTAAGCAAAAGATCAGAGATATAAATTGTAGTGGAAGCAGCTGCAGATAGTCTTGGAGATGACATTGAGGAGGAGACTACCAACGTGATGGCAATGGCAACCTCTGCAGCACCAAGTGTAAAAGAACAAATTTTAAAAGAGTTCTCCTTAGTGGCACAAGGAAGAATTACATCCGCCCAGAACAAACAGAATTTAAGTGGACCAGGAAGTCGCGGACGCGGCGGGAGAGGAGGAAAAAGACCCAATACCTTGCCAAGAGAGGAAATTGCCAGCCCTGTGGGAACAAGAACAAGAGGGCAAAGAAAACAACAACCATGAAGGACACCAAAACGATAATCAATTTATCCAAACGTGAACTTAATGCAACAGAGATTGAGGTGCTTTCATTTGGACTTTCATTCTGTCCATCTAATTCTTTCGATTATACACAATGCAGGATTGACTTGTTTCAATTCACACGGAAGCTTAAGTTAAAGAAATGGTTTTTAACTAAAGTAAAAGAACCTAGCAGAGAGAATGAAGTAGCACCTAGTACTATTCAGATTAGGGATATTGATGTCCTACACACACTTCATGAATTAGAAAGTGATTCCAACTATGTCTCAGATCCATACATGAGTTTGTTAAATGACAACATTAGACTTGACTTAAATCACAATAGCGGTTTTAAACCGAAATCTATTTTTCTGCCTCAAATTACAAATGAAGCTATTGAGATATTCGAAAAGGGTGTCGTTAAAGAATTAAAGAAAATAGAACGCAAACGCAAATATAATATTAACAACCTGTCAGCAGCCCAAATAGTGGCCATTAAATCACTGCAGAGCGACCCCACTATTGTGATAAAAAAGTCTGATAAAGGCGGTAATGTTGTTATTTTAACTCGTGAGATGTATTTAAATGAAGGTATGAATCAACTTTCCGATGTAACAAGATATGAAAAGAGTACAAGAGCTAGGTATGAACAAGCCAATAGCAATTATATGGAGGTACTATTTGATTGGAAGGAGAGAGGTTTACTTGAACAAGAAGAACATGATTTTTTGAGATGCAAGTACCCGAAGCTACCAGCCCTGTACTTACTCCCAAAAATACATAAAGATGAATTTACCCCCCCGGGGAGACCCATTGTGTCTTCACGTGGTAGTGGGTTTGAGAACACCTCTAGATATGTGGACTTTTATCTTCAACCGTTGGTCCAAGGCCTCCCCTCATTTGTGAAGGATTCGGGTGACTTTTTGAGAAAGATTAGGGAGATTAAATGGAATTCTAACCTATTGATGATATGTCTTGACGTTACCAGTTTATATACAAGTATCCCTCATGAATTGGGTATAAAAGCATGTAGACACTTTTTAGGGAACAGATCACTGTCTTACTTTTTTCACACCGAAATGCTGCTGGATATGGCTTATACATGCCTGACCAAGAACTTTTTTGTATTTGACGGCCAGATCTTCCGTCAGATACTTGGTACAGCGATGGGGACCTGCTTCGCCCCCAGCTTTGCGTGTTTGTACCTGGGCTGGTGGGAGGAGCAGGTCGTCTACCAGATGGAACAGTACAAAAAACATGTACGAGTGTGGGCTCGTTACATTGATGACATTTTCTGTGTCTGGGAAGGGAGTGAGGAGGAAGCTGATAGATTTGTTAGTGATCTAAACAATAACAACCTTAACTTGAGATTTACCAGCCAGTATAATAGGGAAACGATTGAATTCTTGGATTTAAAGGTCAGGGTCAAGAACGACAGGTTGGATACATCCCTATTCAGGAAGGAGACAGCAGGCAACACCCTGCTACATGCAGAAAGTTGTCATCCTAACAGTTTAATAAGAAGTATCCCCGTCGGCGAGCTCTTGCGTGCCAAACGTAATTGTAGTACGCAAGAAGCCTATGATGAAGAGAAAAAGGTGATGATTGAGCGCTTCCTTTTCAGGGGTTATACTAAAAAATGTATTACCACTGCTATCACAGAAGTTGACAAAAGAGACAGAAATCAGCTACTACAAGAAAAAGAAAAAGATAAAAAGGCGAATGAGGAAAATCCTAGGTTCATTACAATGTTTAATAATCAATCCTGGGAGGTTAGAAAATGCCTTAGTAAATACTGGGATGTTTTGAAAATTGACAATGATCTTGACAAATTTTTAAGCGAACATCCACAGATAACCTATAGAAAGGCCAAATCATTAAAATATATGGTCTGCAGTACTCTTGTGGCAAGGGACAAGCCCAGAAATCCGGTACAGGGCTTCTATGTCTGCGGAAAATGTAAGGCCTGCAAACATAGTAAAAATTGCAAGGAAGTAAAGCAATCTCATGAATGTGAATCCTTTAAGATAATGAAACATTTTTCATGTACCACCGAATTTGCTGTTTATGCACTTAGATGCCCCTGCAATAAATTTTATGTGGGCAGTACGATCCACAAAGTGAAAAAACGCATCTTAGAACATCTGAGGGCGATTAAAAATTATGACCGTCAGTACCCGATCGCGAGACATTTCGCGACTCACCACAACCAGAACAATGAATTGCTGTCTTTTTGTGTATTGGACAGTGTTCCAATACGTGAACGAGGTGGCAATAGAACTCAAGAGTTAAGACGCTTAGAGTCTAAGATAATCATCAAATTCCATACATTGTACCCCGATGGACACAATATTGATGAGGCCCTGGCAGTTCATCTAGGTTGACTTGATCCAAATTTCCGATGTTTTGTAGTTACAATTTTTAATGCTGTGCTGCTAAATGATTTTAAAATTGAATGTACAGGTTCCCTTTGTCAATCATGTCGTCCGTAAGAACTAATTTGTAAGCTAATGCGCAATGTGCGTAACATTGTGTATAGGTTCTCATTTTTGCTTTTATTTATTTTTTGCAGATGTTGGATAGTTGTACTACGGCAAGTGGAAGGCAAAACGAGTGACTAATATCTACTCAATTTGAGTTTCAAGACACACATCCTGATTCATTGGTTAGCCCACTGGGGCAGGACTTCTATGTGGCATACTGTGGTACAGTTAATAAACCCACTGGGGTAGCACTTATATCATGTTGTGCTATAATATTTCAATAGCGGTTATGGCAGCAGATCCTTTGGCTTCAACCTGGCACATTGTTATATGCCCACTGGGGCAGTACTTTTGGCACGTTTGTGCTATAGCTATTATGTATCAGTGGCAGCCATGGCGGGAGACGTTTGAAGTATCATTTGGATACAAATGCCTTGATATTGTGAGCCATGGCAGTAGACGTTTGAAGTATCATCTGGATACAAATGCCTGGATATTGTGAGCCTTTTTTTCCGCTTTTGAACATAACTTTATTGAAACACACAGTCACGATTAACTGGCAGTATCACCGTGCCACTTTTGATCGCTTTATTTTGTTTTTACTGACAAAACGCACTTGCATAGATAAATGAGTTGATGTTTTCTGATTTTATAATATTAGGAATTATATCGTCACTATGTTAATGCCACAATGCTTGCCAATAACGTATCTTTTTTCCAATGTAAGTCTGCTTTTTATGTTCATGCACAAAATGGTGTCACATGATCTTTAAATGCACTGATTGTGGTATTCGCTTTTACACGTGAGAAAGGAGCTGAGCGCTCTGAAACGCGTAGAGTGGATGTGAGATTGGAATAAATTCACACTGAAGAACATTTTGTGTGGCCTTGGCGTATTTGGGACAGTATTCCGAGAAAATACTCGTTGTTGTATTTGGGTTTGCGACCCGTCTCGGCCCGCCGTTGCAAGCGGCTCGGGTCTCTTCGCGACTGTGTTTTGTTGGATAGATATATATATATATATACATACATACATAGTGCAGTGACTATTTATTCTTGTAATTGGAAATTAGTGAAGTATAAATATGCAGTTAGACTTTATTTTAAAGTTTTTAAAAATAAAAGGTGAACCACCTATACCCTGGAAAAGATGGAAGGAGGAGTTTTTAACATATTTAATGGCAATTGATAGTAACAGAATGCTAGCTATGAGGAAAAAAGTATCCTTTTACATTCTTTGTGGTCTGAAGGACAACAAGTCTTCAGGTCCTTGCCGAGAGTTGAGAATAAGAATGAAGATGAGGGATTAATTCATTTGATGACACACTTTTGAGACTAGATGCCCGCTTTAAGCCCACTATTAGTACCACACTTAAGAGAGATCACTTCTATATAAGGAGACAGAAAGAAGAAGAATCTATTGATGAATTTCTAACTGCACTGAGAAGTTTATCTAACACATGTAATTTTGGAAACAACATACGAAATGATACGTGATCAACTAATGGTTAGCACGAACAATAAACGCATCCAAGAACGCTTGTGGATCATGGGAGATCCCACCATGGATGAAGTGGTGGCTTTAGCCAAAGACAGAGAACAGTCCATCAACTGGGTAAAGGAAGTAAATGAAACTCAACTTGGTAAAAAAGAGAATGAAGTTCGTGCTGTTACAGGAAAATATGTGAAAAAGTAGAGGCATAAAAGGCGGGCGCTAGGACAGCAAGACGTACTGCTTTAGATGTGGTGATCCCAACCATTTAACGCCTTCAAGAAATTGTCTTGCACTTAACAAGGAGTCTAATAATTGCAATAGAAAAGGTCTCTTTTCAAAGATGTGCAGGGATGTGAAAAGATAACCCAAACATCGTGTTGTGCAGGTATCAGAAGGCACATCTTTGAAAGAAAGTGATGTTGCAGAGAAAAACGTGGTGCTAATGGTGCAGGGAGAAAACAGGGAAGATAAGGATGCACCCATTAAACCACCTATGTGCAATTTGCAAGTGCTGGGGACCAAATTTGAAAATAAAAAGCCAGCTTTGTTAAAACCGGACGTTACAGCGGTCACTTTTGATGGACGACACAATTATTTCACAGGTTTTCTTGGGGCCATGACAATGTTCAAAGGAAGAAGGGCCCAGTTAAAGATTTATGTAGCTAAAAAAGGAGCAAATGTGCTTGGATGTAGGGACAAAAGAAAAATAGGCACTAAACTCGATCCTAATGCTGTGGATCCTGTACTGGTGGTACATGAACCACAAGTTAAGAAAAGATAATTTCATCTTTTCCTGAAGTATTTAGTGAGTAATTGGGAAAGTTGCACAGGTATGAACATGAATTAAAATTGAAAAGTGGTGCTGAAACCTTTAAACAAAAAGTGAGGATGTTACCGTTCAGTGTAAGAAAATAATTTTCTATTAGATCATATGCTAAAAGGGTATGTCATTGAGGAGATAAAAACATCAGAATGGATTTCCCCGGTGGTTTTGGCCAAGAAAAATAATGGCAAACTACGGTTATGCATAGACTTGAGGGCTTTCTATGTTCAATGGTGCCACAGTGTTTTCCACTTTAGACACATAGTGCCTACCATCATAAATTTGGCAAAAAAGTCAAAACATTTTACAGCCCTGTAGTGTGTACCAGTTCAAAAGGATGCCCTTCGGACTGGCATCAACATCTTCTGTTTTCCAGAAAGCCATGCTACATATGTTCAGGGATATGGAGACTCAAGTAAGGTGCTTTCAGGATGATATCTTGGTGCTCGCCAAAACGGAGGAGGAGCACTTTGGGGTTCTGCAAGGAGTTTGCAAGAGACTCTCTAAAAAAGATCTTGTTTTATGTGTTGAAAAATGTAAACTGTTTGAGTCCCAGTTGGATTACTTGGGACATACAATATCTGCCAAAGGTATGGTACCCGAAGAGAGTGTTACAGATGTTATCAAACAAGCACCAGCACCTGATGATAAAGAGAAATTGATGTCCTTTTGTCAGGAGACGGATGACGAACATCGGACTGTAGTGCCTTATTTCCCTACCGACACCTTCACTGACGTGCTGTCACTCCGTATACAGGCTGTGGAGGAGCCCTTTAAGAAATTTCTCAGCAGCCACCAGGAGAAGCCCCGAGGGGCCAGGTCAATGACGCTTCCCTCAACTATCCTATGGGAGGAAGAAACGGACGTGAAAAGAACTACGGGGGCCGCGACGAAGGCGGATGACAAGGCAAGGACAGCGGGAGAGGAGCCGGAGACGTCGGAGCCGACGAGTTTTGCCAACGTGGAGGAGCCGAGGAGAGACGTGTCCAGAGACGCCGTCCACAACGAGAACGAGAAGCCAGGAGGCCAACGGGACCACGCATCGCCCCGCCACTCTCCAGGAGGAGGGTGGCTGTACAAGGTACGAGCGAGGCTCCAGGGTTTTTCAGGGCACGGACCGGGGAGGGACTCGACGTAGAGGGAGGACACGCTAAGAACCACATGGTGCCGGTATCTGGGCGATACTTCCCTCACACCCCTTTCCCTGCAGGAGGAAACCATCTCTTCCTCCAGACTGACCCTGGTTTTTCTTTAGTTTTTCTTTATCATTTCTGTCGATTCCGGGCCTGCGGGAGAACGCCGGAAGCTAATGCGAACCCCTACCGCAGACCCTTGGTGAAGACGGGAGTAACCCCAACCAAACACACGAACAATTGCATTTAGCTGTTGTGTGCAAATAAAAAAACGGCAACCAGAAACTCCCTTTCGTCTCTATTGCATTGATTCCCCCCCTATACACCAACATCCAAGCCGGTCCCGTGACACCTTTATATGGCTGTGTGAATACTACGGGAGGGTTGTGAAAGATTTTGCCACTGTGATGGAAGCTTAGGAAGTTGTTACGCAAAGATAGCGAGTATGTGTGGGAAACTGATCAACAGAATGCATTTGAGTGTATCAAACGGCAAATAGTAAATGCGCCTGCCCTTCAGCCTTTTGTGGAAGAAAAGAAGTGTGTGATATCAGTGGATGCAAGTGCTTTAAGGCTAGGTGCTGTGTTGTCACAAAGAGCAGGTGGAACTGAGAGGGTGGGAGCGTATGCTTCTAAGACATTAAACAAAGCGGAACCCAAGTATTCGGTTATTGGACACAGGTTGTTAGCATGTGTGAGGGCTACAAATCACTTAAGATATTTTGTGTGTGTTTTTGCTATTGTGACCGATTACATGCCCCTTATACCTATTTTGTATCCAGGAGGTGGAAGAAATTCTACTGCCTGTACTGCCAGATTGACCTCCAAGTTACAGGAGTATGCTTTTGATATTAGTTATGTGCCTGGCCGATTCAACAAAGCGGCAGATTTTTATCTCCAGGTTACCCCATTGTGATGAGAGAAAAAATGAATGGGGGGGGGAGTATTTTGATATGGTGGCCAGTGTAAGTGATGTATGTTGAGGTAATGCAGACATTGACTATGAAGATATGTGGATTAGAGAATATTCTAAGGATATGGAACTCAATATGGTCAAAACGTACCTTGTGGAAGGATGGCCCAGTATTGAAAGTCTTGTAGGTCCCTTACATCACTTTGCCCAGGTTGCATCTAAATTATCTGAACGGGGAAATCCCTGTTTTGCAATGGCAAACGTATCTCACCATTGAAATTGCGGAACCGTCTCCTCGAATGGAGTCACCAAGGGCACTTGAGAATGACTGCATTCAAAAACCGAATGTGGAAATATTACTGATGGCCGGGGATAGATGGTGACGCTGATCATTTTGTAAGACAGTGTATTGTATGCAAATTTTCCGACAAAAATTGCAAGACCCAGATTCCACCTATGCAAGCAACGCCATGGCTGGAAGGCGCATGGCAAAAGGTGGGGTTAGACATTGTGGGACCATTGGTGAACTTACCAGGTGAGATGAGGTACGCAATAGTCCTCATAGACTTTTATTCCAAGTGGCCAGAGGTAACATTTGTGGAGAAAGTAAGCACCAGTGCCGTGATTGAATTTCTCATGAAGTATTTAGTAGATTATTTCAAATTAGATGACACAGTTTCTTCATAGTCACAAGCTAAAGAATGTATGTACAGCCTTATATGATCCACAATGCAAAGGTTTGGTCGAGCAATTTAAGCGTTATTTGAAGGAAAATATATACTTGGCTGTGGTGGGAAAGAATCCTTTTTTTAATTTCTTTTTTATTTATTCAAGTTTTCAGATATAAACATCACAAAAAAACAATATAGCCATATTTCCGGTTACATAGCGTTGTGCAGCATGATTCGTACAATACATCAATTGTTAAATTCAATTTCCTGTAAGTTGAAATCACATCAAAACAGTACCTCTATTTCGTTATGAATTATTTCTGTATACATTAGTCGGCAGATTTGGCAAACAAATATGCAGTAAAGGGGCCCCATATATCCAGAGGGCGCGAAGCCCGAGGCAGTTCTTCAGCATAACAGTTAAGCTGATCACGACAATACGCCGTATCCAATGCTCATGTTTTGGGATGACCTTACCCCCCCCCCCCCCCCAGTGAATGGAAACCCTCAGTTTGGCCAGCAATAAAGCTATAGCTACTATTTTGCGGTTGGGTGGTTGTATGGCTTTGGTCAGGCCTAGCAGACAACTGTGGGGTGCATTCCACTTGTTCCATAACTATTGCAGTAAGTGTGCTTGTAACCTGCTCCCAATATGCCAGTATACCGAGACAAGCCCACGCCAAATGTATAAAATCTGCGGTTGGTGCCCCGCATCGAACACATTCTGCTTTCTCTCGTAACCCAAATCTACAGAGCTGTGCTGGAGTATAATATAATTGATGTAGGTACTTAAAATGTATAATCCTAAAGTTACCATTTGCTGTTAGCTGTCCTGTTAGATTACAGCCGGATTTCCAATCATCCATGTCAATTGGTGTGGAAAGGACAGTGTTCCACTTGGCCAGGGGCCCTTCCGCCATGGTCTGTGTATCTATCTGTGATGTGTTATACAGGTGTGTGATTAAATGGTGCTGCGTTTCTGTCGTGAGTATCAGCATGAGTGCCCCCAGAGCCCTAGGTTGAGTCGGGAACTGTGGATATAGTGTACGCAGAGCTGCTCGAAGTCTGCTGTATGCAAAAAGAAGCATGGGAGATCCATTACCTTCCATTGATAACAGAGGAATCTATCAATCTGCCCTCCCGGTAGACATCTCCCATGGTGCGAAGTCCCGCCGCTTTCAGAGTGGTCAACGAGCCCACCTCCCTCGTGACGGAAATATCAGAATGGTGCACAAGCGGCAGGGCAGGAGTATACAAGGGGTCAATTTGTGCTCTACGCCCAAGTCCTTTCCAAGCATGAACCGCGTATTGTACTGTGTCTATTTCCCCGTGTTCTAAGATTGAGCTTCTATTGGAGATCATAGCCTTGAGAGGGACAGGGTGCACCGCATCCCCTTCCACAGCTACATGCGGGGTATACTTTGGCGCATGGTGCCAGTAATAGGTGAAGTGTGCCTGTGCACATAAGTAGTACAATTGTAGATCTGGGGATGTAAAACCTCCCTGGCCATATGGGAGAGTTAATATCTCCCATTTGAGTCACGGCTGTTTCCCCGCCCAAGCCAGCCTAACAAGAAGTGAGCGTAGTGTAGTGAAGAAGTGTTGGGATAAGCGTATCGGGATATTGGTAAATAAGTATAAAAATGTGGGTAGTACCACCGTTTTCATCAATGCTATTCTATCGGGTTGCGATAGCGGGAGTCTTATCCACCTCATCACTTGTTCTTCAAGGCGTGAGATTGCCCTGCCGTAATTGGACTGCAGAACCAGTTGGGGTTCCTTGTGAATCCATATCCCTAGATACTTGACCGGGTCCTCACACCATTCCAAAGGGTAGCCCAGTTCATGGGGTATTGTGCCTACAGTTAAAGTGAGGATGACCGATTTGGACCCATTGATGCCCAGCCCCGAGTACCATTCAAAATGCACGTATTCATATACAAGACGCTCCAAGTGTTCCCTGGGGTTCCTGACATACAGCACCATTTCATCAGCATACAGCGACACCGCCAGCGGTCGCTGACAAAACCCTAACGCCGTATCTGCATGCCTTTGCCGCAGTACACATGCAAGAAGCTCTAGCGCCACCGCAAATAGCAGGGGTGACTGTGGACATCCCTGTCGTGTGGCACAGTGAACCGAGAATGTTACTGACGTGTGCCCATTGACGTGCACCCGAGCGACTGGGTTGGTGTACAATAGTGTAATCCATTTCGTGTATGCTGATGGTACCCCCATGCAATGTAGCACCGCAAACATGTACTTCCACTGAAGCAAATCAAAAGCTTTGGCAGCATCTAGTAACACCGCCACAGCTGGGAGCGTGGGTTCCAGTTGATGCAAAACCGCGAACAGTGCGCAAATTGTGTGTGGTTGACGGCGCGGGCATAAACCTGACTGGTCCGGCAGAACCATCATGGGCAATAGCAAACGGAGTCGTGTTGCTAGAGCCTTTGCTAGAATCTTGGCGTCTGTGTTGATAAGTGACAGTGGTCTGTACGAATCGCACTTGTGTTGCAGATACCACCCTGGATAGTTTGGTCCCCCCTTTTGCAGACTCCCCAACAGTTCGGTTGGTGCTTGATTTAAGGGAGTAGCTGGGCCACAGGAGCCCCCACAATGTATGGAGACTGAGAAACATGGGATAGGGGAATATTTATTTTCCTCCCCGGTTTATGATCTGCATGCCTGACTGGATAAGCTCCTGTGCTCCCTAGAAATCACTGCACAAGTCATACTTATAGAATACCTGGGCTGCATGTTGTCGGACCACAACCCGTTGCTCATGGGTATCCAGTGGGGCAAACATGCATCGCCTATTCCCCCCTGGCAGCTCTCTTCAAATTACCTATACAAGCCTACTTTCCGAGACTCCTTGGCAGACATGATTGGAGATTAGTTTTGCATTAATCAAAATACAACATCACACGCTAATGTCGACTGGGATGCCTTCAAGGCAGTGATCTGAGGGTACTGCCTCAGTCATTCGGTAGGGTTTCAGAAATCACTCAAGAATGACCTGTCCACACTGGAATCCGCAGACTGGAAAGGGAATCTCCGGATAACCCATGGTCCCACCTACCCCCTGCATAGATGTGAATATCTGACCTTCGCTCACGCTGAGGCGGGCCAGGCAGGTAGTATGCTCTCCTGGCTAGTCGACCAGAGGGTGGTGGGGTACCCATTAATCCAGATAACCGGGCCGACGGGAGCAATGATCTACACTCAACAGGCTAACCATGAGGATGTGTTTGGCGCGCCCATCTCTGAACCTGAATTCAGAGAGGCCCTTAAGAAATTGGCATGGGATAAAACGACTGATACGGATGGCCAACAGGTAGAATTTCATCAGATGTACGCGTTGCTCTTGGTGTTGAAAATAGCTGAACGTACGCTAAAGTGATGGAATATGGATCCCTGCCAGACACGACTAGAGAAGCCCTAATAGTCTCCATTCCCAAACCTTTGGGTGATGCAACCGATGTGGCGGCCTAAAGACCTCTTTCCATGTACAATTTGGATTATAAAATTATCAGTAAGATACTAGCCAATAGGTTGCAGCCCCACTTGTATACTCTGGTACACGAGGACCAAAATGCTTTTATCCTTCAAAGTAATACCTCCTACAATATATGGTGTCTATATTATGTCATGGATGAGATGCCCCTGTCTCATTACCCAGAGGCAGAGGTCTTGTCGATTGATATCTAAAATGCGTTTGACACCATGAGATGGGATTATTTGAGAGCGGTCACAAATGGGATGTCATTGGGTGAAGGCTGGAACAAATGAGTCGCTTTGCTGTATACGAACACGCAGGCGCGAGTCCGTATGGGCCAGTGCATATCTGACCCCTTTACCATTTATCATGGGACAGACAGGGTTGCCTGCTCTCTCTGTTTTCGCGCTGGCAGGTGAGCCATTCGCTAGCATATCAAGAGCTGAGAAACGTGATGGGGAAACCAACTGCGCAACAGAGAGCATGTGCAAATTGCATACTATTATACCTAAAAGAAGCCCAAATGAGGATTCTGTAGTGTGTGAGGCTCCTAGAAGAACTTGGAAGAGTGTCTAGGCTGTGTTCCAACTGCATGAAGTCATGTGTTTTCCATGTGTCTTTGGAGCTGCTAGACTCTCCAAGACCTGTACAGAGTCTGGGCTTCCAGTGGGAGCCCAGAATCTTCAAATACCTGGGAGTCAAAGTGTACCACTCCAATATGGATACAAGAGGATAACTTGGGGTGCGTATTGCGTAGCTTGAGGGGATATATCGCCTTCTGGCAGATGCTCAGACTTCCCATTATAGCTATAATGGGACCGGCAGAAATTATCGCACTGCCTAGAGTAGACTACTGCTTCGCAAATCTGCCGATCTGGATTCCAAGGGACTGGTTTTGATCCTTAAATACACTGCTCTGGGAATGGATATGGGATGGGTGGTGCAACTATGTATCTTTGCGCCCACTTCAAAGACCTACATGCAGGGGAGGCCTGGGTATCCCTGACTACGAGTGATATTACTTTGTGGCACAGCTAAAATGACCTGCTCGATAGCTAGCTGGAACTGCTCTTGCTGAAGTGGGGGAGTTTGGGAGACCCAACAGGAGGGTGCACTTCTGGCACTGTTCCTGGGGGCGAAACTGGCTCATGAAGGAAACCAGGAAACCAAAATTCCTCACCATCACCCTCAGGTGTTGGAGCGGGCACTCTAGCGCTTGGGGAGCACCACACTATGTGCCCCCTAGTGTGCCTGCCGAACCTAAAGGGGAGTTTCTTCACTGCCCGCTGGATGAGGGAGTGGACAGATGCAGAAATAGTAACAATAGGGGACTGTTACTCTGAGGGCACCATTCGGAGCCTAGAGAACCTGATTATAGAGAGCTAGCTCCCGGGTACCCAATTTCTAGTCTATGGAGCGCTGGCAATGGTAATGCGCCAACTTTAGGGGGCGTTAGACCCAGAACCTCCCACACATGACCTGTTGCATGTTTTACTAACTGATCTCTTGGCTCTACAAGACTAGGATTGCCATGATATATGACAACCTGACAACTTTGCGCACCAGATGGAAGACCATCATAGGCACACAATTTCATGGGAAGGAGTGGGAGCAGACCCTAGAAATGCACGCACACTATCTAACAAAACACACTATTTAAATTCACACAGTTTAACCCCCTTCGTACACCCTTCCAAACATCCCACAGAATGAGTACCATGCTACATACACACAGCCGACTTAAAGCTGCCCCAGATGTGCTCTTGTTGATGCAGACTTTGCCCACATGGTGTGGAGCTGTGTCAAAACACAGACAGGTAACCACTAACCTTTGAAGCCGGATACAGCGGGAGCGATGGGTGATGCTGTGTAACCTTTTCCCCAGATAGGGCGCGGCCTGCGAGTACGCTAGTACCACTCAACAGACAACACCGTAATAGGGGAAAGGGAAAAAAGGGACAAAGGAAACAATAAAGATGCGGCTGCGAAACACTCCATGGGAAGACACTTAGAGTTGTAGGCTTCACTCCTATTCTTGTCACTCCGTTGTCTAGCCCCGTGTTCCCTGTAGTAAAAGACAAGCACAACACATGTAGGACAACCACCAGATGCAAACCGAATAAGGCACAATAAGACTATGTGTTTGTACTTACATTAAGACTTGCCGCACTCACTCTACTGTACAGAATGCAAAATCCAAACAAAAATAACGCATAAAAATAAATAAGTTCTCCTTCAAGAGTATTACAGCGTCTCATGCATCAAAACTTGTGTACTTAGCTGTGGAGATTCTCTTCAGGATTGTAGGACGTGAGTCCAAGGGACTGGCAAATGCAATGAAGAGTGGAGAGGAGTACTGTTCCTGCGTGCCTTTAGATAAACAAAATAGATGTATGGCCCTTCTTCCAAGCCTCTCAACGGCTTTTTACAGAGTTGCAGTCTGAGGTTGTGTCCATATGAAAGGAAAACGGACAGGGAAATCCGAGCCTTTCAGCGGCTCATTGGTTGTGTTACAGCGCTCCCCTCTGGCTCTTTAATAAAGCCCCCTAAAACAAGAACGTTATCTCGAGCCGAGTTCAGGCTCATAGATTCTCTTCAGCTTGCTTGAGGACGGCAGAAGGAAGCCTAAGTAGAGAGTGCAGACGAGCTCCAGCTCGTTTTCCTTGACGGAGAAGGTGAGCCCAGTGACTGCACAGAGACGCACTCCGGCGTGTTGTGCAACCACACCGTGAGGCACTAAAACGCGCTCCAGCGCGTTGTGAGGCACACAGAGAGAGCCCGGTAACGGCTCAAAGACGTGCTCCAGCGCGTTGTACACCAACTTGCAGGCGAGCCCAGTGTCGGCTTGGACACGCACTCGCGTCTTGCGCTGCAAACAGGCGAGCCCAGCATCGGCTCAAATGGGGAAATACCGGAGAGTTCAGAAGGAGCAATTCTTCTCTTTTCTGTTCATTGACGACACAGCTTCTTCTTCCCAACGGTCCAAGTCATGGTACTTGATTGACAAGCACCGGGCCTTCGGGAGGCGGAGCCTATATAGGACTCAGAGTGCTGAGCCCACCTGACCAGACACACAGGATTGTGGGATATGTAGTCATTCTCCTGCTGTCCCATACATACAGTGTGTTAATGCATGAACCTAGCTCTGTCTACCTACGCCGTAGTGTGACAAGCTGCCAAGTGATAACTCACTTTTGGCTTCAGGTTACACTGGAGCTAAAGAGAACACTAAATAGGCAAAGGCTGCACACAGTATAGGTCTGCTTGCTTGGCCTCTATAGTAGAAGAGCCGTGAGGAAAACTGGTAATAGGTACCTAAACTTAGCTCTGGCCCGCAGGGACATTGCATACAATGGAAATCTCCAGATGGCCCACCACACAGACAGAGGTTGAAAGCTGGGTGCTGGCTGAGGGAGCTGCACAGTGCATAGAAGACTACAGAGGCCTCCGCAGCAAACCCTTGGCAGATCTGTGGATGGAGGTGGTAGCTAGCTTTATTGAATCAGAGACAGTAGTCCAGCAGGCTGGACCGCAGTGCCAATTGTGAGGGCCCTCTTCCTATTTCCACAGACATCCACTGGCAACTGGAGAGGCCTGGCTTTCTTGATGCCAGTTGGTATCTGAGATACACCCCAGTCCCCCCACTTCAGCCCCACTGTCACTCATTTCTGGATAGCTACAAAGACAAAACTGGGAAATGTTATATACTTTTAAGCACAACTTATTACATAGGGCTGATTGTATATGCCATTGGGTGCCCTTAACATGAAAGATACTTAAATGTGTCATCCTGAACTGGACTGATTTTGTGCTGCATAAGCCAGCTGTATATATTACAGCGCAAATGATCCTTGTATATATACACAATGTACTGAAATTGCATGGGCATTGTTTTTCAGACAGTTACAAAAACCAAATAAAGAAATTAAAATATATATTCAGGTCATGTCACCATGAGAATATCAATTGCCTGTCAAACTACATTGAGTAATGTTTGTTTGCTCAAGTAAGTTACTGATTTATGCAGATACGTCTATTTCTAATGTTCTCGTAATACATAATTTACTCAGTGACACTCTGCTAACTAGTAGCTTTCGAAAGGAAATGTAAAAATGCTTGTATATGTATGCTAGAACCACTATTTGTATGCTGTACAGTGCTGTGCTAAAATCAATAAAAACAAGTTTTAAAAAAAACAAGTATTGGCAAAGCCATGAGATGAGGTCTTACCGATGCAAGAGCTATTGGCTTTGTCAATGTGTTTTAGCCATGTTGTACACTAGCGTGGCTACTGTTCAGCATGGCTAACAGTTAATTGCGTAAAGGAGAATGGCGTGTCGTAGAGTGTTGTCGATTGGTGTGGCTTAGTGTCGTGAAGTGAGTAGAGTGTCAGAGTGGAGAGGCGTAAAGAAGAGTAGGGTGGCGCAGAGTGGAGTAAAGTAACGTGAAGTGGCAGAGAGAGTTGAATAGAATGTTTTGAGTGTAGTATATTGGCGTAGAGTGGAGAGGCATTGAATGGAGTAGAGTGGAGTGGCGCAGAGTATCATAGATTGAAGTGGCATAGAGTGTCGTGGTGTAGCATAGAGTGGAGTAGAACAGAGTGGAGTAGTGTGTCGTAGAATAGAGTCAAGTGGCATAGAGCGGCGTATAGAGTCACAGAATGGAGTAAAGTGTCAGAGTGGCACAGAGTGGAGTAGAGTTTAATGGAGTAGCGTGTCTTAGTGGAGTATCATGGAGCGTAATGTCAGAGTGAAGTGTCGTAGAGTGGTCTAGATTGAAGTGACACAGAGTACAGGGGTGAAGAGCCGACTAGCGTAGGGTGCAGTGGCATAGAGTGCATTGGTTTTGAGTAAAGTGGTGTAGAGTGCATGGGTTTAGAGTAGAGTGCAGTAGCCTAGAGTAGTGAAGAGTAGAATGGCGCAGAGTGGAGTGGCACAGCACAGACAGCAGTGACGCAGAGTGCTGTGTTGTAGAGTGATGTGGTGCAGAGTGGAGTGGATTGGTGCAAGGTAAAGTAGAGTGCAGTGGTGAAGATTGCAGTGATGCAGAGTAGAGTGGCATAGAGAGTGTAGTGGCATAAAGTGCACTGGTGTAGAGTGCAGGAGAGTGGCAGAGAGTTGAGCGGTGCAGAGTAGATAGAATGCAGTGGTGCAGAGTAGAGCGGCGTAGAGTTCAGTGTCATAGAGGGCAGCAGTGTAGAGTGGCATACAGTGCAGTAGAGTGGTGTAGAGCAGAGTGGCATAAAGTACAATGGTGCAGAGTAGAATAGGGTGGCGTAGAGTGCAGAGTAGAGGTCCGTAGAGTGCAGTGGAGTAGAGCGATGCAGACAGCAGTGGCATAGAGTGCAGTGGTGCAGAGTATAATGGAGTGGCATACAGTGCAGTGGTGTAGAGTACTGCAGAGTAGAGTACAGTGGCGAAGAGTCGATTGTTGCAGAGTACCGTGTAGTGATGGAGAGTGAAGTGGCATACAGTGGTGCAGAATAGAGTAGCGCATGGTAGACTGGAGTGATGCAGAGTAGATTGGAGTGGCGTAGAGTGGAGTTGCGTAGAGTGCAGCGGCATAGAGTAGATAGTTTTAGAGTAGAGTGAAGTGGTGTAGAGTAGATTAGAGTGGCATAGAGTGCAGTGGTGCAGAGTAGAGTTGCGCAGAGTTCAGTGTTGCAGATTAGAGGGTCGTAGAGTATAGTGGTGTGCCGTAGAGTGCAGTGGTGCAGAGTAGAGTGGCGTAGAAAGCAGTGGCGTAGAGTGCCGTGGTGTAGAGTAGAATGGCATAGAGTGCAGTGGCGTAGAGTGCATTGGAGTGGCATAGAGTGCACTGGTTTTGAGTAAAGTGGTTAAGAGTGCATTGGCGTAGAGTGCAGTGGTGTAGTGTGCATTGGTTAGAGTAGAATAGTGTAGAGTGTAATGGCCTAGAGTGGAGTGGTACAGCGTAGAGTGCAGTGGCATAGAGTGTTTCAGAATAGAGTAAAGTAGCATAGAGAGAAGTGGTGCAAGGTAGAGTGTTGTGACAAAAAGTAGAGTGGCGTGGAGTAAAGTGGTGTAGAGTGCAGTGGTGCAGGGTAGATTAGAGTGGTGTACAGTGGATTGGCATAGAGTGCACTGGTGCAGAGTGGAGTGGTACAGAGTAGAGTGCATTAACGCAGAGTACAGTGGCAGAGTGTGCAGTGTTGTGGAGTGGCATGGCGTGGAGTAGTGCAGAGCAGAGTGCAACGGGCTTGACTGGAGAGTGGGGTAGAGTGCATTGGCATAGAGTAGAGTGGTACAGAGTAGAGAGGTGTAGAATGGAGTGGTGCAGAGTGAAGTGGAGTGACAAAGTGGAGTATGCATGGTGTGGTAGTGCACAGCCAATATAGACAACACATCTTCACTTGAATGACCATTATGTTTGCACAGACATACAGTTTTGCTGATAAAACTATACAGCGTACAAATGTAAATGTGTGGAAATGTCATTACCTAGTGTTTTTATTTGTTATGATATTTTTAAAAAATTCCACCAAACTTATATTTTTTAATATCTGCACATGTAATTTACAGACATTTAAATGTTGTAGTGTGGTAGAAGAAATAGCATCCCACCTCCTCCCTCCAGCACACCCCCATGTAGGCAGCATGATTGTCATATAAATCCTCTCACTTTGAAGCCAGAGAAAGAAAGATAATCACCAAGCTCCATGGGAAGACAGAGCCTGACATTTGGCCTTGGTGTTTGAATGCACAGCAAGTGTGACAAGATAAGAACAAGATTTAAAGGCCTGGTGACAGAAATCGAACACTGATGAAAGGATAAAGTAAACAAGGGATACACTACCGGAAGGACGAACTCAAACTGCACAGATGGAAACAAATGCAGCTAGCAAATAGAAACCAGGCAAATGTGAATTACAAACCACAAAGCCAATGGTAAGCAATGGGCGGAATGCGTTCCCAGGGAAGCCTTCCAAATGTCCCCTAAATGTCTTTAGCAGTGCTTCCACCTAAAAAAAACTAGACTACTACCTGGAGGGCCTGTATATTGGCAGGGGAAGCATTGTTGATACGGTCTGTACTGTTCACCAATAAAAATGGATTATGGTTCCAGAAAAGTGCAGATCCCTGTGAGAAAAACTACTGAGGAGACTTTGAAAAGTGAACTACTGAACAAATAACCGGTTTTCATCTTGAGAAGGTGCAGAAAGAAGCATGGTCTCTGTTCATGACTAAGCATTGGATTTAGCCCAGGAATCAGCCCATAGCTGTTTGAAGGAAAAGAAACCCGCAAGCCACTGCAAAAATTAAAATAGAGTCTTTGAGGTCTAACACACTGAATCGCAAGCAACAAACATGCATTAATTCACCATGCACTTGATATGAAGGGCACCCTAATGATCAGAAAATTCAAGTCAAGCAAACGTAACAGAAATGCCTGTGAAAATGGCACAGCCTAAGCAAAGAAATTAAAAATAATTTCCAAATATTACTGCAGATGAATAAACTGTTCGAGGGAAGCCACTAAATAAAAACTGTGGAAATAGGGAAAAACCTATGTAGAAATAGTCTCTTCAGCATGCCTAAATCAATTAGCCATTGACGGAACATGGAATCCGGGAATAAGCTGTTCTTTGGCTAATTCTCATTGATCAGGTCAGTTCTTGTCAAACCAGGAAAGACTGACGAATTAAAGAAAAAAAGTAGAAGAACTTAAGATTCCTGCAGATGCATGCTACTGCTCTTGCTTCATGACAATTGACACCTGCTAGGTTCCTAAATTTGCAGCCTACTTTTTGAAGGCACGATTGTTTTTTTGATTTAGTGAAGTATATTAACAGAAAATGACATGTCTCATGGCTGTGCAATAAATAAGCAATAATAATAAAATTAAAAAGCACTGTCCAAGCCAATAGGCCTCGACTTTGGGAACTTTTGGGTTTACCAATGAAGAAAATTTAAAATGGCCATGACGCTACTGGTGTGTGCGTTCAGTACGCTTGTGCATGTGTGATGAGACAGGATGCATGGCATATGCATGTGTCACCACTCATGTATGCACCTACTGAATGACGAGGGTGCCATTTTATTTAGAGTATTATTTACCCATCTGAGAAGGCAAACACCACTTGGGGCAGTAAATAAATAAAAAAAAAATCAATTGCATTTCAGCAAGCAACACAGTGCAGCAGCCACTGGGAGTTATCCGGCCCTTTAAAAAATGCTTTAAAAATATTTTAAAGGACTGATGGAGGTGGGCGACCAACAGCGGAGTGGATGGGGGGGAAGCAAAAGGGAGTGACTGGGGTGGGAGTAAATTAAATAAAAAGGAGTGGAGGAGAAGGGAAAAAAGCAGGGGAAAAACAACAGAAGAGGGAGAGAGCAAAAGAGAGGACAATGGATGTTTGGCAGGAGTAGAAGCACATGAAGAGGCAGCAACACTGAGCACATGGGTGCGAGTATTTGTCGGATGGAGAAGCCTGAGAGAGGTGGAAAACAAATGCAATCTCTTAAAATGAAAAAAAAGAGGTGCTTAACAAGAAAAAAAAGTGGTTTCCTAAAGGGAGCAGTGGAGGGATACAAGTCAGCCAATCAAAAAAAGGGAAGCTATGCTCCAGTGAAGGTACAAACATTAGAGGAAGGAAGGCCATCTAATAATTAGCAAGCAAATGATAGTAATAAGAAGGTGAACAAATGGTCAGCAATGGTCAGACTCTAAGCCCACTGTAGGTTTTTGGAAAGGTCCACAAGAGGCTTTTACCTACAGAAACCAAAAGTTGTCTGGCATGCCAGAATTAAAAATGACAGAATAGAGAAGTTATACTAGTACAAAATATTTTGCATTACACCAGATAATCGGCTTTTTGTTGCCGCATAATTTAGTCAAAACGGTCACAATGTTTTCTTGCCTTGCTGCATAATTTCAGTGGCCCTGAACATACTGTATATTATGAGGATATTGCATGTCACCAAGGAATTTTGTGACCCAAGAGAAGAATGGGTCAAAGATAAGCTCTTTTTTAAGGTTACAGAATTAGTAGGCGACTTGCAATATTTATTTTCTTGTACAAAAGGGGAAATTTTAATACTTTTGATACATGGTAACACACATCCTGCCTACACTCTTTGCTTACATTCTTGAACTCTTTCTCCTTGCTAAGAAAGGACCTTTCGGTATAGATCAATAGAATGACAGACTTGGTATTATGAAAATAACCATGACCATATACAGTTTAGATATTGTTGCAAAAACACTTTAACAGGGACAGCTGATAAAAAAATGTCACAGTAAGTCTGAAGCCCAAAGATAACATTATCGAACAAAGCAATATTTTGAAATGTAATTTCTGCGCCTTTTACCCTGGCAGGAGGTGTTGTGGCTTCACAAGTGGACACTAATATGCTATTAACAAGAGCAAAATAATGTCATTTTTTAAGTCACAGCTGGAATGATGATGGTTGCACTGTAACATGGAGATTAGTGAGGTTTGGGTTATAGCAGGCTTTGGTTTACTATATGGAAGTTAATCAGGCATGTTTATGATACCCTTTCATGTCTTCGAACTTTCAAGAGAGAAGAGAGGTGTCAGTGTTCTACAAGCAAGGCATTTTCCATAGTGCCAGGAGAGTGCATATGACAAAGACAGTAAATCAGAAGGCATTTCCAATTTATGAAATAAAGGTAATCTCTCTATTACAAGTCTACTGAATGTTGTGTTGCTCATTTAGAAAATAAACCTACAAATGAAGACACTACATTTTTCCTGACATCTGAGGTAATGGCCGTCGAGGATAGCTTATGGGAGGAGCCACTGTCAAAAAAGGTGCTGCAGTATAGACTCACACTCACTACCACAGACCGTGACTTGTAACACAAATAATTTTGGTTATGGAATTAAACATTAACCCGCTTCCTTCGCTCCGCCACAAATAATAAGATTTTCAACAGCTTGACTAGGGAGGCTTCAACTAGCAGTATAGATGCTGACTGGCAAACCTTTTACTTTATGCGTATTACCAACTTTGTTTTTGTTGCTCTAACAAGCACACAGTGCAATAACGAGACTGAAACAATGTTTACAAAACCTTGAGGGTTAATGTCAGCAAACTACATGGTGCAGGGACAAAGAATGGGACACCATCACATAAAAAACATACGGAGAGATCACACTGACAGAGTATCCGTGCGGTGCTTCACCCCCTCAACAGAACCAAGTGGATATGTGCCATCCAAAAACAACAGCCGAAAATGAGGTGTGTGTGTGTCACGCTTCAGCAGCATTGCTTGTACTATCGACACAACACAGGAAGTAACATATGGAGGCAACGAGGAAAAGCACATGCGCGAGTGCAGCATGGAGGTAGGTGGGCGATGGAGAGCAGAGCAGGGGGACAGAAGTACGGAAGGGAGTCTGCTCGAAAAAAGTATGCATTCCTATGGAGTTCTCAACACAAATCAGGGGTGGGGTGCCACTAAGTAATGAAGAGGGGGGGGTTCCTTTCTCTTTGAGTAAGGGACATCTCAGGAGTACGTTTACTTTGGTAACTAAGCTCGTTTTCATTGTTTAACCTGTCAACCCGCCTCCCTGCAGCTCTTGGAGCAAAGCACTATCTTATCATTCAAAATTAGCTCACAAATCAGACTGTTCTCAACCTCCGTTTAACTACAGGCAGCTAATGCCAGGCACCCTTCTTGGTTACAGTTCACCTTTCCTCTCGGTAAAAGGTGTGCTTTTCAAAATTTAAATTATTAATCTGAACATGATTTACTTGCAGATGCAATGGCCTGTGCAAATGATGCAGCCTGGTGAGCTGAAGTATGCCTCAGAAACACAGCAAAACCTCATTCCTTTCGGCTTTCTAGTTTATAAGTTGTTTGTTACGTCCAAGAGTGCTCCCAGGCAACAACATCTGTAGTGGCGATAGCATTCTTTCAAATATTGAATTATTTATAAGTGAGTCTTATATAGTGCTAAACATACTGCCTTTTATCTACTTTAAACTTCTGTGTGATGATCAATGACGTTCTTAGAAAGGATCATATGCTGTCTGGTTCCAATCATGGCCTGGTTCCAGACCATCTTAGACCAAAACATGCTTTTATAGGCAAGGAGGCAATTACTTATGAGGGCTTCTCTATAGTTCGATGGTCAGGCATGCTCTGGTATTGAAGTTTGTTCGAAGGGTATGGGAAAAATTGAAGGAGATGAGTCATAGAAGCCAATTTGTTAATGGCCAAATGTTTTAAGAAAAAGGGATGTTTTTCCAGAGCATCGATCCCTTCTTGGAGGGTACTTGTGCTGTCTTTCTTTCTTTCTAATCTTATACTGTCTTATAATGAGCAACTACCTTTTTGGTTTCTGCTGGGTTATGGCCTGTGGTCAGATTGCAGGCATTTGGGACCTTGGTCACAAACTGGCTCACACATGTTCCACAGTACAGTAAATTAAGTCCTTTGTACAACCAGAAGCCAGTACAGAAATTTGTGGAAAGTGTTGCATGATCATCTTTTTACAGATTTGGGCACATTCCAAATTTCAAATTCTGCAGCCTACTGAGCTTAAGGATCTGTGTCTTGGGAACGCCAGAACGCAGCATGCTTGCAATCTAGGCAGTAGTTCAACAAATGTAGTAATACTGCACAAAGGTAGGAAGAGTATGATTAGACTGTTCTCTGATTAATTAATAAACACACACAACTCCCTCCTCCTTTAAAGGCTTCATAAATATACAGAAACAGCCATTTTAGTTTTATCAACCCGCCCCTTCTATCGGACGCACAGAGATCCATCTTTCTGCAACTGCACTTCACAATCATACACTATCAAAAGTACGACCACTACTTATGTCAGGAAACATACCCATAATTCTAATACTACTTTAAAAAACAGAAATCAGTCATCTTACTTACTCGATCGGGAACCAGTCAGCACAGAGCTGCTTTACGATGTCTATGTCATCGCGACAGAGAAGACGCAATGTTGTCTCGCCAAGCGCTGTGATTGGGACCTCCTCTGTCATTCACGCCTATAACAGAAAGAAAATTGTTTAGGAAAACTATTAACAAGAGGCAGCATGTAAATCAACTGACCCATATAGCCTGTCCTTATATTCATTTTTTTTTTTAAAGGTAGTCCAAAGTACCCTATTCGAATTCCTCTATTATCTTCTGTTAGGCCTTTCCCCAGGTTTTGGGGGCTAACTGTATCATTCAGAAGAATATCTTTAATGAAAAAGTACTACAAAAACTACCCCAACATAGATTTCTTAAAATGATCATTTGCACTACTGAAGTGAAACAGCAACAATGAATTTCACTGCAGCGAAACAGAATTTCATTAAACCTTGTCTAAGATTGTATTCCCTAATCTTAGCCCTTATATTATATACATTTGCAACATATTTGACAATGCCCTTTAAAAAGTATTCTTGTTTAACTATTCTAAAAATAAATGCTTCTAGTGAGTTGAACTTTTAGAAAAGTTTCTAGATGGTGGCTCTAGAGGTAAAGCACGTATTTAAGGTTCAGGGCACTAGTATCAAAAACATTTTGATGCCACCTTTGAATTCAGGTGAGCAACAAACAAAGGAGGGTGTCCCTTTCAAAGGCTTTTAAGAAGAGAAAGGAGGGGACAACATGTGCCCAGCTAGACATTTATTTAGCATCACAGGCCAGATAGCTTGAAAACAACAATGAGGTTTTCTTATGAAGACCTGAGAAACTGTTACCTTACCAAGATTACATTGCCCTTTATGTGAGGAATCACATTGTGCAAAAACATTCAGTCAATTACAGAACACATAAATGCATGTTTATGTATTTATTTAATGTGTAAAATAATTACAAATTGTACATATATGTAAAAGGGTGGTAAAAATCACAAACAATCTCAGTGCATGGGATACTTAGTAGTCTGATAAAATATGTAATAAAGTGCCCAGAGTTTCACAAAGTGCAAGCAAGAGCAATTTAAAAACAAATGAAACAATAAAAAAGTGTGATACTCAAAACGGCTGCAACCATGATCAAGATGCAACTGAAGCCTGCACTCCCAGTTAGTTTAATGGAAGTCTATTCTATTCTATGAAGCACTTGTAAAGCTACCCGTAGGCATCCCAGCACTGAAGGTGTGGCATAGAATTATTACGGAGAATGAAAGTGACCCGATCTGAAAAAGCCAAGTTTTTAATGCCTTCCGAAAAGGGAGTTCCTTTTTGATTGAGTGAAAAGAGAGTGGGAGGCTGTTCCACAATTTATCAGCATTGCATACAAAGAAGGGTCCTTGGTATTTTGCCCTCTTGATGACAGGTACTTTGGCAAGACATCAGTGCACAGGAGATCAGATGCCCTTTCTCAAGGAGGGCCCCATGAGCAATGCAGTGATTTAAATGTATTTCTCTCTGCAACAGGGACCAATGGAGAAGGCAGAGAGCTTGTCAGGCAGGTTGGGGTCTGGGAATATTGTGCAGTATCCAGGCAGCAGAGTTCTGCACTACCTGCATTTTCTTTATTGTGGCTTTGGGTGCTCCCAAATAGAGAGAGTTGCCGTAGTCCAGGCGAGAGAGTATAAGCGCCTGGACTACCAGCTTCTTCGAAGTGGTGGTGGGGGGGTAGGGGGGGCGGCAGAGGGGGGATAGGGAGAATTTTATAAAGCATCCTCAACATACCAAAACAGATAGCAGCAAGCTTTACTACTAGGGAATCAAATTTAAGTGATTCATCCAACCACATTCCCAAACTCCTTATAACAGGTTTTGAGATAGGGGGAGGAAGTAAAAATTAAATCCATAAACTTGCCACAGCAAGACAAATGATATCGGAATGTCATTTGTCAAATAGACGTTCCAAACACCCTTACAGGTAGAAACCCCACATTTTTAGAACATTAGCTTCAGTAAGGTGCGTCGTGCATTAAATAAATTCTGGACAGCAGCAAAGTAAATGAAGCATGGACTTTCTCTTATAGATACTTAATATGCAAGGACCAGTCCTGAAATCAGAATCCCAGCTGGAGTGAAATTCAATGATTGGTAAGACTATCAGTCTTGCACAGAGAATTTTAAGTCTGATCCCCCTACTGAGTGCAGCTTTCAAATAGGATTACAATCCCATTCCTTCATAGGATTTGTAATTGAAGCAGCGTAGCTGCAAGCTTGGACCGAATTGAGATCCGCTATCCTCAAGAGAAATCGGGCCTGTATCATCAGGATGGTTTTTACACCTGAATACAGAATTAAGACGGTGGTTAAGGTGGCCACCTCCACGTTTACATTTATGATCATCTGTTTTAAATACTGTGACCAAGGATTGTCTGACTGACAGAAGACCTCTTGTAAGGCAATTTCAGAGTGCCCGGTTTGGCTTGCTGTAACGAATAATAATATTTAAGAAAGGAAGCCTTGCATTTAAGATTTTGGTCAGTTAGACCAAATTTCAGGAGACGTAATGAACAGTGGTTCCATTTGGGAGATGGAACTATCTTCTATAGGCAGTACATTGTAGTCTATCTAGTGCACAGTTATGGGGAACTAAAAAGATTTTATTGAGGATGCTAACGAGCTTCTTTCCTAGCAAGGCAGGTTAAAAAGTCTGTACCCGGGATTACGAAATCAAGGTCTTCAACTATTAAACTACTCATAGCATGGTGGGGATGGGCAACCCTCTTTGAGTAAGTGTGGTGTCACAATTCTGGTGTCCCTCACTCACATGCCATCATCTGCAGAAGTGGGAGACTATTCATTTCGGTTTCCACTTGGGTCTTCAGGACCAGAAGGCCAACGCGAAAAAAGAGGTGTACATAAGGGCAGAAATTTGTGTGTTTGGCCTAGTGGACAGCTAAGGGGCATGTAACCCTATAACTGGACTTTTTGCATGCACACGATACAATGTCCATGAATTAAATATATTCCCTTCTGTTATCTCAAATATTAGAAAACTATGACCAGAACTTTATTTACAAGTGGTCTATGCCTGGGGATGGGTAAGGTTGTATGAGAATCTTGTCACTTCATCCAAGCCCATTCAAGAAAGGATGAAATGGCCTACTACTAAATTGTGTTGCCTGCCCCTTAGAATCCAGAGTTCAATTTTCAACTGAACTGTACACAGAGGCAACAGATCCTCAAGGGATAGGGGAATGAGATGGTCCTTACCCACTAGACCAGGAAAAAAATGCACTGGCAGTCTGTGGACTCAATTTGGAGGATACCTGTGGGGAGTTTGAGCCAGATGAAAAAAGGACAGGCTGACAAATGGAAATCTGTGGCATGAACGAAGTACAGAGGCAATAGACTGATGAGAGGAGAGGCACAAGAAACTATGAAAACAAGACAAACTCCTGCATTCTGAAAAACCTTAAAAAAAAGCACTCATCTGCATCGCCCTACTGAGTAAAACAGGCTAGCAGTAGTGTTCTGTCCATCCTACCTGCAATAAAAACACTACCAAGCCAGGACTGTAAAAGTAGGTCCAGAAGTTCCTTATCCATGCCAGATTTTCAGGATAACAATTAACTATGAAGAGGAGTTCCATCGAGATTCATTTTCATTGTATGCGTTTTTATTTTATGTTAATATCTGAAAATCTGACATGGATCCAGCCCTCCTGGATCTACATCAGACTTCCTGGAGCCAAGAGAATGACACAAAAAGAGGGGGTGTTTGACAGACAGGTCAGTGTCACAGAGAAGGGGGACAGTGGCTCAGTGGCTAACGGGAGGATAAGGCACTACTGATCAACATTTCTTTTACAACGGATCAACATTGACACCACTTGCAATATCATTGACTAAGTAACGGACTACGAGTCCAACATGTAGAATGGGGGATGGAAGTAACATTGCTATCAACAGGCCAAGGATCTTGACGTTTCATTTCTGTACCCCCTTAGCAGCAATAGTTGTTTGAAATGTATTCTTAATATAGTGAAACTATCAAGACTATCTGCATTTAACACCGCCATGTTTGATTACTATTGGCAGCAGAAACAGAGTAACATACCCAAGAATACTGCAAGGTGAGGAGGAAGAATGAATTGCATCAAACCGTAAAGACCAAGGACCAACTTGATCTGAAGGTGTCTGAGAGCATCTGACCCAATCAAGTCAACACAAACCTACTGTTATGGGCAGATTTAGGAATCCCGTTCCAGCAAAGCTCTACTATACAGCCACCAAAGGCAAGTGAAATTTACCCAGTTTTCTAATTCCTTCTGGAAATCTCAGTCTTTATGTACAAGCAAACGAAGCTTAGTACTATGTAAGTCCAAAGAGAAACAAATAAAGAGTTTGAGTTTGTATTAGGAAAGTAATGCACTTTACTAGGGTATAAAATGTTATAAAGGACAGTAGCCACACAAACATGCCTTATTTACATAGAGCTTTTCTTTTTGCAACAGAGTACAAAGAAATTGATCCTCGGTGATATATGAACATAATGCTTTACTTCCACAGCTGGCTTGGAAGAATGAAAAACAAGACTGCCAATCAGGTGGACTAGTTTGAAAGACTACAACTTTAACAAGGCACAGGATCCAAGGCAAAAATACATTATTATACAATGGAGAAATAATTCAGACAGTCCACTAGAAGTAACATCCACTATAAAGGTCACATAGTTAAAATCATATTTATGTAAGAGCTTAAAACGTTATGAAATCACAACTATTTAACATTGAGTTCCTAAGACAGCTGCCCTGTGATCAGTAGGTAAATTTCTCCTATGTCCACCAAAACATAATTAATGTACACACTTGAAAGATATAATAGTTTAAATGCTATCAACAGGTATATGCCAAATAATAAACTAATGCAGACGAGTACCCATCAGAAACCTTCTTAAAGATCAGATTTTTCTAGAAAGAGTCAACAAAGCTGCACCTGCAGGTACGCTTTTACAGACATGCAAAAGCAGGTCACTTTGTTTACAAATCCACCAATTACAGAACCTTTTAATGCAGATTCAATTGGTGTTATCTCTTCCCGCAAGCCCCAGGTTAATACGAGATATCTGTGATAAACATCGAGAAACAAACGTCAAATACAAGAGATCACCTTTCACCTGTAATAAGTGTAATACAAGGATCCAGGAAAAGTGACAGATTCACAGTACCACTGCAAGTTGTGGCAAAGCTCTATTTTTAGCGGTAGATCAAAACATCTCCAAGATTTATACAAAATGTGGGGTCCTCAATGTGGAATAAAGCCAACCTGCTCTATTCGAGACGTGCTGCGGAGCATGTTGGCTTTATTCCCTCTCTCCATATGAATAAGAGAATCCTCTTGAATCCTTGAAGATAAAAGGCAATATTTAGCTTCCATTTTATGGCTATGGTGTCATGGAATGAATAGGCACCTTTTTTGATGATACACACGAGTTACTTCACTGAAGTCCACATTGAGGACCCCACATTTTGTATAAATCTTGGATCAGTTTTGATGTACCTCTACCTACACAAAGTTAAATGCAGAACCTATTGGATTCAGGCTGTTTTTAATTTCTTTTGTGATAAAGAAGACCCAATGTGATGTGTTGTACTCACACACTTTGCGTTGAGGGTCAAAACGTCAACGATAAGCATAGGTGTTCCGTCTCAATGTCTTACATACCTACAACTAAGGAATAAGATTATGTGTGAACAATTTTTCCAGTAATGAATGGATGCCCAACTGAGTCATTTTTTCTGTTTATTGTATCATGTCAAGTGTCCTGTTTTCTGGATTATGTTTTATGTAAGGCACCTTTTATATGGCACTTATATATGTAATTATATATTTTATATAACAGTCCTGTGTCTTGGATAGACGATCTATGTGTTCCTTCACGATATATGAATGTTAATATACCATGCATGACATTTTGTGTGTCAGCTTCATTATTCTAACGTAGATAGTGCGCCATTGAGTGGCTTTTCCTAATATATCAGGATAAATTTCATTTTCCATAAGAAAACATGCATTTCTCGAATGAACCGATTGTTGCTGTATACTGTATTCAGAATATGGGCTTTATGCTCTGCCAATTTCCCGTCCATAATTTCAATTGGCTCCTTTCACTGTTTTTTGGAAATGCTTCCTTTTTGTTGGTTAATTTGTTCAGTAGTCTCTCCTTTTCTCCAGTTGTAACCTCCCATGAGGACTGCCCCTGTTACATGTGATCTTCCTCAGTAGGTTTAATTTCAGTTTGTCAGCATTACTTTCCTAATGACGTTCTCCTAGCTGCCGTTGCAGGCACAACACGCTCTCCCGCTTCCGCAACAGCCCTGGGGTCTAACTGCACCGTCACACAGCATAGGAGATAACATTTGTTACAAGCGCTTCAGTTCGCAGTTACAAGCGCTTCAGTTCATGGCTTGTTTTATTTCTGCAACACGGCAGCCGCCAAGTCTCAGCTTTTAACATGGCGGCCACGCTTTTTTCTTCAGCACCACAGCTCTTGCCAGTTTGTTGTTTATTACTGGTTTGTAATAGTTGCAGCGTGGCATGCCGAGCTTTATCTTGGAGTATGGATGCCACACCTTTCTTTTGTTCTGCAAGGCGCGGCTATCCCGCCTCCAATTTTTCAATAATTAGGAACATACTCTCAGCGCAGCGCCCGTTTTACGAGCGCTGCGCTTTATCTTTTACTTGCAGGTTCGGCGCTGCACCCTTCCAGTGGGGTGCCCTTCCTCCCATCACAAAACAAAGGCAGCTAATTTTACGCTCCTCCCGGACCCACTGCCTGCTTCGGAGTCCACGCCTTCATCTTTAGGCAGCCCGCCGTGAGAGGGGTGTGCAACATTCCTGGAGGTACTACGCCATGCTTCATCTTTTACTTGCAGCTTCAGCGCTGCATCTATGTTGTTCCTGCTTACATTTCACCTGCTTTACTTAATGTTGCATTCCCCATCAGCGTTTGCTTTTTCCAGGTTGTTGTAGCTTTTATTATTTCAGGCAGCATATTCCTCGTCTCCCCTCCCTCATAACCTATTTCCCATTCTCTGGTTCTCAAGCACAGCGAGTTCATACCAATGGCAATAGTGCTATGCAAATATAAGCACTTCACTGCAAATAAAAAAAACAAAAGTAAAAACCACTGTCATTTTAAACGCCAACAGCTCTAACTTTAACAAATGTGAGACCGATTGCATTGCAAATGCTCGTTTTAAGACTTGTATCCTGTACGTAATTAATGTGACGATCAGGGCACGAGTCGGGGGTACACGCCGGTGGACGGGGTACACCAACTATTTTCACAGGGTGAGCGCCGTCCACCCTGCCAAGAATTTGGGCCCCACTGAATAATGTGCTGAACTCATCCCGGTGTGATTTCCAAACACCGAGACACTTTCAGCAGCGCCTGCACATGGTCTGCTTTCCCTCTGCAACAAGCAACAACGTGCAGACGGGGCTTTCTTATTTAAGACTCCTGCTGGGCCCATAACAAAGGCCGAATTTGAGGGGTCATCAGGCCTCCTTTTGTGAGTCTCTTGGCTGGGAGCAGTCAAGAGCCTCACACCTAGATGCAAATGAAGCGGAGGAGAAACAAAGGTTAGCACTTCACACATACTTAAGGCAGCTTTTCACTTTGTTCAGTCCCTGTTTAGGAGATATGCATACACTGTAAGAATGTCAGATGTGTTGGTCTTTCCCAGTATTTACACACGGCAAATTGCATTTATATAGAGCTTACTACACCTGAGGAGGCGTTGAAATTTTTTAAGTACCACTATTTTTTCTTGTATAGCCCTACTCATCCCAACGCAGGGTGTCAGAGCGCTTTACATCAACACGCGCATATTACATGTACAATACATTATAAAAGTATGTGAATGAATGTACAGGATGTGTTGTATAAAACTGGGGGATTGCAAGGTGTAGAAGTCACATATCATCTTCCATAGCTCACTGTGCTATTATCCTCGCAATGCGCTCAAACGTACACATGATAGACCTGCTAAACATATATGTGAGGGCTTTAGATCTGATGTCACTTCTTGTGATACCACTTCCTGTAAAGTCGTGGCTTGTGATGCTCAGCAGAGCCAAGATGGCAGTGTCCATGCAGCGGCTTCAGCTCTCTCCGGTAGCCCAGGGACTGTCATTAGTTCTATTCTTCTGCCTCCACCTGAGCTCCGCTGAACCGGGCAACGAGACCCCCTCAGTCCCGCATCGCAGATTTGAATATAAGTACAGTTTCAAGGGACCGCACCTGGTGCACAGCGATGGTAGCGTTGTGCCTTTCTGGACCCACAGTGGAAGTGAGTGTGCCAGAAATATCTTTTTCAAAGAGTTGGTGAGAAAGCAGACTGCCGATATACATAGTAAAGCGCCTGTCTATTTGCATTGATTTGCCACCGAGAGCCTAGCCCGATTATTTTGTGCCCTGCGGTAATTCATAAACGATTCACTTCACTGCATCTTTATTATATTACTGTGCTATTCTGGGCTCTAAGAATATAACAACAAAAAGCGAGTGTGTGTATGTGTTCCGAGGAAAGGCCAACATCTCGTCTACATGCATTGACGAGACCTGACCCTAAGATGGCGTCCTTTGAGAAGTGCGGGGAGCACTTCTCCCTCCCTTACTGGTCTACGCGTTGGAATCCTATAGTCCTGGACAACTATCTCAGCTGTGGTACCTGTTTTTGTAGGATATGAACTATATATACGATATACAGTATCATCTTCATTCCGGCGAGCTTTGCTTGTAAGGCCTGACCCTAAGAGCATGCAGCATGCTGCGTCCCCCACCACCATCCGGCCTTCTACCCCTATGGACATCTCCACCTCGGGGATCCCTCCAGACCCAAGACCACCACCCTTGAGTGCAACACCACCTGGCTGAACGATGGCAAGAATTTCTTGCTTTGTAAATATGTAATATATAATTGTCCAAGCCTAATCGCTGTTAAAATGTACTCCTGAGTGAATGTGCAATTTGTATATATATAACTCTAACCACTAGTATATGTAGTAGACCTTTATACTTACTACCATTCCTATGTGATTTTAGAGTTCATCCGTTTGTATCTGTTCCTTGAGTGACTTTACAACTTGTACATTTGCAATTTTTTTCTGTTTGTATCTCTTATGTAATCCAAAGTCCTTATGTAACGCAACTGGTTCTTTTGAAAAGCGCTCAGACACCTTCGGGTAATGTTCGCGCTATATAAAAGAGCATTAAATAAATAAATAATAAATAAGTCACTGTGGTCTGCTCGGGAGTAAAGCAGTAGAGCTATTTAGCAGAAAAAAAATAACAGTGGAACTCACTTCGACGTTTGATTTTCTGTGGATTAGTCGTGAGAGTGTGATGGGTTTCTGCAGTCGGGCGGTGGGACAGCCACTGGGGGACTGATCTTCGGCGAGATGCTCGGTTATGCTTTTTGTTTGAAGGAGGCTTATCCTAAGTGAAGTGTTTTCGCCCCAAAGCAGACTGCTTCTGGACTGACGGAAGACATGCATCGGCACTGGGAGGACTGCTCTTTACCTAGTGATGGGCTTTAGACCGAGACGGATGGACCTTACAGGTGCCGTTTTTTGTCAGTCTTATCCCGTGCGTCGCTAACGGGCCCTGGATGGGGTTACCGTGTTGGTACTGGGGTCTTCCGATCAGTCCATGCTACTGGTACCGGGCCCTGGGCTTACGCTTGTCCTCGGCGCTGTCAGTCTTGTGTCTCCGTCACCGGCGCGCACCCGACAGACATTATTTACTTCCGGTGTTATCTCACGACTACAAACAGAAGACAGACTCGCTGTCATCGAAGTAGAAGAAAGACGAGAAGCCGAAAAAGTATTCATAAGAATTGAAATGGAAAACGGACGAGAACAGCATTTTTATTATTCTATTAGTTGGCGCAGCTTTTGTTGTTTTGAGTCAATCTCATGTATCGAAGTGGTCCTAAATTGCATGCATGAAGGAATATAATCAGCCTCAATAACTCTTTATTCACTCAATCTAGTAAATGTAGCGCTCTGACATGTCACTCCGTTTCAAGCATTCAGGAGTGTTTGTAGGATGTACAGTGTGACGCAACGCAAAAAGTGCTGCAGCCCAATATGTATACAGGGTCGGATTGGGACCTAAAATCGACCCGGGCAACCCCAAAAAAGTGGCCCACATTGATGGAGTGCAATCTTTCACAAAACATTTCTTGGTTAGTATCAGTGGACTAATTTTGTGAGAAATGTGTGGTACATTAACCATTTTAAATCTTGAAGGGTGAGCAGCATTGGTGAAGACTGGAAACACTGTAGTTTCAGTGTCAACTCCTTGCACAAGGTTGTGAGCATTTCCTTTCTCAATTAACTGTGTCCGCGACTGTGAGAAGTTGGCCTGGCATATGCTGTCCACTAATTATAGTGGGCACCTTGCACCAGTCCAAATCGACTCTTATGGTAGGTAGGTTAAAGACAACCTTATTGAAAGCTATCCTAGTGGTAGCTATGGAGAGCAGCCTTCAGGCTAAGTCTTGAAGGAATGTAAAGCAGCTTGTTTTACCAGTCTATAATCTCTTGAGTGATCAAATGAAAGAGCACCACACCAGGTATATATTCAAAATATATGTATTTATTACTAAACACACCCCTCTAGTCTCTTTATGAGGCTAGAGTTCAAGTACATAGGTTATAAGATCTTAAATCACAGTAATAGCACAAATACACGTTTGGGCCCTAGGGGCGTACCAAACCATATACCAATAAAATGGTATGCGAACCACGACTGAACTAGACACTAGGCCTAGAGCCTCTAGAAGTGCTTGGACCACAAGGAACCACCCAAGGTAGTGACACAGGGGACCCACGGGAGACGCGTGCAGTGTAAATACACAACCGCGATACGCCGTTTACTTCTATGGAGAAAGTCGGGATCGGGAAAATAGAGGAAAGGGACACTTTAAAGAGGACTAGGACAAAACCCTTTGAGATCTAGGACTTTGAAGAGTCTCTACCCACGGGAGCACCGGAGTACTCGTGTTACCTCACCCAGGGAAGCCGGGTGCATAGGTGCCTTTCGGGGTCGGGTTTCGTCGTCGTTTCTTATGGCGATCTGCTGCAAAGTGCTGCTGGCGACCAGGAGGAAAGTGTCCGGGTGGATCCAAGAGGGGATCGAGGATCTGAAGTACCTGAAAGCAGAGGGGACAGAGTCTGGGTCACTAGCCAGTGACCAGGAAGGCGATGAGCAGATGCCCACCGATGTCGGGTGCTTCAGGTGCGTCGTCGGTCGTCTTGACTCCACAGTCACAAGGTCCAGGAGGCGTTGTCGGCATTCAGGAGAAGGATTCGGACTGCACCACGACGTCTGCTGCTTGCTGAGGTGTAGGCGACCGGATTGGACCCAACAAGCCTTGGCAACAGCAAATCTCGTGGAAGTGAAGAAAAGTCGATGACGCAGACCAGCAAGGTCTGGGGAACTCACCCAGCGAGGGTAAGTTAGGGCAGGCCTGGAGCAACCAGGGGAGCCCTTTGGTTTCTTTAAGAAGTCTTCTGGGGACCCACAAGCCAGCGGGCAAGGGATCGCGAAGACACCTCGGGCGGAATCACTCAACAGGGGCCCACGGTCACTCGGGACGGTGTAGGCCTCTGATCTTCGGAGGGATTCCTGCTGGAGGTCGGGACCACACGTGGTCCAAAGCACAGGTTCGTAGAACGTTGTGAAGGGGTTGCACTCGACAATAGTGCACGGTACCCAGGGGTCGCGGTTCCTCGTCACTCGTGGGGTCCACTTGCCTCAGCTTCGCTGGGGACTCACGATGGCCTTGGAGAAGTCAGGAAATCCACTTCTTGGGCTGCAGGGACTTCGGACTCCGGCGGGAGCGGCGTAGTTTGCGACCGTCGTTGTCGTTTTTGGTGCCTGCCAAGCAGGGAGTCACTCCTTGACTCCAAGGGAGATTCTTCAGTCCTCTAATCGTGATGTAGAGCGTCGAAGGTCCAGGATTCAGTTTCAAAGTTTAGTCCAGGGATATCTAATCTTGCTGTGGCAAGGGTTCCCCATTTTAACTAGTAAAACAGGGAGGGACTAACTCTATGACCCCACCTATGGGAGGGTCAAGGGAGGGGTGGCTACACCCACTTCCCTTTGTCCAGTTTCGCGCCAGAGCAGGGGCAGGTAGCCCCTGAGCTGGTTTGAACTGGCATATGCACAGAGGAGCCTTTTGCTCCCCCAGTGCAGGACTTCAAAGCACTCTAAGAGTGCACCCACCCAGCCCCAATACACATTATCCTGTCTGGGGAGGTGGTCACACCTCCCTGCAACAGGAAACCTATTGTCCAGGCCTCCCCTGCCGGAGTTTCGTCCAGCAGCAGGAGGCCAGACTTGTGTCTGTGGCAGCAGCATCCATTTTGTGATGCCAGGGCTTCAGAAAGAAGTTACCGGGTAAGCCAGAGTTAACATGTCTTTCCCTCTAGAAGGGTGGAATGCTACCCCCGCCGCCAGGATTGGCGGGGGGTAGTATTCCAAGATGTTTGACACCAAACACGACATGTTTAGGAGCAGCCATTCCAAAGTTAGCATTTTACTGCGAGGATATAATGCGCTTAAGAGTATATGGTCAGGCTGCACTACAAACAGCATCAGAGATGGTCTCCGAACGCTGCAGAGGGGCCCTGCTCATGCAGGGGCACCCTCTCACATAGGAACCATGCACTCTGCCTTTAGGATTGATAAGGCCTGCCTTAGGAGTGACTTATAGGTTTATATGTGTGTATGTATTTAGTGATATAGGTAACCTATATCACAGTAAGGGGTGCATGCACCACCCTACCCAGGCTGCAGTAGCAGACCTGTGGTGTCAGTTTGGATGGCCTTCCAGGGGTGGCATAATACATGCTGCAGCCCCTGGTAGGCCTCTGAGGTACCTATGCCCTTGGTACATAGTATACCATATACTAGGGACTTATAAGGGCACTCCAGATTCCAATCAGAAATGTGCCTAAGGCACATGGAAACCTTTTACAGAGAAAGCAGATAGACTGGGGCCCTGAATAGCAGGATCCCAGTCCAACTAAGTCATAAACCAGCAAAACACCATAAAAAAGTGGGGGCAACCATATAGTCAGATTCCACCTTCCTACATAACCCCCCCAAACGAAAGGAGATAAGGCTAACCTTGGCCAGTTGAGCCTTCATTGACTAAGTGGTCATATAAGGAAGCACCTGCACTAGCATGGTTGCCCCCTGTCTTATGGTCCACTAAGCAATCCCTCACCCTAAGGGTATGAGAGGGTCTCCACCATGGGGAATCACTACCTGTGGTGTGCTTAGGTAAAGTACAAGGCTGGTGAGGTGTCTGAGTAGGGAAGTGAGGCCCTAGGAATGTTGGCCTCAGCTTCCTCAGATCACTGGTCACCATGTATGCCTGTCTTTCCATGACTGAGTTGCACTTTGCTCTAAGGGTCAACCTTTGGCTGCCTACAGCTGTGGGTTGGGTCCCTTTGGATGGACTACTGGAGGGACATGGCAGGTTTGGAACCTTCTGGTCCCACGTTTGCCCTTGCCTACCAGAGTCCTTCTGGGGGAGGTCCCTACATAAAGGTATGGGGGATCCCTCAGTGTGTAGAGGAATTTTCACCTGGCTAGGGCTACTAGACTGGGTGCCCCTAATCTGCTGATGGGGGCTTCCTCTGGACAGGGGGCCCTGGGGGGTCCACTGACCTCCCTGACCTCTGCAGCCCTGGGCTGACTGAGGCAGGGTAGAGAGGGGCAGGTTACCTGCTCCAGACGGGGTACCACCTTGGAAGGGTCCTCTGCCATCAGGGGTGTGGCCAGGCCAGGCCTGACTACCTCTGTGGCAGTTCCTTCACTAGGGGTAGGGTCAGTTCCCTGAGGAGGCTGACCCTTACCTACTGTCTGGGGGAAGAAGACTTTTCTTCAACCCTTGTGCTCTCTTTTGGGGGAGAGTGGGCCATTCTTTCAGGCTCCATCTCTCCAAATTCTTGGGCTGGGGCTGTGGCCATCACAGCCCCACTAACCTTTACAGGGACGCCCAACATCCTAAGATGGGTTTGGTGTTCCACTTCAGCCCAGGCTGAAATTTCCAGATCATTGCCCATCAGGCAATCTACAGGTAGGGTTGGGGACACTGCCACTCTTTTGGGCCTGTGACCCCCTCCCAGCTGAGATTGACTATGGCCATGGGGTGATCTGTTCTGACACCATCAATGTTGGTCACCTGGTATTTAAACTCAGGTAAAAGCTGGTGAGGGGGACTAGTTTCCCTGCCACCATGGTGACACTAGCCCGTGTCCCTAAATGCCACAGATTTCTGACCATTAATTATTGGCTCCAATCTGTACCTGCCCAATGCTATGGGACCCATGGTAAAGGTGGCAAATCCTATACCACCATCAGAGTCAGAGGAGTCTGTTGAGGGGTCCCTGTCTAAACTAGGGCCCACCTCTGTTCCTCTTGCAAAAGCACCTAACTTTTTGGGTGCACTACTCCCAACTGGAGGATTACTACTGGTAGTACCAGGAGGGGTGGTAGTAGTTGTGGGAGGAACATTTTCTTTATTGCCAATCCTGGGGCAACTGGGATCAGTTTTCCAATGCCCAGGCTTTTTACAGACATGGCAATATGGTTTCTTTTCAGGAGAGGAAGGAGTTTGGGACCCACCCCCAGAAGAGGAATTTTGGGGCCCTGTAGGGGACTTATCCTTAGATTTATCCCCACCTTTCTCTTGGGACTTAGTAGAATCTTTCTTCTGGTCACCACCCTGATTTCTAGTTTTTACTCTGGTTCTGACCCATTTGTCTGCCTTCTTTCCCAATTCTTGGGGAGAGGTCAGATCAGAGTCCACCAGATACTGGTGCAAAAGCTGGTTTTGACAATTATTAAGGATCTGCTCCCTCATAATCAAATTGTACAATCCTAAAAAGTCATGCACTTTGTTGCCATGTATCCAACCTTCCAGAGCCTTTGTAGCACAATCTACAAAATCAACCCAGTCTTGAGTCTGAGCTTTTTGGGTGTCTCTGAACTTCAACCTATACTGTTCAGTGGTTAGGCCAAACCCATCTATCAGAGCACTCTTCAAGACTGTGTAATTGTCAGCATCCTCTTCTCTTACAGTGAGGAGCTTGTCTCTACCTTTGTCTGCAAAGGAGAGCCACAAGATTGCTGCCCACTGCCTCTGGGGGACCTTCTGAACTTTACAGGCCCTCTCCAGTGCAGTTATCCATTTGTGGATGTCATCCCCACTCTGGTAGGGAGGGACAATCTTGTTTAGGTTTCTATGGTCATAAGACCTGTCCCTATCTCTAGGGATATTGCTGCCACCATGGGACTCTAGTCCCAACTTTCTTCTCTCTCTAAGGAGATCTAGGGATTCTCTATCTAAAGCCAATTGCTTCTTCCTGATCTCTAGTTGAGTTTCCTCATACTGGACCAGTCTCTTTCTTCTCTCATGAGAGGATTCCCTCCTGTGAGAAGAAACAGAGCTCCCTATTGAGGTGCCAGAGTGGTTAGACTCCTGAGAAGGAGACCTAGACTTTCTGAGCACACTCATAATCCTTCCTGGGGGACAAAGGTGTGGTTCTCTAGATCCTCATCTTCATCTTCCCCAGAAGGGATTGGGTTTTCCAGGTCAGGGTCATTATCACCCTCCTGGTCAGTTTCAGAGGGGGGCTGGGGGTAGTAGTACCCCTGGCCCCTTCCTCATCTGCTGGCCCACCCTCTGCTCCTACCCCTTCAGTCTCTGAAGACTTACTAAGATCATAAGCCACCAACAACTCCTGGAGGTGTTGGGTGGTGGGACTTTGGCCTGTCCTTAATTTCCTCACGTTACACAAAGCTCTCAGTTCCAAGAATGGGAGTGTGTCATACTTGGAGGGGGAAGCTCAATGGCTTCCTGCAGGGCATCTCTAGATCCTGCTTTTAAAGACATTACTAGTGTGGTGTGGTGTATGCACTACCTACTCTAGTGTGGCCTACTAAACTCTCTTGAGTTGTAGAAAGGGTTGTGCTATCCCTTAACACACAACTCTAAGTTCAGTAGAACTTACTGATATTCTAAGCTTAAATTATATGTACCTTAGGTACCTTTAGTGGTTTTCAGTTGATCGATTCAATTGAGATTATCTGGTAAAACAATAGCAAGCTGGAATCCCACACGCTGCACACCAATGTGAGAAGTTGGCCTGGCATATGCTGTCCACTAATTATAGTGGGCACCTTGCACCAGTCCAAATCGACTCTTATGGTAGGTAGGTTAAAGACAACCTTATTGAAAGCTATCCTAGTGGTAGCTATGGAGAGCAGCCTTCAGGCTAAGTCTTGAAGGAATGTAAAGCAGCTTGTTTTACCAGTCTATAATCTCTTGAGTGATCAAATGAAAGAGCACCACACCAGGTATATATTCAAAATATATGTATTTATTACTAAACACACCCCTCTAGTCTCTTTATGAGGCTAGAGTTCAAGTACATAGGTTATAAGATCTTAAATCACAGTAATAGCACAAATACACGTTTGGGCCCTAGGGGCGTACCAAACCATATACCAATAAAATGGTATGCGAACCACGACTGAACTAGACACTAGGCCTAGAGCCTCTAGAAGTGCTTGGACCACAAGGAACCACCCAAGGTAGTGACACAGGGGACCCACGGGAGACGCGTGCAGTGTAAATACACAACCGCGATACGCCGTTTACTTCTATGGAGAAAGTCGGGATCGGGAAAATAGAGGAAAGGGACACTTTAAAGAGGACTAGGACAAAACCCTTTGAGATCTAGGACTTTGAAGAGTCTCTACCCACGGGAGCACCGGAGTACTCGTGTTACCTCACCCAGGGAAGCCGGGTGCATAGGTGCCTTTCGGGGTCGGGTTTCGTCGTCGTTTCTTATGGCGATCTGCTGCAAAGTGCTGCTGGCGACCAGGAGGAAAGTGTCCGGGTGGATCCAAGAGGGGATCGAGGATCTGAAGTACCTGAAAGCAGAGGGGACAGAGTCTGGGTCACTAGCCAGTGACCAGGAAGGCGATGAGCAGATGCCCACCGATGTCAGGTGCTTCAGGTGCGTCGTCGGTCGTCTTGACTCCACAGTCACAAGGTCCAGGAGGCGTTGTCGGCATCCAGGAGCAGGATTCGGACTGCACCACGACGTCTGCTGCTTGCTGAGGTGTCGGCGACCGGATTGGACCCAACAAGCCTTGGCAACAGCAAATCTCGTGGAAGTGAAGAAAAGTCGATGACGCAGACCAGCAAGGTCTGGGGAACTCACCCAGCGAGGGTAAGTTAGGGCAGGCCTGGAGCAACCAGGGAGCCCTTTGGTTTCTTTAAGAAGTCTTCTGGGGACCCACAAGCCAGCGGGCAAGGGATCGCGAAGACACCTCGGGCGGAATCACTCAACAGGGGCCCACGGTCACTCGGGACGGTGTAGGCCTCTGATCTTCGGAGGGATTCCTGCTGGAGGTCGGGACCACACGTGGTCCAAAGCACAGGTTCGTAGAACGTTGTGAAGGGGTTGCACTCGACAATAGTGCACGGTACCCAGGGGTCGCGGTTCCTCGTCACTCGTGGGGTCCACTTGCCTCAGCTTCGCTGGGGACTCACGATGGCCTTGGAGAAGTCAGGAAATCCACTTCTTGGGCTGCAGGGACTTCGGACTCCGGCGGGAGCGGCGTAGTTTGCGACCGTCGTTGTCGTTTTGGTGCCTGCCAAGCAGGGGAGTCACTCCTTGACTCCAAGGGAGATTCTTCAGTCCTCTAATCGTGATGTAGAGCGTCGAAGGTCCAGGATTCAGTTTCAAAGTTTAGTCCAGGGATATCTAATCTTGCTGTGGCAAGGGTTCCCCATTTTAACTAGTAAAACAGGGAGGGACTAACTCTATGACCCCACCTATGGGAGGGTCAAGGGAGGGGTGGCTACACCCACTTCCCTTTGTCCAGTTTCGCGCCAGAGCAGGGGCAGGTAGCCCCTGAGCTGGTTTGAACTGGCATATGCACAGAGGAGCCTTTTGCTCCCCCAGTGCAGGACTTCAAAGCACTCTAAGAGTGCACCCACCCAGCCCCAATACACATTATCCTGTCTGGGGAGGTGGTCACACCTCCCTGCAACAGGAAACCTATTGTCCAGGCCTCCCCTGCCGGAGTTTCGTCCAGCAGCAGGAGGCCAGACTTGTGTCTGTGGCAGCAGCATCCATTTTGTGATGCCAGGGCTTCAGAAAGAAGTTACCGGGTAAGCCAGAGTTAACATGTCTTTCCCTCTAGAAGGGTGGAATGCTACCCCCACCGCCAGGATTGGCGGGGGTAGTATTCCAAGATGTTTGACACCAAACACGACATGTTTAGGAGCAGCCATTCCAAAGTTAGCATTTTACCGCGAGGATATAATGCGCTTAAGAGTATATGGTCAGGCTGCACTACAAACAGCATCAGAGATGGTCTCCGAACGCTGCAGAGGGGCCCTGCTCATGCAGGGGCACCCTCTCACATAGGAACCATGCACTCTGCCTTTAGGATTGATAAGGCCTGCCTTAGGAGTGACTTATAGGTTTATATGTGTGTATGTATTTAGTGATATAGGTAACCTATATCACAGTAAGGAGTGCATGCACCACCCTACCCAGGCTGCAGTAGCAGACCTGTGGTGTCAGTTTGGATGGCCTTCCAGGGGTGGCATAATACATGCTGCAGCCCCTGGTAGGCCTCTGAGGTACCTATGCCCTTGGTACATAGTATACCATATACTAGGGACTTATAAGGGCACTCCAGATTCCAATCAGAGATGTGCCTAAGGCACATGGAAACCTTTTTACAGAGAAAGCAGATAGACTGGGGCCCTGAATAGCAGGATCCCAGTCCAACTAAGTCATAAACCAGCAAAACACCATAAAAAAAGTGGGGGCAACCATATAGTCAGATTCCACCTTCCTACAGCGACCCTGATTATCAAATAAATCAGAAATTTTTAATTTTCAGTGGTGGCTCACCCTTGTCTCTGCCCCTTTTTAGGTCGAGCCGAGCCAGCGCGCATTCGCTGCTCTACGAGACTTATTGTAGAGGAGTAGTGAATAGAAGCCCCGCGCACTCTCTGCCCGTATTTGCCATTGGCTTGTGTCATTGTCCGTCCTAAATGCTGGCTTCTGATACGTCAATAGGCTTGTTAGTCCCTCCCTAGTACCGCCTCCTCTTCATTGGTCACCTCCCATGGCGACTGGCCCCTTTACTTTGGTTGTTACACGGTACGTGTTATTTAGACTGTGAGCACTATTTTCTTTAATGAGGTTCTCCTACTGCAGGCACAACATGCTTTGGTGCCTTGTTTACTCCCCCCTCCCTCCCGTTGTTGTGCCTTTTTCCCCCGCCCCTCCCTCCCGTTGTCTGTGCCTTCTCGCGCCCCCCGCCCGCCCTCCCGTTGTCCGTGCCTTCTGCCCCCCCTGCCCGCCCTCCCGTTGTCCATGCCTCCCCCCCAGCCCGCCCGCCCTCCCTCCCTCCCCTTGTCCGTGATGCCTACCATTTGCAATGCAATAGGTCTTGCGTAAATGCGAGACCTATTGCATTGCAAATGCTTGTTTTACAATACAGCAATGAATTACAATCTATACTTTACTAGTGGTACAATAAAAAATATGTCTACCCTCGCTGTAGTCTGAGTCAGTAAATCTGCCTAATGGTTGGCATAGGCGCTCAGAGGTAAAGGTGATTTAAAATTGGAAGTAGGAGAGATTATCTGGAGTTATCTCCATAATACATGGTCAATGTTTGTAAGTAAGAGTTTAAAAATCAGCCTTTAAAATATATAACTTCCAAACTCTTTCAAACAACCTTACCTTTTTTCTGGTCTTTGAGAGCAGGAAGAAGAGGGGCCTTGCTAGTGAAAACCATCATGCCACCATCCAGGAAAAACAACAGCAGATGCTGACATGGGTGGTTTAGAGACAGGTGCAACTGGCAGACAGTACATGGCAGTTCAACATTGGCCATATTTGAGAAAAGGTTGATAGCTTTCTTCCCTGTTTCCAGTCCTGCTTAGCTGGTGAAGATGGTAACTCAGGGGCTGGGCAGGTAGTACTATGTAAGGATTCCAAGGAAGAAAAGCTTGGGGAGGTGTCAGCTCAGTAACAAATTATGAGCTGGCAGTGTGTCAAAAGCAGCCTGCAGGTGAGGTGCCAACACAATGTGTAGTAGGCAGGTGTGGACTCCAGCCTTCAGCAGGTCACTGAGGCAATGGGTGGGCCAGGTACGCCATCTCCAGGTGACAGGCAGTGAGTACAGACAGGCTTCTGCTCTTTCCTTGTTTGACTTGCGTCGGCTACCAACTACACTTTAATGATCAGAGAAGTCTTTCCTCTAATAACATCATCGCAGTATGAGCAGAGTCTCATGATGAGTAGCATGGTCTGGTGATGCAGTGGGCTAATGCATCCACTGCAGGGATCTGTGTTTGATCTCACGGTCACCGATTTAATCTACGACCAGTACACTCAGCCATTCATAGTACTGAGGTTGATAAAATGAGTACCACTGTGTTGGGTACAGTGTAGGAAAAGAGGGGGCATTCAGCTGGATCGCGGATCCAGCAGCTGTTATTGAGCTGGACCTGGGATCCGGGCTAGCCCCACTGAAATATTCTGAATTTGTTCTGGTAAAACTTGCTAATGCTGGAACACATTCAGCAGTGCTCGCAAGATGTCTGCTTTCCGTTCAGAGGAGCAATCTGCAGTAGGTTAGGGAGGTTTCTTATTTTGATGTCCAGAATGGCCCATCACCTCACTTAAAGGGCCATCACCTCTTCTTTTATTGCCATCTCATCATGGTTGGGAGCTATCTGGAGCCTGACACCTAAATGCCAGTGCAAAGGAGGAATCTAAAGATGCGCAGTTTGTTATCACCTCACAAATGCTTAAGAGAAACTATCATTTGGAGACCGATTATTAACTTTGTTCAACCCCTGTATGTAAACGACATGCATATAAATATATTTTTTTAATGTAATTTCTTTTTTAGAGCTATTTGTCCCAGTGTAGGGAGTCAGAGAGATTTACATCACACTTATATATTGTATGCAGAGAATGAATCATTCAACTGTGTAAATCAATATATTGGAAATTACATAAAGCAATGAGAGCTACAAGGTGTAATAGTCAGATAGCTTCTATATTGGGTAGCACCATATGTTAAGAGTACTTGGTCTGGAGAAACACAGCCAACTTTAAACATCATAGAGTGGTTGGGGTTGCCTGTACTAATGAGTCTTTATTACTACCCAAAGAACACTTTTTTTATTAGCAATCTCAGAATAAAGAATGACTGATTAAAAAAACAATAAGTTTCTGAATCCATGCTTTGTACTTTGCATGCAACTTCTTGATGCTGGTTCATAGCTCACTGTGCTGCAGTGGAAAGGTTATATCTAGAGGCACTGGATTTATGCGATTCCGTGGCTGCTGCATTTTCCTCATAATTATGGATTTGCCGCATTTGCCATTTAATCCATCATTCACTGCATAATCTGCAGATTTTAACCCCAAAAATTGTTTCTAACTCTATTGGTTTAAAAGTTACTAAAAACGTGGCAAGACATGTTGCTGCACATTCGAGGGCTCTTCGCAAAGGCTGACTGCTCATCTCTCAGTTGTTTTATTGTGGTATTTTGTTGTTAAGATAATGCTAATAAGATTAAACATTTGACCAGAAAGGTTTACAAAGTTTAAAAATGATAAAAAAATGAAGCAGTACTATAACAAAATGTACCACGTTATGCACCATAATTTGCATTTTCTTGCCGCATAATTTGGTCCTTTCCTGATGCATAATTCCAGTGGTCCTGATTATAATTGATGCATTGCAAGTAACAAAAGGACGTCCATGACAAAAGAAGTAACTCACTGAGCTATGTACATAAACTGTATCTGTGAACTGCAAGCTACACGTTCTTTGCAGCAGGCACACTAACCACATGTGCTAACTTATGATGAGTCAAAAGTGCGACAAGAAAGAACACAGATCTCTCCAGAAAGGACATTTCACTCTGAAAAACTGGGCAGGTTCTAGTACATTAAATAATAAAATTTAGGCTGGCCAGTCTGAGGTGAAAATGGCCACAACAATTGACCTTCCAGCGAGATCTCTCAACCTGCCCCGCCACCCCCAACTCCCCAACTATGACCTAGGTGCGAAGGCCTGGGCAGAGCGGGTCACATGAAAACATTGCTTTAGTTCTGGGCAGGCTGGCCCCATGGGGGCCGAGGTGAGAATGGCCCAGCGGGAGCAAAGCAAGACCTGGCCTCTAAAGAGAGATATTTGAACACAACCCCCTTCCCCCACTCACCCATGGGCTGAATGTGAAACCCCAGTAGGGTCCGGATTAGGGAAAGGACACAGCTTCTGGGATGGGCCGGCCACATGGAGGAAAGGGGAGGACAGAGGGCGAGGAGAAATGGTGCAAAGGCCACAACATCACCTGGCCTCTTAGTATCTTCACACGCCTCCCTTCCCCCTCATCAAGGCCTCAATGTAGCAGCTGGTGGAGGAGGGGCAGAGGAAGTACACTGCTTCTAGGGTGGGGGCCGGCCCCACAGTGGCCAAGGTGAAAGTGCCAAAGTCACAATTCTGGCCGCCCAAGGATGCCGCTGCAAACCCAAGCATTCCTGCTCGCCCCTCCTCTAAACATAGCACTATGCGTCTCGAGCCCACCTGCTCCTGCCGGCCCCATATGACAATGGCCTGGGCAGGAAGGCATGGCAGTGGTGCCGGGAGGGAAAGCAGGGCACTGTGGGCAGCTGGCAGAGGCCCTTAAAAAAACCGGCCCTCAGCTGTCACTCAGGCATCAGCCCATCGGCCCATGCCTGCTTTGCCAATCCGACCCTGTGTATGTATGTGGCATCATATAGCGCGAACCAAGCCGAAGAGCCAGCTGGGAGTTAGGATCAGGGATCAAAGCTAAACATAGTCAATGAATGATAGGAGAAGTAGCTGGGATCGTTACTGCATTGTAATATAGTCAGGGTCACTGGAATTATGCGGCAGCGGAGAGCCAAATTATGCGGCAAGAAAAGGCAAAATAGGTTGTATAATACAGCACATTTTCGGATAGTATTATTTCATTATTTTGTCATTTTTGCACATGGTTACACTGTCTGGGCAACATTTTGACCTCATTAGTACCAGTTTAACAACCAAATACAGAAATAAGCAACTGAAAGATGAACAGTCATCTTTTGCGAAGTGCCCCCCACCACGAGCGAAGACGTCACTACTTTTTTAGGTCTCGCCTGAGCCAGCGCATGCGCTGCTCTGGCAAGACATTTAGTGAGTGGGCTTCAAAAAGCCGACCACAGCTTTTTGTGAGGCCTAGAGCGTGCGGTTACGCGCACAGTTACGCGCAGAGGCGCCATCTGGCTTTCCTCTCGCGCGCGCCTCGCCCTGCCTCTCCGTCTTGCTCGCGCTTTCATCTGGCTTTCCTCTCGGCCTTTAGCCATCGCTCTCCCTCAGAGCCTCCTCTCCACCCCCTCCCCTGCTGCTCTTTCACACCAGCCACCTCACGTGCTCTCCTCTCTGCCCTCCGTCGCAAGCTCACTCCTGTAACTTAATCTTCTTGCTGTCCCTCAGTGCCACCTCGTTTGCACCCTCCCACGTTGCTCTTCCACACCACCCATTCGCGTGCCCTCCCTCGCCAGCCCCCTCTTGAGCGTTGATCTCCGTTCTCTCCCCAAAGCCTCCTTGTTTGCTGCCATCTGGCTTTCCTCTCGGCCTTTAGCAGTCGCTCTCCCTCAGAGCCTCCTCTCCGCCCCCTCCCCTGATGCTCTTTCACACCAGCCACCTCACGTGCTCTCCTCTCTGCCCTCCGTCGCAAGCTCACTCCTGTACCTTAATCTTCTTGCTGTCCCTCAGTGCCACCTCGTTTGCACCCTCCCACATTGCTCTTCCACACCACCCACTCACGTGCCCTCCCTCGCCAGCCCCCTCTTGTGCGTTGATCTCCGTTCTCTCCCCAAAGCCTCCTTGTTTGACCCTTTCTTCTCTCGCCAGCCTCCGCGTGCGTCTTCCTCTGCCCTCATTAGCTCTCCCTCACCTGCCTCCTCCCGTGCCCTCTACCCCCGCCCTCTCGCTCGAGCTGCTTGAAATGCCTCCTCTCCTTCCCCATGCTCTGTCACAAGCCTTTGCCCCCCGCAGTATCCTCTCTACCAGCCTCCTCCTTTCCCCAGCGCTCACTCCCCCCCTGCGCCTCGCTAGCCTCCTCCTATGCAACCCCCCCGCTCTCACCATCCTCTCCCATGTCGTACTCTTTCCTCCCCCTGCTCTCCCTCACTAGCCGCTCCTTTTCCATTTACCTCGTCCACTGGTTTTCTTCAGTAGCCTTTTCCCGGATCCCTCCTTTTGCACCAACCCAGACCTCCCCGTATCTCCCCCTCCCAGCCGTCTACTTTAACCTCCACCCCGCCTCTTGTGCACTCTCCCCTTTGTGGCTCCCCCTAGCAACCCTCCTGACCAGACCGTGTCAGTACCCATCTTTATCTCTCGCCTCAAACCGCTCTCCCTCACAAACTTCGTTAGGACCTCCTGCCCTCCACCTGCTCTCTCATGTGCCCTCCTCCCCCTTGCCTCCGTCACGTTCCCCGTGGTAGAACCATCTATTCGCTAACTCCGCCCACCTCAACACGCCCTCACCTTCACGCCCCTTCACTCTATAACCAGGTGTTCATTTTCATCGTTTTACCAGTAGTCTCTCCCCTGGTCTCCTCCACCAGACCCTTGTGGCCCTCTTTACCTCTAGCCTCTTTGACACCTGTCGTGCCCTCCTCCACTCCATTTCTTCAGCCCCCTCCTCTTTTGGACACTCGCATTCAGGGGTGGATTCCGCCGAATATTTTCTGTCCCATTTTATTTTCATTCTTCCCCTTTTCTCTCCCTCCCATCTGTCCCCTTCACCAATTTAGCTCCCTCCTGATTTCTTTACATGCACCTGTCTTTTGTTATCTCTGTCTCTTGTTATCTCTGTCTCTTTGCTCCTCTCACTTTTCTTCTCTCCTCGATTTTTACCATTCCTCCCCTCTTTCAATAATGTCTCCATTGTCTCTTAACTCACTCCTCCCGACCCCTTACCATCCCCACTTCCTTCATCTCCCGTTGTACCTTCCTGTCATGGCTAGACAGAAATAGGTACACTGCGCACGATAAATATGCATGGTATGAATGATGGGCACACAAACTACAACTCCCATAATCCTTGGAGACGGCTGAGACAACACCTGACTATGGGTATTTAAGCCCCGCCCTGGTAGAACTCGGTGCTTGTCACTCGAGCTAATGTCTTGTATCGGAGAGACTAAGTGTTACCTGTGAATTGGACGTCCTGCCTGAACATGGAGAGTAGGTTCGCAAAAGCTTGTACCTGATGGGAGGCAGCAGTAGTGCTTGTATCAGAGACTCTCCTTCCTGCCAAAACCGCTATTCCTCGGCATCTCTACACCCTGGAGCGGTATTGTGGTGAATTCCCTGAAAGCCTCCCTGCGATCATGAGGGTGTGTTCAGGACGCACTTGACGGAGTAAATCGGATCGGCACAATTCCGGAACTCCCGAGTGTTCCGTGCCTTGAGACGGATGTGAGGGGGGCCATTCAGAATACTGCAACTATTACTTGGAGCCGCGTTTAGCTTTCCTCGAGTGAACCGAGGAAGAGACACCGCGCTGGATAAAGCGCTTATATTTTTTGTTTCTATGTTCACGTAAATAACTACCCAGGAAACGGGAAGGTTGTTTCTGCTTTATCAGCGCCGCATTGTGGATACACATTGCCTTCTTGCCTAGCAAAGCTCTGGAGAGCTCATTAAAGTGGGCAGAGAGATATTTTATCTACAGGAGGTTCTGCGCAACGGCACAAGACGGAATATCCAGCAGCAGAAGAGGCTTATCTGCAATAAGATAAGTACCTCATTCTGATCCAGAACTATGTTGTTATTTTGTTTTCTTTATTTTTCTCTTTTGTGCCTTTTTTAAATTAAGAGAAGCACCGCTAGAATCTAAGTAAGTAAATGACACATAGGGGGGATAGGGGTGCTACGGATAGAAAGGGGGAGTAGTCTAATGTGTGTACTGTGTTTTCACTTACAGGGCAGATGGGGTGGATTGTAGAAGAGAGAGGTCTACATCTTCTGACGACATCCCTAGTCTGAGCCTAACAGCGGCAACGTTATTGTTTCTTTTGTCCCTTTTTTCCCTTTCCCCTATGGGTGTTTTATCTCTGGAGTGTTAGATATATCTACTCCTGGGTATTCCCATATTGGGGAAGGGATTAACTAGCTCCATCCATCGTTCCTGCTGTACCCGGCTGTAAGGTTAGTGTTAACCATCCTCTGTGTATGACACTTCCCCTCTCACTCCTCCACATTTTGTACCATTCCCTCCTCAATCTTTGCCTTTATTTGCGTCTATCCTTGAGTCCCCCCACCCACACTCTTTTGCCTCCTCACTCAGCTTCTCAGCTCTTTTCTATATCTCTGTACCCATCTCTATACCCCCCTCTCATCTTTAGCTCTCTGTGGCTCTCCCTCCACCACCCATTCTGTTACCACCTCCTCTGTGTTTATCCCACTTTATTTCTTTCTCGCTCTCTAGCCTTCTCCGCCTGTGTGCCCTGCTCTTTACACCAACACCCTTTACGCCCCATCATGCTCCCCCTTTTTACAGCCTACACCTGTCCGGTTTCCTCTTGTCGCACTCCCTCCTTTGCCTGCATTCTCTCTTCTCCTTTCTCGCAAACCTTCTCCAGCAGTTTCACATCCGTATTCTCTCACTTCCACCTCTTTTCTCAGTTTGATTTCCCTTTACATCTTCAATTAATGCCCCCATACGCCTTCCCCTCACCCTCACTCCTCCTGCCCACTCATGTTAACTCAGTCTTTACTTCCGCCCACAAATTCCTACCTCGGCCCTGCCTTTCCTCTCTTGACCCATCTCGGCTTCCCTACAACCCCCTAAGGTCTCTCTCACCCCCACAGCCATAGATTCTTTCCTCGCCCACTTCACAACCCTTAACTTCCCCGAAACCGCTCCGCACTACCCGTTTATCCCTCACCCTGAAAATGTATTCTAACCCTCTTCCATATCTTCCCTCCCACACCCCCTTTCGCTGCCCTCCCGTACTCATTTGTCTCCGACACCAAAATTCTTTGAGTCCTATCTTGCCTCCACAGCCCTCAGTGGGTCCCCATCTCACTTCCACGCCCCTCATACGCTCCTTCCCTCGTGCATTCATGCCCTCCTTTTACTACCCGCCCCATCCTCACGGTGATCTTCGCCTCCCTCATTCCTCGTCTCCTCCTTTACCACCTCACCACATCCTTCGTAGCCACGCCCATTCCTTCCTTCACTCACCTTCACCCCCTTTACTCTTCATTCCTTGTTCCTTCCACTGCGTTCGCACAACGAGCATGAAAATGCTCATACAAAAAAAAAACATAAGTGGACAAGGATGTATCAGTTTGCTAATGTCCACATTTATGGAATAAATGTATCCCACAATTTACAGCGTAAGCTACACTTTTTTTCTCACGACTATTGTCACACTTCAAGCGGTGTGAAGATAGTAAAATATTTAAATAGGATTTGCAGACAAAGGAGTGGAAAGTAGGTGGAAAATGAGCAAAACCTGTTTAAAAGATAACATTTTTAACAAGCATTGGCATAGCCAATAGGTCTCGCCTTTGGGACCTTATAAGTGTTTAGCCATGCAACACTTGATGTTGTTGCACCAAGGATATTGTGCTGGATAACTTCAGCACAATATCCTTGGTGCAACAACATCAAGTGTTGCATGGCTAAACACTTATAAGGTACAAGGTTTAGCCATGCAACAGCTGATGTTGTTGCACCAAGGATATTGTGCTGCAAAACTAAATACTTATAAGGTCCCAAAAGCGAGACCTATTGGCTATGCCAATGCCTGTAGTAACTTTTTGATCAGTTTGCGCTACAAACATTGTTTTGTGTTAAAATACGCAGATAATGCAGCAGATTATGGCATATCTGGCAAATCCATAATCATGCATAAAAAGTCTAAACCAAAGAATCACAAAATTCCAGTGGCCCTGATTATTGTGTTCTTTAAATAAGCGTGTCAAAAAATGTAATTTTTTTAAAAAGTGCTGCAACCCAATATCATTTTTGCACTCAGTCTGTTAAATATACTGTTCTGACATTTGACCGTGCTCTTGAGTGTTTGCAGGGTCGGCATTCTAACACCTCAAGAAATGTTTAAAATGGAGTCTACCTTTAAGTGCGCCTGTCAGCACACCTGCCAAGCAGTCAGTGGCGGCTCCTCCGCTATGGCGCAGGAGCGTCGCCCCAGTGCTTTCAAGCAGTGCAAGAAGCAAAAACATAAAATGATAATAACTTTCAGTTATTATCATTTTATGTGTGTGCTGCTTTGCAGGTAGGCAGGGCTGCTCTGCTCTTGGAGCAGGGCAGGGGAAGAGTGATTTGCCCACTCCTAAGTGCGCAATGACTGTTTGGTCTCGGGCCGCCCAAACCAGTCATGTGCACTTTCCCCGTTCTCTATGCAGGCTGCATTACAAGGTGTAACAATCAGGTAAGTAAATTAAATAAAGGAGATCATACAGCAGGCTATGCTACTCACATGATAGGCAATGTAGTGGGTAATGGTACAATATTATGAAGGTATCTTCTGTCCCCAATGACCCGCACTGGTTCCATGTGGAGGGAGCTAGTGGACACCCCCTCCCTGGGTCTACAGTGGAGTAATTCTGCATCAGGACCAGAGGCTTCAGATTATGCTTATTTCTTTACTGCAACAAACAGAAGCCAATGAGTGAACAGTAAAAATAAAAATACATTTCCCATGAACATGTGAATGAGTGATAAAATCATCCACCAATCACCAGAAAGTACCCCCTCAAAATAGGTCTGAAGCCATCTTCCTGCCTCTTACTTTACTGCGATGGCAATTAGATAAGTGTCATCCTATTCGTCCATGCTTATATATTGTATATTGGGTTTACAAGTGTGTTTCTTGATTGTTTTCCTGTGGATTTTATTGTATTTGCGCTGTTTTCATCGGGGCTCCAGCCAGTGTAGTGGTGTCAACCAGTTGGGTGCGCAGCCACAGATTTTATTATCAGCATGGCCGAGGGAGAGCTCCGGCCTCCCTCGCGGTTGGAACCTCACCTCAGGTGAAGTATTTGTGGAGTGGGAGAGAAGGCTCAGACTGCCTTGCGGCTGCATCGTGCAACACAAGTGCAGTTCTCTTTCTATGTGCACGAACAGACGAATGTGCATGTGCTCCAAACCTGACAGGAAGTGGGTTATTTGAGCGCCGACTCACAGCTACAACAACTCGATTTGCGGAGGAGAGAGCTTCCCAACCTATTCCTCAGGAATATATATACATTATTGTTAGAAATGGGGTTTCTGGTTGGCTAAGGTATACACCCAGGCCAGGCAGAAACCACCACTCTAGTCAGAGTAAGGTCCATGGTTCCCTCTAAACTGCACGCATGAGCGGGCGCGCACACCTAGGTTTCCCTCCGCGCAGACACCTACAATCAGCGTGCACTACAAAGGATTCCACTGCAAGTGTGGCTGATGGTGATGCTGCTGCGCTTCCAAATGCCTTTCTAAAGAAGTGTTTTTCGTCTTTAGAAATGCTAATGGGGGACGTTTAAACACCTGCAAGGCTGTCATTAAACTGCAGCAGGAGAGAATTCCCAGAGCTTTCTCTGCAGCCCGAGTCCCGTTTGCCAAGTCCACAGACCTCTGGCTCCTCCACCTTTTCTTTTCTCTTTCTCTGTCTGACTGTGGCATCACATGTGCTTGTCTGAGGCCTTATCAGTCGGTATGCGGGTTGGTCTCAGTTCAGCAGCCTCTGCTATTTTTGCTGGCCATTCACCTCTGCAGTGACTTGTTAAACGCTCTTCACCAGCGGGTTGCACCTTACATCACTGCCTCCCACCAGGCCACCTCTTGATTTCTCCAGTTCTTCTCTTTTTTTTGTACTGTGTGGCATCACTGGCTTCGGGTTCACATGTGCTTTTACTGTTTGTAAGCTGGTTTCATCCAGTACAGCACCTTCAGCTGTTATTGTTAGTCAGTTACATCTGCAGTGACTCCTAAAATGCTCCCTACTGCATGCTGCCATTCACATTCGTGTCTCCCGCCTCAAACTGCTCAATATGTTAGTTTTTCATTCCAAGCAGCACTTCTCTAAACTGCCAGGAGCTCTGCAGTATGTGCCGTTGACACTTAGGCAGCGATTAGATTAAGGACACAGCAGCAGGGCCAGTTCTAGGGTTTGTCAGGCCCCGGACAGATTAGGACAAGTGAGTGCCATTTTCATATCTTTTATTAGTGCAACAGGTTATTGCAAACAGAATACACATGACAAAGCAAAAGATGAACAAATAGGGCAAACATTTTAGGCTTAGCAGATAGTACACTCTATGTGGCCACTGAAAATACTTGCCCAGGCACTAAGTACTTAAAAGGTCATCAGGCATTTAGGGGCATTTGGGGAATGATTTCGCAATATTACTTACCTGATTATAAAAACAAAACGTCAAGTACTTCGGAACGTGAGCCAGAAAGCAAGGACTGGCAGCGGACTTCCCAAACAATAGGCATTTGCCTTTGCCCACAAACCAGTTCACCAAGTTCTCCCACTCACCTCCATTAGAAACTTTGTAAATCAACATTTTTCAAACAATCATAACCTTTTTTAAAGTATTTTTATTTGAACCAATCAATCAATCAGCATTTGTAGTGTGCAGCGCTGTCACCCCTAAGGATATCTGGGTGCTGGGATGCAAGGCCTCCTTCAAAAAGCCAAGTCTAGAGTTTGTTTCTGAACTCCACCAGGGAAGGTGTCCTGGGGGGAGGGAGGGGCGCTGGGAGGCGGGAGGAGGGAAACTTCAGGAAGAGGGCAAGAGATGAGCAGAAAAAAGCAAAACAGAGAGCAAGAAGCGAGCAGAAAAGGCAAAAAGAGGGTAAGAAATGAGCAGAGAAGGCAGAAACAGAGGGCAAGAAGCGAACAGAAAAGGCAAAAAGAGGGCAAGAAACGAGCAGAAAAGGCAAAAAGAGGGCAAGAAACGAGCAGAGAAGGCACAAACAGAGGGCAAGAAACGAACTGTGAAGTAGGAAACAGAGGGCAAGAAATAGGCAGAAAAGGCAAAAAGAGAGCAAGAAATGAGCAGAGAAGGCACAAACAGAGGGCAAGAAACGAGCTGCTTTGTTTAACTTTATTATTGCACACATGTCTGCCATTTTTAGCCGATAGCATGTTGTATTTTTTCTACTTTTATTCTTTCAATTTATCTTGCAAATGTGGCTCAACTTGTGTATGTGCTGTATTGTGGTTGTGTAAGTTGGTGAATGCAAGAATGAATAAGTGATTTATGGATGCACAAGTGCAAGGATGATTGACAGGGTGCATGTGTGATGACTTATTCAGTGCTTAAACCAATCAGTGACTAAGAAGTAACTTTAAATTAAAAGCAAGGCTTATTGGCAGTGCCAATGCTTGTTATTTACCTTTAAGTGGTAGCTGATCGACTTGCCTTGTTGCACATCTTATCACTCAATTGCACACACAAGCAAGAAAAGTGTGCACACCAACATTCTATTGCCGCACGTAAGAAAGAAAAATTAGAAGGAACATTGGTAAGCTCAGTGGTCAAAGTGGGGGGGGGGGGAAGTAGGGGAACTGTGAGCGGAGAATCAGAGGGCGGGAATAACCCCTGGATTGGGTCAGTGGGCGGAGTCAGAGCTGTGGCCAGAAAGAGCAAAACATCCCAATTACTAGTATTGGTTTGGCATTTCACTGACCAGTTACAGCTTATTACGTTATTTAATTCGAGCAATGGATACACATGTTTATTTAAGGTATAATATGAGTTATTGACATTAAAATACATTCACAAAGTGGGATTATTTCCAATCACAGAATGACCCAAATACTCTTAAAAGGGGAATCGCAAGCCATTTGTCTCCGAGCCATGCAGTTTCTGTCATCAGCACTTCTCCTCCCTTTTTCCACAAGAGCAGTTCAAACATGAATGTTGCTGCGAATGGGAGGGCCCTTTGCAAAGGTTGACTAGTCACCTTTCTCACTGATGCATTTGTATGTTACACTGGTAGTAATGAGGCAAAATCTTTGCCGAGACTGTTAGTATGTCTAAAAATATCAATAAAGTATTAGAAAATGTACTGATTCACGCTGCAGCCTTTTTTTTTGCTGTATAATTTAGTCAACACTGCAACAATTTTGTCCTCTATTTCTGCATAATTCCAGTGGCTCCAAAGTAGATAGCACATGTTGGAAGTGTTTGAGCATGAAGCAGAGAGACCGTGAAGTTTGCGTACTTAGTCTGGTGTGCATGCAAATCCTACATTGCAGATCCCTGGTGAGTTGCACTACTACTGCTGAAACACGGCCAATGGAGGTACCAATGGTTGAGGCAGACTGGCCTCAAGGGTCCAGTAACCACAGTTACAGAGTCACTGTTGCTCTAGGTTGTGCTGCTTCGTAGGCCTGTCCGCAAGACTGGAGGTATACTTCAGTCTGGATTGTGGTGGACAGGCCTTCAAGGTTAACCCACACTTGACACCGCTAAGACACCAGGGCTTCTAAGGTCTAGCGGGGCCCTTCTAAGGTTTAGCATGGGAATGTGCTCCCTCAGGAGAGTGGTCTGGTGGACTGGTCATGAAGGCTGAACCTGGTTCCCCAATTCCAAATTTGGCTGCTCTGGCCATAGTGCCCCATCCTCTCCCCCACTGAACACCATACTGCCCCACTGAGAGAAACTCACACTGATTTCAGCTACAACCCAATTGTGCCCCACTATTAACACCTGGATGCGGCTCAATTCAAATTATGAACTAGACAGGAGTAATATGCTGCCTGAAAAAAAAGTAATAACATCCTGGAAAAAGCAAACACTCCTAGAGAATGCAAGATTAAGTAAAGTACGTGAAATGCAAGCAGGAACAACATGGCACCCTTAATGCTTTTACACACATTATTCAGAAATCAGTGAGTGGTTTTGCCTGAAAAGTTAAAGACATGACTACAGGGCCCGGAAGGGACACGTTTCAATGACCATTGCTTATATCCTTACAAAACGTAAGCAGTATGGTTTAAAAAAGACCACATCCATGAACACAGAAGCTGATAAGGATCATATTAAACGGTTTCTTCTCCACGCATCGACCAGGAATGATGCACTTCCCTACCCTGGGAAAACAATGCTGTTCAAGGAAAGTAGCGCTTCACTGGCAAACTCTGTAAAGTGTCATTAATGTGTTTGGGTGTGAATAAAACCAATCTGGCAACTTTGCCACCACTCTGTCTTGCTTTATTTAGTTAGTTATTTATTTTTCGTATTTTGAACCTTTTTTTTTCTCTCCGTACTGAGACTGCACTTTGGAGTAGAAAAATGTCAGAAAAAGACATTTCCAGCAAAAGTGTTTCTTCTGTTTTTGGATCCAACAACAAACTTTATTCGTTTTTTTCAGATAAAACCATAAAAGCCTTACAAACAGCAATAAAACTCCTCGTATATACAGAATGTCCCAACAAGGTGACCTTAATAAAATGATTACAGTGAGGTAATGAAAGGAAAGAGAAGCACCTACTAACAAAATTAGTCACAGCTTGACCTAAGCCCTTAAAAAGCTAAGAGTATACAAAGCAGTATCGTTTGATAAAAGTTGTAAAAAGATAAAAGCTGGTCTCACCCTCCTAAAACCAGCCTTTTTAAGAATAGGAATAATAAAAGACTTTCTTGGAGCATCATAAAAACTGCAAAACATTAAAAAGTGCATCATGTCCTGAGGAGACAGATTGTCGCAGCCACAGGGCATGAGGCACTGGCCTCTGTGGGCGCCTTGTGGTTGGGCCAACAGGTAATGAAAAAGGTCAAGTAAAAAACTGGTAAGTAAAAATCGATCATGATTATTTTTAATCCCAAAAAGGTATGGTTCAATAGTTTGTACAGTTTTTAATCCAATGTACATACGCACACTTGGCTTCCTCAGCTCTGTTGCTTCTCTGTCGCAACAACGCCTACTAAAAAAAACATTCTTTTGCCCAGGTAAGATCCTTCTTACATATGCCCTCTGGTTTATTGAATACATCCATCCTTCCCAGGCTATGAAGGCCATCTCTTACATACTTTAGCCAGCAGATTCGATTAACATTGTCAAGGGACAGATAATCCTTTAAAATATCCTTGCCAAGAACATAATCTTTCTTGGCCCAAATCTTTAACCACAATGCTAGGGGACGGAACACCAATTCATCTGACAAAAAAGCCATCCCCAACTCTTGATGCACCGCATATGACGAAGCACTTTGTGGCAAGGAAAGTACCCGTCTCAAGAAGGTGTTTTCTATCACTTGCAGGGCCTCCAACCCAGCATAACCCCATATCTCACTCCCATAGCTGACCTTGGCAATGCACTTGGCTCTATAAATCTTCATAAGAGCCCCTATCGTTTTCCCCCCCACTCTGGAAGCAAAATAAAAAAAACAGCTGCGGTCGCTCTGACCAGGTCCCCCTTCTTCCGGGTAATCAGGGGGGACAAACTCAGAGCGTTATCAAACACTACTCCCAGTTAGGAAAAAACATTTGTCTTTGGTATTGTCAAGGTCCCTATCTTAAAAGTAAAATGCTGGGGTGTACGCGGACCCACCTGCATAACAAATGATTTGCTATGATTGACCAACAGGCCCAAGTCTCCCATATAGTGAATGAAGGAGTTTAACAAAAGCTGTAACCCCCTAGCAGTCCTCGCCATGAGGACAGCATCATCTGCATAAAGGAGAACCGGCAAGCTTCGCTTGCCCACCTGCGGGCAATCAGCTTGTGCCTCCAAAAGGACCTTCTCCAGGGAGTTGATATATAAATTAAAGAGAAATGGGGCCAGGAGGCACCCTTGGTGCACCCATCTCCTAATGTCAAACTTATGGGTTACCTTATGATCTTTTGAATAGCGGACAACCGCTTTAGTATCTCTGTGAAGGTCCCTTAAAAACAAGATGATATCCCTGTCAATACCCATTGAGGACATCAATTGCCATAGCTTCGATCTATTTACCAGATCGAAAGCTGAGGATAAATCCATAAAAGCTAGGTGGATCGAATCGGTACACGCCACGGTGTACTTGTTCAATACCATATTTAAATTTAAACATTGTTCCACAGTGGAGCGCCCGGGACGGAAAATGTATTGAACCTCGGTTAAGATATTATTCTCCTCTGCCCCGGTTACCAGTCGGTCTAAAACCATGCGACCCACCACCTTCACCACAGAATCCAAGAGCGAAATAGGCCTATAACAAATGGTGCTATCCCGATCACCCTTTTTAAAAACAGGAACAATAGTTGATAAAGCCCAAGAATCCGGGCAGCCACCTGGACCGAGGCGTTGATGACTGCTGTCAATACAGGCACCCAAGTTTCCACTTTTGCAATATAAAGATCTGGGGGAATGCCATCGTGTCCCGGGGCCTTACTTTTAGACAGTCCCATAATACCAGCTCTGACCTTCTGGGCTGAAAAGACAATCTCAGATGTGTCTTCCTCCCTTTCCTGCCCTACGACCGGCATAGTGTCATTTTGAAATATGCCCTCAAAATGTTTTACCCAATCTTCCTCTAAGATATGGGCGTCCATTGAATTACCAGTATGTCCAGTTAAAAATGTGTTATTAATGATGCTCCAAAATTTAGAGGAATTACTCAAGGTACTAGCCTCCACTAATTCCGACCAGGCCTACTCCTTTAGGGTGGACTTACGCTTTGCTAAGGCTGTCTTGTATACTCTCCGGAGGTGCTTAACAGCCACCTGGTCACGAGGGGTCACTCCTAGGGCCTGCTTCAATTTCCTGGAGGCTCTTGAGCATTCCGAATTAAACCATCTCGGTCCAGAAATGGTGGAACACCCACCTGGGGCCTGTAGTAAAATCTCTATAACACTAGAAACGCTTCCAAAGGCATCCAAGATGTCCGTTGGAGAGATCTCACTATCGAGACAAATGGCAAACTCCCTATGGCACTGAGATAGGAGGGATTCGAGAAACTGCTCTGGGACGATTTGACCCCATTTTAATCTTCTCCCACCATCTACAGCTTTAAGGGGCACCACCAAAGCCTGTTTAATAGGTTTGTTAACTCTGGGCCATTCTGTTAAGACACAAACAGGATTATGATCACTAAAAATACTCATCATAACTGAAAATGCCTTAATCAGGGAAAGGAAGGGTGCAGAGACAAAAATAAAATCAATAAAGGACTCACACCCTCTCTCAATGAATGCAGGGCCAATATAATTTTATGAGGGGGCAGTTTGTTCATTGCCGAAATTAGGTCAAATTCATTTAACAAGGTGTTTAAAAAATTGCCCTGGATGGAATGTTCCATATGCAGACCTATATCCCTTGTGCATCCCATGACTTGCACCCCCCTTGCCTGATATCTCCACACATATGGATATTAAAATCCCCAGCTAAAAATAGCTGGTGGTACCTCTGCTCTCGTAAAATTGTATTCCGTCATACAGCCCGCAACCGGGTGATATTGCATTCTTCCCCATGGGCATCTCCCGCATTGTAGAAGTTTAAGAGCAAAAGCTCGCTTTTATCACTCCAGAGCAGCATCGCTTGTAGAGTGGAGGAGTTATGGATCCTCTGGATAGAGCTACCCTTGATTGCTATTAAAACAAAGGTAACAAGACCCCCCTTCGCTCGTCCTGACCTTGATGGGGTGGCTGGCACAAAAAAGGTTTTATAACCTTCCAAATCAAAACTATTCTCTACAGCCCAGGTTTCCTGAAGGCAGATCACATCAAATTGTTTAACAAAGAGTAGCCAGTCAGGATCTTCAATCTTACTCGCAATCCCTGGAATGTTCCATGAAATAAAACTACACCCTTTACGCTCATTGGGTCCCAAATCCAAAGACCGTGCCTCCCCCTGGAGTGGTAAAGTATCTATGGCCAGAGGGCCAGAACACCGTCAATCACATCCATCTAGTGAACCCAGTGGCGTAAACCTAATTGCCAGGGTTACTCCTGTAGTTGCCTCAAAATGATTCCTATGGGCCACGTCTTGGGGCCGCCCCCGTGGATAGCTGGATAAAGAAGAGTGATGGCTCCTTGGCCTATAAAATTATCCCAACGGGAGTGCCACAATATCCGAATTACACCTCCTATAATTAGATTGCTCTGCTATATAAAGGATACGATTAACCATAATTGAATTGTTAAAATTGATAATAACACAGTCCCCATCTCAAGCTTTCTTAGCGCTGCCCACCCAAGATGCCCTGCGCACCATGATTATTTGGTTTTCCACCCCAAACCTGGTGCAATATTCAAATTTAGCCAGTGCACCACCTTATTTTTCAAGTTGTCAAAGTTTTCTTTGATTTCTGGGTCACAACGGGGTACATTGGCTAAGACCACAACAAGCGGGTTAGACTCTGGTGACAAGTGAACAGAACACAAGCTCTGCACAGGATTGCTAAATTCCCCTGTAATCAATCCTCCCTTCCCAACATCGGGAAGGCTCTTGGAACTGCCCACTCCTGGGCCCGAGTCTGGTGAAGTCCAGAGATCGGTTCAAACCTCCCTTTTCGGCTATCCTGTTGGGCCTCGCGAACAAGTCTGTTCGTAGATAAGGCCATCGGGGCGTCACTTGCATCACATACTTTAATCGCTGCGTGGCTGGTCTGATCCGTAGTGGCCCCCTTCGTGGACTTATGTTCAGGCCCCATACCGTTGCCACTTGGCCTGTTATCCGTGACACTTAAAGGAGGTGATCTTGTATGAGGAAGTGCAGTATTCTTTTGCAATATAAGAGTTAGCTCAGAGATTTTTTCTTCAAGTGCAGATAGGCGAAACAGGATTGGGTCTAATTTGCTGTCCAGAGCAGATAGCAAGGCTGATTTAAGAGTGTTAAATATTATGGTGTCCAAGTTAGGCGCTACTTGTGGTGCAGATAAATTTGTCTGTAGGCCGGTACTTTTCCTGCGCTTAGCCGGTCCTCCCATCGAGGGGCGTTTCCTTTTTGCTCCTCCTACTTCCTTCCCCACTCAAGGGGTTAGACCAGGAAACGCCTTAGGCACTGGTGGCTGGGTTGTGATCTGTACAGGGGGTGTGGTCATACAAAAAGAGGGCTCAGTAACCCCAGCCTGATCATGTGCTGTGATAATACGTACATCCTGGACTGGTACTAATGAGCCTACTAGTGAGTCAAAAGGGCCCTGTGAGGAAGGGAGAGTAGGTGAACGAGACAGACACCAAGTGGTCAGTTCAATCTCCTTGTCCACTACCCCTACTGCTTGCTGTAAGAAGGCGTCCATCGTGCTCACAATGCTCAAAGGGTCTTTTGAGGTGCCCCCGCCACTGGCCTACGTTTTCCCATGGCAGGCGCTGTCAGGTCTGTAGAGATAAATGACCAGTCAATCCCAGCAAGTTCCCTTCAAAGCCCTCCGGATACTTCTCCAGTGCGTACTAGGCTGGGATGAGAGGAATGACCAGCGAAAATTACAGTGCAAGGTCAGTACGTCGAATACGAGGAAAGAAAGTTCTTACCTTCGCATCGCCCTGAATGCGAGTCCAAATCCCGGTAAGGGTCCCAACATCCCCTGCTATCTATATGAGCAACACTCCGCTTCTGGGACCCAAGACTCTGGCGGAAGTGATGCCTGAAGGTCAGGAAACAGGAAGACAAAAACCAAGATGGTGGGCCCAGCCCAGCCTCCCCTGGGCTCCGGCGGGTGTGGACGGGCCTGCCCTTGGCTCGGGCTTTGCCTGGGCACGGCCCAAGCGCGCCCCCTTGTGCGTACCGTGCCGCGGGGGACGCAACGCGCTTTTGAGCGTGGCTGGGAGCAGGGGTGGTCAGGAAATGCAGTCCTCCTTTCAGGCCCCTTTCAGGCTCCCAACAAAGTTCAACAAGCGGCTACCACTGCCACGGGTGACGCAACGTGCTTTTGAGCGCGGCTGGGAGCAGGGGTGGTCGGGAAATGCAGTCCTCATTTCAGGCTCCCAACAAAGTTCAACAAGCGGCTGTTTTTGGATCCATTTCACAGGGGAAGGAAAGGAGAGGAAAGAGAGGGTAAGAGCTGTTTGTTGAAGTCACAGTTTTCAGCAAGTGAGGAGGTGAGAGACAGAGACAGAAAGAGAGGAAATAAGAGGAAGAGGAAGAAAGAGATGGGGACAACTGGCAGCAACAGAGCAGGAGAAGTGAACACTCTCCTTGTCTTCTCTGGGCAAGAATGAAAAGGCAGAGTCCTTTTCCTTCTCTGCCCACCTTTCCCGTCCCCGAACAGCCAAGCCTTGTCTATAGGCTTTGGCTATTTCTGCTGTCCTGTGACGCATTTTTAAAATAAAAAAGCAGGGGAACGAATTCTATTAAATTAGAAAAGTAGGGGCTTGCCATGCCCTGCCGATCCCGCCCACTTCGACCACTGAGTAAGCTAGATACATAACTAAGATAACCTATGCTCACCTTCTGGTAGCTTGGCACAGAGAAGTCAGGCTCATCTAAAGAGGCAATGTGTAAAGTATTTGTGTACCACACACACACAATGAATACACCACAGAAAAACTCCACACAGGTTTATAAAAATAGATTATTGTATTATAAACAAAACAAGACTAAAACAACAAAAAGACAATGTATACTTTTCAAGTTATCACATTAAATGCCCACAGTAATCACAGTGCTAATCAAAACATGTTTTGCAGTCATTAAGGTACACCCTGTGATAGCAGCACGTACGATCTTGTGGTTACTGAAAAGTAATACTTCCTCGCTGTGGCGGGGCAAAGTAGTTCACAAAACAGCACCAGAGGTTCGTTGTTATACAAGCCCCCCTTGACTGGGGAAATTCAACAAAAGTTTGTGAACACTTTGTTAGTGAACGTGCGGGTCGTTGACTGGAACCTCGGGGATCCGACTCCTCAGTACATTACCTTTCAATCGAGTTGTCGGCAGGGCCCACGTCATCAGCTGATCTGGGTCACAACAGCGTGCGCATCGACAGCTGATGAATCTTGGGCCCTTGGACACATCCCTGGTCACCCGGGCACACGTCACGGTAGAGCCATGCTGAAAGGTGCTGCAACTGCTGGAAGTGCAGCAGTGACTTAGATCTGCACAAGCACAGCTATAACAACTTGAACCTCGTAAACAATGCTGGTTGTAGAAAAGCGGAGCGCTGAGTCCTCGGCAAAGGGGAAGCACTGGTCTTTGTGCTAAGATCGAGGCGGTGATCCGCATACAAGCTGATCCATGTCAAAACCCACTCACAAGACTCACCAGTTACGAAGACTCATTGCAGTGGAAGGGGGTGAGGTCTTTGATGATCCTGAGACCTCCTGAACAGGGGGCAAGCCAGCAAGCCCTTGGAGAACACTTGTAGTTCAGCACAGCACAAAGGGAGCAGGCAGCAGGCCGGCACAGCAAGGCAGGTCGCAAAGTGGCAGTCCCTCCTGCAGCTCAACATGCAGCAGGACAACAAAGCATAGCAGTTAGCAAAGTGGCAGTCCCTCCTGGCAGCACAGCAGTCCTTCTGGCAATGGGCAGATGTAGAGCCATCAGTGTCTGGTTACAGGTCCAACGAAATGTCTAATTAGAGGGGGTCAGAGACCCAATATTTATACCCAAAAGTGCCTTTGATGTGGGGGTGACTTCAAAAGAATTCTCTGAAGTGCACAGGTTCTCCTTTCAGCCCAGCCCTGTCTGCCAGCCTAGTGATGGGGGGGGGGGGGGAATCAGCCCTTTTTTGTGGGGCCAGATGAAGTGTTAGCTCCTCCCCTCCCTCTTGCCCAGGAAGACCCATCAGTATGCAGATGAATGCAGATGTAGTTGAGTGTCCTGTGTTGTGACTATCTAGAGGGAATGCACAAATGTAGCAATCACCCAGGCGGTCAGGCACAAAGAGCAGTAAGTGCAGAGAAGTGTCCACTTTCTAAAATAGTCAAGTTAAATCCAATCAGTAAGTTGTATTTATGACTACCATTCCAAACATTTGAAACATGAAAAAGTTACTCTTCTCTGATCAGGAATCACAGCTTGAAAGTGTATTAAGGAATTCCCAATGCTAACGTATGAGAGGAGTAGGCCTCACAGTAGTGAAAAACAAAATAGGCTGTTTGTCACTACCAGAACATGTAAAACATAAAGGTACATGTCCCACCTTTTACTTACATAACACCCTGCCATGTAAAAAAGGAGAGTTTAGGATTTGGCAAGTAGATTTAAATGCCAAGTCGAAGTGGCAGTAAACTGTACACACAGGCACTGCAATGGCAGGCCTGAGACAGGTTTGAAAGGCTAGTTCCGTGAGTGGCACAATCAGTGCTGCAACCCACTAGTAGCATTTAACTTGCATGCCCTGGGTACAGGGGGTACCACTTTACAAGTGACTTACATGTAAATTAAATATACCAATCATGTATACACCAATCACAAATATGTTTAGGGAAGAAGCACATGCACTTTAGCACTGGTCAGCAGTGGTAGAGTGTTCAGAGTCCTAAGGCCAACTTAAAGATACAGCAAAACGTGGAGGTCAAAAGTAAAAAGTTTGGGGGAAGACCACCCTAAGGCTGACGGGTCTAACACGTGTCCCCCACCCTGCTGAAAGTGGGGAGAGCTACCCAGTCTCTAGGGAGTTCTCTTCACTAAGGTGGAAAAACCTGGATAGACCATCAGCATTGGAGTGGTCTACACCTGGTCTGTGTTTCACCCTGAAGTCCATGCCCTGTAGGGAAATGGACCACCTCAACAGTGTTGGATTCTCACCTCTCATTTGCATGAGCCACCTGAGGGGCCTGTGGTCAGTCTGTATCAGGAAGTGGACGCAAGCCAAGTATGGCCTCAGCTTCTTCAGCGCCCAAACCACAGCAAAACCTTCTCTTTCTATAGCACTCCACCTTTGTTCCCTGGGGAGTAACCTCCTGGAGATGAAGGCTACAGGTTGGTCCAGGCCCTCCTCATTAAGCTGAGATAGTACTGCCCCTATGCCGTGCTCTGAGGCATCTGTCTGCACGATAAACTCTTTGGAGAAGCCAGGAGCCCTGAGCCAGGAGCTGTGCACATGGCTTGCTTCAAGGAATCAAATGGAACTTGGCATGCCTCTATTCAATTGACATTCCTGGGCTGCTTCTCGGAAGTCAGCTCAGTCAAGGGGGCCACAATGGTGGCATAGCCCTTGACAAATCTCCTATAGTATCCAATGAGGCCCAAAAAGGTTCTGACCTCATTCTGGGTTTTGTGGGGCAGCCAGGCCATGTTGGTTTGTATCTTGGACTGCAGGGGTTGCACCATCCACTTGCGCACCAAGTGTCCTAAGTACACCACAGACCCCTGCCCTGCCAGGCCTAACTGTTGCAGATATGAAGCACTCCCTGGCAGGGTCGGCTCCTCCATAATGGCGGAGGAGTGTAGCCCCACTCGTCAGAGTCAGTCACAGAAAAATAAAATGATAATAAAACAATATCATTTTATTTTTCTGACTGGCTGGCATGCCTGTGTAGGGTGGGATGGGGCGGGCCATGAAAGGGAGGAGTGTTGGGCACTTAGAAGTGCGCATGTAAGTTTGGCTGGCTGTCTTAGGTCGGCCAAACAGACATGCGCACTTCGATTTCTCCAACCCAGCTGTGTTCACAGCCGGGTTGGAGAAAAGCCACAGGCTCCTAGGCAGTGTCTGAGCAGCAGACCAGGCCACTCAGACCAATCCTGCCGCTGCTGTCATAGCATGAGAGCAGCATCTGGATTGGGTGTGGATCCTGTTCCTTCCCAGAGACTGCTGGGATTAAAGGATAGAGTCAGGCTTCGGACGCAGTGGCAGCGAAAGTTAAGTTTTTTTATCATTATTTTCCCCTAAATCCCCCCCACACCCACTCCACTTTTTATTTTATTTTGTGGCAGCCACCACCGCTTCCTGGAGGTGAGAAAGATAGTCCTTCTAGCTGCTACTGAAAACGGCTATATCATCCACATAAGCAGCTGAGAAGGCCTCCATTCCAGCAAGGACTTGGTTCACCAGCCTCTGGAAGGTGGCAGGAGCATTCTTTAATACAAAGGGCATCACCCTAAACTGATAGTGGCCCTCTGGAGTAGAGAAGGCTGACCTATCCTTTGCTTCCCCTGTTAGGGCGCTCTGCCAGTACAATGATGTAAGATCGAAGGTACTGAGATACTGGGCAGCCCCTGACCTGTCAATCAGCCTGAGGAATAGGGTGAGCATCTGCCTTAGTCACTGAATTTAGCACTCAATAATCCACACAGAATCACAGTTCAGGTGTGGTGCCCGCTGAGGCAGCCTTGGTACCAGAACCACAGGACTAGACCAGGGGACAATGGAGGGTTCTATCATCCCCAGCTCCAACATTTTGGACACTTCAGCCTTAATGCTGGACCTCAACTGAGCTGACAATCTTTAAGACTTATTCTTAACAGGGAGGTTGTCTCCTGTGTCTACATCATGGGTACAAAGGTGGGTAGTCCTAGAGATAAGGGAGAACAGAGAGGCATACTGTTCCAACACTTGATGGCAGTCTCTCTGTTGTTCAGGAGTTAGAGTGGGGGAAAGGATTACTCCCTGCACCGACCCATCTTTCTTCCTCCAGGTTAAGAGGTCAGGTAGAGGTTCACTCTTTCTCCTCGCCATCCGTCAGCAGCAGCATGGTGACCTCAGATCTCTCAAATTGGGGCTTGAGGCGATTGACATGCAGCACCTGGTGGGGTTGCCTTGGGGTATTGGGATCCACAAGGTAGGTTGTATCCCCCTTCATCTCAATAACATCATATGGGCCAGTCCAGTGGTCCTGGAGAGTTCTGAGATCCACTGGCTCATTACCCACACTTTCTGATTAGGCTGCAAATCCAGAGTGGTAGAATTCTTGTCATACCACTCCTTCATGACAGCTTGGCTGGCTTCTAGGTTGCTGGAAGCTAACTTCCACAACATTGCCATTTGGCTCCTGATGGCCAGCATGTAGCTCATTACATCCTGGGGAGATTTCCTGAGAGATTGTTCCCAGCCTTTCTTGACCAAACTCAGAGGTCCTCTAACAGGGTGGCCAAACAGAAGTTCAAATGGGCTAAAGCCCACTTCCTTCAGTGTTACCTCACTGTAAGAAAACAATCCATTTTTTCCTCAAGGCCTCAGGCGGCCTCTAATCATGCCTATAAGGGTCATGTTGGACCTCTCAACAAGCCCATTGATTTGTGGATGGTAAGGGGTGGAGAACTTCTAAATAACTCCACACTCCTTCCACATGGACTGCATATATGCATACATGAAGTTTGTGCCCCTGTCAGACACAACTTCCTTGGGGAAACCCACTCGGGTAAAAATCCCCATCAGGGCCTTTGCAACTGCAGGTACAGTCACGGTTCTCAGAGGGATGGCCTCTGGATACCTAGTGGCATTATCCACTAGAACCAGGATGAACCTGTTGCCTGAAGCAGTCATGGGATCCAAAGGCCCCCGATAGACCCTACAATGTTGATGCCCACCCTCTCAGAGGGTATGGCAACGACTGGCAGTGGGTTAAGGGGGGCTTTAAGCCTCTGCCCTTCATTCCTACTACCCTGGCAGGTCACACAAGTCCTACAGAATGTATCTGAGGAAGCCTTGAGCCTGGGCCAATAAAAGTGTGGGACAAGCCTTGCAAAGGTCTTGTCTTGACCTGGGTGTCCTGCCAGGGATATATCGTGAGCCAGCTCCAGCAGAAAGGCCCTGGAGCATTGGGGGACCACTAGGGCCCCTGTTGTACCATGTATAAGAACCTTAGGCTCACTGTAAAGGAGGCTGTCCTCCCAGTAAATATGGTGACTACCAGAGGCGTCACCTGCTGCTTGGGCTTTAGCCTATTGCCTCAGTCCCTCAAGGGTTGGACACTCTCTCTGTGCCCTAAAAAACTCCTCCTTGGTGGGTCCTCCTTCTACATCCCATCCAGAAATGGCAGGCAGGCCACCTAGGGGAGCAATGCCCTCTTCTGTGGACTCTGGGGCAGCCACAGCAGGTGCCCCATTCATCTCACTAGAGGCACATCCAGGGGTGGGCTTCCAATGCCCCCTGCCTTTCTCCTTCTTAGCAGCTGGTTGGGCCTTTTTCCCAGGCTCCAACCCTTTCTGATTCCCATCCTGGGCAGCCATGGGCCTTGTCATAGCACATTTCCCATCAAGTAATCCTAACATCTCCACATGAGCCCTGCACTCCACTTCCTTCCAGGTAGTGCGCTCAAGGTCATTACCTAACAAACAGTCCAAAGGCATGGCAGGGCTCACAGCAGCTTTCAAAACACCCAACACTCCTCAAATGGAACCAGGGCCACAGGATAGTGACCCTCTCTGTTTTCAGCCACCACAACCTGGTGGAATGCTTAGGAAATTACCTGCTCTGGGGAAACCAGCTGACTCCTTACCATAGTCATACTGACTCCTGTATCCCTCAGAGCCTCGACATCTTGCCTATTGAAGGTGACCCATTGCCTATACTTTGCATTATTAGAGGTCACTGTTACCCAGAGACACTAGGGTAACCTCACTACCCCTCCCCGCCCCCCAGTAACTGCAACAAACTCCTCCCCCAGCACTACACTCACAACCCCTGGAACCTTTCCTCCAGTAGGAGGTTGTGCTCTTTTTGGACACCTGGAATCCCCCTTATAGTGTCCCTACTCGTAGCACTCATAGCACTTAATGAACTTGAGCTGCTGACTTTTGTCAGGGTAGTTTTTCTTCTAGTGTCCAGATTGGGAATGACAACCAGATCCTTTCCCCCCTGAGTTGTTTTGGGGGCCTTTGGAGAACTCTGTCTTTTTATCTCCCCCTCCATCTTCTTCTAGTGGGAACTCTGACCACCCTTTTGGGAGTCCCCCCCCAGATGCTTTTTTGGACACTCTGGTGCTGCTCCAGATATCTGCCTGGTCAGCAAGCTTCCTGGGATTAGTAAGTTTACTATCCACTAGATGTTGGTGCAGCTCTGTAAAAACAAATGTCAAGCATGTCTCCTTCAAAATTAAGTGGTACAGCCCAGAATAATCATTTACTTTCCTGCCCCTCACCCAGCCCTTCAGTGCCTTACCAGCATAGTCTAAACAGTCAATCCAGCTCTGTGCGGATAGCTTGTGACTAGGCCTGAACCTCTGACAGTATTTCTCAGGTGTCAGCCCAAACCTACTGGTCAAGGTGGTCTTCATTGCAGTGTAGCATGGCTAATCCCCCACCTCTAGTATAAGAAGAGTGCCCCTCCCCACTGTGGGCATGCACCTCAATAGACTACTACCCCAGAACTCCTCTGGGACCTTGTGCACTCTTAAAGCCACTTCATCAGCTGCAAACCACTTGTCCACATCATCGCCCACAACATAACTGGGCACCAAGTCCTTGGGCATTCTGACCTTTGACTCATGTGAAGACACTGCAGGCATGCTGCTACCATTACTGTTGCGGAAGCCCACTTGTAGGGCTCCGATATCCACCTCTCTGACGTTGAGCTCATGTGTAAGTTTCCTTTCCTCCAGAGCCATCCTCCTCTTCTCTAGAGCTTGCTGTTTCTCCAGCTTTAGCTTTGCAAGCTCCAGTTTTAACTTTCTTTTCACCCTCCTGTCCTCCAGTTCTGCTGGGGACAGGTTTCTGGAGGAGGCACTGTTCCATTAACTGGGACCCCCCCGCTCCTTGCAAGTCATGTGCCCTCCACTCAGGCAGGTCTAGAGCCATCTCAGACTCCAGAATCAGGTCATCCTCCTCCTTGGGAATTTCTTGCTCATCCTGCTCTAGGCCCTCCTCCCCTGCAACACGGGGTTCTGCCCAAGCTCTGAAAGCCTTCTGAAGCTCCACCTTTCTCTTGAAGCCTTTCATAGAGAATTGAAATTCCCTGCAATAGCTCTTCATCTGAACCACAGTATAAGAATCTAACTGGGCCTGATCAAACTCCTCTACTGCAGGTGCAGGTAGTGTGGCGGCTTCTACAGAAGTAGACATATTGAAACACAAAAATTACTAAGGTCAATCAGGGAGAATTGGAAAAAATCGAAATGGTCTAAGTGCAGAGTAGTAGTGAAGCATGAGTTACTATATGATATTGCACAAACACAAGTCCTATCCTCATCAATGATCACCAATGTTTGAAATGGGTTTCTGGTTGGCAAAGGTATACACCCAGGCCAGGCACAACCCACCACTCTAGTCAGGGTAAGCTAGGTACACAACTAAGATAACCTGTGCTCACCCTCTGGTAGCTTGGCACAGATTAGTCAGGCTTATCTAAAGAGGAAATTTGTAAAGTATTTGTGCAAAACACACACACGGTAACACAATGAATACACCATAAAAAGACTCCACACGTGTTAATAAAAATAGGTTATTGTATTATAAACAAAACAAGACCAAAAAAACTAAAATGCAAAGTATACTTTTCAGGTTATCACTAGACCCGGGCGGTAAACTCCGCTCCGCTCGCGGAGTTGGCGGAATGCAGGCACTTGCGCTCCGTAGACGAACGTGGAGCTCCTGAAATCCACGTTTCGGGCGCGAAGCTGAGGTTTTTTTCCATTTGCGCCCTTGAGTTTTGTCTTGGAACTCGACTGTGAGCGCCAAGAGTCTTGGAGCGCTTGCGAGCATGAATGAGACTTCTCCCAACGCTAGTGAGCTCCTGTGAGACTTCACGCTCACTTACACAGCTTCCGGCCGTGACAGCACCAATCTAGTTCCGATTGCGATCACAAACTGAGCAGCTTTTCCTCTGGAGATGCAGCTGAGAGGCTTTTGGAGTGAATTTTCTTCTCAAACTGGCTTTTGGAGTTGTTTTCTTTGTGCGAGAAGCCTATTTTTTTTACTTTTTTTTTCCAATCAGGAAGGAAGTGCTCCAGAGACTCCAACTTCCTGTTCCTGTCCAGCAGGCTCCTCCAAGTGCCTTATCCCTCTCATGGTCAGTTTTCATTGAGATTTGGAGCTGGAAGGATCACTCTCCTTGTCTGCTGTGTATCTACCACTGGAGTTAAGGACTTTGTATTTGAGCTTTCACAATTAAGCTGAAAAACTGGTGTATAAGGGTGTTGTTTGTTTGATTAGGGGCATGCACCTGGATTTATTTGTACTCTAATCGATTTTTCAAATTTAATGTGGTGGTTGGCCAGCAGTTTCAGTAGGAGCCTAATTATTTTTTGCATGTAATTTTTCTTCTTTTATAAAGGAAAAACGTTGCACAGTTCACTACATTTTCTCCATGTTTTTTAATAAATGTGCTATATTGATTTAATTCACTATGTGGCCTAGTCTGCCAGTGGGCCTTCCAGCCAGTAGACCCAGTACTAGTCATGGGTGCATGAAACAACTGTTTCTATGGTGTCTGTTGAATTGAAACATCATTTAGGCCATGTATGGCTTTGGATTAAAATACAAAATGTGTTTTTTTTGTGGTATTTCATGCTTTTGTCCCCTGCAAACAGTATAAAGGTGGGGTAATGCCTTTGGAGGATGTGTGTTGTAAACATTTTTAGCCCTGTTAAGTTTCATTTTTGGCATTGCTGAATTAATGCTGTGTTCTCTGTGTTACCATGCCTACTTTGTGTGGCCAGTGTGTGAGTGTGTTTGCCATAGGTCACCCTTTGCCTTTGTTACCCATGTCATGTGGCCAGGGTCCATTTTGTATATTCAGTGTTCATAGGCCTGCATGTGTTCTTTGTTTTCCAGGCCTCCTGCTTGTTGTCGTGACCATATGGCTGGGAGCCATTTTTTGTAGCCAGCCAGTGTGTTTTTGCCATAAGCCTAGATGTCTTCTTTGTTATGGCCATGCCTTCTTGCTGGTTGTTGTGACCAAGTGACTGGCTGCCATTTTGTGAAGGCAACCAGTGTGCTTTTGCCATAAGCCTAGATGTCTTCTTTGTTATGGCCATGCCTTCTTGCTGGTTGTTGTGACCAAGTGACTGGCTGCCATTTTGTGAAGGCAACCAGTGTGCTTTTGCAGTAGGCCTGCATGTGTTCTTTGTTGTGGCCATGCTGTTATTTTGCATGTAATTTTTCTTTTTTTATTAAGGAAAAATGTTGCACAGTTCAATACATTTTCTCCATGTTTTTTTTAATACATTTGCAATATTGATTTAATTCACTATGTGGCCTGGTCTGCCAATGGGCCTTCCAGCCAGAAGGCCCAGTACTAGTTATGGGTGCATGAAACAACAGTTTCTGTGGTGTCTGTTGAATTGAAACATCATTTAGGCCATGGATGGCATTGGATTAAAACACAAAATGTGTTTTTTTTTGTGGAATTTCAATGTTTTTTTCTCCTGCAAACAGTGTACAGGCGGGGTACTACCTTTGGAGGATGAGTGTGTTCTTTGTTTTTCAGGCCTCCTGCTTGTTGTTGTGATTTTGTGTAGGCAGCCAGTGTACTTTTGCCATAGGCCTACATGTGTTCTTTGTTGTGGCCATGCCTCCTTGCTTGCTGTTTGACCATATGGTCGGTGGCCATTTTGTGTAGGCAGCCAGTGTGCTTTTGCCATAGGCGTGCATGTGGCGGAGAGGAGGGGAGAGGATGTGGCTTAACGGCTAGAGCGGCTGACTTTGAAGCTGGGAAACCAGGTTCGAGTATGGCTCAAGCATCCTGTGATTCTGGACAAATCACTTAGGGGCATATTATCAAGGGGCCGCGATAAGATTATCGCCGCTTTAGCGTCCGTTTTCGGGCGAAAAGCGGCGATAATTTTATCGCTTTATCAACAAGGACACGCTAGCGCGTGTTTCCCTGCCTTAGCGCCCGGTTTCCTATCGCCTCGCCTCGCATCGCTAATGAGATGCAAGGTAGGCGTGCCCCTTACAACTACATTAGAAAATATCGCTAACGGTGCTTCGCTGTATTTACAACGAAGCCCCGTCCGGTTTAGCGCTGACTTTTTTCGCGCTAACTGTGCCTTAACGCTGGAATTTAACGTCTGTTAAATTCCAGACTAAGGCATACCTAACATGGGGGGTGGATTGTGTGGCTAAGACCACAGGCCCTATCATCAAGGTTATCGCCGTTTTCCATGGAACATCGCTGGAAAACCAGCAAAGTTCCATGGAAAACACCGCTATCGCTGGAAAATTATCGCCATTGCGCTAAGCGTTGTTAATACAGCGCTAGCATGGCGATAATTTCCAGCGATAGCCGGCTATAACAAAACTCACGCTAAGCGCGGCCAGCGATAATTATCGCTGCCGCTTGATAATATGCCCCCAAATCTCCCCGTGTCTAAAAAATGAATGTGTCCGTCTGTAATGCAACTGATGCTCATGTAAAGCCCTCTGATACCTTCGGGGCGAGTTCACGCTATAAAAAACTTCAAAACAAAAGAAAAGTGTGCTTTTGCCATAGGCCTGAATGTCTTCTTTGTTGTGGTCATGCCTCCTTGCTCAATGTTGTTGATGACCATGTGGCACGCTGGCAGCCATTTTGTGCGGCCAGCTTGTGTAGCCCTTTGCCATAGGCTTGCATGGACGTTTGAGAATGATAGCAGTTTAATAAATTAACATGCTTGAGGATAATTTCACTAATTTATAATTTTTTTATTAAAATTGTTTTAATTTTAGATTTTTTAATTTTAATTTTGTTTTACTTTTAATTTTAATTATTTTGTATGTAATTTTAATTTTTTTAATGTACATTTTAATTTATTTTAATTTTTTCCAATTTAATTTTTTTGAAAATTTGATTTTTAAATTCTTTTTTTTCAATTTTCCTAACAACAAGAATCAACCCCATGTCTGCTATAGGTACACTGCACAACATCATTCATTGTCTAAGGATTATTCCATTGTCACCTGCACCTTCCTGAGTGCCACATCCCAACATAATGCAGTTAAAGCACACAGTTACATCTGTATGTTGTTGCTCTTTCTGATCCTTCCTGAGTGTACTGTACACCATGAAAGTATATGTTGGTGTGGTTTTACGAATGTATAGTAAGACTGCATTGCTAATTATTTAAAATAACTCAAGCAACCACACTAAATAATATTGTTTGTTTGTACTACTAATTAAATTGCAGCAATGCCACGTTTCACTGATGTTCTTCTTCCTTGTTTGCTTTTAGGTGCACAAGAGAAGAGACATCACCCATAGTACTGCCAGACAGAAGACCTGTGCACAACGTGACGTATGACTGACTTGTGAAGCTAAGTGCCACTGCCAACTGACAGCTTCAAGATAGCCCCAAAGAAAGGTGCTGCCAGGAAAGTGGCCAGTGGAGAGGAGAAGAAGCAGATTTCCACCACTGGCGTGCCGACCACAACCTTTTTCAGCAAAGTTGTGCCTGCCGCACTGGTCTCCGGTGAGCAAGCTGAGAGCAGCACTCCTGCCTCAACAGCACCACCCCCTAACTTAAGCCCAGGACCATGTCTGCCAGTGAGGCAGCCAATCCAATCATGTCAACACTGATGAGGAGTGACGTTGAATTGGATTTGTCCCTTTCGCAAAGTAGTAGTTTCAGGAAACAGAGCAAAGTGGACAGCAGCCGCAGCCAGCAATAGTACATTTGCCTGATGTTGGAGACAGATCAGGAGGTTGAGCTTCCTTCCGAACAAGAAGTTGAACCTCCTCTTTTAGAATCTTTGGCCTCACTAAGTGAAGGTCACTTACCCAAAGCCTGGAAACACCACACGGTACTCCCTCTGCTAAAAGAACCTTATTTGGACCCTTCTGACTGGATCAATTATAGACCCATCTCATTACTGCCCATTCTGTCTAAGATTTTAGAAAAACACACCAATACTCAACTCTCCTTATATGTGTAAGCCCGAAAGGCCCTTCACCCCTCCCAGGCAAGCTTCAGAGCTGAGCACAGCACAGAAGTCGCCCTGCTAGGAGTCACGGAATATCTCTGTCAACTCCTACCCAGTGGTGGCACGGCCTTTAACACTCTGTCTCATGACAAGCTTATCGATTGATTGGCTCAACTTGGCCTTCAAAACATGGCACTTGCTTGGCTAAAATCCTTTCTGGCTGACCGCACTTTTCAGGTCTTTTCTACCAACACAGCTTCTAGTGCACACTCACTCACCTGGGGAGTCCCGCAGGGATCTGCTCTTAGTCCCATGCTTTTTAATATCTAAGTATGCCCTGTAGTGGACCTAGTAGAAAGCCACGGTTTGACTATATTTTCTTACGCCGATAACACTCAGATCATTTTCTCTCTGTCGTAGGAACAGGGAGCCAGCTCAGACGATCGTAACTCCTGCCTCAGCCATGTTGCCAACTAGATGAATTCTAATTCCCTTAAACTGAATGGGGATAAGACTAAGGTACTAATACCTAGTAGAAAGCCACGGTTTGACTATATTTTCTTACGCCGATAACACTCAGATCATTTTCTCTCTGTCGTAGGAACAGGGAGCCAGCTCAGACGATCGTAACTCCTGCCTCAGCCATGTTGCCAACTAGATGAATTCTAATTCCCTTAAACTGAATGGGGATAAGACTAAGGTACTAATACAAAGTAAAACCCCCCAGCTCTCAGGTCCCCAGCACTGGTCTTCCACTCTGGGTATACTCCCCGAACCCGCCAACAAGGTGAAAAGTCTGGCTGGACTCCACTTTGTCTATGAAGCCGCAAGTAACCAAGATTACTTCCTCCTGTTTTGCCATAATGAAATGGCTCAAAAAGATTTTATGGATGCTCCCATTCTCGGCCCAAAGAACTGTAGTTCAGGCCATGATTCTTTCTAGACTATCTGGGTGCTGATAAGGCAGTAATTAGACATCTTCGAATGGTTCAAAACACCGCAGCGAGGCTACTTTTCTGGCTTCCTAAATACTCTTCAGTGTCTGGTCTTCTTCATGACCTCCTGTGGCTTACCGTGGACAAATGCATCAACTTCAAGGCTCTCTGCTTTATATATAAAATCAAGTTCCAGACTGGCCCTCAATTGCTACAAAAGTTGGCTGTGCCTTATCTTCCCTCCCGCACAGTGCATTCTAGTAACCAGTCTCTCTTCTCCGGGCCTAAATTCAGATGTTCTCGAATAGGTGGCCACTCATTCTCTTTCCTCGGCCCTAAGTTATGGAACACACTTCCTGAGTCGATCAGAGGTTGCAACTCCCTGACCTCCTTCCGCAAAAAGTTAAAAACTTGGCTATTTTAGGTCAAGCATTTAGGTTACTGGCCTCTGTCCTCCAGCACTGGGAAACCTAACAGGTAGCTATGTGCTATATAAGAATTAATAACATAACATAACATTGGCTCCAAGATCTCCAGCAAGGAAAAAGAAGAGTACTACTGCACCACCTTCTCCATGCACCACTTTTGATGATGATGATAGGGACATGGAATTGACCCCGGCAAAGTCCAGGAAAGGCAAGGAAAAAGAAAAGTTCCTGAAAGAATTAGACTTATGGAAGGGGATGATGAGGAGGATGACGATGATGAGGTAGAGTTGGAGGAAGGTGACACAGTGAAGTCTGACATTGCAATTCAACCTGCTCTGAGGGATGTGGCACAGGCCATCAGCGCCACCAGCTCCCATATTTGCAAAGCCCCAGCTGAGACCTGCCCCAACCCCTACCTCGCGAGAAGCAGAGAGGCAATTGACAACAAGCCCCCCTACCTCCAGTATTTCTTCAGGCATTGGCACAGTAAAAAGTACTCCTCCCCAGTTTGGGACTTTATTACGGTTAGCAAAGAGAGGGAGCACATTGCAGTATACAGCATTTGCAGCACAAGTGTTCATCGACGTAAGCCTGGTACACATTATGGTACTGAGGCCAAACGACCCATATAAAAAAACACCACACAATCCAGTGGGAGGAGCACCATAACAAAATTGTTGAACATGTTTGTGGTGGTGAGGAGAGCCGGGGAACATCAGCTACAAGTCCAATCCCAGTGGAAGGTGATGATGAGGAAGAAGAGAGTGACATCTTCACGCAAAGCAGCCCTGTCCCCAGCAGTGCGCCTGTAGATTCACCCACCTCTGCGAGTTCACAATGGCACAAGATTCGGAGTGAGATGGAGACAACATGGTATACACCACAACGCACATTGAGTCTACCACTACCATCTACTTCTCGAAAGATGCCTGTGTCAGTGTCCCAAAAAAAGAAGAAAATCCAGGCTACTATTACGGGCATGTTTAGGTAGGAGGGGCCCTATGAGCGGAACCACCCAACCGCACATTTGTACAATGGGAAGCTGGCAAAAATATTATTGCTGGACCTCCTCCCTTTTTCTTTTGCGGAAGGTACCAAATAGGACCTATTTTGCCAGAGTTGCTGTTCCAGTGCTGCATCACGATGTGCTGCAGTTGGTTGGACAAGCTTTGCAGCAAAGTGTTGTTCACACCATCCACTTGACGACAGACATGTGGACCAGTTGTCAGGTGACTGATTACATGTGCATCACTACACACTGGATCTATTTTGCAGGGGTAAAGCAAAAGATATCTTCAGGTTTTGACCCTGAAGAAAGTTTTAAGAGCGTTCGGTGGCATGCAACAGTGGCCATGTTCGCCATGGAGAAATCACATACAGCTGTAAACATCTTGGAGAAATTTAATAGCAAACTGTATGAAAGGCCGCAACCCATAGGTCTCAGAATTTGATTTGTTGCCATGGACAATGGCAGTAACATAGTCAAGGCCATGTCAGACGGAAGCTATTTCAGGGTCCTGTGTTTGGCCCACTGCATCAACCTGGTGGTGCAAGACTTCATCAAAAAGGAAGACATAGTTAGCAAAATAGTGACCACCTGCAGATGAATCTGCACTCTTTTTATCCATTCTTTTAAAGCCTGGAAGCAGTTGCGGATTATTGAGCGTAATAACAGAGCACCAGTTAAAGCCCTGATACAGTGCCAAAACATTGGAACTTGGCATTTTACATGTTGCAACATCTGTTTGAGCAGTACAAACAGATCAATGACTTTGTCATTCAAAGAGGAGCGGATGCAGTTGGGAAAGCTAGACCATGGATGCTGGCAAATGGAGCCTAGTCAAATGCCTGACACAGATGCTACTCCCTTTTGAGGGTTTCACGCGGGAAGTTAGCAAGGAGAACATTTCGATGGGCCAAGCTATCCGGTTGTTGCATCTCCTACAGGACCAGGTAAAGAAGGTGTCTGAAAGGTTTGCTCCTGCAGGTGTGAATGAAAACACAGATGTGCATGCCTTGGTTAAGACCTTAATCCTTCATTTGGCTTGTAATACAAAGCTGCAACATGACATCATTGAGTCTAAAGAGTACATCTGTGCCACACTACTTGATCCACAGTACAAAAAAATTTGTCCCACTTTCATTCATTTTTCTGAAGGGGATGTTGTAAAATACAAAAGATGGATTGTAGAGCAAGCTGGAGACTTGGAAGAAGAACGTCTGGAACTTCGAGTCCCACCCCGCACTTCTGGGGTGCTGCCTTTAACTTCCAGAGAGGGCAGTCTTGTCTCACAGTAGCCAACAACACCATCAACCAGAACACCGGCAACAACAGCAACAGAAGGACTGGACCCAACCTCTGCATTGTATTAGTTTCAATTGGCAGGGCTCAAGTCCAGTACAGAGGTGATGGCAAAACAGGTTGAGCAAGTAGCAGCACCAATGACCATCCACAGGATGTTCCAGGAGTATCTGGATGATCAAAAAGAGGTCTATGTGGATCAAAATCCATTAATGTATTGGTATGGGAAGATGTGCCAATGGCCAGAGTATCTGGCTTGTCTAGTCCCCAGTGTGTCTGCTGAATGTGTGTTCAGTGCAGCTGGTGCGGTTGTTACAGTGAGAAGGGCCAGTCTCTTGTCTCAAAATGTGGAGAGATTGACTATGATCAAAACGAACCAACATTTTATACCACGCAATTACAACGTAGCACAGGAGGAGGAGGAGGGTGATTGGTCCAAAATTGAATCAAATGTGTTAGCTGACCATTCTGGGTGAACCATCCAGGATGAACTCTACTTCACGGACTAAGTACACCAGTGCCCCTCTAGAACTTTTACATTTTTTCTCATTGAACTTAGTTCTATCTTCGCAACAAAAAAAAAATAGCTATTGGGACATTATTATTTTTGTGTCAGATTTATGCTGCCCCACCTTTTTTATTAGTCACATATATTGCCGGATTGCAGTTGGACATGACATTGGGGCAATGCCTGCCCCCCTCGCATGCCTATTGCCTATCCCTTTTAGCATTACTTAGCACTAGAAGGTCTGCCCCCAGGAGATCATTTATTATGTACAAGACTGCCTGCCAATACCAAATTCCAATGTGTTGCCTGCATCAAAGATGATTGAATATCCAATTCCTAAACTACCCCTGCTTGGATTGGAAGAGGTAACTTCAACTATTGCAACAGTGAGTGACTGTGTGAGTGATGATGATGATTGATGATTCATGTGATGGCAGACAATGAGGAAGGTGTTGAACTGTAAGCTATAAGCAAGACCTTATCGACTTCAGTTCAAAGGTAAACCAAGAGTCTGAGGCCTAGTACTCAGCTATGTGGAATAGAGAGAGGCGCGTTACAGAGAGAGAGAGAGAGAACGAGAGGGAGAGGGAGAGAGAGAGAGGGAGACAGAGAGAGACAGAGAGAGAGTGTGTGTCTGTGTCTCTCTCTTGTGGCAAAAGTGAAACTCTGAGTCCCCTTCTTGTTTTTTTTTGGTCTGCCTCTGAGTCTTCTTGATACACTCCTCATGAAGCTTACCTTCCTTCTGTCCTTCTCCTTGACTGTAAAATAAAGTTTCTCTTTTACAAATCGCAGGCCTTCTTCTAGTTTCCTGCATGAATGAAAGGCGAAAGCTAGCTGAGCTCAACAACACTCCTGCTTACCTACCGGACCAGTCCAAAGAGTGGACATTCCTGAGGAGAATGCAGATGCATTACCTAATTTTGCAATACAATATCATTTTTCTTTTAACATCATATTTAGAGAACTGGGTGGGTGGGTTGACTCCCCAACCTAGAAGACAGAACATTTAGATATCTGATAACTTGGGTCTCGAGCGCAGAAGGACTGTTTGCAATGCATTTATCTGTACTCTCTCATACTCATTCCTTTGTTTCCTTCCACAACAGATTGATGGCGAATGATGTGCTGCTGCTCATTGCCCAGATGAATGTTTTCCTTATGTTGTAGTGTTTGTCTTTGTCAAACCTTTCCCCAAATCCCCTTTCCCATCCATTCATCAAACCCCTAACCCTCTCCACCCGGGCTGTATGATTTATTGAAGTGTGGCTTAATTTACACCGTCAATGGATCACACACTTGGCGGGGCGGATGTGGTGAAAGCAACACCAACTTACTGCAGGATCTTCTAGGCAATAGCCCACACTGGCCCATTACCCACCCATGCATGAAAAGTGATCCATATTTTAGATATGGAATGAAGAACATCAGTCGTCAGCATCATCATTCAGGCATTGTGTTGCGTAACGGTAAACACCTAACTTAGGCTTGTCCACTCCAGACTTTGAGTCCATTTTTTATAACTCGACGATTTCACAAATAATACTACTAGCTTCACATTAGCCAAAACTTACTAGTATTACTATATTTGTATTTTAGCACTATCGGGCCTTCTCGTTGTGTCATCGTGTAGTACAGGTGGTGTCAATTCTTTGTAAAGCTTTGATAAAATATAACCCACTAACTCAGTCTTTCTATTTCCATTTAGTTGCTTACGATTGATAATCAATCATACAGATTAATCCTACAGTTGGAACTCACCTGGGTGGAACTGGAAGTGGGCCTCGCTTGTGACGTTGTGATGCCTTCCCTGTTATTGCTTCATCTATATTCGGGTAAGACAACTAGTATGGATAAATTGAACGAGTTAACTTAGTAAGTAAGTAACTAATTGCTACTATTGTTTATCTAGGTTGTTGTAGACAATATAGGTCATCATGGCAGCATTCCCTCTAATGGTCAAGACAGTTAGAGAAGTATAACTCTATAACTAAGCACTACACTCTCTCTTAAGTTATAAGCACATAAACAGACTGCGTAAAACTAGCTGAAGGAAGCAGTGCAAAGTAAAAGTAAAACAAACTACTTAAGGCATAAATTTAGATTGAATAAAAAGTTTTCCCCTTTATTTATTTACAAAGAAATCCACCCTCTCCACCCAAACAACATGCCCACCCTTCTCCCCAAACAAAACTGACCCAAGCCCCAAAACTCAAAATGTCTGAGGAAAAAGACACTCCAGTCCCAACTCCCCTCCTACCCTCTCCACCCAGCCCCAACAAACAAGTCACTGCCACCAAAACAAACAATTAAAAAAAAGAGCTAGAAGAGGGCATTATGGATGTTGGTCCAGAGCGGGTCCAGACTCTGCTCCATCGTGGTGAGCCGGCCCTTGATGGTGTTCAGCAACTGCAGGATGCGCCGCAGCAATGGCCTGTTGTCAGTGTCGTAGGGGGTGGCAGCAGTTGGCTGGTGGCGGTGCATGCAATCAGATAGCCAGGAGGCTAGAGACTGAGGGGGACTGGCTGCACTGGGGCCAGCTGAGTGCATTTGTTTCCTCCTCCTCCAGGACCACCAGCCACTGGTACTCTTGCTGGATACACTCCAGCCTCTGCTGCCGCAAATGGGTCGCTATCTCCTGCCTGGTGGGTGGTCCAACTGGACCAGCAGGAACAGCTATATTGAGAAAAACAAAAAAGACAAATTGTAAACAATGCTCTCTGCAAACATTGTTTTAAATAGCTGGGTGGCACAGTAGCAGTACATTGCTGGTCCCCTAGGGCCATTGGAATTTGATGTGATTATGATTAGAAGTGTTTTACCCACACATGCCTTGCATAAAAAAGCACTGACTGTGTGGCAGAAAAGTAAAGCAGAATAACATCACCGGATTAAAAAAAACAGTGATTTGACTATTTTACTCTTCTAAAGGCTTTTCAAGAAACTATAAACAGGCACTTTGAGTTGAAAAATAAATTACCACTCATTAAGAAGTAAGGCATTAGGCACTATATGGAGTATACGTTGTGTGTTGTGCTAAAATAATGAGGCCATGCTCATTGATAGCCAGCGCATCGGATAGTTTGTTACTGTCTGCAGCTGGGGCAGCTGTAGTTGACAATTATCTATTTTTAATTCCAATGGCCCTGCTCTTCTCCAAATGCATTTCTCTTTCTACCCTGACTCCAAAGAGGCAGATGAATAATAAATAAGATACTACGTCACACGCCTCACGTATGAAATATGGATATTAATATTATCCTGTCTGCCCGAAGTAGATGTTGGGGAGAATGAATCTGAGGAACTGAACTACTGGGAAAGGAACGGGCTATATAGCTTGTATTTGACGCATTTGTCACTGTGTATCCCATATGCCAAACTTGACATCAAATCATGCACTTACTCGCACTTTACTCTGTGGCCTTGCATACAACCACATATTTCCAACAAATTAATTAGCTGAGCAGTAAGCAAGGAAAGGTAACTTGATGATTTACTCTACTGCAGGGGATAGGGTAGAGGGATTAGACAGGTATGTAGAGCTTTTTTGATATACAATAGAGGGGCCACTACACTGATCATTGATTCGTCATCTTTGGCTTATTCAGGCACTATACAAGTTGAAAGGGAAAAATCTGAACAGAGGTAAAATAAATCTGTTATGGGAAACCATGAAATATATTCTGCAATCACTTCACTTCACATGGTTATAAAATGAAATGTGGCACATGCCAAGAATGGATTTTCCAATTTGGTAGGCTGGGACAGAATAACTTAGGGAAAAAAAAGGAGTGAAGTACTAAGAGGTGACTGAGTGGGCGAAGGGAAACAACACACCTTGTGTGTTCGGTTTGCAATGGATTGAAAACATTGTAAATGTTGCATTAACTGAAGCAGACGCACATTGCACAGCGAAGCCCGCAGTAACGAATTGACCCATACTGCACTTCTGTCATAGGTGGCAAAAATACCATGGGCGGGGAGGGGGGATGATGATGAATGACAGGTGGATACATCTGCTCACTTAACAAATACAGCGAGTCAAGAAGGTAGAACAAAGAATAAAAAATACCCCACAATTTGAACCATAGTTTTGAATGATAACCCTACATAAACCAAGTAAGCAAAGTAGGTGAGCAGCATACTCCTCATGAGAAAAGCTGACTTGCTTATTCATCCAAACAATATAAATATTAAGTTATCCTTTCATTCTAATTCACCCATAACCACCATGATTAAGCTTTACTTTCTCTCATCCAGTATTTCACCAAAATTTCCAATCCATTCATTCAATAGCCACCCTTTCTTCAAACCATCCTTTCGTCCATCCATACCTTTACCTACAAACGCACCCTTTCACCCACCCTTTCACTCATACCATTTCCTTTCTTTTTAACCTTCCGTTCTTTTTTCCATGTCCCCCTCAACCCATCAACGCTCAGTATGTGAGCTTTTGCTGAGTTGCAGATAGAAGAGGCCATAATAATAACTCAACCACTGCTGTGGCTGGTAGAGCTGGGGGGGGTTCACTTCACTGTCAAATGTTGATGACGGCACCCTGGCACTAGCTAGTGAGCATAGTAATTGCAAGAAATTATGTGACTTACCAGTGCCTGTCCCTGCTTCCTCTTCTCCCCCTCCAACTGACCCTTCGCCTCCCGCAGCGGCACTGGAGCCGGCATCACCGATGTTCAGTCGCAACCCCAAATACAACTGCAATACAGCACTACAGTTCAGTTAGCACTGCAGTATCTTCTAAATATTACTCTGGGCATTTGATTGGTTGGTTCACAAAGTTAGACAAGCCAGGGGTGGAATAATGGTAAATGAAAGACATATGGTGTTGGTTGGCAAATGCAATTTGAGTGGGACCTCATACTTTTTTCCAGCTATGCTGCACTGTAATGGGAAACTGCTGGTAAACTGTAACTATAAATGAACAAGACAGCAACACACTACATTGGTGGGGGTGGTCCATGATGACAATGGCCACTCTCTCGTGAACTCAACTGTGTTAGAGCATGAGCAGGAAAAAGAAAGCCTTCTCAACAAACATGGTGAATTTTATTTAGAATACTAGCTTACTTGGGTCTGCAATCTGAATCTTCATGATAGACAGCACCAACATTTCAATACCTCAAGATTCTACCCTAAGTAGTCCACAACAATCATAAAAGGACTTACTTGGGTCAGCAGAGCCCTTGCCAGTTGTGCTGGTGGTCCTCCGCACCGGCTGACCAGCTTCTCCTGGACCCTCAACAATGGCCCTCTTCTTGCCCTTGGGTGCTGATGTAAGAAATTAAGAAGATAAAAAAATAGATTAGTGATTCAGTTAATAATCTCCACAACATTTTTTATGACAAGCAAACGCAGTCAGATTGTATTTCTCTAAAACAGATCGGCTATAGTACTACTAGTTTCGACTCGAGTCTATCGACTATCATTGAGTAGCCAATACTAATCCTGAAATTGCTATTACAAATTTCCTTCACAAAAATACATTTAGAACTAATGCATTGCAGTGAATGATCTTTGATTCTATTCCCATTTCTCAACCCCCTTGATGGACCAACGCTGTCTCCCTTTTTTGCAATGCATAGATGCATACTGCACATCGCTGTGAAATAAATAACTTGGAAGTGTACGAACTACATAAACAAAGTCACAGGAGAATGCACTACTCACTGATTCACAATAGTGACAGGAGAACAGTCTGCAAAGGCTTCTTAATTAATCAGCCAGAGAGAGCGCCAATGATGAGTACGATTAGGTAGCGCTGATCACCTCCTAGCAGAAACTAGAAACTGGATCACACAATAATATACCAGCGTAAACTAAACGTAACTTATCTCTGAGTGTGAGCAGCATGCGATTCGGAAACAAATGTTAGCATTATAGAACACAAGCACAATAATAATTAATACTCACCGAGCCCCGGAATCTCGACGCCTAGCAAGCTGAGCAGGTCCTGTTCCCGGTCCAGAATGGCTGCCCAGCAATGCGTCAGCTGCTGGGAGGAGCGCCGAACCTGGTTGGTGCGCCGCACACACTGACGCATCGTCCCCCAGCGTGGCCCACGCTTCTGTAGGGGGTATCCGCTACCGGGCCTGCCACCAGCATAGAGGAGAGGTGGCGCTGCACAATAAAAAAACTAGTGCTGCCATCTCCTCCTCTCCAAAGATCGCCCGGGGCTGCACACCTGGGAGGCCGCGCCGCCCGCAAGGAAACGGTCCTTCTGCCATGGCGCTGGGTGGGGTAGAAGAAAAGAATAAAAAGGAAGGGAAAGGAAAGGAGAAATAATGAAGTAAGCGGAAATAATAGACAAAAAAAGTCACGAAAAACTCAAAAAAATTCACAAAAACCTAAAGTACACAAACACAAAAGACAGACACTAATATAAAACATCAAAATGAGGGGTAGATAAGTTTTAAAGGAGGAGGATTACAGAGATTAAAGAGAGATTAAGATTTAGGCCCAGCACCATAACAGAGAGCAGAAAAACAAGATGGCCGCACCCATGCGGACCGCGTGGTGCCTTTTGCACAATTTAGAACGTGGGAATACACTTGACAACCGCGTAGTGCCATTCACGCGCGATTTGGAAAGCGAGGATGCACTCCGCATTCCCATCGCAGCGTGAACAGGTGCGCCAGCAAACCCCGCCTGCTAGCAGAACTCTGCATAGCACGGCAGAGTTTTTTTGCGACTCCGCGGAGTTCCGCGTAGCAGACCTCCGTGAACTCCACGGTCCAATATGAAACCCTAGATCACTAAGGAAGACCTCTTTAAAGCGTCAGGCCCACCCAGAAGGTCAAAACGCTTCGGCATAATTCAGGATCCGAGGGCACTTAGTATCTACACAATGTGAATACGAACCACGGAACAGACTGTGGGGATTTATACCTCCTATTTAGAAGTATTTTGTGCCCTGATCTCATAGGGCTACTTGCTACCTGAAGGACTACAGAGTGAAAGGTAATAATATATACCCCCTGTGATATTATTCCAATAGTGTGACAATAAACTCGACTATATATGGGACACTTTAACTAGATGTTTCTCTTTTGGCTATTAGGAAAAGAGCACTGTATAAGTTGGACACTTAAGTATGTTGTTTTCGTTGAATAACTTAAGAAAAAGTATCAATATATGTACAGACAAGTCATGCCATCTATGTGAGGTTTTATATTTACCTTTGTGGTCTCAAGTTATCATTTATGTGAATTTTTGTCTTTTATTTGTTTATTAATACACTTTGGGGACGAACAAGTCCACAAGAAAAAGTTTTACTGTTTCTTAGAGTGTATCATTTTCTTCATCATTTCTTCTATAAATGGAACATTCAATGTCATTTGGAATTTTGATATTTATATGTTAGCATGTGTGGTACACTAGTGAGAGGATATGTATAAAGAAAAAGTGGAGTAAGATTTCCAACATACGTTGTTATTGAGAGGTGCGGAATAATTATGCAGCCTTCTAAAATAAATAACAAAAGGGGTGTCCCTTTGGCAAACTTTACACTTTCTACAAGTGGCATTTCTAAAATAGTAAAGTTAAATCCAACCTCACCAGTAAGTAGGATTTATCACTACTATTCCAAACATATGAAATATGAAAAAGCTACTCCTCTCTGATCCTAAATTACAGATTAAAAGTGTATTAAGGAATTCCCAATGCTAACCAATGAGAGGAGTAGGCCTCAGTAGTAGTGCCTTTTACTTACTTAGCACTCTGCCCTTAGGGCTACCTTGGGCCTACCTTAGGGGTAACTTACATGTAATAAAAGGGACGATTGGGGCTTGGCAAGTAGCTTAAAATGCCAAGTTGAAGTGGCAGCAAACTGCGCACACAGGTACTGCAGTGGAGGCCTGAGACAGGTTTGAAAGGCACTTCTGTGGGTGGCACAATCTGTGCTGCAGCACACTAGTAGCATTTAACTTACAGGCCCTGGTTACAGGGTATCACTTTATGTAGGAAGCTGGCTCTGTATATACTATACCAAAGTAAGGTATAGTGTGCACAGAGTCCAGGGAGTCCCCTGAGGTATAGCACAGGCTACATAAGGTAAATACTAACAGCTCTCTTTGTGGTAGTGTGGGCAAGCAGTTAGACTTATCCAGAGGGTGTGTTAAGCATTTATTGTATTCACTCAATCAAGGACTGATACACACACTCAGACAGAATCCAGACCAATTAGGTAAGTATAAAAAAGATATACTTAGGCTTTATTTTAGAACCAAGCAGGACTTGGCACAGGTGAGTAAAATACACTTTCAAAATGCGAGACTGTTCAAGGAAATGCAATTGTGCTTGGAATTACAATTCTTACAGGTTTGTATCACTTTTAAATGCAGTTTATATTGTACAGTAAATACTTCTTGATTACTTTTGAGTTACTTTAGATTACTTTGAGTACTGGGGTGTTATGCCTAGATACCACACCCTAAGAGTTCTACATACAAAGTATGACATTTTATACTTTGCAATTGAATTCACTTTTCTCCATACATTAGCAGTTCCACACTTAAAACAATTTTAGGCCAAAATCTTATAACATGGGTTCCTATGGGAGAAAATGGTTATCAGATTTGGAGGTAAGTACTCGACTCAAGAGGGTGAGCTTTGGGGGTTAGGACCAAGGTTAACCAAGGTCTATGGGGGCTCTCGCGTTGCACCACCAGCGGTACTGGGGCGGCCGGGTGCAGAGTGCAGGGGCCCAACGTTAGCCAATGGGGCTAAGGGGGCCTTCGGTTAGGTTCTGCTGACAAGCAGGCCACTCATTTGTGGGAGCCAAGCTCCAGGAGATAAGGTCAGCACTGCAGGGGCCTACACAGGAGCTTCACCACCAGTGGCACTGGGGCAGCTGGGTGCAGGGTGCAAGTCGGACGTCGGGAACCCTGTGGTCTCAAATGAAGACCGTCGCTTTCGGAAAGTTGCTGCAGGATTGGGCAGGGAGGCTTGCTGAAGGCGACCACTGGTTGGATAGGTAAGTTGGGATCATGGGGAATGCCTGGACTCTATCAGTTGTGCCACCCAAGGCTGTGGGGTGTCGGATGCAGGGGTATCTTCTGGCATCAGGTTTTTCTTACCAGCTCCGGTCGCCGTCGGGGGGACACTTCAGGTTGAGGCTGCAGGCGTCGTCCGGAGTCTTGATGGAGGTTGGGGATCACCAGATCCCATGTCAGGATCACTGGGGAGACCTCCTTGGGGTGTTGGGCCACTTGAACTCGGGCTGTGGGCGTCGGGTGCAGAATCACAGATTCAACGTAATCTGGATTCTGGAGGGGAGTCTTTGGTTGAAAAAAATCCGGTGCTCAGGGGAGACAGAGCCTGTGGGAAGGTCGCAGGGCAGGTCCTCCGGGCTCTGGAGGTTGCTGGCTGCTGGACTCGCCGGGGTTCTTGCTGGAGTTAGGCTGGAGACGTAACAAGCTGGTAGAGCTGGGGCCAAGGCAGTTGATGTCGTCTTCTTCGTCCTGGATCAGCATGGCTCTTCGGTCCTTATTCGAATCTGAGGCGGCAAGTTTCAGGGTCGTCCCTAAATACTAGATTTAGGGGCGTTAAGGGGGTGTGCAGGTCGGGTGCAATAGGTACCTTTCTTGGGGTGGGTACACCCCCTATTATGCCACCCTCCAGTGGGAGGGGGCACGAGTCTCTTCCTAATTGGATGAGTCCCCTCATTTTCAAGTTGGAAGCGACTGAGATGTGTGCTTCGCCTCGGCTTCCCACACCTGAGAGGTGGGGTTGGCATAGGTGGGCACACCTCTCTTCTTAGCTTGGATTTCCCACCGATTCTCCCACCCAAAGTGGGGTCAGAACCAGTGGGAGCCAGTTGCTTCGGACAGCAAAAGGCAGGGACAACATCCAAATGTGGCAGGCCTTTGAAGCGTCCCCTTTCGTGGACTCAGCCCATCCTGGGGGAGGAGGCATGAGACCTCTGTCCAGCATGGGCTTTGTTTCTGGACCCAGAGAGCGGAGGCTCTCTACCCAGGGGTCCAGAAACCTGTCTGGTGGTGGCAAATGGCGGGCAGCCATTCAGGAACATCACCAGGGCTGGTCGATTTTCAGGGGGCATCTCTAAGATGCCCTCTGAGTGTATTTTACATTAAATCCCACACTGGCTTCAGTGTGAGTTTAATGTGCTGAGAAGTTTGCTACCAAACTTCCCAGTTTTTATTAAAGCCATCATGGAGCTGCGGAGTTTGTAGTGACCAACTCCCAGACCATATACTCTTTATGGCTTTACTACACTTACAAGGTCTAAGAATGGACTTAGACACTGTAGGGGTACAGGGCTCATGCCTCTGTACCCTCATCTTAGGGCTAGAGCACCCTGCTAGAGGGGTGACTTACCTAGGCCTTAGGCAGTGGATTGCAGGCATGGCACACAGGGATATGTGCCATGTCGACCCTTTACTTTTCTCTGCACCAAAACACGCAGCCTGCAGGGGTGGGTGGGGGGGAGGTGTGTGTGTGTGTGTGTTTTTTTAGGGTGCAGGGCCACCAAGAGGCGGGGGCACAATTGGTGCTGCAGCCCTTGGAGGCCTTCCCTGGTCACAGTGCCCTTGGTGCCCATAGTAGCTTTTACAAGAGGCTTACCTGTGAACAGGGAGGTGCCAATTGTGGATACAAAGGTACAGTCTTGGGAAAGAACTCAGGCCTGGGAACCTGATTGGCAGGGACTCAGGGCATATCAAGTCAGGTTGCATCAGATGTCAGGCAAAAAGTGGGGGGTAACCATGCAAAAAGGGCACTTTCCTTCACTTTACAAGGGACTTGCAAGTAAATGACATATACTAATCAGGTATACACCAATCACAAACATGTTTAGGGAAGAAGCACATGCACTTTAGCACTGGTCAGCAGTGGTAAAGTGCTCAGAGTCCTAAGGCCACCAAAAAGATACAGCAAAATGGGGAGGTCAAAAGCAAAACGTTAGGGGGAAGAGTACCCTAAGGCTGACAGGTCTAACAATTATTAGTAATCTTTGGTGAGTGCTTATGCTTATTGAAGCCCTATTCATGAGAAGTGACAGGATTGCAATAATTTGAGTCAGGAGTTTCTCCCAAGGGCTGGGCTGTTTTCCTCCACACAGATTCTGTTCAGCAAAGTATACAGCCAAATTTTGTGACACTTGTATTGTGGTTGTGCTACCCTTTATTCCCATAAGGGTAGCTGTCTGGGATATGTGTTTAAAATGGCAAACTCTCAACCTTTTGATATGGACGAGTACAAGGATTACTATCAAGGGGAAAGCATCAACGCTTATATTGAGGATGACCTTGTCGAAGCACTGGACAATTCGGTTTAACAGTTAGTCAACCGAGCGCTAACAGTGGCCCTGAAGCCCATTACACAGCAACTGAAGCTCTATGCCCATTGACCTCAGGGAGTGAACCACGCTGCAGGCTCATCAGATCATGGAAAGAGTGCCGCAGGCAGTAACCTATCAGAAAAGTGGGCAAAGTTGCATTGGCCTCACTCGAAAGCAGTGAACAAGCTCTTGTAAACTTATCTAAAAGACCACAAATACAGAACAATGTCACACCATGTTTGACCCTCAGTGGGAGTATACCACTACTGGCTCAGATTCTGACTCACACTCACACTCAGATTCCTTTCCAGGGCCTTCTTCGGGAGGCAAGAGGAAATAGAAATCCCAGGGCGCAGATCCGATGACAACTACTCAGCACCGATTGGAGTATTGTCCTTTGAATCTGAGGATATAATATATCCTCAGTCGGCGGAATGGATCCCAGCACTTGCAGTGGAGGATTATGTACAGGCAAGACTTTGAAAGAATTTGATAAAGAGGTGTGAAATTGTCTCTGGTCCGAATGCCTGCACCCCGCCTTGCAGGGAAAAGTGGCAGATACACCTGATATTGATTCCCAACATGATTACTTTTATGCAAAAGGTTACTAAAGACCCCAAAAAAGGGATCGAACAGGGATGAAAAGCATACCAAGTCAAGCTCCTCAATCTCTCTGGTTCTTTAATTAAGGGCCCGATTACGAGCTTGGAGGATGGGATAGTCCATCACAAACGTGACGGATATCCAGTTTGCCATATTACAAGTTCCATTGGATATAATGGAACTTGCAATTCGGCGGATGGGATATCCGTCACGTTTGTGACGGAGTATCCCATCTGCCAAACTCTAAATCAGGCCCACAGATCCTTAAGCTTGCTATATCAAGCTAAAGATTTGGGAGGTCCCATTGACCTGGACACACTAATTGGTTGTGCGCAAAGGACTCTTTGCCAACTAGGCAATGCTAACTGCACCAGAACTGAGAAAGTCCATCTTTCTCCACACAAGCCTCCTGAGACAGTTGCCCCTGCTCTGTTGTAGGAAAGACCCTTGTGGAGATGCTGAATCTTGAGGCGTTGTAGGGCTCTATAAAGTAAAGGCACCGGAAATATGGGCTGAATTGACGAGGACAGAATGCCAACTATCCTGGCCACTAACCTCTAGGATAAAATCTGAGAAATCAACACTGACTTCAACTCTTCTAGATGTTCTGAATTTTTTGAGGAGATAGCATAAGCTGAGATTTCATCCAGTCCACCTGAAAACACAGAAACTTAGTTCAGATGGTATGAATACTGACTTTTTCATGTTTTATCACGAAGCCCAGATCTTGAAGTAATTGGACTGCCAACCCAGGTGAACTTTTACCATTTCCAGGGTTTAGCCCAGAATTATGAGGTTGTTAAGATAGATAATTATGCGTACTCTCTTCGCATGGAGGGATTCTGTTACTGGTTTCATCAACTTCCTGAAACATCACAGGTCTGATGACAGACCGAAAGTCAGTACTTGAAACTTGTACCATTGTATGACCCATTGAAACTTCAGAAAAAGTCTGTGTGTGGAAAAGATTGGAACTGTGAGGTATGCTTTCTGGTTCAAGCAGACCATTCAATTGAGAGGTCTTAACAGATCTCGCAACAAATGAATGCCCTTCATCTTGAAATGCCGGTACAGGAGCCATTGGTTAAAATCTTTCAGGTTCATAACCAATCTGTGACCTCCTTTTTTCTGTACCAGAAAAATATTGCTTACAAACCCGCTATGACGGGGTTCAGAGATGCAAATTGCCTTCTTGAGTAACAATTCTGCAATTTCTGTGTATATGAAAGTTCGCTCTTGTAAGGAAACAATTAACTGTTTGGATGTCACAAACTGAATCGGTGTGGGGTAGAATTCCAGTTTGAATCCCTGCAGTCTCCAAAACCCAAGCATCCTGGGTAAATTTCTCCCAATTGTGCACAAAATGGCATATCCTGCCCCCCAGAGCCAGATGGGAATTTGAAGAAATCATTACCTGAAAATCCTGTTGTGGCTGCTCCCACTACTGCTGCTCCATAACCACCACTGAGGCAGCAAACTCATCCTCCTCTGGAACGTGACGGGGGAAAGGCATTGCCTCTAGACCCTCTTGCCATCCACCTCTCCTGTTGGAGCAGTAACCATGTTGAGAGCTTTGCGGACAAAGCCGGCCTGGCGATCGGCCCTGTGTTGACTGGTACGCCCTAAATGGTTGGGCTGAAATACTTTTTTGAGTGATATCTAGATCTAATCCAAGGCCGTGAATGTTGTCACAAATTTCCCTAAGTCTTTAACGAATGGATCTCTGAAGAGTAGTCTGTTAGTGACTGGTCCAGGTTCTGCCTAGGCCAATGCTGTCAAGTTAGGGTCCCTTTGGTGGTTGGACCATATGGAGACATGGAACAGCAGGGCCATTTTTGGCACCTAGCCAGACACTGTGATAGAATCAGATGCCAGCAGGATAGGGCTGTGGAGACCTTTGTGGGCACGTCACCACCGGGGCCAAATGGTCAACTCAGGAGTCAGATCTACATATTAACTGTCTAAAACACTTAGTGGACTCGTTTGCCATTTGTGCCCCATCTCCATAGAAAGGGAGTTGTTGGATTTTGTTTAGAATGGACAGTGTCTCAGCCATCCCTTATATCAACAAACTTGGTGGCACAAGATCTCAGTTGCTAGCCGAGCTAGTGAATGGACTCTGGCAATATTGCCTGCAACACCATATCTCAGTGGTGGCAGAATACATTTCAGGCCAACGGAATGTTGTAACCGGATGAAATTCCAGATACCTGAGGCAACCACAATTGGAAGCTGCACCCTCAAGTGTTTCATTGGCTGGACCAGCTATGGGGTCCATGCAAAGTGGACCTTTTCACCTCCAGGCTGAGTTTTCAACTAGAGCAATTCTTCAGTTGGAGGCCAGACCCATTAGCACTGGCCACGGATTCTTTCCTCCAAGATTGGTGCAGGAGCCTACAGTATGTGTTTTCCCTCATTCCTGGTGATACCCAGACTGACAACTCAAGTAGCAAAGCAAGAAGCAAAACTGATTCTAGTGACTCCACTTTGGAGAGCTCAGTCATGGTTCCCAGTACTTCTAGAGATGTCTTGCGACACTCTAGTGAGGTTACCTTGGACAGACTGGGTCAGCAGCATCCTCTAGTGCAAGCAGGGAGCCTATCCCTCCGGGCATGGTGGATTTCTGGAGTCGTTGGCAGATGCCAGGACTTTCAACACAAGCTTCTTTGTATATCAAACAAGCCTGGACAAGCATTAGTCATAAACGCTACTCTTTGTATTGGAACCAATGATTTCATTGGTGTGGCGCATGGGGTGCAGATCCCGTGGAGGCAGGATTGCCTTTCGTCTTAAAACTTTTATCTGAATTGGCAAATGATGGTATTGCTTACACGTCGGTTAATAACTTTAGGTTGGCCATATCTGCCGGTCCCAAGTATATGGACAGTAAACAGATCAGGGCGCATTCTATAGTTTGTAAACTAATGAGGGGCATTAGATATTCTAATTCACCTTTGCCTCGATACTCTAGTTTGTGGGATGTGAATGTGGTTTTACGTTTTCTTGACCATTGGCCTGATAATGGCGGGCTCGTGAGAAAGCACTTGCCAGCCAAGTTAACCATGTTGTTATGTTTAATCTCCTCCAGAAAAGTTTTGGATGTTATAGCACTGTACTTCACAGGCAGAGTCTGATGATGTATTGTTCCATATTTCTAAATGTACTAAATCTATTTCAAGAGTTATTTCTTATCCAGCTTTTCCAAACAGTAAAAATAAATTGTGTGGTTCAATACCTGAAAGTTTATAAAAATGAAACAAGACTCTTACGGCAGGATTGCAGAGGCCACCAGTTGATTAAACTTTAGAAACCGTTTAAACCAGTTACTTCAGTATGCAGGTCTCAAACAGTCACATTCTCTGAGCACCCACATCTTATAATGTCAGTGATAAATAGGAGAAATTTAACAGTGCATTTTGGCAAGTTTCCTTACATGATGTCTCATTATGGCAATCATATAAAGAGGAATGGAACACCGTCAATCCAGGCAGAACTTGATTTCCCTAACTCTTTCTTTGCACGTTACCTCCCAGCGAACCATAAGATCTGAGTGGATGACCCCCCTTACCACTATCAGGATTGGAAAACAGATTGAGAATATAAAATAGAAAAATTATCAGCACATTAATGGATCTGCAGAATACTCAGAGCTGTCAGCATAACTGTAGTATCTCCTTGGTTAGTCAACAAAAGTAGAACTTTTCTCATATATGCCATATATGAAATTAAATTTAAATGAACCTTTTCTCATTTATACCATGTAGGTATACCATGTAGGCTTTGTTACATTATGCTTCTCTGCTTTGTAGAGTTTTGAATTCCCTTCCCAGTTTTCTCTCAGCAAAAGTTTCATATTCTATTTGGTTAGACCTATCAGTGATCCTCCACATACATACATCCGTGTGTGGGCTTCTGCCAATAAACAACAGAGTTTATACATAAAGCCATCCCTGTTCTTATTATAAGAACACAAACTATAATAAATGCATGTCTATCTCTCACACTTCCTCAACCATTACACTGACAAGAGCTGCATCCTGTAACACTGTAACCGCACCTCGGTAGTCATCATGTACATCAAGGAAACACTTCCCATATAGGGTCAAAGCAAAGACAACAGCACTCTTTCTTTCTGTGAGCTTCAGCGCCCTGCACAGGGGTAGAAAGCACCCTATAAATACTACCATACAATATTCATCTCTCTACTTATCTCAGTGTTGAATTGGCTGGACCAGAGCAGCTTATATGGGTGGACGTCCCCTCTAACTCACTGTGGGGCCTGTGTTGCTCAGACAAGAGCAGTCTCTTCATTGACTGCTCTCGTCGCTCTGCCTTGCCTTGGACATCAGTTCGGATTCTTATTTCTTTTTCCTTCTTTCCTTGTTGCACTGTTTGCCTCTCTTGCTTTCTTTTTTTCCACATATTTTTCTTCTACACTTTTGGTGTCCTTTCTTACTTTTTCTATCTTTCATCCAATTTTTTTTGTTTCTTCCTTTCAGTGCTTCTATCACTTTTCTCTCATCCTTTTGTTTTTGCTCATTTCTTCCTTTTATCTATTCTTCTCTTTTTAATTCATACTTATCCCATCTTCTTGGATTATTATTTCTTTTTCTCTCTTCTGGTCTTTACCTTATCCTTTTTAGCACATCCATCTGTAAGAGGCAATCCAAAGAGTTGGGTTGCACTTCCCTCCTGTTTTCATTTCTGATACCCAACCCTCTCAGAAGTGTTAACGCTCTTCAAAGAATTTAACATAACTGAAAGTTAGATCAGAAAGATAATTTGTTTATGTTTAGGTGGTTCATAGGGTGGTGAGCTTCAAAAGGATATTGAGGTCCAGAGGGCATTGTTCTATTAATTAGGAGCCCTCAAGGGACAGTTGCAGATGCCTTGCTCAATGACTGTAAGAACACTGTCCGCAGACAAGGAGAAGGCAAACCAGGCGCCATGGACTTTTAGAGAAGAATGGTTGTAACAAAACACCTCTTTTTGTATGGTCACTCCCAAGTTTTAGGAAAGATGCTTCTGGTTTTTCGACTCTGAGAGTGCACTGGGGCCTGCTAGCCAGATCTCAGTGCCAGTGCCCCGTCCTTAAAATATGTGTTTGACTGACTTATACCCAATTGGCTTAAGCTAACTCACTTGTAAATCCCGAGTATATGGTACCCATAACCTGTAAGTTTGAGGGTCACCCCAGGGATTGCAGAACTGGTTGTGCCACCCTGGGTGTGACAAATGTAAAACATGTCTCAGAGCCTGCCACTGCAGACTGGAAGAGCAGTTTTAGGCTGCTAACCCGACTTTTGCATTTAAAAGCATGGCAAAGCCCAAACCCCCCTCTGTAATATGTGTAAGTCACCCCCTATGGCAGGTCTACTGGGTCCTATGGCAGGGTGCAGCATATTTCAAGAGTGGAACATATATTTTATCGGTTTTGACAGTAGAAACGTGGAACTGTTGTTTTTACTGGGGAAGGACTTGGTAGCCCCATTCACGAGTACAGGGTTACATGCTGACCACTCAGCTGTGCTAACTCTTGAATGGTGTAACCAATGTTGATACTCCAAGGTTTCACACAACTCGTTATATTAAGCCCAACGTGATACTCCAGTTGAAATTAATGTAACTTGTTGCACTGTGAAACTTATTCAAAGTTGGCACTTTGTTGTCCAAGATCTCCTGTGCTCCTGCAGGGTTGCACACAGGGTCTGTTCCCAAGACAGCTTTTTGCCCTCCTGGGGAGATGTGCAAGGAAAGGACACAATAGAAGCCTGAGAGGGGAAGAGGTGTTACCTCCCACTGGCAGGAAGCCACATGGGTGTGAGCCCAAAAGGAGAGCTTAAAAGGAGAAGCTGCTTTTGAAGGGCAAATGTGAAACACTTGCGAGTGAGGCTGCTCTATTGATAAGGTAGACAGGCTGGCACTAGGGACAGGGAAGGGGAAGCCATTTGCCAAGCCCCCTTGGTACCCACACATCTAGATTATGCTAGTGAGCGGTGCAGGTTGGGAGAGGGGTTCTTCCATATTGAAAGTGGGCATAATGGAGCATTCTGGGATAGCCAGAAGTCACACTTTGCAGAAAGAGGTCATCTGGAGGGAGGGAACCTAGTAGACCATTGGCTACTGACCGCATCCTACTCTAAGGGCATTTTCTGGGCATAAAAACGGCACCCTTGGAACCCAGAATTCAGATCTTGTTGGACTGGAGAAGAAGACTGAAGGAGGACTGTCCTGCTGCACCAAGTAACCGGCGAAGAAAGGCTGCACCGACGTGGACGGCACCTGCTGGCTAGCAAAGGAGAAGGAACTGTGCCTGCTGTGTTCTTCTCATGGAAAAGTCATTTCCAGAGCTCAGCAGAAGCAAGAGACTCCAAGGGTCAGTTGGTTGGCCTTCTGTGCACCGCACAGTGCCACAACAGCTGAAGATGTCTGCTGGGGAGAGTTGGTAGCCCAGGTCTACGAACTGCCCCACCCCGCCACCCTGCAGCACCAAGGACCCGATGCTCAAACTTGCCCCTGCATCTGCTGGACCACTTGCCAGATTGCAGCTGGGTTGCCCAGAGGGCAAGTTACCATCCAAGAAAGGATTCCACTGTGACTGCGATACCAGGCGACTGGTAGCCTAGTAGCCACTGGACTTCTGCCAGGCTCAAGAGGACTTTGAGGCACGCCGACACCTATGGCCAGGACTGCCTCACCAAGCATGTGGTCCGAGGAGTAGTTGCAGGAAGACTCCAGTCATCATCACATTCACAGCATCTTGTATCCCTTGCATCAGGACAACTTCCACTGGAGTCTACGGCAAGGAGATAAAGTGATTGGAATCAACTGAAGATTGCTTCTTTGCTTGAGGTAACTGTTTCTGAGGGCCTTTATGGTCCCCATGACTGGCTGTCCACCAGAATTGGCCACCTAAAGTAACTCTAAGTAACTTCATTGATACTTACCAAAGCTTTCCTCAAAAAAGTTTCAGAGTCAAATTGGTTGCATCTGCCAATGCTTGTTTGCGGTTAAGTAAAAAGTGTATATTTACGGTACCTTGTAAAATCTGTATCTCTTCAACCCTCCAATGGATATTTTTTATTTTGTGTCTAAAATTCCATAACAATATAATCTATTTTTATAAATGGTGTCAGATTTCTTGGGTGTCATTTGTATTTTTTCTTTCAATTGTTTTGGTGCTGTTTAAATGCTTTACACTTGTTCCTTGGAGTAACCCTGGCTGCTCAGAGCCACATCTACCCAGGGTTGAGTAAATTAGTTCACAAAAGAAGCTTACTGATCCCGAAAGAGTTGACAAGTGTATTACACGGTGAGGTCGCACAATCACACCATATAATAAACCCTATTTCCTCACAGTGGTACTGTATAATACTTCTAAAAGCGGTATGAATGTAGCTTCCTCATTAAGTAATGGCTTCTTCACAAGTTAAACTACCAGTGCTAATATGCTCCAGATGGAAATTACTCGGGTAAAGAATCCTATGAAAATAAATGGAAATAGAAAAAATATTTTTTGGGAAACAATAGCAGTTGTAGCAAGATGCAATTAGTAAGCAAAAAATAAGTACGAGGTTCCTCTAGATGGTAAGAAAAGCGGGTAGGGGACTGGTGTGGAGAAACAAGGAGGACCACTGAGTGTATGGGAAAGAGAAAAAGGGGGGGGAAGATCCCTTTTAGGAACTAGGGCTCTCACACACCCAGCAAGCTAGGTGTCATGCTTCATCATATGAGCCTGCCCCTCGTCAGGTCGGCGCTGCAATACCTGACGGGCACCCGTCCCGGGGCTCTTTGTCGGGGATCTTTTGTTCCTGCCGGTAGGTGCAGTGGGGGTAAGGGCCCTAGTGTGTAGATGTGATGTGTGGTGAAAGTAAAATAGGTCAGTTAATCCTAAAAACCTTTATTGGGAAGGTAAACTGCCTAGTGTAAAAGAATGAGAGGGGTACAGGACTAGTACTGGTGTATCTAGTGGTAAATGCCCAGCTCTCAGGTGATCGACATGTTTCGTGCCATTGTAGTCCTATAGATCAAGGCACTTCCTCAGGATCGAATAAAACGCTATCTACACTTCAAAGGTAAGTGAATTTCTACATACCCAGGACACAGGTAGTTGACCTATGAGAAGTAAAAGAAAACATATATAGACAATATAAATATTATGTTCAAACATACTCAGTCCTCAATGTCCACCAAGCTGTTATTGCTATTAAAAGGCCCCACGGATAGTGTGCTACCCAGTGCATACTAAATGTAGTTATTCAAACACACAGTATGTGACAGAGAATGCGATACCGTGATATCTATTACCACATATCTTCTCTAAAATATTATGGTTAAAACAAAAATAGAGGCAACTAAGTGGATGCAATCGTCAGAACAAACAACTGACTCACCTGGTCTGTAAATCAAGTGTACTTGCAACGGTTAATCAGCGGTACAAGAGGACACCAATTGGGTCCTAAAACAAGAATAAATAGAAGAATACAAAAAGAAACGTGGATCTGTTAAATAAGCTGAATCCGATCAGCTAACGGAATGGTAAATGCCAGAGGGGTGCAGAAACGGACGCTTGCCGGAAAAAACAAGAGCCATCAAGGGAACCTGCCCGAGGTGTGTAGTCAGGTAAGCGGTACCCCCCAATGCCAGGCGGGTCCCCAACAGAATTCAACAACCCGGTAGAACCAGGACTGAGGAACCAACTGGCATGCAAGGATCACCACGGGGCCCGGGAGGATACACGCCATGACCCAAAGTAACACTCGGGAGCCTCGTGATCTCAGGAGGGCAGTCGATTTGCGGGGATGCAAGTACCGCCGCACACACTCACCTCTGATAGTTGTAACTAAAGCCAACTCACCGGCGAATTAACGCTCCTTGCGTTAAGACCTACCCTGCCGCCGACACCGGGATGGTAGCAGGCAGGGGGCCGGAGAAACATAAATAAGCGAGTCGCAGCCCACTTGTGGGCGGTTCCCATGACGTAGTACGGAATGCGTGAGGTCGTGAACCTAGTGACTGGTGACTCGGCTGGAATGAGTAGCACGCATGATAACTAAAGCAGCGGCCATATTAGAGTGTGAAAATGCTCCAAAGAATATATTTAAAGGAGATACTGAACTCTTAATCGAGTGTCCCTGTTGATGCTTAAAGGGACCTGACCAGGTGAAAAGTAACGAATAATAGTTCGAAACATCTATAACAAGGAATGCTACGAGAACCAACGCCTAAAATTATGGGGGCGTGCTATAAACGTGAGCATGGAACCAAAACCAGTTATGAACAACCCAAAGATTAACTGTGAGAGAGTTGTAATATACAGCATGTGGAAAAAAGCATCGGAGGATTAGCAATCTAATGATCTAAAAGACGAACAACTTGAAGGGAGTCAACCTCATAACTGCATAAGATAGAACATCCAACAAGGTGGTGATAATGCACTAACAGATGCTAATATAGTCCCAAAGTTAAATACTGATATAGACACCTATACAGATGCTCGTCATGCTAACTAGAGTTACTCCATTCAAAAATGGAAGAGTGTAATCATGGCGTAACTCGTCATAGATAAGGGTGCATGGTCTATACTGTGTAAAGGTGGGGGCCACAGTGTAGATAATTCAAGTAAGTGCACCCCACGGTATATCATCATTGAGGCCCTTAGTATGTGTGGATAATCTATACACCCATCTTTGTTCAGCTTTGAACAGTACAGTCTTGGTTACCTGTGGGTATGTTTCTAGGACTATCCAACGCAATGTTTCAGGGGCATGTTGCGTCCTCTTCCTCTGCCCCAACCTCTGTCTAAAAAAGGCCTATTGCTGTTGTTAAAGAATTGGGGTGGACCCTGATAATATTGAGGGAATTGCCAGAAAGGAGGTGGTGGACCATGGTATAGTGAGGGGTCCTGGTAAGGTGGTCCCTGGTAGTATTGATTGGGGCGTCGGTTCCTTCTAGGTGTACTGTTGACCCCACTGTTAGTACTTGAGTTGCTATCACTAGAGTCTCTCCTATCTGAGCTCTCGTCAGAGGAATAACTCGTTTTTGTGGAACACTGGGGTATTTTAAACACTGGTGACCTACAATTACCCAAACCCAGGTTCGCGTATAAAAGAACTCGTAACCTTAAGGATACCTTAATACACACCAGACCAAGGAAACACAACACCGACATCCAAAGAAATAGCCCTGTCGTCCAACTTCAGATGGACCCTGAAGAGACACACGAACTGTAACACTAAACGATGTATTTACATGTTGGTCTGTCCCTGTGGTCTCCAATACATAGGAATGACTATGCGATCAATTAAGACCCGTATAACAGAGCATAAAAGTAATATCAGGTGCCAAAGGATCACCACCAAATTGTATACACATTTTAAGGATACACAACATGCCCCTGAAACATTGCGTTGGATAGTCCTAGAAACATACCCACAGGTAACCAAGACTGTACTGTTCAAAGCTGAACAAAGATGGGTGTATAGATTATCCACACATACTAAGGGCCTCAATGATGATATACCGTGGGGTGCACTTACTTGAATTATCTACACTGTGGCCCCCACCTTTACACAGTATAGACCATGCACCCTTATCTATGACGAGTTACGCCATGATTACACTCTTCCATTTTTGAATGGAGTAACTCTAGTTAGCATGACGAGCATCTGTATAGGTGTCTATATCAGTATTTAACTTTGGGACTATATTAGCATCTGTTAGTGCATTATCACCACCTTGTTGGATGTTCTATCTTATGCAGTTATGAGGTTGACTCCCTTCAAGTTGTTCGTCTTTTAGATCATTAGATTGCTAATCCTCCGATGCTTTTTTCCACATGCTGTATATTACAACTCTCTCACAGTTAATCTTTGGGTTGTTCATAACTGGTTTTGGTTCCATGCTCACGTTTATAGCACGCCCCATAATTTTAGGCGTTGGTTCTCGTAGCATTCCTTGTTATAGATGTTTCGAACTATTATTCGTTACTTTTCACCTGGTCAGATCCCTTTAAGCATCAACAGGGACACTCGATTAAGAGTTCAGTATCTCCTTTAAATATATTCTTTGGAGCATTTTCACACTCTAATATGGCTGCTGCTTTAGTTATCATGCGTGCTACTCATTCCAGCCGAGTCACCAGTCACTAGGTTCACGACCTCACGCATTCCGTACTACGTCATGGGAACCGCCCACAAGTGGGCTGCGACTCGCTTATTTATGTTTCTCCGGCCCCCTGCCTGCTACCATCCCGGTGTCGGCGGCAGGGTAGGTCTTAACGCAAGGAGCGTTAACTCGCCGGTGAGTTGGCTTTAGTTACAACTATCAGAGGTGAGTGTGTGCGGCGGTACTTGCATCCCCGCAAATCGACTGCCCTCCTGAGATCACGAGGCTCCCGAGTGTTACTCGGGTCATGGCGTGTATCCTCCCGGGCCCCGTGGTGATCCTTGCATGCCAGTTGGTTCCTCAGTCCTGGTTCTACCGGGTTGTTGAATTCTGTTGGGGACCCGCCTGGCATTGGGGGTACCGCTTACCTGACTACACACCTCGGGCAGGTTCCCTTGATGGCTCTTGTTTTTCCGGCAAGCGTCCGTTTCTGCACCCCTCTGGCATTTACCATTCCGTTAGCTGATCGGATTCAGCTTATTTAACAGATCCACGTTTCTTTTTGTATTCTTCTATTTATTCTTGTTTTAGGACCCAATTGGTGTCCTCTTGTACCGCTGATTAACCGTTGCAAGTACACTTGATTTACAGACCAGGTGAGTCAGTTGTTTGTTCTGACGATTGCATCCACTTAGTTGCCTCTATTTTTGTTTTAACCATAATATTTTAGAGAAGATATGTGGTAATAGATATCACGGTATCGCATTCTCTGTCACATACTGTGTGTTTGAGTAACTACATTTAGTATGCACTGGGTAGCACACTATCCGTGGGGCCTTTTAATAGCAATAACAGCTTGGTGGACATTGAGGACTGAGTATGTTTGAACATAATATTTATATTGTCTATATATGTTTTCTTTTACTTCTCATAGGTCAACTACCTGTGTCCTGGGTATGTAGAAATTCACTTACCTTTGAAGTGTAGATAGCGTTTTATTCGATCCTGAGGAAGTGCCTTGATCTATAGGACTACAATGGCACGAAACATGTCGATCACCTGAGAGCTGGGCATTTACCACTAGATACACCAGTACTAGTCCTGTACCCCTCTCATTCTTTTACACTAGGCAGTTTACCTTCCCAATAAAGGTTTTTAGGATTAACTGACCTATTTTACTTTCACCACACATCACATCTACACACTAGGGCCCTTACCCCCACTGCACCTACCGGCAGGAACAAAAGATCCCCGACAAAGAGCCCCGGGACGGGTGCCCGTCAGGTATTGCAGCGCCGACCTGACGAGGGGCAGGCTCATATGATGAAGCATGACACCTAGCTTGCTGGGTGTGTGAGAGCCCTAGTTCCTAAAAGGGATCTTCCCCCCTTTTCTCTTTCCCATACACTCAGTGGTCCTCCTTGTTTCTCCACACCAGTCCCCTACCCGCTTTTCTTACCATCTAGAGGAACCTCGTACTTATTTTTTGCTTACTAGTCCTTGTGGGGCATGTACGTTGGACCTCGTTAAATATGCCCTTAGTCCCTCTCTTTGTTGAATAGCAAGATGCAATTCCCATAAAAAATATCATATAGAAAGCACAGTACACAAATAGTGCAAAATCTGTAGAGGCTGCTACCGGATGGGGGTGGTGGGGCGGGGGGGGGTGGGGAGGGGAATTAAGAAAAAAAAACACTTAACTTGGAACGGCCGGCCGCCGCCGCCTCCCCTGCGTCCTCTTCCTTTTTCCTTTCTCCAATCCGCAAGCAGCGGGAAGCACCCAGGCACACAGGCTCAGCTGACCCAATCACAACGCTGCAATGGAGCGTTGTGATTGGTCTGAGCGCCGTGGTTTGGCGCTCCGACGGGAACAGGGAGCCTGTACATGTTCCCCACCAGGCTGTGCATTACAGCCTGGTGGGGAACATGCAAAGTGCGTATAAACTGGTCGGCACAAGAGGGCCGACCAAACAGTTCATGCGCACTTAGGGAGTGCAAACCACTCCTCCTCCTGCTCTGGCCAGCCCTGCTCCGCCCCACATTGAACAAGGCCACTGACTGCATGTAATAGGGAAAAAAATGATAATAAGGATACGTTATTGTCATTTTATTTTTCCTATTTTGAGCAGTGGGGCAACGCTCCTCTGCCTTAGCGGAGGAGCCGCCACTGTGCAAAATATCAAAAGGTAATTACAAAAGGTTTTCAAAACATTTGGGTCTGTGACTCACTAGTACATATTAACTGCCCAAAATGCCCCTATAAATATGTAAACACAGAAAAGGTACAACAGCTACCTCCCTTGTTTCTGCTAATGTCCCCAATTTATTTAATGTGCTTCGATGGAGAGTGAAGTAATTGTGGTGTCTTAAGGGAGCCACTTTTTAAAAAAATTTGTTTTGGTTATGTTCTTGAGCGTTTTAAATAAGCACAGATCTTGTACATTGTATCATAATGGACCGACGTGGGAGACCAAAGTCTTCTAAGGTATTTCCCTCTCTCATTGACTCTATCAGGTTCTCCCAAGCCCTAGCGAAGTCTAGTGTCTCTGCCTTTTTAGCATCTCTGAGGAGAGAGCCACCCTCCCGCTCTGCCCAGCGGGGGAGATCAGCTTTCTATCTCTCTACACGTGGTTTAGTGGGCAATTTCCAGTGCATCGTTACGTAGCGTTTGGCGAATATCCGCTCTAGCCTGGCCAGCTTCTTCCTTGCCAAGCGGGGATAAAGCCCTACTATACAAGTCACAGGGGATAAAGCAATATTGCGACGCATGATGTAGCTCAGGCAGTGTAGTACTTCTGGCCAATAGGAAGTCAGTAGTGGGCACTCTCATATCATGTGTAACATCCCGCTCCCTCCTTATGACATCTGGGACATGCATGTGAGGTATGACGAAAAAAGATATTAAGGCTACTGGCCATGAGTTATGCATGTTGGACCACATAGCAGTAGTTCAGTTTAAACCATGCATTGCTGGATACCGTTGAGACGGCCTCTAGGATTTTAGTCCAATCCCCTTCAGAGATGGGGTTACCCAAGTCTGCCTCCCATTTTGTCTTTGAGAGGAATGAATTCACCCGCTCTCAGTGCTTGATTTGTTTTATAGTACTGTTCGGGTGGGCATTTTAAGACAAATTTGGGGGCCTTACGATTGCTATATCAGAACGCAGTCAGGAGTGGGGTGTTAAGCCACTCCGACTAGTAAGTGCTGTTCTGGCTGCCATTGCAGGTTAGCGGTCTAGCTTCTATGACAAGAAGAGATAAAAACGAGGACGCTGCGCAGAGGTAATAGACTTGCTGCCACTCGATTGACATACTAGACACTTTATAGAACTGCTGATACATTGTGTAGGAAAGTAGGATCTGCTTTCATGGTTACCCCCACTTTTTGCTGGTGTCATTTTGTTTTTTTGACTAGTCTGACTGGGATCCTGCTAATCAGGACCCCAGTCACTGTGCTCTCTCGCTAAATTGGACTATGGTAAGTACTTTGGTACCTTCCAAATTGGCTACTTGTGTACCCTTCTAAGTCCCTAGTATGTTGTACTGAGGTACCCAGGGCATAGGTACACCAGGGGTACCCCATGGGCTGCAGCATGTATTGTGCCACCCATGGGAGCCCACTCAAACTGTGACTACAGGCCTGCCATTGCAGCCTGTGTGAGCTGGTGCTAGCACCACTCACAACAGATATGAGTTTCCTTATATCTGAGGTCACTGCACTTAAAACCTATAAGTCACCCCTAAGGTAGGCCTTTCAATCCTGAAGGTAGGCTGCTTAGTTATAAGTGTGAGGGTGCCCTGCATGAGCAGGACACCCCTTACAAACCCGGAAGTCGATTCTCCAGGCTTTGTAACTATAAATTGGCTGCAACAAAACCGGTCATGTTTGATATCAAACATGTTGGAATCCTACCTCAACACCGATTCCAGTGTTGGATGTAGGATCCCATGTACTGGGGGGGGTCCCCTAGGGAGCCCTCCCTGTATCCCCGGTACCGGCTTTTCAGGGTCCTACAGCAAGCTAGTGCTGCTCGCAACCACAGACACAATTCTGCCCTCATGTTGCTGAGCCCAGCTCGAGCAATGGAAGGTAGGACAATAGGTTTCCTGTCAAAGGGAGGGGCGACAGGGCTTAGTGTACTGGGCTGGGGTGGGGGCTATTGCCAGCACCAGCAGACTGCTTTGAAGGGCACATTTGGTTCCCTCCTTGCATACTCCAGTTGAAACCAGTTCAGGGAGACGTTGGCTCCCGCTCTGGCGCGAAACTGGACAAAGGACATGGGAGGATCCTCCCCTCGGTCCAGCCCCTCCTCTGGGAGCAACCCCTAACTCGTCCCAACCCTTTCCTTTGGGTACTTAAGGGCTCGCCTGTGGGTGGCTCTTCAGATTCTTGGAGGGACAAGATTCTGATCCGAAACCACTTATACTTCTACCGTCTGGGCTCTTTGGACATCGTTGGACTTGGCTTTGTGAACCGAAACTGCAACTGGAAAGACTGCTCCTGGTCTCGTCATCCTGCCAGTCTTCTGCGTTGTCTGTGCCTGTGCTTCATCCATGTTCTTCTCCAGGCCTGTGGGCATCAAAGACAATGAAGGACTCTCCCTTGGAGTGAAGGTATCACTCCTCTGCATCTGCAGGCACCGCAACTAAGCTGACCGGTCTGCTGCTCCTGCCGTCCTCCGGACTTCAAAAGGCCCAGCCACACAGGTGGTGGTTCTGCAACTCCCTCGAGGACTGAACTGTCTTCTCAGCGAGTTTGAGGCCAGTTTCCCTCGTCAGAACCAATGGAACAGCACCCCTGTGCACAGTGTTGACTTGCCGTTACCAAGGCTTGTTGATGCTCTTCCCCAGAGATCTTCAGGCTCCAAGAAGCTCTAGCCTCCAGCATCTCTTCCTGCCAAGATCTTCATCCTCACCACATCCTCTACACCGTGGGCCTGCATCTTTGGTGAGCTGCTCGAGGTCCTCTTGCGACTCCTGTGTCTTCGGCCGGTGGGTCCTCTTGAGGGTCTTGTCTCCAGTGGGCTCCCCTGCTTGCTCTGGGCCTGCTCTGACTCTCCTGCACTTGGTGAGTCCATTGGACCTTGCTGGTCCCAACACTGCACCTTCGTCGTTTTCCAGGTCTGTTGCTGCTGCCAAGGCTTTTTGGTGCTCCTGCCGGACACAGATCCCCTGGTTCTAGACTTCCCACATGGGACAGCTCGTGAATGGCTCCTGGTCTTCCACAGCGTCACCTGGTCCTCACAGCTGCAGGACAAGGTCACCGTCAACCCTCCTGCATCTTCCGTCATTGGTGGTCATTGTTCTTCCGTGCCTCCTGGTCACTCCCGAGTGGCATAGACTCTATCCCCTCTGCTTGCAGGTACTCCTCTTCTAGAATCCACCCGTGGATTCCAGCAGACTCTTTCACCTTCTTCGCCAGCGGCATCTTCACTGAAGTCCTCCATTGTGGTCTACGGCGGTTTCCGAAGTCACGGTGCACCTATGCACCCAGCTTCCCTGGTGTAGGCATCCTGGTTCCTGGGGCATCCACGGGTGGGGTGACTCTCCAACCTTCCATCTTCCACAGGGTTTCTTTAGAGTCCTCTGGGAAGGGCACTTCTTCTGCAAAACTGCAACCACGACTTCCCCACTGACTTGCATTGAGTACACAGCTGGGTTTCCACTCTGCACACGGCCTCCACGGGGTTCCTGGGTACTTACCTTGGGTGGTTCCTTGGGTCCCCAGCTCTTCTAAGTCTTCTGGGTCAAGTCTCTACTTTGGTCGCAGTTCGCATTCCACTTTATTAGTATATGGTTTTGTTTCCCCCTGGAGACCACTGTGCATTTCTGCTACTTACCTGTTCTCCTTTTGAAATATTGTGTGTATTGTGTTTATATCTCCGGGTAGGAGATATACCAATATGTTAGTGAGTGTGCATAATAAATATTACTATTTTTATAACTACACTGTACGGTTCTTTTTCATTTAACCTACACTACATGATTAGTACTGGTGAAACAAGCTGCTTAACGCTTCTTCTGGACTAAGCCTGAAAGCGGCTCTCCAGAGCTACCACTTAGAGAGCTTTCTAAGGTTGTCTTAGACCACCAAAATCACCATATGGGTTGTCTGGATTAGTGCAGGGTGCTTCACTTATATAAGTGTACACCATATACTAAGGCAGCCTCCTACACATTATATGAAATCTATTGCCATTATTTGCACAAATTACTTGCTCCTAGAACTGAGAGGACTTTTTTGAAAAACTGAGTTGAATTGAAATCTATTTTTAAATTTCATTGCATTTTACTTTTGTTTCATAGTACTGTTCAAAGGGCATTTTAAGACGTATTTGGGGGCATTACAATTGCTAGATTAGAACGCAGTCTGCAATGTGGTGTTATGTCATGCTAACCAGAAAGTGCTGTTCTGCTGTCATTGCAGGTTAGCGGTCTAGCTTCTATGACAGACAGGGATAAAAACGAAGGCGCTGCGCAACTGTGCAGTGGACGCGCGCATTGGGTGCACTGCTAGTGCACCAAAGGCAAGCCCATCTGTGCTTAAATGGGGCCAGGAACCCTGCTCGTCTCAGCTCAGAGAAACAGGCATGACTAAATAATTCTCGAGAGTTTTTACTAACATTAGGCAGACCCCTTAAACACACCTTGGCCCAATGTCTGTTTGGTACACCTGGACACCTAGAAGGCCCTTTTTCTTGCCTTAATTGCAAGTGGGTAGGCTGGCCCTACAAGGAGCCTCCCACTAATATTTCTATCATTACCAATAATAATGTAGGACTAACCCTAAACTGTTTGCACTTTAATACCAGATCTCTACCCAAACACTGTATAGAGATTTGGGACATAATCAACGATTCTAACCCAGACCTGGTTTTTATTACAGAAACCTGGATCAATGATTAGACCTTAACCAAAATTATGGTCTCAATGCCCTGGGTCTATAACATTTTTGAAATGTCATAGAATGGCTGTCCGGGAGGCGGCACCGGCATCATCTTTAAAGATAGATATGCATGTTCTACCGAACTAAGCTCCTCCACAGCAGACTGCGAAATCTTAGCTTTGCAACTCTCCTATAAAGAACGGAGGCTGCTTGGAGGTACGTTACTTTACAGAGTGCCCCCCCCCCCCGGGCTATACCTCCCACATAGCTGCCAATCTCCTTTCTTGGCTGTCCCCATTAATCTTAAAACATGAGGAGTATCTAGTGATTGTGGACTTTAACCTACATTTTGAAAATCTAGTGGATCCGCTTTGCAGACTAATCTCCAGCTCAAACAATGGATCTCTGGTCCAACCCATGATGCAGGCCACACATTAGACGTACTATTTTCAAACATCCAAACCACCAAAATGCATGACATCAATCCCTTACTTTGGTCGCACCACTCACTATTAGTATCTCTCTTTCATTTCCATTAAGCCAAAAAGGTCACATGGACAGGTCTCCCTCCCCCCTTAGAGAGCTTGGGGCAAAATAAATGTTGATTCTTTTTTAAACCAATTTGCCCCTCCAGTGTGGGATCAGGAGATATCACTTGATGCATATTTAGAAAATGTCAATACCACCATTACAAACTCCTTGGATAACTGCGCCCCATTAAAAGCAAACAAATCACTGAGATGTTTGCCATCAGAAAAACGGTACTCTAGAATTAAGAACAAAGAAAAAGGAAATGTAAATCATTGGAGCAAGCTTGGAGGCCCTCCAAATGCATAAAGGATTGTCAAGAAAATAAGCAAGAATCGAATAACTATCACCGAGTACTTAAAAGAGCAAAGAAAGACTACTTAATTAAGACGCTTGAAGAAAACTTTAGTTCGTCTAGATAACTATTTAAAATGAAAAAATAGGGGCGTGGCCAAGATGGCGGACTGAGAGGTCGCTTGTCCCGGAGGCTCCCTGCTCCCGGTCTACTCGCCCGGCTATAACCTAGCATTTGGCCCGAGTGACGAGCGGCTCACAGTGAGAAAGAGCGGGGGAGTGTGGCGGCAGTCTCCGCAGAGCAACAGGAGACGATTCGAGCCTCCCCGAGGGCAAAAACGACGGAGGTGAGCGGGCGGACTCGACGCGAGAAAATGGCGCCCGGACCGGAGGATCGATAGTGCGGGGACGCCGGCATCGGCGGGAGAGACCCCGAGCAGCGGAGCCACAGAGACGACCCATCGGGACCAACAGCAAACCCTAGGTGCCCGGAGGTGCGGTGGTGCTGGGAGCGGAGCGCCGGCGGACTGAGAGCCCGTCAGCGTCCCACCACGACCGCGAAAGGGATCGGATTCCCCAGGCTGAGCGGGGCCTGTCATCGGCCTGTCACCGCTGCAACGGGACGGGGAGCAGCGCCGCTTCGAGAGGGGCCCACGCTGACGAGACGACGGAAGAGGTGAGGAGGGAATGGGGTGATCCGCGCCCCGGGGCTCCAACAGGCTCGGAACATCCGAGGGGCCTGGAGTGCGTGGGAGGAGACGACTACGAGAGCGCACAGGCCCGTCGAGCACCAGGTCGGGCGCTGTGGGCCCGAACAAGGGGACTGCGGAGAGGGGGATCGTGACTCCCGCACCTGTTGTCGCCGGAAGGGAGCAAGTCCACAAGAGGGACATCAAAAGGACCAGGCATAGTAGGGGCCCGCACCAGTGAGCTAGGGAGAGAGAATCCAGGGACCCCCGGACGGTACACAGAGCGCCGAGGCCTGAGATCTGAGAGGCCACAACGCACACAGGGAGCGGTGGCAGAGACAAGACAAGCCTAGAGCACCTTACCACGGAGGGGGCCACTACGCGAAGAAGGCGAGCGGTGGGGGGGGGGTGTAGAGATCAGAAACGAGCCCCCGGCACCGGGTTAAAAGAGACAACCAATTCCTCCGTGAGCAGGCCCCACACTTACGCAGAGTGGAAGTAGGGAGGACCCCAAGGGGGAATACCGCTAACAGGTCAGGACGGTGGCCGCTGCGGCCCCCAGGGGGCACAACATAGACGGAGCGTGACAGAAGGCCTTAGACCAGATTTGGAACGCGATTGACTCCTGTGGGGAGAAAGGAGAGGCCTCGTGTGCACTCCCGTCATTAGGATAGCTGAGAGAGTCTGAGTCTGTGTCCGACTATAGAGCGACGCGGGGGAAAGTGGAGAGGCGGAGAGGAGAACAGAGGAGCCAACACTCGGCTAGCTCAGTCGGCTGGCGGAGAGGAGGGGACCTAGCCGGCAACAGCCGCCACGAGGACGGCTCGGGAGCGAGGGGGGCCTACTGGGGGAGGCTGCACGCCGTCGGTCGCCGTGGGGACCCCCCTGCCCGTCTCCCGTACGGGGCTCGAGTGACAGAGGCGACTTGAGCTCCCCACCTGTTGGCAGGCCCAGCAATGTCCTCGGTGAGGAAGAGAGGGGAGAGATCTCTGAAGGAAATGCTAACCAGAGGACCCCTGCCTACGGACAAAGGTAACAGAACATCTCCTCCCCAGAAAACTCAACCAGACCCGGAAGACGGGGAGGTCCCCATCACCCGCTCCTTCTTGGAGTCGCTTTTCAACGTCCTTCGAGACGACTTCCAGACCCTTAAGAGTGAAGTGGCGGAGGAGGTCCCCGAGATTCGCCGAGATGTTGACGCAATAGGTGAAAGAGTAGCGGCAATAGAGGAAAAAGACATCACCAAAGGGGAAGAAGTCGAGCAACTCCAACAAGAGGTGATCCGCCTGCGAGATCAACAACTGGATCTCCAGGCACACGCCGAGGACCTCGAAAACCGCTCACGAAGAAACAACATCCGCGTCAGGGGAGTCCCTTTGAAAACGGAAGGATCAGATGTGAACCAGTACCTCCAAGGCTTGTTTAGAGACATACTAGGGGAGCCTCAAGACTTTCCTATCCGCATAGACAGAGCACACCGAGTTGGTCTGGCGAGACGGGCCCCTGCTCCTCCGCCAGACATCCTTGCCTTCCTACCGGATTTTCCTCTCAAAGAAAGAATACTGCGGGAGGCACGGTCGAAACAACCTCTACAATATCAGGGACTTTCCATTGCCCTATACCAGGACCTCGCCGCTAGTACGCTACAAAAAGGAGAGACTTTAGGGAAGTGACTACCCACCTAAGAACACAAGGAGTGGCGTACTCATGGGGACATCCTTTCCGCCTTATCTTTAAAATGAACGGCAAACTGCACCAACTCCGATCCTTCCGGGAAGCATGTAAGATCCTGGGCTTGGAACAAAGAACCACGGAAGAGTCACCCAGTCGCACACAGAATCTGCCGAGGAATGAGTGGCGGACAGTGGGGGCAAACGCTCCCCCAATACAGAACTACGTCCAAGCTCAGACACAATGGCGCAAGAGAGACTGCTGGCGCTAGAAACGGTACAGAAAGAAACCGCGCCGACGACCCCACCATGACTGTACCAGAGGGACCACTTAGCATTGGTATTGCAATAGCCGGGGGGGCTCGGGGCGGGGGCCCGGGACACTTGGTCCACACACTTACCCCGATTCTTTACTTACCACATGCCCAGGGTTTCGTACGAAGGGCAATGGACAATGAGGGGACTCTGGGGTTTACAAGTTGGGGTTAGGGAGGGTAGAAGAGGTCAGGGTGGGGGAGGGGGTGACAGAGTTTTTATTCGTTACCAGGTTGGGGGGACGAGGGAGTTGGGAAAGGGGCGGGGGAACCGGTGTGCTGCCTACGGGGGGGATACATATGAGATACATATCCGTCTGTGCAGGGTATCGCGAACACAGGAGGGGGCTTGGAGGACATAAGAGGTGGTTTCCACCAGTCATAGCTGTTGACCACATGACTACCCTATGTCAAGGTCCGCTTTGCAGATACTAACTCTTAATGTGCGGGGACTGAACAATCCCATTAAAAGAAGAGCAGTATTATCCTATTTAGAGAACTCGGGGGCGTCGGTGTGCCTCTTGCAGGAGACACATCTCCTCTCCAAGGATTGGCACCGCATGAAAACCCGAGCCTTTCCCCACCAATTCTACTCATCTACTTCAGATAAGAAAGCGGGGGTGGCCATTCTGATATCTAAATCATTCCCGGGAACGATAGGGGACAAAGTGGCAGAAGTGAAAGGCCGGTTACTAGCTTACACACTTTGGGTGGGAGGTGCCCCTCTGGTGGTGGGCTCGGTCTATGCCCCGAACTCGGGACAAGAACAATTTTTGAAAATGGCACTATCCGAGGTCTTATGTTCGCAGGAACGGAAAGTGGTCATAGGAGGGGACCTGAATCTGGTCATGGACGCTGAGAAAGATAGATCGGGGCAACGATATGGCCAAACAGGGGCAATTTCTAAGGCAGGAAAGGACTGGCTAAAGGATAGGGGTCTCCTGGACTTCTGGAGGGTGACTCACCCCCATCTCACACAATTTTCCTATTACTCCCATGCACACCATACATACGCTAGGCTAGACCACTTCATAGGGACCACAGAAGTACATACAATGGTGGACACAGTAAATATCACACCAGCAGCACTCTCGGACCATGACGCAGTGGTAATGATTCTCTCTATCCCCTCAGTTAAGCGACCTCCAGGGAGGTGGAGACTCCGAGAAAATTTGCTTTCCAGAGCAGGGGTGTCCCAACAACTACAACAATGCATCTCTAATTACCTCGCGATAAATGACTCCCCAGACACGCCTCTTTCAGCACTCTGGGGGGCATTGAAGGCCGTGGTGAGAGGCGAACTAATCGCTATCTCTGCCGCCGAAACCAAAGAACGCAAAGAAAAACGGGAACTCCTTACAGAGAAAGTGTTAGAACTGGAACGCATACACCAGTGGCTAGGCGCGCCGCGGATATGGCGTCAACTAAAAGCAGCACGAGCACAGCTAGGATCATTAGACCTTGACAGAGCCGAATACGCGGCCCTTCGACTGAAGCACTTATACTATGTGGGGGGCGACAAAACGGGACGACTCTTAGCTAGTAAGTTCAGGGCCCGAGTCCAACGGGCCAAAATACAAACGCTCCGGAATGATGATGGGGAACCGGTTGAGGGAGATGAGAAGATTGCTGCGGTCCTCCGGGACTTTTACTCCACGCTCTACGGGGAAACCTCACAGCTAGGTGGTGATGGGGCCACATACCTCCAGGGGGCAGCCACGCCGGCGCTGGACGCCGCGGGAGCTAAAGCACTAGACGCGCCCATTACGATAGAGGAGGTGATTGGAGCCATTTCCCGTCTTAAACCCTTGAAGTCGCCGGGCCCTGACGGGTTCTCGGCGGGATTTTATAAGGCCCTATGCCCACTTCTAGCCCCGATTCTCACGCGGCTTTTTAATTCCTTCCAGGGACCTGGGACTATACCTAGGGACATGCTGACGGCAGACATCGTAGTCATCCCTAAACCAGGGAAAGACGCAACCCAATGTAGTTCTTACCGCCCAATTTCCCTCCTCAATCTCGATCTGAAGTTGTTCACGGGGATCCTAGCAGCTCGATTAGGCCCGCGACTGCCCGGAATCATTGAACCGGACCAGTCGGGTTTCATCTCCAATCGTCAAAGCAGTGACAACACTAAACGAATACTGCATTTGATAGATAAGGCCCATCGCACTACCATGAACGCCCTACTGCTATCGGTCAACGCAGAAAAAGCGTTCGACAGAGTCAGTTGGGACTTCCTAGATAAAACCTTAGCTCATTTCGGCGTGGGGGATCGATTCCGAACATGGGTAGCGAGTTGCTACTACAAGCCCGCGGCAGTAATTAGGGTAAATGGCGTGACCTCCCGACCCTTCGAGATACAGAGAGGTACGAGACGGGGATGCCCTCTGTCACCCCTTCTTTTCGCCCTATACGTAGAACCTCTAGCGCAACGAATCCGAAACAACCCTGATATTTTAGGTATCCCTTTCGGGGGGGGAACAGCATACCGTGAGCCTATATGCCGATGATATCCTGGCAACTTTGGAGTCCCCTGAACGCTCAGTCCCAGCCTTCTTGCAAGAACTGACCGCCTTCGGTCAAGTGTCCGGCTTCAAGATGAACGTACAGAAATCCATGGTTTTACATTTAGGGAGTGGGGCAGAACAGCGGGAGGAAGAGCGCCCACAATATGGTGAGTTGCAGTCTCGTGACTCAATTACTTACCTGGGGATAGAACTCGCTCCCTCTGTGGCGCGCACGGTCACACAGAACTATACTAAACTCCTCGCCCAAATTCAGAAAGATCTTAGACAATGGCAAAAACATTCTTTATCATTACTAGGCCGCATAGCCGCTATCAAAATGAATATCTTGCCCAAAGCTCTCTACATCTTTCAGACCATACAGGCCTGGCCCCCACCGGGGACCCTACACAAACTCCAGAGCGCGGTGCAACAATTCATTTGGGCTGGGGCCCGCCCGCGCATGCGTAGGGATCTTTCACACCGACCCCCAGATGAGGGAGGATTGGGTATCCCAAATTTCTTAGAATATTTCAGAGCGGTGCAACTTCGACACTTAGTGGAGTGGAGCATACCCGAGTCCGAAAAAAGATGGCTGTTCCAGGACCGAGCACTGGCGAAGCTCTCCTTGTGGAAGGTGCCTTTCCTCAAACGGTCAGATAGACCACCAAATCTCAGGGGCTCCCCAGTCACCAATACGCTGCTAAGAGTCTGGGACTCGGTGGCGGTCAAACGCGGATTCACATCCTTTCCCTCACCAATGACTCCCATATTCGATAACCCGGAGTTTTTACCAGGGCTTGAAGAACGAGCGTTTCCGCAATGGCGAACCACGGAATGCAGGTCGGCGGGACACCTCTTCGATCTGGAGGGGTTTCTGCCGCTTGCGGAATTACAACAACTCTATACAATTTCCGCCCCGCAACGCTACCAATACTTTCAAATCCGCCACTGGCTCCTCCATCCCGAGGTGAGACCGCTAGTCCACAGGAAGCTCACCACGTATGAGAGATGGTTATTAACCAAAGATTCGGATAAAAAGATGATCTCTGACTTATATAACATGTTGCGTTCACCAGTTCCCTCCTTACCCTCTGCGGGACAGAGGCGATGGATGCGGGAACTCGGCAGGGACTTAACGGCGAAGGAGTGGCAAGCGATATATTTTCGGGCTAACCACACAGCCCGCAATACAGCTAGCAGAGAAGCGGCGGTCAAAGTGGTTACCTACTGGTACCTAACACCGGCCAGACTACACAAAGGGAACCCTGATCGAAGCCCGACTTGTTGGAGGGGTTGTGACGTAGAGGGCACACTGACGCACCTATTATGGGACTGTAAAGAAGTGACTGACTACTGGGGTGCCATCTTAGATGACATAGATAAGCAATTCGAGACTGAAATTCCCCGCATACACGTTACTGGGGTTGCCCAATCCACTCACTTACCCCCTGAAGTCGATTAGGGGCAAACAGATGGGTCTGGCGATGGGGGCAGCTGTTCAACACATTCTCTCATTATGGCGGACACAGACCCGACCAACACACACAGGTTGGCTACATAAACTTTGGTACCTTATAGGTATGGAGCGGATCCAAGCCACCCTGACGAACTCTACAGATACTTTCCGCACTATCTGGCGTCCACTGCTGTCCCTGTTAGAACTTGAAATGACTGAACTAACATGCCCTAAATACCTCCGTATCCTAAGGCTCACCGAAAGGGGACATACCGACGAGCCATCTTAACCTGCTCACTAGTACAAGACTCCCACCTCAGGTTCCTCAGAATCACTTATTCAGCACACCGGTTCGGGGAGGGGGGAAGGGGGGCTAGGGAAGGGGGAGGGGGTCAGGGAGTTTCTTTCGTTTGTTGTTGATTCACACATCAGTATCATATATTGCGGACTGCAGACACCCCAGGCAACACCCCCCATGAGTCTACCTCCACGCTCGGCCAGAACCGGCTTCAAGATGATGCATTTATATGTCTCTGGATGTGACGAAAATGGGAGGGAGGACGATCATATACGTATCTTATGGGTTTGTCTGTTGTAACTAAAGCTACATCATTATTTTGATATGTCTGAAAACAATAAAAAACAGAGTTAAACCATAAAATGAAAAAATAACTCTCTCAGCCTGTCCATCACAGATTATCACACCCTCAGCTATCCATTGTGAAGAAATAGGTAATTTCTTCATCAAAAAAATTGACAAAATGTACTCAACCTTTGACACACAACTCCACTTAGACGAGTTCCCTTGCGAACAATTTGGCCCCCTTCCACCCCCTGATTCCCCCCCCTTGCCCCCCACCCCCCGGCTACAGTAGCTGGCGCACGCCTAGGGAATTTCGCAAATATCTCTGTAGAACAAGTCGAAAAATTATGACGAAAGTCTGGATCCCCTTTTGATCCCAGTCCTCACTTCATTTTTTCTTGCTTGGCTCCCATACTTAGCCCCTACTTGACCCAAATCTTCAATCTCTCTCTGTCAAATGCAGAGTATCCTGATGCTTGAAAGCAAGCTTTAATACTTCCCTTGGTTTAAAAAATTTGGGATAGAGGTTTCCATCCTATCCAATTATCAACCTATTTCATTGCTGCCCTATATGTCTAAAATTCTGGAAAGACTAGTCAACACCCAGCTAATTACCTTTCTTAAAAATAACAACCTGTTTGATCCATCACAGACAGGCTTCAGAACCAATAACAGCACAAATTCCACTCTCCTTGCTGTGCTAGATAATATCAGATTAGACGTGGATCAGGGCAAGGCTGTTGACCTGATTCTACTTAATCTTTCAGCAGAATTTGATACAGTTTCCCATAGCTTGCTGATAAAAAAAACATCATGAGATAGGGGTTCAACCCATTGCCCTACAATGGTTTGGCTCCTTTTTAAGTAAGAGAACCCAATCTGTTAATTTAGATACCTTTAGGTCTCTTCCCCGCGTACCTAAATGTGGGGTCCCTCAGGGCTACTACTTGAGCCCAATACTTTTCAATGTGTATGTCTCATCTCTCGTGAAAATTGTCAGAAAATGGGGCTTTGAGATCTGCTCATTTGCTGACGACACCCAGCTGGTATTCTTGATAAGAGAAAAACACCATGAAACCAGGAAAAACCTTACCAGCTGTCTCAATGAGGTAGCAAGTTGGATAACAGCACAGTGTTTGAAACTGAATGGTGATAAATGGAGATCCTACTTTTTGGCAGTGCCCATCAGTTTGGGACTCCTTTTGGTGGCCGGCTTTGCTGGGCTCAGCCGCTGAGCCAAAAAAATTGGCAAAAAAACCTTGGTGTCTTCATGGACGACTCTTCATACATGCAGGAGCAAGTCAATGCCAAGTGTCGCAAATGCTTTGGCTTACTTAAGCTCCTAACAAAACTCTTCCACTGGATTCCTGTTGACTGGCGAAGAACCATAGCCCACGCACTAATCACAAGTAGATTGGACTACGGGAATGCACTTTATGTGGGAACGGCAGACTATCTCTTCACTCGTCTTCAGGTGACTCAAAATGCGGCAGCCAGGCTTATCTGTAACAAAGACAGATTTAGCTCAGCATGTCTAAAAACCCTTCACTGGGTACCAATGCACAAAAGAGCAAAATTTAAAATTCTCTGCCACTCACATAAAGCCCTCTATGAATCTGGCCCAGCAATACCACGTTCAAAGTTGGAATTTTATAAACCAGCATGAAATCTGACATCTGAACTTAGCACTTGCCAAAACTAAGCTCATCAAATAAGTAAGAACTGGTGGTCTATCTTCTTCCCGTCTAGCAGCAGCCCATTGGAACTTACTACCTCTGGACCTCCATCTCACAGACAATCATATTAAGTTTAGAAAAAACCTAAAAACCTGGCTTTTCTCATACTAACTATAATGTAATAAATGGGCCTTCACCAGAAGAATCCCAGCCTTAGCCATTTGAGATCACAGCAATTCAGTGTCGTGATATCCCCTAGGGGATGAGTGTTTGCACTTTATAAATACTGTAAATAAGTAAATAAATAATAGTGGTTCTCCTTTATAGAACAGGGAGCCAAAGGTTTCAATCCCCAGGTTTACCCACCCTTGCAGCCGCTCCCAGTTATCCCCATGTGTGAGAGTAGTCAAGAATTGCAGTGGAAGGGTCGGTGAGTATAGTGTGGATATATGTGTTTTCTATAGATACCTAATGCAGCAGTGCTGAACCAATTTCAGATCATTGTTATTGCCTTTGGTAGTTCATTTAGGGTCCAGGAGGAGAGACATCAGTAGGTCCATGGTCAGGGTGTCGGGTGAAGTGACCCAACCACCGATTTGTACACCCTGTTGCCTTTGGAAGAACCACTGCTGCTGGGCCGCTTGATAGTAAGTTTCAAAATCCGGGGCCCTCAGGCCTCCGTCGGGCAGAGTAATTTAGACAGTGCCACTGTCTACTGCACATAACCTATATCAGATCTACCAGAATAGTGTTCAGTTCTTTAATCTTGCTTTTGGAGGCAATCACTGGAAGTGTTTCAAAATAGTATAGTAGGTTTTCTAAGGATACCAGTTTTCGATTTATATCCTACTGATAAGCGTGATTGGGACTGTTTTCCAAAAGGCGACAGTGGCCGGTAGGACTGTGGTAGCCGCGCCAATGTTCCCTTCAAGGATGTTGGGGCTGTCCCTGAATATGCAAACTCCCAGGTATTTTGCTGATGTCAACTCCCAGTGCATTCAGTGTGTGTCTGGGATATCATCGGAGATAGCCCAGATGGGGGAGAAGCTCGTATTAACCAGCTTATGGTCAACCTGGAAGTGTCTACAAAAACAATAAGGAGTGGTACTGCACTCTCTGGGTAAATTTTCATGTCATTGAAAAAAAGTAACATATCGTCAGCGTACAGTGAGATATAGTGTGTGGTGTCTCAGTATGCATCCCTGCAAAATGGGAGCCCAGTCAAGCCCTACACGCCAGTGGTTCAACGACTATAGCGAATAACAACAGGGACAGGGAAACAACCTGCCTGGTGTCCCTTTCCAATGGGTACTGCTCAGAGATCAACCGCCGGTCCAAACTCTTGCAGTGGGAGTGGAATATAGTAGTCACATCCACCAAATGAATCTCTGCCACAGTCGGGCCAGCACGGCATAAAGAAAATCCCACTCGAGGCTGTAAAAAGAATATCAATGTCCGTCGACATGAACGAGGCTTCGTAGTAATGCCTGGGTCACGCACTACAATAGCCAACAGTCTCCGTATAGTCAAAAGTGTATTGCAACCCTGGATAAACACAGATTAATCAGAGTTAATGAGTCTCTGCATATGAAGGAGGAGCCTTTTGGCTATTGTAGGAAAAGTGGAGTATTACGTGGTGTGGGGGGGTTAGTCCTCACCACGTAATACTATCACAATACCCCAAAGATGGTCCTTGGATTCACATTAATAAATTCTTAGCTCAGTCCTGGTAGAGTGGCAAAGAGCAGTCAGGCTTTAATAGAGGAACATTTGTTAAGCATTTCAGAGTACCAACAGGAACGATAAGTAACTAACACGACTCGAGAGAGATTCAACATCAATTTATAAATATAAAATGTATTTTTATCTTAATTTATACACCAAAACAAGCGGAAATGCAAACATACAAGCTGAGTTATAGATTTAAGAAGTAATAGAAAATAAACGCAAAAAAATACTGATAAAATTTAACATTGCGGTCAATGGTAAAAACCACTAGTGACAACCAGTCACTTTCAGGTCGAATTGCGTTGTACCCTTGCAGGGTAAAGGAGATGCGGGTCCCAAGACCAAGCAGCAACAGTCAGTTACATTTTTCCTGGCCCATGGAGCCCAGGTGCAGAGTTGTCCTGGCTGTGTCAGGTGCTGAAAAGGAGCCGTGGGAGAGCTGCTTTTACCACAGTAATGGTTTTGCGGGGGAAAAAGATGCAAAAAGACAACAACTGAGTAGTTGCCGATGTCGGTCGGATGGAATTCCCTCTTAATGCAGCGTTGAGTAAAGGGCTCTGTTACTGGACTGGTGACCAACAAGCCTTGGCAGCAGTAAATGGAGAAGAAAGTAACTTCGACGTCCGGGGGTCCAGGGGAACGTGGTAGCGGCCCGTAACTTCGTGGCTGGCAGGACTACAGTTCCCTCAATGCACATCTGGATTTGGGCGATCCCTAGGAGGGCCAGCGATTGTTTGATTCGGAGCACTGTTTTACATGCAGTTTTCAGGGGACTAGTGGCACTAGTCTAGGGGAGTTTGAGGGCGCTTCAGGTTTCTACACTGGCCCATCTGACAGGGAGTGCTGAGTTTTAGCCAAGGACGAGTCTCAATCACGCAGTTCCAAGTCTGTTGCCCCATGCACAAAGTATCCCTCTTTTGCTTTGGTGCAGTGGGCAAAGTCCCGTTGTCACCGTCACGGGTCTCCTCTTGGTCCTTCCTTGATGCATGTTGTTCAGATGTGAGGTTCTGATGTTAGGGGGTCCCTTAACTCTTAGATTTCGGGAAGTTAGGGGTGTGGGATCTAGTAGCCAATGGGCAGCTAGTCCCTGCAGCTAGGCCGCCCCTGAAGTGACCACATACGGGGGTGTTCGTCACCTTTCCTACCTAGAACCCTTTATTTTGCCACTCCTAAAGATGGCAGGAATCAAATTGGAGTGTACAAACCAGGATGCTCACCCTGGAAGTGTGGCTAGCCTTCTGGGGGTGTACACCTCCTTGCATAGCTAATTTCCCACCTGCCCGGGTGAAAATGTGCCTGGGGCGGGCAGGGGGAGGGCTGTTTCCTCCACTGAGTCTCAGCCTTGATGCATATCAGAAGTGGTGCAGCCTTTGAAGCTAATCACATTGATGTTCCACTTCACTAGCCTGCTTATGAGGAGGGAGGTGTGACCTCCTTCCTGCCCAAGCCTTTGTTTCTGACACTTGGGAGAGATCACACTGCCTGGCAGGAGGTCAGAATCCCGTCTTGGCTGCAGCAGGCGTGGGAAACGCATGTGTGCCAGCCACAGCACAGAGAAGCTGGGGCAACCAAGTGGGTGACCTCCAAGGTAGCCGCCTAGGTGCATTCCACAACACCCAGGGCAGTAGATTTGTGTCAGGGGCGAGAATGCACATTGTTTGATACCAAACATGACATATTTCAGCAGTACCATATTGGAGCTGCCAACCTCGAGAATGCCCAGGTGACAGCCCGTGTTATCCTATGGACCGCTGACACTTATAGAAGTTTCCAACGGGAAATGCCACTATAGGGACATATATGTCTTCACCTTTTATGTACTGCACCCTGCCTCCTGGGCTGAGGAGGCCTACCTTCGGGGTGTCTAACATACATTAGAGATAGTGTATTAGTCTGTGCCACGCATGGTGAGGAAAGCAAAAAGAACAGACGATGGACGGAATGCTGAACAAAGCAAACATTCATCCCCAGTCACAGATCTGGGTTTGATCCATCGGTTCTTTGCTCACCACACCACCCCAGTTTGGACCCAGCCATATGCAAAGCAGTCATGACCCTGCTCCTCATGGGAACAGTCCAGCCCGAACTGCCAGGCAAGGTCCTCCCTGGACCTGAAACAAGCATCCTGGGAATCAGCCAGGCTAGCTTGAATCCAGTGGCATAGTGAGCACGGGACCCACGTCTGGACATACCCTTCCAACTTAGTGCGACAAAAGCAAAAAGAACATATGATGGCCGGAATGCTGAACAATGCAAACATTCTCCCCCAGTCACAGATATGGGTTTATTCCATCGTTTTTTTGCTTACCATGCCACCTCAGTTTGGAGCCAGCCATGATGAGATCACAGTTGAGTTCGAGCAGATTGCATTGCTCCTGTAGTCTGCAATGACAGGCCTGCTGTCAGTAGTTTACTTGGGTAACTCAGGGTGACACAAGACCGTGCTGCAGCCCTCGGGACCCCTTTACCAACGATGCCCTGGGTACACCTCGTACCATACACTAGGGACTTATAAGGGGGTAAAGTCCTTGTCAATTGGCATTGCCAATTTCACACATCAGTTTTAGGGAGAGAGCTCTGGCACTGGAGCCTGGTTGGAAGGCTTCAGAGCACTTTCAGTCAAAAACCAGCATCTAGTAGTCCAATTGGGGGCAAAAAGTGGAGGGGGCATCTGCAAAAATCAGTTTTCTTACACAACTCTCCCCTCTCTCCCCATCCAACATGCCCAGGAGACTCAGCCCAACCCTGGGAGAGTTTCCTGGCTTGTCAGGCGAGGAAGAATACAAAACAACTGGCTGTACTATTGCAGGGCCCAGTAGCGGTTGGTGTTGGGAGTGCCGCCGGGCGCTGACGTGGGGCGGGGGAGGGGCAGGGTGGGGGGTAGTAAACTACGGATTACGGCGGATTACAGGTAAGTAAACATATAAATAAATAAAACAAATTTTGTTTCTCGCGCTGCATCACATTTGGCGATGCAGCGCGAGAAACGAAATTTGTTTTATTTATTTATATGTTTACTTACCTGTAATCCGCTGTAATCCGTAGTTTACTACCCCCCCCACCCTGCCCCTCCCCCGCCCCACGTCAGCGCCCGGCGGCACTCCCACCACCGACCGCTACTGGCAGGGCCTACTCTGTCTTAAATCTGCCTGTCAAGGTCACTTCCTCTGGGCAGTTGACCCATCTCAACAGTAACAGGACCCATTTTGAACTGAACTTTCACTACAGCTGTGTCTTTTTTTCCTTCCCTTTGACTTTGGGTAGTGAGGTGTCCACTTCTAACCCGATCTTCGCTAGGGCAACACCTAGCTTACCCACAGAGGTCACCCAATGCGTGAGCAATCCCACCATGAACAATAGGGTCAGGTGGCCCAACTGACTTTTGGCCAAGGGGACTGCCTCCCATGCCAAGTACAGTGCTACCATGAAAGAGAGATCCCAGCAGAGGCTACTGACAGCTGTCAGTATCCAGAACCACACCATGAGCTCTCCACTGACAAGTGAAGGAACTACCTTAGGGACAACTGTGGGTTATTGGAACCTCCCTTGCTGGTCAGAGTATGGGGCTACCACTTCCTGTATCAGACACCTTTCTTCCACTCTAACTTCTTCCAGTTCAGGGGTGACACCCTGATTCTGAACAGCTGACTGACTATTCATGACATTTTTAGTGTCAGAAGAGGGCTTCACAGTACCAACTTTGGGTTTTCCCTTTCTGGGGTAGAAGGCCCTTGGCTCACTGGACCTCTAGTTAAGAGTGGCTTCCCTTTCCTTTTCCGTCTTTTGGGACCCCAGTCTCCTAACTGTAGGGACTGAAGCCTCAGGATCTTTGGGTTGGACGACAACCCTTTCTGGGATCAGACCAACCACTGGGATGTCACTGCCTAGGATACAATCTAGGGGGGGTCAGGACTGACTACCACCCTATGCCAGCTAAGGATGCCCTCCCTTTCTAGGGGCACTAAGGCTACAAGTCAGACTGTGACCTCCCCTGAGCCTACCCTTACTCTTCTTGTTTCCCCTGGCACATACTATCTGTGGAGGCCAACCTGCCAACCACTGTGGTATGACTGGCACTGGTGTCTCTCAGGCCAGTGGTAGGGTTCCTATTCACCTGAATGGAGTGGAAGTGTTTATTATGACCCTTAGGGATCACCAGCTTACCATCTGGACCTTTCTCCCAGTTAGAAACTAAGAAGACCTCCTCATCCGAGGTGTCCTCCCCTATGGCTATACTGAAACGCTATGGCTATACTGAAAAGCCCAGTGCGAACCACCTTTATGGGGCCGGCTGAATCCCCTCTGTAGTGCCATGGCTGTTGGCAGTCAAAGTACCACCTCTATCCAAGAGTTTTTTTTAACCCCGGGTCCCCTGGACTCTGCTTGCCAGAGTTGGGGTGGATTATAGCCTCCTTTTTAAGGTTATGGGGTCCTGAGGGAGTCTTTTTTGTGGGCTTACCACCTCCCTCCTCTGCTTTTTGTGCCCCCACCTCCTGGAGTCCCCCCCCCCCCAGTTTTCTTACTCTTGTCCTTACCACTCATCCGCTTTCTTGGCCAGCTCTCTGGGGCTAGAAAGCTCTGAATCTACCAGATGCTGGTGTAACTTGTCTGAGGTGCAGCTTGTTAAACTGTGCTCTTTCATAATTAAATTATACAGCACATCATAAGTGTCCACCTCATTGCCTTTTATCCAGCCTTCTAGTGCTTTAACTGAAAAGTCCACAAAGTCCACCGGTGTCTGGTTCTGACCTTTGTGCACGTCTCTAAACTTTATTCAGTATTCTTCAGTAGTGCGTCAAAATCCTTCAATCAAGGTCTACATATGCCGATAGGACTCAGCTACCTCCTCATTAAGGTCAGAAGTCCATCTTTGCCCTTCACTGAGAATAACTCCCCCAGTAGAGAGCCCCAGTGCTGGTGTGCTATCCTCCTCATTTTCCAGACCCTCTCAAAGGCTGCAAACCATTGGTGAATATCATTACCATCACTAAACTTAGGGACAACTCCTTTGGGGATCTTGGGGTCAAAGGATTTCTCCTTCTTCATGATACTATTATGATACTATTGTTGCTGCCGCCATCTTTGGGCCTAAGGCCCAACCTAACCATTCTTTTATCAAGGACTAGTCTCCTTTCCTCAAGTTTAAGTTTTTTTCCTCCAGGAAGAGTAGGTTAAGCTCATCCTCAACGGTTCCTACCACCTTACCATGGGGGGGGCGTCTACTAGAGTGACTCCTGTCACCAGGAAGAGTAGGTCAAGATCATCCTCAAGGGTTCCTACCACCTTACCATGGGGGGGGGGTCTACTAGAGTGACTCCTGTCACTCCCCACTGGTAAAGGTGGTCTAGAGAAGGGTAGAGAGTTTAGGTCTTCACCTTCTTTCCCATAGTCCTCAATTTGGGCTAGGGCATCATCGTCATCTTCAGGTTCTTCCTCTGAGGAATGGTCCTCTCTCTCTAGTATTTCTTTCTCATAGGAGGTTCCTCGTTTTAGCTTTCACCTGGTAGCTAATGTCCCTTGCTTTGCACAACACCCTCTGAGCCATGATCCTCAGGGCTGGAATGACTGCCAGGTTGAGATTCTGACCATCCTCCATTGTGCCTAACTTTAACCTAGTAGTTGGGACCTTTATTTCTAAAAATGTAGAAAAACTTGTAACCCTTTTCTAACTCACCTAAGCATTTTTAAAGGCACTATTGACATGGGGGTATACTTAGGGCCCTAACAATCCGATTAGAAAAATTGAAAACAATTCTGAACATATTACTTTTGATGCTAAAGTCAATTAAGCGGATTTCTTGTGCTAAATCACTTATGACCAAGTGGGTGTGTGAAACACAGGTTCAGGATCCTCACCGCTGTAACACCAATGTAGTAAAGTGGAGCATTATGTGGTGTGGGGGTTGGTCCTCACCAAGTAATACCATCACAATACCCCAAAGATGGTTCTTGCATTCACAATAATAAATCATTAGCTCAGTCCTGGTACAGTGGCAAATAGCAGTCAGGCTTACTAGAGTAACATGTGTTAAGCATTTCAGAGTATCAACATGGACGTTAAACAGATGTCACAACTTGAGAGTAATCCAACACTAATTTATAAAGAAAGTGTATTTTTATCTTAATTTAACCACCAAAATGAACGGAATTGCATACATACAACCAGAGTAATAGATTTTAGAATAGAAAATCAATGCAAATTAATACAGTCAAAATGTAACATTGTGGTCAATGGGAAAAACAACTAGTGACAATTGGTCACTTGGAGGTCAAGTTGCGTTGTACCCTTGCAGGGTAAAGGTGATGCAGGTCCCAAGACAAAGCCACGACAGTCAGTTCAAATTTACCTGGCCATGGAGCCCGGGTGCAAAGTTGTCCTGGCTGTCCCGATGCTGAATGGGAGCCACGGGAGAGCTGCTTTTACCACTATAACGGTGCTGTGGGAGAAAAAGATGCAAAAAGACAACGGAGTGGTTGCTGATGTCGTTCAAAGGTTGGATGGAATTCCCTCCTAATGAAGCATCTGGTAAAGGGATCGGTTACTGGACTGGTAACCAACAAGCCTTGGCAGCGGTAAATGGAGCAGAAAGTGACTTCGACATCCTGGGGCCAGGGGAAAGTGGTAGCTGCCCGTAACTTCATGGAAGGCAGGACTACAGTTCCACCAATACACTAGACCACCTGGACTCGGAGGGCCCGATGACTAGCGATTGTTCGGGTCCGGAGCATTGTTCTACCTGCAGTTTGCAGGGGACCAGTGCCACTAGTCCAGGAGAGTCTGAGGGTGCTACAGACCTCCATAGGGGTTCCTCTGCCAGGGAGTGTCGAGCTTTAGCCAAAGACCAGGCTCGATCACGCAGTTCCAAGTCTGGGACAAAATATCCCTCTTTTGCTTTGGTGCTGAGGGCAAAGTCCTGTTGTAGCCATCACAGGTCTCCTCTTGGTCCTTCCTTGATGCAAGTTCTTCACATCTGAGGTTCTGGTGATTTAGGGGAGTTAGGGGCGTGGGAGCTAGTAGTCAATGGGCAGCTAGTTCGCCGCTGAGGTGACCACATCCAGGAGTGTGGGTCACCTTTTCTACCCAGAAACTTCTATTCTGCCACTCCTAAAAATGACAGAAATCAAATTGTAGCATACAGACCAGGCTGCTCACTCTAGAGGTTTGGCTATCCTTCTAGGGGTGTACACCTCCTTGCATAGCTCATTCCCAGCCTGCCCAGGTGAAAATGTGCCTGGGGCAGTGGGAGGCTGTTTCCTCCACTGGGAGGCAGCCCTGAAGCATAGCAGAGGCGGTGCAGCCTTTGAAGCTCACTGCCTTGCTATGCCACTTCACTGGCCTGTATGGGAGGAGTGACCTCCTTCCTGCACAAGCCGTTGTTCCTGACTCATGGGAGTGATCACACTGCCTGGCAGGAGGTCAGAATCCCGTCTTGGCGGCAGCAGGCGCAGGAAATGCGGGCTTGCTAGCCAGAGCACAGAGAAGCTGGGGCAACCAGATGGGCGACCTCTAAGGTAGCCACCTGCACCTGGGTACATGCCACGTCACCCAGGGTACGAGATTTGAGTCAGGGGTGAGAAGGAACGTTGTTTGATACCAAACATGACATATATTTCAGCTGTAACATAATGGAGCTGCCACAACCTCAAGAATGCCCGGATAACAGCCCATGTTATCCTATGGACCGCTGACACTTATAGCAGTTTCCAAAGGGAAACGCCACTATATGGACATATAGGCTTGCACTTATATGTCCTCACCTTTTATATACTGCACCCTACTCCCTGGCTGAGGAGGCCTACCTTAGGGGTGTCTGACATATATTAAAGTTAGTGTATTTGACTGTGCGACATATGGTGAGGGCACACTCGAGTTCGAGCAGTTTGCACTGCTCCTGCAGTCTGCAATGGCAGGCCTGCAGTCATTAGTTTACTTGGGTCACTCAAGGTGGCACAAAACCGTGCTGCAGCTCTGAGGACCCCTTTACCACCTATGCCCTGGGTACCCCTGGTAGCATATATTAGGGACTTATAAGGGGATAAAGTCCTTGCCAATTGGAATTGCCAATTTCACACATCAGTTTTGGCTTCAGAGCACTATCAGAGTCGAAAACGAGCATCTTTGGGGGCAAAAAGTGTGGGTGGGCATCTACAAAAAGCCCTGTTTTCCTACAGTCATGATACCGATAAGGATCTTATAATCGACATTTAGCATTGATAACTGTCGATACGCCGTCATATCTGTGGAGGGAGGTAGGGGGTGGAGTTCCGGGTTTAAGTAGGGGATTATCAGTGCTTCCTTTATCAAGCATGGTAGGGAGCAGGTGTTCCATGCCTCTCAGTAAAGAGCGGCCAGCCCGGGGGCAAGAGTCTAGATGTATGCCACGTAGAACTCAACTCGGAGACCATCCGTTCCCAACACTTTTCCACGAGCCATCCTCTTCACTTCTGCCCGGATTTCTGTCACCGTTATTTCCACCCTCAGCTCATCTGCGTTTTCATGTGCGAGGCGGTAGAGAGGCACCTCCCCACAGAAAACATCACATTTTGTCTGCTCAGTCTCTACTATTGATGAAGTACAGCGCAATATAATATCTGACAAAGGCCTTGTTTTTCAATTCCTTTTTATAAACCGCGATACCGTGGTCAGTTTAGATTTCTAGAATTTGCGAGCCTCTCTTGGTAGGATTAGCCAACCACACCAACAGAGTTCCTGACTTGTCCTCTTCTTCATGTGCTTGGCTCAAGTACTCCTTATAGTCGAAGCAGAAGTGGCATTCAACACATTCCGCCACTTTCTCTTTGGCATCGAGAAACTCTTGTCGCAATTCCGGTTTCCCTGTCACATTCTGAAGTGTTGTCTAGTGGGTGGCAATCTTCATCAGTAGCCTCCGGCGCAACCCTAACGATTCCAATATACATTGTCCCCTTATTACAACTTTGAACGCCTCCCATTCAGAGAACATCGAGTAGACAGTGCCTTCAGTGTCAGTGAAATAATTTCAGATTCTTTCCCCTATGGTCTCTCAAAAGGTAGGGTCATCTAGGCTGTCTATTTTCACTTTCCATCTCAGGATAAGCGTCGGCCATTTGACAGGACAGCGTCAGAAGTACTGCGTTGTGATCTGAAAGGGTCCTCATTACGCATTCCATGTCCAGTACATCAGGCGAGAATAAATTTGTGTAGGGTGGAGAACTATAAGTAGTTTCTGTCTGTTGGGTGGGAGATTCTCTATGCATCTTTGAGCCGCCAGTGGTCTTGCCAATCGTGGAATCTCTTCAGGTGAGAGGGTAGCGGTTAAGGTCAGTTTTAGCTACGCAGTTGAGATCTACCTCAATGATGACCATGGAGGCAGAAAATGGGCTAACGAGTGAGAAAAGTAGTTTGGTGTTAGGGACGTTGATATTCACCATCGCAATATCCCTGCTCGCCAAGCCAATCCCCCCCCCCCCCCCGGGTGGTATATCACACCTCTGTGCCCGTTTTCTCATTAAGGATCTGGAAGGGTACACTGGGTTACACTCAATTAGCATCCCTCTAGAAAAGGCTGAGTACTCTGTAAATGTTGTATGACACCACCAGTGCCTCTGCAGGACTACCCCCTCTCATATGTAAAGGAAATTTCTTGCAGTAGGGCTATGTGAATCCCCCTCCACTTCAGATAGGCTGAGACCTTTTATTGTTTATTCATGTTATTTATTCCTTGGAAATTCCAGAATATTATTTTATATGCATTGTGCTCATTTGCCATCTAGGTGATGTTCCATCACAGTGCATCTCAGATTCTGGCCACTGGGCAGCCTGGCCCCCCAGTTTCCTGCTGATTCTACACAATGTATGGAGCATTGACAACCACAATAACCAAAATTATAAAACCAAACTCCCCAACTCCAGGACAGACAGGTAACAACCCCTCCCCATGCAAACATAATAGAAGAACTCAACAGTCCAGTAGGTGACAGTGTCCACTTACTTAGGAGGCAGGGAGGTACCGGCTGTATCACTTACCATCTGGACATAAAATTGACTTAGTGTGCCAGTCACATGCTTGTGACTCTGTTGGAACATAGTGGATGCTCTTCATATGCATACAGTGGGACACATCCTCACATCCAGCTGCCCCCCTCCCGTCTGTAAAGAGATTTGGACGCTTCAGCTAAGATTGTCTGCCATCTGTGGGGTGATCTGGGGCAGCCAAGTGCTCCATCTTGATTCACAACCATGAAGCATTAGAAGTTCCTGCTTGAGGTAAAATAAACTCTAATGTTGCTGCTTATATATGTCAATGTGTTGGAGTTTTTTTTTTTTTTTACAACAGATTTTATTGGGTTTTTAGCGTACCAGAAGGGCAAAGCCCAGTAGACAAAGTACAGTTGAAATGCAGTATGACAGGCCTTCAGGTACTGTAAACGCCCGCCCCAAAGGTCTGCAGAACATCAGACCACGAGAACCCCCAGACCCCCCCCTGCGCACGTACCACATAGTTGTAAGCAATAGACACTGTATATACAAAAGGAATGTCCAGCTACGTCTCAGTAGCGCTAGAATTTTACACCGGTAGGTCATTTACCACTAGTCGTTCTATGGGGTCTCTGATGGCAGGCGGTAACACCAGGGATAGATCTATACCTCTAAACTTGGCCCAACTGGACCAGATCTTTCCATGTTTCTGTGGGCATCCCCGCGCCCGAAACACAGCAACTTCCGCCGACATACATCTGTCCAGGGCTTTTTTCCAGTTGGATACAGAAGGCGGGGACGTATTTTTCCAATGTTGTGCTATGTCCCGCTTGGCTAGGGTGAGGCCCAAAAATAGCAAGTGCTGTTTATACTTGTTCCCCCCAATGTCTTCAGTGCTATGTAAGAGTACCAATCTAGGGTCAGACGGGATATCCCATGCCAGAACACGCCCCATGCAAGAAAGTACACCAGACCAAAAGGACTGTAATGCTCCACACCGTATGCAAAAACGACCCCTCATCCGTGCCGCAGCGGAGACAGGCAGGAGACGGGATTGTTCCCATTTTCCATAGGCGAAGACGTGTATAATATACCCTGTGGAGGTATTTGAATTGGATGAGCCGATACCTAGTGGAGACGGCGGCGTATCGGGGACTAGCTAGCGCCTCGGCCCAATCGTCATCTGTCAAGCTGGGTAGATCTGCCTCCCAGGCTGCCCGGGTGCGTTGAATGGTGGTCTTGGAGTGTGTCATGAGAGTTTGGTAAATTTGTCTAATTTTATGGGCCCCAAGGTCCCCCATCAGCAAACGCCCCTCTAGTGGGTGGAACTCAGGTAATGACTCTAATTGTCGTATCAGAGGGGTCAATGCGTGTCTGAGCTGCAGGAAACGGTGGAACTGTGATTTGTGAAGGTCAAACTCCGTCTGTAGTGATTGAAAGGATTTAAGGGTGGTCCCCTGCATCATGTCCCCCAGCGTCGAAATGCCAATATCATCCCATCTGCGAAACCCCATCAGTGACGCAACTGGCCGGAGAAATGTGCCTTGCCATGGGGGAGTGGCACCAGTTAACGTGCTCCACTAGCCCATGGTCTTAACCGCTCGCCTCCATATCTGAAAGACTACTCTGCAGGCAGGAGGAAGCGCCGTCAGGGGGGAACTGCTGTACAAGAGGTGGAGCAGGGGGGCGCCCTCCATAGCTGACCGTTCCACGGCGTAGGCTGGATCCGCATGGGAGCCATACCACCACTCGTTGATTACCAAGAGATGCGAGGCCCAGTAGTACGCACGGACATCCGCCGCCACGATGCCCCCGCAGTACGTTCGACTGTATGCAGGTTGCAAGCGCCACTCGAATCGCGCCCCCTTGCCATAGGAATCTATTCAGTAGAGCATTAACCTGGAGGAACCACGACGGGGGAATAGGGTACGGATAATTCTGGAGTCGGTAGAGTAGGAGGGGGAGAGATACCATTTTAAAAATTGCGGACCTGCCATAGAGTGATAGGGGCAACTGAGACCAGATCGTTGTCTCATCTCGGACGGCGGAGAGCAGCGGGGCAATGTTGCGCGACAAGGCATCATCGGGGCAGCGAGTTACAATGACCCCTAGATACTTAAGGCCTGTATCAGCGATGAGCAGTTGCGATGCCTATGCCTGGCTTCGCTGGTCCCCGTGTATGGGGAACAGTGTAGATTTAGACGTGTTAGCACAGAGACCGGAGATCTCTCCGAAAATGCGAAGGATCTGGAGGACACGGGGCCCAGAGAACCACGGATCGGACATAAAAAACAGGACATCGTCGGCGTAAAGCGCGATCTTGTCTGAGTAGTCCGGCGTCCAGTCTAGTACCCTGACAACAGAGTCAAAGCGCACCCATGCGGCCAAAGGTTCGATCGCTAAGGCAAATAAGAGTGGGGACAGGGGACACCCCTGTCGAGTGCCCCTGCGAATTGGAAAGGGGGCAGAGCAGCCGCCGGCCGTCCGGACCGAAGCCGTGAGGTCTGTGTATAAAAGCTTCACATACGCCAGGAACCGGGGCCCCAGATTGATGGCTGCTAGGAGTTTAAAAAGGTACATCCAGCTCAGGGAGTCGAATGCTTTGTCTATGTCCGCTAGTAGGAGCGCCGCAGGGCGACCTTGGCGCGGGGCTTCCGCAATGGCGTTATGTACCCGTCTAATGTTGTGTCTGGTAGAGCGCTGTGGCATGAAACCGGATTGGTCCGGATGCACCAAATCCTGAATACAGGTGCGGAGGCGATCGGCCAAGACCTTGCCCAGCAGTGTAGGCTCAATGTTTAATAGAGAGATAGGGCGGTATGAGCCCGGGTCGTCCGGGGGACGACCGGGTTTGAGAAAGACCACGATCTCGGCGTGCCGCCAATCAGGGGGTAGAATGTGCTGCTCTAGGGCTTCATGTAGCGCCCCCAACAGATGTGGACCCAGGATGGCAGTATGTCGGCTCAGGAATTCACTTGGAAACCCATTCGGGTCCGGGGAGCGGCCCGGATGCAGATTGGACAGAGCCGCCTGCAGCTCATCCAAAGTGATGGGCTTATCTAGTGTATCGCGTACATCATCGGGAAGACGGCAGGGTGGAATGTCTGTTAAAAAGGCGTCTATCAGGGTTGCGGCTATCACCTCACGCTCTTCATATAGAGCAGTGTAGTACCGGGCGAATGCCTGGACCACAGCCTTGGGAGAGGAGCATACACTGCTGTCAGGGGACTTCAGGACTGGAACCGGGGCCGGGGACATCCGAGCCTGACACAGTCTATGGAGCATTTGGCTGGACTTATCGCCCCACTGGTAAATTCTATATTGAGTCGCTAGCCATGCCTCCTTGGCGGCGTCAGTATGTAGTTGATGAAGCTGTTGTTGGGCATGGAAGAGATTACGGCGGGCGACGGGGTCAGATCCCTCCACTAGTTGAGCCTGCAGGCGAACCTGCCGGTCCTCCAGTTCCTCTACCTGTTCCAAGCACCAGCGTTTCTCCCCGGAGCGAAAGCTGATGTCCGCCCCCCTAACCGTAGGTTTAAGGGCCTCCCAGAGGGAGACCAGGGACGACGTGGACCCTACATTGAAACTGAGGTAGTCCTGTATTGCCCGCTGGAGCATCTCCTGATAGTCCACGCTGCGGAGAGACCAAGGAGACATGCGCCATCTACGGGGGCCCGATGTGTCTGAAGGCGCAGCTTGAGTTGGATTGGGGAACGATCAGATAGGCCCCGGGGCATAATGGAGGTGTGAGATACCCGGTGTATGTAGCTATGGGGGAGGAACAAATAGTCTAGGCGTGAAAGGGTGGGATGTACTGATGAGGCATATTTGAACCCTGCTTCTGAGGGGTGGAAAGCCTGCCAAGAGTCTGCCCAGCCCAGTGTATGTGCCAAAGTCTGTAGTTTGGATCGAGGAAGGGGTGTATCTTGCGGGAGTGCACGCCATCTGTCCCGAGGGGTCATAATGTCATTCCAATCCCCGCCCAAGATCGTCAAGCCCCCTGGAAGGTCCCCCCAGAGTTGTGTTAATTTGTCTACAAATGTCTGACCTAGTGGAGGAGGAGCGTATATACTCCCAATGGTGATCTGTTCACCCGCTAGGGTTCCGGTGATGATCGTGTAGCGTCCACCTGGATCTAACCAATGGCGCGTTACCTGGAGCGGCACTCGACGATGAATAAGTATCGCCGTGCCGCGGGCGCCCCTTACGAAGCCTGAGTGGTACACCGTGGCAAACCCGAATCTGGACAGGCAGGGGGCTTTAGTGCCCAGGAGATGAGTCTCCTGTAATAGTAGGATGTCAGCAGAGTGCCGCTTTGCCAGTTGAAGCACCGCCCCCCGTTTGACTTTGTTTAGGAGTCCCCGTACATTCCACGCCAGAATATTGAGTTCCCCCATTGGAGTTTTACGTGAGTCATGTGCCATTCCTAATTTCTTTAGTGTGTAATGGCCTACAATGTAGTGGTGTCGTAGTTGGTAGTCGTGTGGCTAGTGCACAGAGCAAAGTATAACAATAACAGCAACAAAACTGAAACCCCTCATTCCCTCCCCCGCTCCCCCCACCCCAATACTTCCATGAACGTGAAGCATCTGTCGCGGTGAAATCCTGACCTAAGCCCTCAACAGGATGACTCAAGTGGTTTCCCCAATGAATCCCCCCCACCCAACATTGCCCAACATTTCCTACACGTCCGGGACGGACAATGGCAAATACCCCTCAGAGCGTGTATATTTGGCCCAGACACCTTGAAATCTAACATCGCTCTCTATGGAGGCCCTGCTACAAGGCCTTGATCACAAGATGTGGATAGAAGACGGATGTTTCATGGCCAATGCAAGATCAGTCGGCTGTCTCTGGGTGGCCCTTGGCACGCCAGTTGGAGCGGGACCGGTGGCGTCTCGCTGCAGCGTGGTTGTCCGGCCGGCCGCTCCGGTGAGAGCCCTGTGAAGAATCCGAGTCCAGCAGCGGCGGCGAGTGAGGCTTAAGGGTATGTCTCTCGTCCGTCCAGGCGAAGATCTCCTCCGGTGAATTGAAGAAAAGAGTCTTGGCGTTGTAGATTATCTTCATATGGGCGGGAAACAGCAGTGCATATGAGATGTTCAGGTCGCGTAGTCGTCGTTTGGCCTCGACAAAAGATTGCCGCTGCTGCTGCACCAGCCGGGTATAGTTTGGAAAGACCATTATAGGATGTGAGTCGAAGACCATTTTGTCCTTGTGGAGCCAGGCATAGCGGAGGATCGCATCCCGGTCGGTGTAATTGAGAAGCCTGGCGATCACCGGCCTTGGGCGTTCTCTGGGAGGAGGCTTCTTAGTCAGAGTCCGATGGGCCCGCTCGACCACAAAGCAGGAGGACCTGACCTCTGGCGGTAAGAGGGTCCTGAGCCAACCCGAGAGGAAAGCGTCCATGGATGTGCCTTCACATCCCTCCGGGAAGCCCACCAGGCGGATGTTATTGCGCCGGGTCCTTCCTTCTGCGTCTTCGACCCTGGATGCGAGCTCCCGTGAGACCGTTGTGAGTCTGTCCACCTGCTTCTGGAGGGCGGATACTGTATCTTCCACTGTGGAGACCCGGGTCTCCGCCTCCGTGATCCGGTCCACCGCCCGTCGAAGATCTTGGCGGAGGAGTGACACCTCCAAGCCAACAGCCCCGATCTGGGTCTCTAGGGCCGTCCGCGACTGGTTGATGGCCGTGAGAAGCGTCGCGGTGTCAGATGACATGGTCTCGGCGCCCTCCTTTCCGGTGGCCGTAGTGGTGTAGTGGTCCATAGTGTTCTGTTTGGGGGCCGCTGCACCGGGTTTGTCTTTGCCCATCGTGGCGCGGGGGGAGGCCGGGGGAACGCACCCAGGCCCGCAGCAGCAGGAGATGGACGTAGGAAGGTGGGCCTCACAGGAGAACAGAGGATGGTGACCGATGGGAGCGGCCACGCAGCATCGGGGCAGCCCCGGAGGATGTCGCTGGCGCCCTCTAATAGGCATAGCGCGGACGGGGCTGCAGCCGGTCCAAGCCCCAGGCCCTACGATCCTCCACTCGGGACCGGAGAAGGAAGCCCCCCAAGGTGCCAAAGGGTCACGGGGAGCCGCACACCGCCAACCCAGGAGCCATCGGCCGTGGGGCCCCCGGCGGGGTCTCAGCGGGGGTCGTCAGCAAAAGGCTCCACGTCGAGTGCCAGCCGCCAGCGGAGTCTCAGCGGGGTCAACAGCACCGGCACCACCCCGAGGGCCGGCTCCCAGCGGACGCCGCGCGCCAAAGGTCTCCCCGGGGCAGAGTATAGTGGCACGGTCTCTTTCACGCGGAGAGTGCGGTCTCTCCAGGGCCCACTGTGCGTGTCTTCTTCGTGGCTCAGGCCTCTCCGCGTTCCTCTTCAGCAGTCTCGGCTCCCAACCAGGGCGCAGCAGCAGACGGGTCGCCCCACGCGGCACTCCAGGATGGCGCTGAGCGCCGCGGGTCTCGCCGGGCCCCCGGCCCCTCTGGCGGTCCTGCAGGCCCTCGGGCTCTCCCACCACTAGTAGCGCTCAGGGGGCGGGGGGAGGGGGGTGGCCGCAGCAGCGCCAGAGTTATGGTCCGGGCGAGGCGTCGGGCCGTATGCAGGCAGACCCCCTCCACACCCCAGGTCTCAACACAGCACTGACCTGGGGTTCTGCTGGTCTAGGGCAGCCGCCGGGCGATATATCCGTCAGCGGCCCTCAGAGGATCACGGGCTGGCTCCGCTCCCACTGCGCGCCGTCTCGCAGCCGCCAGGCAGGCCGCCGTCACAGCGAGGCCGGATCTGGATCACCTGCACACACCTCCGGCCCCGGATTTCACCCAGGAGGTCTCGGTGTGCTCCGCCGCTGATGCCCTGCGTCGTCGGCGTCTGGGACCAGGATTTTAGTAGGATCGGGGCTCCGAGAAGGTACGGGCCGGCGGAGCTCTACAGAGCCACGTCCGCCATGTTTGGCTCCAAGCCACGCCCCCAATGTGTTGGAGTTTTAATCGCTCACCCTGCAAGCATAACGTCCTCTCTATGGATACACACTGATATATAATTTGTCATTTTAAGTGTCTTGATAGTCTTTCTTGCAAGGCAGTGCCCTTCAATATCACGTGTCATTCAAAATTCCCCTTATTTAACACTACCTACCTTAGAGTACTGTTTTCTAGTAATTTCAGAGAGCGCTATGCTTCACTCCATAGTTCTCCACACAAGATAGTGCCCTTGAATTTTTTGGCTTCACTTACACATTTTCTTGATTTCACTTACACGATTTTCATACCGTAACCAGCTATATTTCTGTCTACGTTTTTTTAAAAATGTGTCACATTGGGTGTTGTGTGAGCTAATGAGAAGTATCACCAGCTAACTTTCTTTATTTCCCTCCCAGGTGTAGGCTTAAAGACGGAGCCTATCACCACTGACCGTCTTAAGCAAAGTGTGCTCATAGACCAAGACGGGTGAGTGAACCCACCTCTCCCTCTTTCTTCTTTTGGCAAGTCATAAGAGAATAGGGCCTCAATATTGTTGGTCCTGACGAAGGCCATAGACCCATTAGGGCTGTTCTAGGCTGAAACATGTTGACCCGATCACCAGGTGTCATGGATCAGTGACTTGTCCACTCAACACCACCCCTGTTTTTAGTCTTATCCCTATCTTTCCTTGAATAAAGATTTACCTACAAGATAGGAGATCATTTTTAACTCACCCACCGCTGTCGATATCCAGACAGTCTCCCTCCTGGTGGAGTTTATGCAGTCACTTGGAGAACAGGACACTCAAGTGACAGACCCAATGATGGCGCTATCCACCAAACCACACTAAGCAGAGGTTACATACACTGCAGACTGTGATTGTGTGGTTGAGGGCCTCAAAAGAAATCCTGGAGACTCTGGTACTTAGACCGTTGTGGTTAATCCCCCCCCCCCTTTCATTGATTGATAACCAGTATCGTTTGGAAGCTGAATAAACCTCTGCTTCTTCCTCCCCCCTATTGATTAGAACCAAAAGCCACAATTGGAGTCACATGGCACCACCCAGCAGTGATGGATAGCTGCTATTGTTACAGAAAAATGTTTCCAGGACCAGTCTAATGTCTCATAAGGTGAGGAATATGCACAAAGACATCCATCAGAAAGGCTAGATATAATAGTTTGTTGTTGCTTATATTATGTGGATGCCACATAGATCATTGTTAAGTTCCAGAGCCTAAATAACAGTCATACCTACAACGTTAGCACTTTGCTTGACAGTGGTGAAACTTAGATGACTGCTAATCTCATTACCCTTCCTTAATACAAACAAGCAATCACCAGATGTTGAAACTGGCAATCTGCACATGATATCCCAGAGGTCTTCAAACTGTGGGCTGCCCCCCCCTTGGGATCTGTGGCTGCATTCTCAGGGGCACACAAATTTCACAGTAAAGACTTGTACATTTTGTAAATGAAGATGGCCTGGAAGCGCAAACTTGCTTATTTGTCCCATTTTCAGGCTATCTTCATTTACATGCAGCCAAAGGGCATAAAATTTTTTTTTTTTTAAAAAGACATGGAAACTGTGATTTTAAGAGCCATGGGGTAGAGGTCACTCAGTGTGGTGGCAGTCAATTACTGGCATACAAAGAACGAAATATTCAGTAGCTGGTTTAATGTGTTTTTTTAAACTTCACATTAACTGCATACAAAATAACGCACACACTTTAGATGAAAAATAAATGCGAATTAATCAGTGGGAAAAGCACTCGTAAAGGATGAAATCTCAGTTGGATAATGCAATTACTGTAGATGTCTGTGTATTTATGAGAGTCAGAGAATTGAATCCCGCTTGGTGTAGTGGGGAATAGTGACTTCTCTTTTCATTATTCTACAAGGTCCCGGTCCTTGGAAGAAAGCACTGTGAATGCCGACTTCAAATTATTTAGCTTAGGTGGGCTCAGTGCAACAAAGTTTGAAGACCTATTCCACCAAAAAGTACACTTGTAATGCCCTCCACTCAACCTCCACCTTTGCACCTTGCAGAACGCTGGGTGGCATGTATCAACAAATACTGAGCAGAAGGTGGCTGCTTCTTAGCCCGTAAACCTTAAAACTTCCTCACACTTACATACAGACAATACCCTAACCACCTCACCTTCGAAAACAATCAAAAACTTGGATCTTCAGGCTTTAGACTCCTTGTGATGCTAAAGAAGAACACTGATTAATTCCCCAGCACAGTGACCTACTTCAAAGGATTGTTGGTGTCTTTCCGCTCCACTTGAAGACCTAGGATTAAAGCTGGAAGGAACGCACCAGCCAAGGAACGCACCTGCCACGCTAGGATTCATGGATCATGGTCAAAGAACATTCGCTCTGGTGCAAGGCCTAGTGTACCCCAGGAGTGTATCGAGCCACTCGTAACTGAGGCTGTGGAAGGTGATGAGAGAAGGTGGCCTGGTATATGCTGTTCACTAATTAAAGTGGGCACCCTGTACCAGTCCACACGACCCTTATGATGTATGAGGTCAAAGATAACCTTTAGAAAGCTATACTAGTGGTAGCTGTGGAGAGCAGCCTTCAGGCTTAATCTTGAAGGAATGTAAAGCAGCTTGTTTTACCAGAATATCACCTCCTAAATGACTAAATGAAAGGAGAACCACACAGTAGTTATATAAAAATATGTATTTATTAATATAACACTCTCTACTAGTCTCTACATGAGACTAGGGCACAAAGTACACAATACTGAATCAATAGAACATTCGTAAGTAGCAAAATACACAGCGGGCTCCAGGGGGAGACCTAACCATATACTAAAAAAAAATGGTATAACAATAACGACTTGACTAGACACAGAGCCAAGAGCACGTAGAATCACTGGGACCCCAAGGAACCACCCAGAGGAGTGACACAGGGAGCCCACGGAGGACGGGTGCAGTGAGGAAACAAGGACGCTTGCTCCGTACAACTCTATGGGAAAGTCGCGGTTGTAAAGTTACAAGTTAAGGACACTTCTAAGAGGACTTCGAGCAAACCCTTTGGAACACAGGAGGTTCTAAGGCCAACCCACCAGTGAGTACCGAGGTACCCGTGTTACCTATCCCAGAGGAGCCGGGTGCATAGGGGTCAAGTGGTGTCGGAAACCTTCGTTGTTTTCAATGGAGGAGTGCAAAGAAGTACTGCTGCCAGGAGGGCGAAGAGTATCCGGTGGAATCCAAGCCTGGATTCGAGGTGAGAAGAACCTGAAGGCAGAGTGGACAGAGTCTGGGTCACTTCAGGTGACCAGGGGCTCAGTAGTCGAATGCCCACCAATGTCGAGTGCTTCAGGAGTGAAGAAGGGTTGCTTGACTCTGCAGCCACGGGGACCAGGAGACGTCGAGGATGACCAGGATCCGGAGGTGAGCTGTCCCACAAAGGATGTCGAGTGCTGAGGGTTCGATGTCCGGCTGGAGCACCAACAAGCCTTGGCAAATGCAACCCACGCGGTCAGAGTAAACAGGTTACGGTGTGGACCAGCAAGGTCCAGGGGACTCTCCAAGCAATGGAGAGTCAGGGCACGTCTGGAGCAACCAGGTAAGCCCAAGAACAAACAAGGTGACCCTCGCCAGGACCCGCAGGCCAACGGACCAGGGATCGCGAGGAGACCTCAAGCAAGTTTGCAAAGCACCAGCCCACAGGACACTCGGTGAGTGGAGGCCGGATATCTTCGGTGCAAATACTGCTCGGGGTCAGGACTACACGGAGTCCAATGCACAAGCTCGGGAATTGTCAACAAGCATATGCAATTGCAAAAGTACGCGGTGCACAGGGGTTCGGGTTGCACGGTCCCCACGAGGGATACTGGTCTCAGAGTAGCTGAGAGGGCAGATCAACCTCAGGGACCTTCGGGAACCCACCTCCTGTGTTGCTGAAATCTTCGGAGTCCTCAGGAGCTCGGGAGAAGCAAACCGGTCAGATGCGTTTAGGTGCCTGCTTTTGCAGGGGAGTAACTCCTTTACTCCAAGGGAGATTCTTCAGTCGTCCAGCGTCGTGCAGGCAGTCGAAGTACTTGGTTTCTTCTTAGCAGAATCTTGTCCAGGTAAAATCTAAAGTCCTGTAGTCAGGTAACCCACTTTATACCCATGGGAGGGGGTTGGAAAGAGTCTGTGGACCCTCTTGTGGGAGGGGCAGGACAGAGGGGTGGCTACACCCATGTCCTTTGTCCAGTTTCGCGCCAGAGCAGGAGCCAATGGCTCCCAGAACTGGTTTGAGCTGGACTATGCACAGGGACACCAAATGTGCCCCCAGTGCAGACTTTCTGGCACTCTCAGAGTGCACCCACCCAGCCCCAATACACTAAACCCTGTCTGGGAGGTGGTCAAACCTCCCTGTGACAGGATACCTATTGTCATGCCTTCCTCTGCTCGAGCTTGGCTCAGTAGCAGGAGGGCAGAATCGTGTCTGTGGCTGGCAGCATCCATTTTGTGCTGCCCAGGTCGAGAAAGCTGGTACCGGGTAGACCGGTGACCCACATATGTCCCTTTGTAAGGGTGGGATCATACCTCCCACACCAGTTACTGGTGTGGAGGTATGATTGCAAGGTGTTTGACACCAAACACGACATGTTTCTAAGCAGCCGTTTTAAAGTTAGCATTTACCGCGGGGTTATAATGCACTTAAACATATATGTCTGGCTGCATCACAGACAATCAATATAACAAAAAATCCTTGGGTCTAGAAAAACAACACGCAAAGAAAGGAATAAGACACTGACAATATCACACAGATAAAACTGTGGGATGATCCCTTTTTAGGACGAAATCCCTCACCCACCAAAGGTGGCATGCCTCATCATTTGGGATTCTCCTCTCAGAGGAAACCTAGTTCCTCTGAGGGCTACAACACCCACTCTGAGTGGGAGGAGCACAGGGATGTTTTGAGGTCTACTCTACACGGATTTACTAAATCCACTAAATGAGAGACAAAGTATGGGTGAGGGCGCAGCGCAAAAGAAAAAGTAACGTGAGTGAAGTGATATTAAAACTAGCTAGGGAGAATACTTCACATACTTTTTTCATATATTCTCACTGCCAGGATTAAAAACAGTGCACCTGCGGTATAGATTTAAACCGCATGTGTCAGACGAAGTAGTGTGGTCAACATGTTTCAGCCATAACGACACATAATGTGTCAAGGCTTTCGTCAGGACCCTATAGATGCTGCTGCAAAGTAATGTGTGTCACAAAAGAAAAAATGAAAATCAAATACAGAACCAAAGGCACTTCCGGTTCCTCTTCTCAGAAAGGAGACTGTATCTAATGAGAAAGAGATGCAGACACATATGTAATAAAGTCAGTGGCTTACAAAAACTCATAATAACAATGTAAGAGGGATCAACAGGGTTCCTCTACTTACATTATACACCATATGTATGTACGGACAGAAAAATAAACAATAATTTCTTACCCGTAATGACTGGGTAGAAAGCTTCACCTCAACCTGGCAACAGCTCAGGATCGGGGGCACCGCTCTGTAGAAAAGTGAGTAGGGTGCAAGTGTCAAACAGAGCATTGTTCGAGCGTGTGTTTTTACACGACATTTGTAAGAAAGAGCAAACAAGAGTCTAAAAAGAGAGAGCTCCACATAAAAATTCCAGAGTTCGTAAAAAATAAATATTACCATCTGTGTTGACAGATCACTCATCACAAAAACTGTGACGGTTGTGTGATGGTATAAGTACAGTCACTTAGTAAACCTACATAATGGAAATCACTATATTTAGATGTTTTATAAAGACACGCTAATTTGAGGAAGTCTTAACTGAAAAGCCTTTAGATCAAAACCAAAAAACTTGAGTTAAAATGGTCTCTTTTAGGCATTTAGCATATTGTATACTACTCCCATGTCTCACACTCACTAGTAAAAATGGCCAGTCCAGAGTGCAGACATCAGGAACAATATCACCCAAAGTGCCAAGACAAAAAGGAGCAAAGAAGAATTTAAGCGTCTAGTGTCCCAACACTCACCTATCCGTCGGTACCCCAAGTGGTACAGAGCCTGCAACCGGAGGTGAGAGACGCTTGTGGGAACGCAGCTACATACAAAATGGTGGCAGGGTGTATTTGGCTGCACCAACTACTTGTGTTTGTTTAGGATTGATAACGATGTTTCAAATATAATCACAGTACCAATGCCCACCTCCCGAAACCTGCCACCAACAACGGTTTCAAATAACACAAGAAAACCCACAAAATGAGAGGCATTGTCATAAAAATATGTTTCTTTGTCGGGATCAAATCCCACATGTGTTGATGATAGACGAGACCAGTTCTTCAGATCCTTGATTTAATAAATTCCTTTATTTGTAATAAATGTATAACAGCCAACAGCCAACGCGTTTCACCCATGCGGGCTTCTTCAGGGCTAATATCCTAATGCACACCAGTAATGGAGAAATCTTTAAGTTTATGGCCCCGTTCAGTCGCCACTTTAAATGTTCTGGTTGTCTAACCTAAGAAGGCATATTCAGTGCTACCCTGTGGTTGCTGGGCCCCTTCAGGGACATGAACGTATTCTGCGTTAAATCGCCAACCTTATCTCGCGGCCATGCTGCAAGCGACGCTGCTCCTCCGAAATGTCAGGAATTTGTGGGAACGCACTTTAAATACGGGTTCTGAGAGGAGAAACTCGGAACCGGTGTGTATTGCCAATTAAATTTCAAACGCAACTGCGCATGCGTGTGACGGTGTCACACTAATCTCACGCGCGTACGTGAAACGCCCAGTGCTTGCCGGGAAATGTAGTAACCGGCTGATATTTGCCGTAATTATAGCACAAATCCTGTTTAAACACAGCTAAACCCAATGTCATCAAGGGCTTCTGTATAAAACCCATCACTTCGAGATGAAAGGACGGGCTGGGTTGTTCTTAAAAAAAAAAAATGATGATTTGCAATATACAAACGAAGCCCCCAGCATCGGAAGTCACTGCGGATTTATCAACCCATGTTGATGACACTGTTAAAAGAATGGTTGCAGAGTGTAGTATAGGGCGGTTAGACTGATAATGATACCCTCGTGAGTATCTACTACAATACTAATCTTAATGTAGTGAACTCACCTAAATAGTATCCGAACTAACAGGGAACAACAGTTCTTATTACCAACACACAGATGTAATAGATTGTGATTTACAAACGATGTTGTGAAATGTATGATAGGGTAGTAAGGTAAAAAAAAAAAGGGGTTGGTACACTGATACCACCGTGAGTGCCTACTATGTTACTCATCTGTATACGGTCAACTCACCAAAATGGTGTTAGAAAACTTAGTTGGTGTCAGCAATCTTAGAGGGAAACCCAGGGAATATCATCATTCAAGCCCATAGTATCACTTTTGAGCCTATATACCCATCGTTGCTCACGTCTAAAGAGATATGTAGAGATGTCAGTGATGTGGGTAGGAATGTGTGGTTTCTCTAGCACCGTCCATTTCAGATCTTCTGGGGAATGGTTGTTTATTAGAAAATGATTTGTGAGTTTCGTAGCAGTTTTCTTACACCGGATGGTGCTCTTATGTTCTAATATACGGGTTTTCACCTTACGGGTGGTCATACCCACATATCGAAAAGAACACGGGCAGGTAATCATGTATACCAGTTTCTCACTGTTGCAATTAGTATGCTGTAACTGCATCCATGGTTGTGAGGTCCCGATATCAATGGAGACCGTATGTTCTGTTTGCGGGCAAGCAGCGCACATGCCACAAGGGAAATGACCTTTCACAGTAGGTAAATTCCAGAGAGTGTTCTGGTCCCTTGGTTTTCTGTTTAATGGGCGTGTATGCACCAACTGATCCTTGATATTCATGCTCCGCTTGAAGGCAAACAGTGGTCGAGGCATATTGGTAGTCCCAATATTCAATAACTTCCAATTCTGAAGAATGCTCTTTTTGATTTTGTTGGAAAAGCTACAAAAGGTGTTTACACATGCAAATCTGGTATTTGTTTCCTTAGGTCTGCTCACTTCAATGAGTGCTTCCCTGTTGTTATTGGATGCTCGTTTCATTGACGTTCTGATCAGTTTTTTCGGATAATTCCTCGCACCCAGTTGGAGAGATAGATTCTGAGCATGTTCCTGGTATTTGGAGGTTGAAGAACAATTTCTTTTAATCCTTAAGAACTGCCCAAAGGGCAAATTATCTCGAAGAGCTTTAGGGTGATAGCTCCTATATGATAATAGGGCGTTCTTGGCCATGGGTTTTCTAAAAAAGTTCAGTACCCAAACCGCCACCCTCAGGAAAGATGCGAATGTCCAAAAAGGGTAAGCTGATGTTGCTATATTCGCAAGTGAATTTAAGAAAGACATTCCTGTTGTTCAGCCACACTTGAAATTCAGGATGGTAATCAGCGTCCCCCTCCAGATGACAAACACATCGTCAATATAACGTTTCCATACAAGTATGTGATCTTTATAAGGATTGTCATCTAAAAAAATGTGATCCTGTTCAAACAGGTGTACATAAAGATTAGCCAGACTGGGAGCAAAAACGCTCCCCATGGAGGTTCCCGAGATTTGTAGGAATAGTTGCTCCTCAAATTGAAAGAAATTCTCTTTCATAGCCAAACGCGCGCACCTCATGATAAACTCCACTGGAGTGATGGAATGTAAAACTCTGTTTTCAAGAAGGGTTTGTATTGCCGTCAGTGTCTCGTCTTGAGGAATACAAGTGTATAAGGACTCAACGTCGAAGGAGACAAGATAGTCTCTGGTGGTATCAAACAGAGTCTCACCCAAAAGTCGAAGAACATCTTTAGTGTCCTGTAAGTATGTTGGCATCTCCATCACAAGAGGTCGAAGGAAGTGATCCACAAAAGTGGAAAGGGGTTCTAAAAGTTATCCCATGCCGGAAATGATGGGACGACCGGGAGGAGGTCTCTGATCCTTGTGGACTTTAGGCAAAGCGTAAAAATATGGGATAACCGGATGTGCCTTCACGAGAAAAGAGGCTTCTGGAGTGGTAATCCAACCATTGGACCTAGCCTCATCTACCAGCATCTTGATCTCGGATTGTAACCTCTTAGTTGGATCTTCTCTCAGCGGTTTGTAAAACCTAGTATTGCCCAGCTGTCTTAAACATTCGGTGCGGTAAGCCGATGTATCCAACAGGACTATGGCACCGCCTATGTCAGCCGGCTTGATCGTGATAGAAGTATCATTTGCCAGTGTCTTCATCGCCAGTTGTTCTCGTCTTGTTAGATTCTGGTATTGTCTCTCCTCTCTATCACAAATGGTATCAACCTGAGCCATCACGGCTTTTTCAAAGGTCACAACCTGAGGGGGAATCTGATGTGCAGGAGGATTAAAGGTGGACTTGTTCTTAAGCCCAGTATTGCTACATGTCTCCTCTGTAGTTTCTTGAGTTTTGTCTCTGAAGAAAAAATTAAGGCGAATTTTGGGAAAAAACTGGGCCAGTTCTTGTTTGATCGCAAAAGTATCACCTCTGTACGAAGGTACATAGCCTAGTCCTTTGTTCAGAAGAGCCAGTTCGTCTGTACTCAGCTGTCGATTACTTAGATTGATCACTAAGTCGTCTCGTGGCTGCTCCCTGCTTGTGCATCCGTCATACTCCGCGTCGTCCTCGATGATAATGGAGGACTCCAATGCACATGGGCTTGTTGGTTCCGCCGTTTTCCTCTGGATCGGCCCCAGCCAGGCCCTAAAAAAGGCTGGTTGGGGGAAAATTGTGGTTGAGGTTGAAAAGGAAACATCTGTGCCTGGAGTGGTAGATTCGGATATCCAAATGGACCAGGAGGCCACCATTGTGGTTGTGGAGGCTGACCGCCTCGGAAACCTCTCCAGTTTCCTCTACTTCTGCGGTTATTTCCTCTATTCCTATGGTCACCATGGCTTGAGGTATCAGAATCACTGGACCAATCGTCACTTCCTGATGTCGAATAATTGGAGCCATATCGTCTACCATTGCGGTTGAATGGTGCTGGAACAAAGTTCTCACTGGTATATGGATACACCCTTTCCATTGAAAAGCGTGCCAGATCCTTCTTAAATTTGGTAATCTTTGCAGCTAGAATAAAATCTTTAAACTCTGTTGGTTTTGTTGGTCTCCTCATTTTGTTTCTTAAAAAGAGTAACAGAAATCGCCACTTTAATCTGTGATTCTAGAGTCTGTATTTCTATGAGGATCGTGTCTACGATCCGTTTGGCGGTGTTAATAATCAGGATCAGCCAGTCGCGGGTGCAGCGCCACGCCACGAGAGACCAATCCTTGAGAAATACTTTGTCCTCCAGAAATAGGCGCGGAGCATTTGTGACTATGAATCCTGTGGGGGCACAATTCCCCCCTCAGATATTCTGTCATGATCGCTCCATGAATGTAAATGCGGGAATGAGATTTCTTTAAGGTCAATAGTTTTGACCAGTCATCATTTTGTGTGGAAACCCCACCCTGGAAAGCGTCTATAATGCTTGGTGTGGTCAAAATGGACTGTGCCACAGTATCATCAAAGGCTAAGCCCTGACATTCTGCCATTTTTAAACAATGGAAAAATATTTTTGCCCACAGATGGTCGGGTATTAAAAAGAGAATCTCTCAAAATATCGACTCAAAGAGAGTCTCAGACTTCATGAAAAGACAAAGGATCACCCTAAAGGGTGTCTACAGATAAGGACCCGCAGCCGAGGCTGCTCAAAGTACACTAAACAAAGAAAAATTTTGATGGAGGGTCCTAGGGAAAATTTTTAAGACCTGCACAGGATTGCATCCCCAATACAATACGTCAATATAACAAAAAATCCTTGGGTCTAGAAATACAACACCCAAAGAAAGGAATAAGACACTGACAATATCACACAGATAAAACTGAGGGATGATCCCTTTTTAGGACGAAATCCCTCACCCACCAAAGGTGGCATGCTTCATCATTTGGGATTCTCCTCTCAGAGGAAACCTAGTTCCTCTGAGGGCTACAACACCCACTCTGAGTGGGAGGAGCACAGGGATGTTTTGAGGTCTACTCTACACGGATTTACTAAATCCACTAAATGAGAGACAAAGTATGGGTGAGGGCGCAGCACAAAAGAAAAAGTAACGTGAGTGAAGTGATATTAAAACTAGCTAGGGAGAATACTTCACATACTTTATTCATATATTCTCACTGCCAGGATTAAAAACAGTGCACCTGCGGTATAGATTTAAACCGCATGTGTCAGACAACCCCGGAGAATGGTCTCCGAAGGCTGCAGAGGGGCTCTGCTCATGCAGGGGCACCCTCTCACGTAAAACCCAGCACCCTGCCTTCAGAATTGATAAGGCCTGCCATAGGGGTGACTGATAGGTATTTAAGTGTAGTGATTTAGATAGAAATAGTGAACCTATATCTTAAGTAAGTGGTGCAAGCACCAACTTACACAGTCTGCTGTAGCAGGCTGGTCGTGTCAATTTGAATGGCCTCTCAGGGGTGGCATAATACATGCTTCAGCCCATGGGAGGCCTCTAGGGTACCTAGGCCCTGGGTACATGGTGTACCATATACTAGGGACTGATAAGGGTACCCCAGTATCCAATCTGGAGTGTACCTAAAGTACATGCATAGCAATTTAAGGGAGAAAGCAGATAGACTGGGGTCCTGAATAGCAGGATCCCAGTCAGACTAGGCCAAAAACAGTGTGACATCAGCAAAAAGTGGGGGTAACCATAAGAAGCAGATACTACTTTCCTACAGGTGAGAGATGTAGAACGTATGAATACAGAAGGGTATGCAGTTCCTGACAGGATAGGGCAGAACAGGTTGCTTAAGTGAAACTGAGCTCACTTAATAGCTAGATGGAGGAGGGGAATTCCTCCTTTTGGAATTAGGACCCTCACACACCCAGCCAGCTAGGTGTCATGCTTCATCATAGGGTCTGCTCCTCGTCGGGTCGGCGCTGCAATACCCGACGGGCACCCTAGAAGGGGCTCTTTAGCGGAGATCTTTTATTCCTTGCCGTTAGGTGCGGTGCGTGTGAGGGGCCTAGTGAGTGTAGATGTAGAGAAAGTGAGGCTAAAACAGGAGGTAGAGGTCCAGTCAGAACTATTTTAATGAGTGTGGCCCCTATCCTGATTAAAACTAAGTGTGGCGCACCCCTGCTGTAATGTTATAGGGTACCGCGCTCCAAGGTCAACATGTTTCTTGCCTAAATGTCAAATAGACGGCAATTCATCAGGACCAAAAACAAGTTCTATCTACACTGTTAATGGCGGTCCAGTGTAATGAGAGTGATAGACCACACACAGCACCCTATGTGTGGTACCAGATGTAGAACGTAACCACATGGGGAAGAGCTGAGAACTAGGCAAGCAGGAGACGGTGCAGGTGAGTGGTGCTCTTGGACCGGGATAGGCTCTGCTCTCGGCATAGTACCAACAAGACAGAACACAAGGTTTGTGCCCCTGACCAGGCAGTAAGCGGACTGACATTTAACACCTCCCAAAACCAGACATTCTCCGAGACGATATAGTCTCATACAAAATCGTGAGGAAACACAAGCTACCTAATGCAACCCAGCTCACCAAGATCAAAAACTCTAGTGTCCCTTTTACACAGCTTTCCGTAACTATGAATATACGGATATTATCCAACAGAAGATGTAAAACGTTTTGTCATTGCTCTACTCTGTGTATCTTCAGGACTGCTATGCAATTGAACATTGATAAAGAATTCAAATGCAGCCAGTTGCATTGAGGTACAACACTTACCTAGTTTTGCAATAAAGACACAGTTTAGTAGTGCAGCATTTGTACAGAGCTGCATACCCCACTGCAGGGCACCAAAGCACATTATCAAAAAGGCAGCACGCTACACCGTGTGATCCTATGTGGGAAGTGTCCTGGTGTCATGCACAAGATGCCATTATCTTGTCTTGAGTCAAAGAGCTTAACAGTGAGGGGGAGAAATAGGCACATAGATTAGGTTTGTGGTCAGCTGGCAGTTACAGTTTACTCTGCAAGTTCCACATTAGGTTTATGGTGTCGTTAAACGTTCCAGTCCACTTCCTGTAGTGATTGAAGCAGTTAGTCCACCCACTCTCAGTCTTAGGAGTCCTGCAGGAGGTAGAGGCAGAGGAGGATGAAACAGAGACTGATCTATCAGGTGAGACAGTGAAATCAGGGTGGTCTGCATTACAGTCATCCTCCAATTAAGATTAAGGTGTCTGATATTGAATAAAGCAAACATGTTTTGGACCTACAAGTATGGGTTGTATTAGATCCATGTGAAGTATTATGCAGCAGCCCCTCTCTAGTTGCCTAACGTAAGTGCTCAATGATTTTATAGGAACACGCGCACACACATACTAAAACTGGTTTCCTTAGTAGAACAGATTAAACGTACAATAATCTGAATTTATAAATGCATCTTTCTGAAAGACAGATTGCCCTCACGCTCGTTTCTATTGCAATGTCTAATGCTATGGTTCAATAGAAGGCATCAAAACACGAGTATATGCAGACGATGTGGTGTAGCAAGCTATCTTTCAAAATAGGGACAACGTAAAGTCTGATTTAAAAAAAAAAGTTTTTTCCAAAAGCAGTGTCCTTCAATGCCTCCAACTCGTTTTGACCCCAACTAAAGTAACTTTATTTCCTGAATTTATATTTCAGAAAGGTCATAAAACAATGCCCCAGACGAAAAGCTGAAGTGTGCCTGTTGGACTTGGCCCTTTTTGCAGGGTCATCCCTAAACTTTTTGCCTTTCTCCTAGCCTTTTCTCTGACATGGTGCTGGTGGTTTTAGGCCTCTGGGCACTTTAACACTGCTGTCCAGTGCAAAGTGCGTGCGCTCTCTGTGTTACATTTGATAAGATTGGTCTACACCTGTTTGGCATATTTAATTTACCTGTCAGACCCTTGTAAAGTGGTATCTCATATACCCAGGGCTGGTAAATTCAATGCTACTGGTGGGCTTGCAGCGCTGATTGCGCCACCCACCAAAGTAGCCTTTCAAACCTATCTCAGGCCTCTGCCATTGCAGGGCCTGTGCGTGCAGTGTTACTGCCGCTGTGACGTGGCACCTAAAGTGTGTGCCATGTCTGAGACCCCCCTTTTACTACATGTCAGTCACCCCTAAGGTAGGCCCTAGCTAGCCCTGTTGGCAGGGTACATTGTAGGTAAAAGGTAGGACATGTACCTTAAGTGTGTGACATGTCCTGGTAGTGACAAACAGCCATTTTGGTTTCTCACTACTGTGGGGCTGCCCTCCCATAGGAATGCATTGGGGATTCCCTGATAAGTGTTTCAGTGGTAATTCCTGATATGAGAGGAGCAGCGTGGTCAAGTTTATTATTTTTGGAATTGTCATAATAAATGCTGCGCAATGGTGTGTGCAGATTTATTATAACTATTTTTGAAATGCCACTTTTAGAAGTTGGCATTTCTGTGTGCTATGTGTCTGCCTGCCTGATGTGAATTGCATGTCTGGCTTTTGAGTGACAGGGGCGGTTAGGTGTGTGTGGCTCCAGGAGGGGCAGGATGAGTCAGCACTAGGCTGAATTGGACATCTGAATTGGGAGTAGTGGGAGGAGTAATCCCCTGACCCTGAATAGGTCTGTGCCTAGCCTGTACAATGCTGGCTCCGCCCCCTGTGGTGTGTCTGATCACCGAGCCCCCACCTGACAAAGGGGAAGAGGAGCCTGGTAAACAGAGTGCTCCAATTCCCCCCTGAACCAGTTTTTGCTGTTTCCCCCAAGCCCTGTGCCAGGGCAGACAAAGGAATGTCTGATATAAATATAGGGGCTGTGACCCCATGTACTTGTGCTGTTCCTGGACTTGCTGGGGGCTTGCTGCTGCTGGGGGCCCAGGAAGAACCGCCACGAGGGCTTGCCTCCCTGCTGGAGGGCCCTGTGTGCTGGCCTCCCTGGGCCCAGCTATGCCCCATGGACCCTGAAGGACTCTTGCGCCATGTGAGCGGTTTTCTTTGGCTCCAGGACGAGAGGAGCATCTTGTTGCAATTTGCAGCATTTAACTGCTACTAAGCAGAGGGAATCCCGACGTGGGGATTCCCCCGCATTTCTTCGCCCAACAGAGCGGGAGCCTACCCCGCTTTATGCCCATTTTAATAGCGGGTGCCCACCCTGCATTGTGAGGGGAGCGGGAGCCCACCCCGCGTCTTTGCTGATCGAGCGGGTGCCCACCCCGCGTTTGATGTTTGCTCGCGGGTGCCCACCCCGCTTATGTGCTGGTTGGGCATGCTATTTAGCGGGTGCCCACCCCGCTTAAGGTACCTCTGAGGCGGGTGCCCACCCCGCGATTATCTTTGATTGAGGCGGGAGCCCACCCCGCACTTGGCCGCCGAGAGGAGGAGAAGGGGCCGCCGCGATCGTGCGGCGACCAGGAAGCCAGGCGGCCTTGCTTGACTGTGGGCGGGGCCTCTGATGCCGGCGGAGCTTCGATCCGGGACAGGAAGCCAGGCAGGAGCTGTGCCTGGCTGTAGGCGGAGTCTCAGAGGGAAGACTCGCGCCGTAGAAGCCCTCCGGAGCCTCACGGGTTCCCCCGTGCCTGTCCCGAGATCAAAGGGGACCGGGTGAAGTAGAGAGAGAGTCCCGGGAGCAGGGACTCGACGAGGCACATTGTCGGTGCCGGCCCCAGATCGGAAAAGAGTACCACGAGAGCCCGGTGAGTGGGGGCTCTATTTTATGCATGGTTGACCCTTTCGAGGCACATTGCCGGTGCCTAATGTCCTGAGCGGACCCGCAGGAGAGCGGGCCGCTCCAACATGGGGCACATTGTTTTCAGGGCCCCCGTGGGGGGTCCAGAGGGCACAGTGGTGCCCATGCCTCTTCTGTTTGGCTATGTTCCCAGCTGCGCCGCACCAGCGCGGCAGCTGCAACGTTTTGGCATAGTCGTTTATAGAGTCCCAGTCGGGCTCTCAGGGCACAGTCGGTGCCAGTGCCTAATTTGCTTCACAGCTGCACGGCAATTAGCGGCAGCTGCAACGTTTAGGCCAACACTTCTTTGGGGGCATTTTGAATGAGATAGGAGTGAGATGCACTCCTCTGCCCCAGCGCAATAGCGCGCTTTTGGTTTCTACTGCATTGGCAGCCCTGACATTATGGACATAGGGCATTGGTCCCCTCTGAGAAGGCCAGTTGGCCAGGGAGACTGTGAGGTTGATAGGGCGCCAGGCCCTAATGTGATTTATGTGGTGCGTAGGAAATGTGATTCATGTACTGTGATTTATGCCTCTAATGTGGTTTATGATTCTGAGGTTTTGCATACTGTGTTTATGCTTGTGAGGTTATTCTCTACCGTGATTTATGCCTCTAATATGATTTATGATTAGGAGGTTATGGTCTAATATGTTTAGGCTTATGAGGTTGGCGCATAATTTATTTTGCGCCCAAGGTGATGCTGATTGCATACTATGATTTATGCTACAGGATATAATGCTGAGTACAGTGTTTGCCAGAAATTACTGGTTGTGTTCTACATTTATTATTGGTTCTACATTTACTATCTTTACTTTGTGATGGTTCTGACAGTGGCCCAATTGGCCCTGTCATATGTACATAACCCCTGTAAATATTGCCTAGTGCCAGTTGGCACAGTGTATATTGTGTGATTACTAGTCTAATGTGTTTATGATAATACAAAGGCTATTTTTATATATAACCTTGTGTGGAGTTCCTTTTGTGGTGTGCCTAGTATGTTGTTGCTGTGTGTGGTTGCGCAAACGCTTTACACATTGCCTCTGGGATAAGCCTGACTGCTCGTGCCAAGCTACCAAGGGGGTGAGCAGGGGTTATCTTCAGCGTGTAACTCTCTTGCCCTGACTAGAGTGGTGGTTTCTGCCTGGCTTAGGCGCAAGCCCTAGCCAACCAGAAATCCAATTTCTAACATTGGTGGTCAGCGGTCAGGATAGGACTTACGTTTGCGCAGTACCACAGCGACAACTGGTTGTACTACAAACTCAGGATATAGATAGTCACTTTTGGGGATTATTGTTTCTGATTTTGTTTTAAGTAGCATTTCTTTGAAATGTGTTTTCTTGTTGCACTATGAGTTGGGGGTCCTGCCAAGGACAGAAACCAGAGAATCTGGAGGAGTTTTGTACTGCCCTTGTGCAGACTGCTATTTCTGGGGTGGCCCGGCAGCGCAAGCTGGAGGAGGTAACTGCCCCTGTGCTGTCTGCTATTTCTAGGGTTGGCCTACAGTGGTGACTTAATTGGCATGGAGAAACTAGCTCGGGAGGGTAGATTATCCCCTAAGTGCAGTTTTAGTTTTCTGGATTACCCAGTAAGGGTGGGATCCAGTGGTGGCAGCAATATGGAGTCCAGTGCAGGAAGTCCCATTCCCAGAGTATGGTACCTGGTTCCCAGTTAAGAGGGGTACAGGTTGAGATTCAGGGGCAGTAAGATACTGTCTCACCAGTCGGGGGGGGGGAGTGTGGATGAATGTTGTGGTGCACTGGACGTTTGGGTGATTGGTTAGCACGGCAAATGGTGTTGAAGGGCTGTTCAATCCGTTTTGTCAGAGAGCACATGCCCCGTAATTGTTTTCCGGAGTCGCGCCAACACCTGTTGGAGTGTGAGTTCTTTTGATTCTAAGGAGCTTGCATTGGGGAGTGATCCTAAGAGGAATGGTGCAGGTATCTTCCAACCCAGAGTGGTGGAAGTGGTTCAGAGTAGCCCAGCTAGGTACCCTTATAGTGAGAAGGTTGCAAGGCCTCACATCCTGTCTCGCAGGGGAAGGTGTGAGACTGGGCCGTATTCCGTGCCTCAACCTCAGTCTCCAGTACTGGGTGGTTTCTTGAGGGAACACCAGGTAGGGAGCCTAGTCTGTCCTGTTGGACCGTCATTTGAGGGGGATCTCCCCGTGTTAGGTGAGCTGGGTGTGTCTGTAATCAGGCCTCCATCAGGTCTGGTGTCTGGCAGTGCCACTCCTAAGTGGAGGGTGCAGAAGTCCAGATTGAGGGGTGAGAGGGGGAAAGAGTCCCCAGTGGAAGAACCATTGGGTCAGGGGCCAGCCACAAGGGCTGAGTCACCAATGATTGACCATGGTGATGCCACTTCTGTCCTGGGGGATCTTCATGCACTGTCAGATGGACAGGAGGTCGTGAGATCTGCGCCAGGCAGACTGTCACACTACACATTAGTTATGTGTCACCCTCGGGGAGGGTATATGTACTCCCCAGGGAGTCCTGGTTCGCCGGGCAATTGTCCAACCAAAGGGTTCCATCCCTGTGTTGGGAAACCATGTTCAGGTGTTGTCTGACCTGGAGGGAGGGACAACTGTAATCAGTGTCCTGACCGGGTTGTCTTCTAGGGGTACCACTCCTGATGGGAGGGTGCAGTATTCTGGAAGGGGGTGCAGAGGGAGGGAGTCCTCGCCTCTGACCCAGGTGCAGCCGGAGAGTTTAGATCCCAGGTGGGTAGACCAGTTGATGGAGAGAGGTCCTGAACTGGTGGGAGAGTTGTGTTCTGGGGGTGCTTCTCCTGGGAGAGTGCGGAACCCCAGAAGGAGAGGTAGGGGGGAGACACTTCGCCTGTGACTTCTGGTCAACCTGCGGGTGCAGACCCTAGGTTGGAGGATCAGTGGCAGTTTGGAACTACACTGAGAGGAGGAGTGGAGAATGGCTATTATGTGTTACTGCCCCCCACTCTGTGGATTGGCAAGGACCAGTGACATCTGGGTGGCCTAGGGCCTGGTCCTGGCCGTGGACAACTAAGGAGCACCAGTGGGGTAGCCTAGTTGGGCCCGAGAGGTTTTTTTTCCCAGAGGGAACCACATGGGTTCAGAGTGGCGTAGAACCGGAGGGTGTCCCTGCAGTTGCGGGCCCGCGTCCGTGTTCTATCACCCGAAGCAGGGAAGCCCATCAAGGTAGTGATTGGTCTACCCTGCGTTTTGGCTGGAAGGGGGTTGTGTTGGACTTGGCCCTTTTTGCAGGGTCATCCCTAAACTTTTTGCCTTTCTCCTAGCCTTTTCTCTGACATGGTGTTGGTGGTTTTAGGCCTCTGGGCACTTTAACACTGCTGTCCAGTGCAAAGTGCGTGCGCTCTCTGTGTTACATTTGATAAGATTGGTCTACACCTGTTTGGCATATTTAATTTACCTGACAGTCCCTTGTAAAGTGGTATCTCATATACCCAGGGCTGGTAAATTCAATGCTACTGGTGGGCTTGCAGCGCTGATTGCGCCACCCACCAAAGTAGCCTTTCAAACCTATCTCAAGCCTCTGCCATTGCAGGGCCTGTGCGCGCAGTGTTACTGCCGCTGTGACGTGGCACCTAAAGTGTGTGCCATGTCTGTGACCTCCCTTTTACTACATGTCAGTCACCCCTAAGGTAGGCTCTAGCTAGCCCTATGGGCAGGGTGCATTGTAGGTAAAAGGTAGGACATGTTCCTTAAGTGTGTGACATGTCCTGGTAGTGACAAACAGCCATTTTGGTTTCTCACTACTGTGGGGCAGCCCTCCCATAGGAATGCATTGGGGATTCCCTGATAAGTGTTTCAGTGGTAATTCCTGATATGAGAGGAGCAGCGTGGTCAAGTTTAGTATACTTGGAATTGTCATAATAAATGCTGCGCAATGGTGTGCGCAGATTTATTATAACTATTTTTGAAATGCCACTTTTAGAAGTTGGCATTTCTGTGTGCTATGTGTCTGCCTGCCTGATGTGAATTGCATGTCTGGCTTTTGAGTGACAGGGGCGGGGAGGTGTGTGTGGCTCCAGGAGGGGCAGGGTGAGTCAGCACTAGGCTGAATGGGACATCTGCATTGGGAGTAGTGGGAGGAGTAATCCCCTGACCCTGAATAGGTCTGTGCCTAGCCTGTACAATGCTGGCTCCGCCCCCTGTGGTGGTCTGATCACCGAGCCCCCACCTGACAAAGGGGAAGAGGAGCCTGGTAAACAGAGTGCTCCAATTCCCCCCTGAACCAGTTTTTGCTGTTTCCCCCAAGCCCTGTGCCAGGGCAGACAAAGGAATGTCTGATATAAATATAGGGGCTGTGACCCCATGTACTTGTGCTGTTCCTGGACTTGCTGGGGGCTTGCTGCTGCTGGGGGCCCAGGAGGAACCGCCACGAGGGCTTGCCTCCCTGCTGGGGGGCCCTGTGTGCTGGCCTCCCTGGGCCCAGCTATGCCCCATGGACCCTGAAGGACTCTTGCACCATGTGAGCGCTTTTTCTTTGGCTCCAGGACGAGAGGAGCATCTTGTTGCAATTTGCAGCGTTGAACTGCTACTAAGCAGAGGGAATCCCGACGTGGGGATTCCCCCGCATTTCTTCGCCCAACAGAGCGGGAGCCTACCCCGCTTTATACCCATTTTAATAGCGGGTGCCCACCTCGCATTGTGAGGGGAGCGGGAGCCCACCCCGCGTCTTTGCTGATCGACCGGGTGCCCACCCCGCTTTTGATGTTTGCTCGCGGGTGCCCACCCCGCTTATGTGCTGGTTGGGAGCGCGGGAGCCCACCCCGCTGGCATGCTTATTTAGCGGGTGCCCACCCCGCTTTAGGTACCTCTGAGGCGGGTGCCCACCCCGCGATTATCTTTGATTGAGGCAAGAGCCCACCCCGCACTTGGCCGCCGCGATCGTGCGGCGACCAGGAAGCCAGGCGGCCTTGCCTGACTGTGGGCGGGGCCTCTGATGCCGGCAGGGCTTCCCTCCGGGACAGGAAGCCAGGCAGGAGCTGTGCCTGGCTGTAGGCGGAGTCTCAGAGGGAAGACTCGCGCCGTAGAAGCCCTCCGGAGCCTCGCGGGTTCCCCCGTGCCTGTCCCGAGATCAAAGGGGACCGGGTGAAGTAGAGAGAGGGTCCCGGGAGCAGGGACTCGACGAGGCACATTGTCGGTGCCGGCCCCAGATCGCGAAAGAGTACCACGAGAGCCCGGTGAGTGGGGGCTCTATTTTATGCATAGTTGACCCTTTCAAGGCACATTGCCGGTGCCTAATGTCCTGAGCGGACTCGCAGGAGAGTGGGCCGCTCCAACATGGGGCGCATTGTTTTCAGGGCCCCCGTGGGGGTCCAGAGGGCACAGTGGTGCCTGTGCCTCTTCTGTTTGGCTATGTTCCCAGCTGCGCCGCACTAGCACGGGCAGCTGCAACGTTTTGGATTAGTGGTTTATAGAGTCCCAGTCGGGCTCTCAGGGCACAGTCGGTGCCAGTGCCTAATTTGCTTCACAGCTGCACGGCAATTAGCGGCAGCTGCAACGTTTAGGCCAACATTTCTTTGGGGGCATTTTGAATGAGATAGGAGTGAGATGCACTCCTCTGCCCCAGCGCAATTGCGCGCTTTTGGTTTCTACTGCATTGGCAGCCCTGACATTATGGACATAGGGCATTGGAGCCCTCTGAGAAGGCCAGTTGACCAGGGGGACTGTGAGGTTGATAGGGCGCCAGGCCCTAATGCGATTCATGTGGTGCGCAGGAAATGTGATTCATGTACTGTGATTTATGCACCGTGATTTATGCCTCTAATGTGGTTTATGATTCTGAGGTTTTGCATACTGTGTTTATGCTTGTGAGGTTATTCTCTACCGTGATTTATGCCTCTAATATGATTTATGATTAGGAGGTTATGGTCTAATATGTTTAGGCTTATGAGGTTGGCGCATGTATTTTGCACCCAAGGTGATGCTGATTGCATACTATGATTTATGCTACAGGATATAATGCTGAGTACAGTGTTTGCCAGTAATTACTGGTTGTGTTCTACATTTATTATTGGTTCTACATTTACTATCTTTACTTTGTGATGGTTCCGACAGTGGCCCAATTGGCCCTGTCATGTGTACATAATCCCCTGTAAATATTGCCTAGTGGCAGTTGGCACAGTGTATATTGTGTGATTACTAGTCTAATGTGTTTATGATAATACAAAGGCTATTTTTATATATAACCTTGTGTGGAGTTCCTTTTGTGGTGTGCCTAGTATGTTGTTGCTGTGTGTGGTTGCGCAAACGCTTTACAGATTGCCTCTGGGATAAGCCTGACTGCTCGTGCCAAGCTACCAAGGGGGTGAGCAGGGGTTATCTTCAGCGTGTAACTCCCTTGCCCGGACTAGAGTGGTGGTTTCTGCCTGGCTTAGGCGCAAGCCCTAGCCAACCAGAAATCCCATTTCTAACATTGGTGGTCAGCAGTGAGGATAGGACTTGCGTTTGCGCAGTACCACAGCGACAATTGGTTGCACTACAAACTCTGCATTTAGATAGTCACATGTTTGGGGATTATTGTTTCTGATTTTGTTTTAAGTAGCATTTCTTTGAAATGTGTTTTCTTGTTGCACTATGAGTTGGGGGTCCTGCCAAAGACAGAAACCAGAGAATCTGGAGGAGTTTTGTACTGCCCTTGTGCAGACTGCTATTTCTGGGGTGGCCCGGCAGCGCAAGCTGGAGGAGGTAACTGCCCCTGTGCTGTCTGCTATTTCTAGGGTTGGCCTACAGTGGTGACTTAATTGGCATGGAGAAACTAGCTCGGGAGGGTAGATTATCCCCCAAGTGCAGTTTTAGTTTTCTGGATTACCCAGTAAGGGTGGGATCCAGTGCAGGAAGTCCCATTCCCAGTTCCCAGAGTATGGTACCTGGTTCCCAGTTAAGAGGGGTACAGGTTGAGATTCAGGGGCAGTAAGATACTGTCTCACCAGTCGGGGGGGGGGGGGGGAGTGTGGATGAATGTTGTGGTGCACTGGACGTTTGGGTGATTGGTTAGCACGGCAAATGGTGTTAAAGGGCTGTTCAATCCGTTTTGTCAGAGAGCACATGCCCCGTAATTGTTTTCCGGAGTCGCGCCAACACCTGTTGGTGTGTGAGTTCTTTTGATTCTAGGGAGCTTGCATTGGGGAGTGATCCTAAGAGGAATGGTGCAGGTATCTTCCAACCCAGAGTGGTGGAAGTGGTTCAGAGTAGCCCAGCTAGGTACCCTTATAGTGAGAAGGTTGCAAGGCCTCACATCCTGTCTCGCAGGGGAAGGTGTGAGACTGGGCCGTATTCCGTGCCTCAACCTCAGTCTCCAGTACTGGGTGGTTTCTTGAGGGAACACCAGGTAGGGAGCCTAGTCTGTCCTGTTGGACCGTCCTTTGAGGGGGATCTCCCCGTGTTAGGTGAGCTGGGTGTGTCTGTAATCAGGCCTCCATCAGGTCTGGTGTCTGGCAGTGCCACTCCTAAGTGGAGGGTGCAGAAGTCCAGATTGAGGGGTGAGAAGGGGAAAGAGTCCCCAGTGGAAGAACCATTGGGTCAGGGGCCAGCCAGAAGGGCTGAGTCACCAATGATTGACCTTGGTGACGCCACTTCTGTCCTGGGGGATCTTCACGCACTGTCAGATGGACAGGAGGTCGTGAGATCTGCGCCAGGCAGACTGTCACACGACACATTAGTTATGTGTCACCCTCGGGGAGGGTATATGTACACCCCAGGAAGTCCTGGTTCGCCGGGCAATTGTCCAACCAAAGGGTTCCGTCCCTGTGTTGGGAAACCAGGTTCAGGTGTTGTCTGACCTGGAGGGAGGGACAACTGTAATCAGTGTCCTGACCGGGTTGTCTTCTAGGGGTACCACTCCTGATGGGAGGGTGCAGTATTCTGGAAGGGGGTGCAGAGGGAGGGAGTCCTCGCCTCTGACCCCGGTGCAGCCGGAGAGTTTAGATCCCAGGTGGGTAGACCAGTTGATGGAGAGAGGTCCTGAACTGGTGGGAGAGTTGTGTTCTGGGGGGTGCTTCTCCTGGGAGAGTGCGGAACCCCAGAAGGAGAGGTAGGGGGAGGAGACACTTCGCCCGTGACCTCTGGTCAACCTGAGGGTGCGGACCCTAGGTTGGAGGATCAGTGGCAGTTTGGAACTACATTGAGAGGAGGAGTGGAGAATGGCTATTATGTGCCAGGGGTTACTGCCCTCCACTCTGTGGATGGGCAAGGACCAGTGACATCTGGGTGGCCTAGGGCCTGGTCCTGGCCGTGGACAACTAAGGAGTACCAGTGGGGTAGCCTAGTTGTGCCTGAGAGTTTTTCTTTCCAGAGGGAACGACATGGGTTCAGAGTGGCGTAGAACCGGAGGGTGTCCCTGCAGTTGCAGGCCCGCGTCCGTGTTCTATCACCCGAAGCAGGGAAGCCCATCAAGGTAGTGATTGGTCTACCCTGCGTTTTGGCTGGAAGGGGGTTGTGTTGGACTTGGCCCTTTTTGCAGGGTCATCCCTAAACTGTTTGCCTTTCTCCTAGCCTTTTCTCTGACATGGTGTTGGTGGTTTTAGGCCTCTGGGCACTTTAACACTGCTGTCCAGTGCAAAGTGCGTGCGCTGTGTGTGTTACATTTGATAAGATTGGTCTACACCTGTTTGGCATATTTAATTTACCTGACAGTCCCTTGTAAAGTGGTATCTCATATACCCAGGGCTGGTAAATTCAATGCTACTGGTGGGCTGGCAGCGCTGATTGCGCCACCCACCAAAGTAGCCTTTCAAACCTATCTCAGGCCTCTGCCATTGAAGGGCCTGTGCGCGCAGTGTTACTGCCGCTGTGACGTGGCACCTAAAGTGTGTGCCATGTCTGAGACCCCCCTTTTACTACATGTCAGTCACCCCTAAGGTAGGCCCTAGCTAGCCCTGTTGGCAGGGTGCATTGTAGGTAAAAGGTAGGACATGTACCTTAAGTGTGTGACATGTCCTGGTAGTGACAAACAGCCATTTTGGTTTCTCACTACTGTGGGGCTGCCCTCCCATAGGAATGCATTGGGGATTCCCTGATAAGTGTTTCAGTGGTAATTCCTGATATGAGAGGAGCAGCGTGGTCAAGTTTAGTATATTTGGAATTGTCATAATAAATGCTGCGCAATGGTGTGCGCAAATTTATTATAACTATTTTTGAAATGCCACTTTTAGAAGTTGGCATTTCTGTGTGCTATGTGTCTGCCTGCCTGATGTGAATTGCATGTCTGGCTTTTGAGTGACAGGGGCGGGGAGGTGTGTGTGGCTCCAGGAGGGGCAGGGTGAGTCAGCACTAGGCTGAATGGGACACCTGCATTGGGAGTAGTGGGAGGAGTAATCCCCTGACCCTGAATAGGTCTGTGCCTAGCCTGTACAATGCTGGCTCCGCCCCCTGTGGTGTGTCTGATCACCGAGCCCCCACCTGACAAAGGGGAAGAGGAGCCTGGTAAACAGAGTGCTTCAATTCCCCCCTGAACCAGTTTTTGCTGGTTCCCCCAAGCCCTGTGCCAGGGAAGACAAAGGAATGTCTGATATAAATATAGGGGCTGTGACCCCATGTACTTGTGCTGTTCCTGGACTTGCTGGGGGCTTGCTGCTGCTGGGGGCCCAGGAGGAACCGCCACAAGGGCTTGCCTCCCTGCTGGCGGGCCCTGTGTGCTGGCCTCCCTGGGCCCAGCTATGCCCCATGGACCCTGAAGGACTCTTGCGCCATGTGAGCGCTTTTCTTTGGCTCCAGGACGAGAGGAGCATCTTGTTGCAATTTGCAGCGTTGAACTGCTACTAAGCAGAGGGAATCCCGACGTGGGGATTCCCCCGCATTTCTTCGCCCAACAGAGCAGGAGCCTACCCCGCATTGTGAGGGGAGCGGGAGCCCACCCCGCGTCTTTGCTGATCGAGCGGGTGCCCACCCCGCGTTTGATGGTTGCTCGCGGGTGCCCACCCCGCTTATGTGCTGGTTGGGAGCACGGGAGCCCACCCCGCTGGCATGCTTATTTAGCGGGTGCCCACCCCACTTTAGGTACCTCTGAGGCGGGTGCCTACCCCGCGATTATCTTTGATTGAGGCGGGAGCCCACCCCGCACTTGGCCGCCGAGAGAAGCGGCCGCCGCGATCGTGCGGCAACCAGGAAGCCAGGCGGCCTTGCCTGACTGTGGGTGGGGCCTCTGATGCCGGCGGAGCATCCCTCCGGGACAGGAAGCCAGGCAGGAGCTGTGCCTGGCTGTAGGCGGAGTCTCAGAGGGAAGACTCGCGCCGTAGAAGCCCTCCGGAGCCTTGCGGGTTCCCCCGTGCCTGTCCCGAGATCAAAGGGGACCGGGTGAAGTAGAGAGAGTCCCGGGAGCAGGGATTCGACAAGGCACATTGTCGGTGCCAGCCCCAGATCGGAAAAGAGTACCAGGAGAGCCCGGTGAGTGGGGGCTCTATTTTGTGCATGGTTGACCCTTTCGAGGCACATTGCCGGTGCCTAATGTCCTGAGCGGACCCGCAGGAGAGCGGGCCGCTCCAACATGGGGCGCATTGTTTTCAGGGCCCCGTGGGGGTCCAGAGGGCACAGTGGTGCCCGTGCCTCTTTTGTTTGGCTATGTTCCCAGCTGCGCCGCACCAGCCCGGGCAGCTGCAACGTTTTGGCATAGTGGTTTATAGAGTCCCAGTCGGGCTCTCAGGGCACAGTCGGTGCCTAATTTGCTTCACAGCTGCACGGCAATTAGCGGCAGCTGCAACTTTTAGGCCAACATTTTTTGGGGGGGATTTTGAATGAGATAGGAGTGAGATACACTACTCTGCCCCAGCGCAATTGCGCGCGTTTGGTTTCTACTGCATTGGCAGCCCTGACATTATGGACATAGGAGCCCTCTGAGAAGGCCAGTTGGCCAGGGGGACTGTGAGGTTGATAGGGCGCCAAGCCCTAATGTGATTTATCTGGTGCACAGGAAATGTGGTTCATGTACTGTGATTTATGCACCGTGATTTATGCCTCTAATGTGGTTTATGATTCTGAGGTTTTGCATACTGTGTTTATGCTTGTGAGGTTATTCTCTACCGTGATTTATGCCTCTAATATGATTTATGATTAGGAGGTTATGGTCTAATATGTTTAGGCTTATGAGGTTGGTGCAATATGTATTTTGCGCCCAAGGTGATGCTGATTGCATACTATGATTTATGCTACAGGATATAATGCGGAGTACGGTGTTTGCCAGTAATTACTGGTTGTGTTCTACATTTATTATTGGTTCTACATTTACAATCTTTACTTTGTGATGGTTCTGACAGTGGCCCAATTGGCCCTGTCATGTGTACATAATCCCCTGTAAATATTGCCTAGTGCCAGTTGGCACAGTGTATATTGTGTGATTACTATTCTAATGTGTTTATGATAATACAAAGGCTATTTTTATATATAACCTTGTGTGGAGTTCCTTTTGTGGTGTGCCTAGTATGCTGTTGCTGTGTGTGGTTGCGCAAACGCTTTACACATTGCCTCTGGGATAAGCCCGACTGCTCGTGCCAAGCTACCAAGGGGGTGAGCAGGGGTTATCTTCAGCGTGTAACTCCCTTGCCCTGACTAGAGTGGTGGTTTCTGCCTGGCTTAGGCGCAAGCCCTAGCCAACCAGAAATCCCATTTCTAACAGTGCCACACCTATTATTCAACAAACATTGCGTAACTCGACAACACTGTGGGTCAACACCCAATATTCAGTCCTTCTGGGTAACCAAACTTTAAGGGCCTGTACGTCATGACTGGGGGAACACAGAATGGTAAATGTTGGTTCCTGGAATCAGCGTGGCCATCTCCAGCCTGCAGAACCAAACTATACCAGGACAGTGAAGATGCAATATCTTTTGGTTTCGAGTACTGGACTCAAGAGGTACACGCCTAATGAGAGCAGTGAGTGGGTCAGGGGCAGTCAAGGTCTCATCCGCTTTGTGTTGCCGAGATATTGCTGCAGATCCACAACCCACATGTCCGTCTGAGGGTCTTCTCCTCGCCAGCTGGGCTCCAGGCTTTAGTCACTCATTGGTAGTTTCAGTCAGTTGAGATTCTGCAGCCAACTGGGCCTTGTGTAGGCCTTCCTGGAATCGGAGAGGCCCACCTCCTAGCAGGTGCAGGACATCTCAACTCGTAGGTGTGTAAGCGCTCCTCCTTTGCACAGTTCACAGCAACAAGCCTAATCCAAAAGTATCAGACTTGGGCAGGCCCAGTGGAAAAAGAGCATCACAGAAGAGACTCAGCACCTGGTGACATATCTGCACAGTAATGGCGTGCCGAGTTTCCTCGTCAGAACATGAAAGGTCCATGTCCGGCAAAAGATAAAGTGTCAAGAAGACCTCCAACCTTGCACATGTTTTCTAAAAAGAAATGGCCACTCACTAAGGCAAGCTGAAACACAAGCAAAACACATACATGACTCACACTGCTTCACCAAATCTTCGGCAGGGCAAAAATATGCTAGTTAGTTGGACTGGATGGACCTTTCACTTGGGAGAGCCCGTAGGCAGACTTTCCACTATCGTATGTGCTATTAAAGTCTGTATCTCTGAACTAGTAATCGCTATCTTCACAACAGTAACTCCATAAGGGGTCAGTAGCCGCTCTTGCTCAGTGTATGGGTGCCATTTTGGTGATTTTCCTGTCATCTGTACTGAGCTCTGATTACCAAGAGTGAAGTAAAACAATGGATTACATACAGTGTAAGTGCATGATTGTCAAGTTTACAAGACAGGAAAAAAAAAAAAAAGAGGGCTAGTCCATAAAATCAAAGAAGGCAGGGCGACAGTTTTCAAAACCACGCACAGGACATTAGTTCCAACACACCTATTCTATCATCTCTCTTCAATAAGTATAAGGTCTGAGAGTTCGGGTAAGATGGGTTACCAAAAGCCAGGCCTAGCACTTCAAAAATGTAATGCTGCTTCCATATGGCAAGGTGCAACTTCCAAAACACTGCAGAATTTCACCTTGTGAATAGTGCAAATAAACGACTTTCGTGGTCATCTAAGGGTGTTGCATTCAGCCATCTAGGCTTTTAAAGCTTTCAAATCCATACAACTGTAGAAAACTGGAAGCTTCTACGAAGAAGCATGGTATATATGATCATCACCTTCCTCATTCAGTCTAGATTCTTCCAACGCTTCAGGCAGACTAAGTTGTGGATGGAACACCGTGCAACATACAACCATAGTGGAAGGGAAATGGTCCCCTTTTTTACCTTCAGTGATTCAGGCCCAGTGGTACTAAAATTTCAAAAATAGGCACACCTTTAATCAAGTCAGCACAAAATCATAACAAGAACCTTTAGAAGACATTAAAAAACGAATAATTCTGTGTAGCAATGGAGTTTGTATCCTGAATGAGACAAAGGATTTTACTTCAGCAGCTTCACGTAGACAGTAAAACCTTAGAACCAGAATTGGCGCCGCCAGGTGGGCTCTTTTCATGTGGTTACATTGGATTAAATCTTGGGGGTCACGTAGACGGGCCTAGATGAGATCTGTGGATCTCCAGAATGTGTATTTTCATATACCAGTCAAGAGAAAGCATAATCTGTTTTGGAGGCTTATAATCCAAACGATCACTAGGCATAAATATATATACTGTTTGGCCCAAGCTCTGTGCAAAGATTTTCTAACATGGCTGCAACATGCTTAACATGAGTGGGAGATAAGTTGGGGAACTTTTTGACCGATTTCAAAACTTAAGGTCTTCCCACAAAACACCTGTTTGACTGGGAAACAAACTTAGATCCCTTAATCTGCTTGCACATTGCAGTGTGGGATAAGTCCTTGGGATCAATCATGGACACTCCTTCGTGCGTTTCCCAAGTTTATGAAACTATAATGAAATTTTGTCAACACTGTGAGGAAAAGCTGACCTCCTTTGCACAAGCCACACACTTCTCCAGTTAAAAGTCTTGCATTGTAAAACAACAGCATCTACGTTGTCTGCAAAAATCTTCTGGTTATATGAAAACTTAGGACTGTGGAACAAAATAGGCACGCCCAATGTGCAGATTGAAGTACTCCATGAATTTGGTCGTCAGTCAGAATCCTACCTATGGGCTAATCACTATATGCGCACTTTTTGCACAGTGTCATCTATCATCCGCAAACTGTCGATGAACAAAAGTCATGAAACCGAGAGGAGGAAATCGTGTGAATTTTGTGCTCTTCCTTGAAACAGAATTTTTTGAGGAGTTTCTGGAAAAGAGCATCTATTGGGAACTCAGACAATACTTAAGAGCCTGGTGTTCTAGGCGAAGCAACTAAACCCTTGCACATCCATACCGTTTCCAAATTTCATGACCAATAGAGTAATGCAAGTGCCATAGAGCTGTAGATCACTAGTATCTCTTGGCTCTAAACTGTCTCACAGCGTCTGCAACCAAACACACTTTAGGAAAGCCCAAACTGCGCAATTGTCCAAAAATATTTATTAAAATTTACAATGTTGAATTTACCATTTTTTTTAAACAAATGTAAGACTTAGAAAGGTGTGGGTCCCTGAATGAATTCATGGCAAGTGCATAGGGTATATTCTCCAGTTGACCTAGGCACAATAACATGACAATTTTGGAGTACATAATCCCTCATTTTATGTTATGGTGGGGACAGTGACTTTAGAGTCTAGTGCCTATAATCTGACTTTTGCAAAGTAAGAAGTTTGTTTGAGAGATTCCCCTCAAAAACCAGTTCTCAACTGTGGCAGCAGATAATAGCTAATACTAAAGCCTCTATGAATGTCCATAATCTAAATGCCTTGAAAATGCATGGCTTGACAGAAGATGCTGTGATCCGGAAAGACTTCTGCTTCTTCAGTTAGCCAAAATCCTTGGGCTGCCTGCCTTCATAATCTGTACTTTTCAAACCTCCATCAAATATGGGCACCAAGTGAGACAGGTTGTGACTTCTAGGTGATGTACTGCTTTATATGCTGCACTTCAATTGGTATATTCCATGTTAAAATGAATGGTTCATTGTTTTTTTTTAACTGCTTACCCACCCATGACAGGATCAGGTGAAATAGTAGGGTTGCAGTGTGAGATAGGGATGAATGTGCAGGAGGTCACTTGAACAATTAACTGTGTAATAACCGGTCTGTAAGGCAATTATATGCCTTGCACACAACAGCCTGTGCGTTTACATTCACCATCTACTCAAACGCTCATTTAATCTCAGAGTACCTTTTTTTTTCCAAAGCTGCAGGTGCAACAGTTGAGCAGTAGTAAATTGATGAACCCAGACATCCGCTGGATTGGGACTCATTTCTGTCTTAATAAGTGGCAGTCCCAAACCATTTATTTTTGTCATGTCACATAATGCAACAGATTTCTCCCAAGAGAAAAAGCACCAATGGTTGCCATTTCTGGTCATGTGTTTATATTTCCAAGAGTTTGGGATGGGGGACGCTAGCGTAAGCACAGCCTGAGTCCCAGTTGTGGAAGCAATATCCACATGGCCTTAACCCAGACTGTATTCAATGCCTGGAAATACCAGCTTCAATCTCCAACCAGGAGAAAGTTAGGCGTTTACGGATTTAAAACAGTATTAACGTTAAAAATTACGAATAAAGCCTGTCTTTATGAACAGACCCTTGTGTGCCAGTAGTTGCAGAGTGTAAAAGGTCCCTTGAAGTGGAATGTGGCTCCTCCTTGTAATCCTGCCGTCATTCCCTTTCAAGCGATTCACAAAATTACCAAATTTGTAAAGCACAGGGAAAAAGCCACATACTTGTCAAGAAATAGAAAAGGCCTCTTTCCACAGCAAACTAAACATTTATCACAAGGACTGCAAAAAATACAGAGTTTAAGAAGTGTAATGGCTAAAAAAAGAAAATACTGTTCTGCCATAATATGCTGCTTGTGACAAGTGCAGAGGTAATGCTGCTCATTCTTATTGCTTCGTCTACTCAGATCACACTGCCCCTCAATTCAGCAGCACATCAGGCATGTCAAAGAGGGACCCTGAAAAAAGATCTTGACCAGCTATGCCGAAAGGATTGTGCCAATAGGTCTCTAGAAAATCTGCAACAGAATAAAAAGAATGCTGGCAACAATTAAAAAGATTCTTGTTTTCCACAGAATTCAACCACAGCCTCGCAAATGACACTAAAGGTCACCAAGAAACTAGTTTAATCGAGGGCAACTCACGGGTGGACGATGGGAGTATGGGACATTGAGAAGGACTGATGCTTCTGTGCCCCCCACCGAACCCACAGTCTTAACTATCCAGAAGTTTATTAATTACATACAACCATTGTAACCCTGAACTGCAAAATAGATTTCTGTACAATACATACAAATAGTACAAATATTGTCAAAAGTTATGCCGCCTTTAGAAGGGTCAAAAGATTTGGTCTTTAGGTAACACTTTCAACAAGGAAAAGGAACCCTGCAAACATATGGGCATAAAAGAAAATGGCACAGTTCCCACAGTTTCTGCATTTTCAAATCCGCCGATTGCAAACTGGGTCTTTGCAAACAGATCTTGTTTCCCTCACTATGAGGTAATCCCTTAACTCACACCACAGATCAGCAGCTTTCACCGACTTGCCAAAACCATTCCTCTTCAGAACTTCAAAGTAAGCCATCCTGCAGAGAGCTCTGTAAGCACAAACTGAAACATCGCTCCATTCTTCGCCCTTGGCTGGAAAGCTTGGCCACTACTCCTGCTTGCAGATTTCCAGTGTACACACCAGAATGACGACTTATGGCAGCATGAGCATTAAGTGGGTACTTTCAAAGGAACAGAGAAGTGGCATGATCAAATTGCGTCTTTTTCTTTTAACATTCCAGCCACTCCAAGTAACCTGTAGCAACACACCTGGTCTTTTGCCCTTCTTCAACTCGCTGACAGGTAAAATGCCTCCTTACTAAGCATGATAAAAATGACTCTTTCTGTGCAAATATGTAAAGTAGCTATACACCTCTGAAGCGAATGTGCGAGCCCCAAGTGAGCAATCTGCCCCAGAAACAATCTTGTTATCATGACAAATGGAGCAGAAATCCGAGCCAATGCCTGGATCCCTTCCAGGAGAGAAGAAACGTGGTGTTCTTTGCGATGCCGGATACCAGTTAGTGAAGAGGCCGATAGGGAAACGTCATGCCAGGTATGAACGACTGAACAGAGGGGAGTGTAGGGTGGGCTGGCCGTGCCCCATGTGCTGGGTATCCTAGAGGAGGTGTGTGGATGTGAGGATAGAATCCCGGCGGCAGGCTCGTGTGGGCAGGCTGCTGCTGTTGTTGTTGAGGCTGCACCGGGCCAGAAATCACCAGCTGCAGTAGACTGTAGCACAAAGAGAAAGGACACAATACAGTTCACCGAGTTCAATTTCATAAACAATCTTCCTAAAAGAACCCCCCCCCCCCCTCCCAAAAAAAACCAAGCTTTATATGTTTGACTTATCAAGCATGAACGAAGCAGCATGTCTCCTAGCGTCACAGCTGGCAAATATGCATAGGTCCCAACCTGTGGTGCACCTACAAAACGACTCGGGCTCCTTTGTACTTTTCTCGCCACTAACAGCAGGTAAAACACAACAAAAAGATATGTCATAGAAAATATTTTTTCATTGGTGAAAGAATAGCAGTTTGAGGTTTTCCCACAGCCCGGGCCCCTGCAAACCATTTCTTGTCTTCTCTCCTCCTGGCTTTCCCCCCATTCTTCTTTTTTATTCCTGCTTCCGTTCATTCCGCTCTCTCGCCCCCCATCCCAGCATCTTGCTATCCTGACAGCATTTCATTATTTTCGTCCTGTCTCAAACTCCTTTCCGTGCAGCTCCCTTCATCCCTTCCTGCTTCCATTACTCTTTGCCATTTGTGTCTCGCCCAATACGCTACAGTTTGTTGTCATTTTTGTCACACGTCCATCCTGGCGCCTTGGCATTTTGGCTCTACTCCTTCCCATCTCAAGACAGTCTCCCTCCTTTACAAATATGTATTGGCCTTCACCTGGCTCTCTGAACTAATCCTGTCCACTTCTTTCTTCTCGCCCACCCCAATTATGGCTCCTTGTCAATTTTGATGTCCCCCATCTCCTTGAAATTAAAGCTAAATTATAGAAAGTCACTTGTTGGGGCAAAGTCCTCTTTAGGAATTTGTAAAGGCGTGCTGACTGTTCACTTTTTATGTTTTCTATCAATGGCCTTGACGATCTGCCATCTCACTTTAGGTGCTCCACCTTTTATGAAGAGAAATAAGGCACCAGAGCATAACTCTGCTAAAAGTGCACCTCTATCTATAAGGGTAGCTATGGTGCCCTTTTATCAGACGGTCATATGCCTGGTGTGGAGAGCAGTGTATAGTAGGTTAAGGCCTTACAAGCTTCACTGAGGAGGATGCTGCCTAAAGGTCCTTCCCTGTAAAGATATGACCAATTTCTTTAACTCGTGTGGGACTGTCTGTATGCATCTGTGTGTGTGTGTGCTTCACACAAGTTAGACAAAAAGACTGTATAGGGATGATTGATGTAAACTGGCACAATAAGAGTAGGGCTGCAAACAATTGCACGTCCTGCCGGCTGTTGTTTATCCATTTTACCATGATAGCATATGCATCTTTGATGTATGGCCCCACTTCCACATACTGGCGTTACCTAGTGGATACAAGAGGGATCCCCATCTTTTCCTTTCATCGTAGGAATAGGCTCCAATGAGCTCAGTGAAACCATTTGCTCCTTTCTTGTGTTGTTGTCTCTTGCCAAGCAACTGAGCTCTATGGCATGAGGAGTGTGGCTTGAATCACCAAAAGAACTTGATCTAACATGACTGGTCTGATCTCCAACTAACTACGTTGAAGTTAGCGGGCAGGGTCTTCTCACACAAATCTGTAGCCACTCAGGAGGTAACTTCTTTATTTCATGTCAGGCCCTTAGGTTACATCAACAGCAGGTAGGTCCTGTCTAGGTTACATCCTCCCTTCCATCGTCCGTATCTCCTAGCTTTCACTCCACACACCAACATTTTATCATATAATTTACTCTCAGCATTCTATACACAAGCTCAAACAATGAATGGGGACAGACAAGATACTCACACCTCCCTTTCTTACCAACAACAAATGAAAGAACAGTCATTCACTTGCATATGAAGTACATCGCTGCTCAATCTCCAATGTGTCTAGCCTCCACATTCACCCAAAAACAGTCAAACTCTCCATTACCCATGTAAACACACAAAGACAACAATCAGCAGTCACGGAAACTCTGGAACAGTTCAAAACATAAGGCTCCTCACACCTCATGTCAAACAATGAAACAAGAACTAGGTTGTGACTACCATTGCACAACGGTCCAAGATGTACAAGTGTTGGGGCCTCATGTCGCAGGTCACAACACCACATCTGTATACTCACAATGACACCATATAACATCTATGCATGCAGGATGTACTCATGCACACCCAGTGACGCACCAGCCACGACACTGAACCTCTAGGCTTCCTTCGACTAAGGGATAATAGAGTATACCCCAAGTGTACACAACAAAGGCACAAAACAAACAAAGAAAAACAGGAAAGTTTAACCATTCATCACCTCCGCTCAATATTCCCTTGACCAGACTAACATAAAACCGGTCATCACAACTGCACTCCTACACAATGTCCCCAGGCACCCCCATCACAATACTAAATTATGCAGGTGACACTGACACAACAATCTCTCACACCTTCTCCTCTTCTTCAAAAAATGCACACATCCCCACAAGGACTGCACGATACTCCACACACTCACACACAAACATGCATGCTACCACTCCAACACACTCAGTCGCAAGAGCTGGCCAACAGGACCAAGTGTACGGCTGAAAAAAGCATCTAATCTGCCACTCACTTAAGAGACTGCACAAGCAATGGTTATGACGTCTTCCAAACCAATGATGACAGCCTCCAGTACATGCCTATTGCTATGTCAACAAAATTCAAAGAGTAGTCCACAATACAACCATTGACACCAAACCGCGTCAGCAGGTAAAGAAGTACTAACCAACAAAACACTGGAGCTACATCCAACACTACCATTCAAACACAACACTGCCTGTCTCCATTATACACAAATTGAATACAAATCACCACAAGACAATCACAAACATACTTGGCCTCCTGTACCACACTCCTGACAAATCTTCCCATTTGTAAAGAAGGTGACTGGTCCCAGGGCACTGTCAGGTGAAACTTGTGTCTTTCACCCACAACGCCAGAGGATATTACACTTTCCCACATTTTCACTCCACAGGTTACTTCTCCATGCTTCCTCTAACGACATGGAACTTCACCCACTTTGCACCCATGAGGTACTCCCCCATGCAACTTCTCACTACAGGATACTACACTTCCCCGAATTAACACACCATGCGTAAAAATGCTGGTATTCCAAAGACAGCATCTTAGATGAAGTTAGTCATCAATGGAGAGAGAATATGAGTAAAGCACAACTATGTTACACAAAGGCAATTTGTTCCCCAAATGTATGAATAATACCGAACTTTTCGAGGCAGTATTTCAAACTTTATATGGATATCAAGGAGACTCTGTACACCCAAGTTCAGAAGTACATTTCCCAAGGAAAGAACTTTTGTTGGTGCATATCCTCCTTCAGGGCAGTGATGAATCTTGGGCTTTAGAAAAATCCTTTAATCTACGACCAACCAGAAGAAGTGGAGGTGAACAGCTTAAAATGGGAAGAGCTGACCACTAAATTCAAGAATGAACCACACAAGGTCCAGCCGGCTTAATATCTGCAAGGGGTGGTGGCCTTAATGGTCAAAAACAGCCTAGGAGCATAGAGATCCTTGAAGTTCAAGAGGCCAAAGCAATCCGGTATCTTACAGATCACAAACATCCCCATTAAACTGGATACAAAGACTGAGCTAACCTTGGCAACCTAAATCCTCATCCTTCATTTGGGTGCAAACCTTGCTTTGAAGGGGGAGGAGAGGGAGGGGCATCTGTTTTTGACAAAATGTATTTTTGTCTCCTTTTCACTGGCAAAAAAGCACCAGCGTCTCAAGCTCACCGAGTTGTCCAATTCGGAGCCTGAGACTCTCAAAGCACAGGGTCATATCACAGCAATCCATCAACTGTGTATCCTGCCCTACACCAGCATTTTACTGACTAAGATCTGTTTTACAAACATTGTTGCAAGTGCTAAAGACCTACGAAAAGAGCCAACCTCTTCCAATTGGTTAACATTTGCCATCGAATTCAATCTTATTTGGGAAGCTAGGAATTAGCATACAAAGGCTACATAATATTTAGGGTTGCATTGACGCCCTGGAAGGTACTAGTTTATGTTTATCATAGTTTCAAATGTTTTTTACTTTCCCGTTAATAAAGCCCTATTCTTCTTTGAAATTACAACAAAAACTGGACACTGAGCTTATTGTGTTATTTACACTCATGCTGTATCTGAGTTTCGAACCCCTACAACTGCCAACAATAAGTTTCAACTACTGGAATTTGCTACCTCTTGGTTTACCAAATGGAGTACAAATAGAATTAGATGCCATGGGACACCAGTGGATAACATCAGAACACACACACACACAATATTTATTGACAGATCACCACCAACTGTCCCAGGATCCCAAAAAGCCTTTTGTATAAAGTTTCATATTGATGAAAATGTAGTCAGCGAAACCTCAATAGAAACGCAAACATCAGATATGGATTTGTTTATACTTGGAAGATGTAGGATTATATGTTGTGACATTAAGAAACTGACAAATCAGAAGAACTCTAAGAATTTGAGATGGAAACTAATCGCACATGTTACTACTTGTGTAACGATATATCTGTAAGAGACATTAGTTAGTGATAGATTCCTTACCTTAGAATATCCCCAGGCGTCAGACTGGATCCGGAAAGTTTTTCGTCAGCAGTACCCCTGCGCGTCGGTAGGTGGCGTTGTGCAGCTCCACGTTCGTTGCTGGCGTCGTAAGCGCTGAGATGACGTCACGGAGACTACTTAGGCACCACCCATGCGCGCTGACGTCAGTTCTGTACACGACTTTCCGCGCCAGGAACGCAGAGCCATGCAAGAAACTGACCACTGGTGCCATGAAACTAGGGCCCTGAAAGGGATGACCTTAACCCTAGAATCAGTTCGCAGAACGGGGAGGATGGGTGGGCGGTAGGAATCTATCACTAACTAATGTCTCTTACAGATATATCGTTACACAAGTTGTAACTTGTGCATCTGAAAGAGACACGTTAGTGATAGATTCCTTACCTTAGAATAGATACCCCAGCAATACCAACCCCGGTGGTGGGTCTGCGAATAGATTACACCAGAAAGTCACGGAGAACAGAACGGCCAAAGAAGCCGTCTATCCGGACTTGACTGTCAAGGCAGTAATGCTTGGTAAATGTGTGCAGCGAGGCCCACGTGGCTGCCTGACAAATATCCTGCAAGGGAACGCCGCGTCCCAAGGCAGTAGTGGCTGCTGTGGCCCTGGTAGAATGGGCACGCAGCCCTACAGGAGGCTCCTTTTTAGCCAACGAGTAACACGCTTTGATGCACAAAACGACCCACCGAGAGATGGTGCGTTTGTGCACGGCCCGACCTTTTTGGCGCCCACGTAGCCAACAAAGAGCTGGTCATCCACCCGGAACTGTTGTGTGCGCTTCAGATAGAACGAGAGCGCACGTTTTGGGTCCAGACGATGGAGCCTCTCTTCCTCTTTTGAAGGATGCGGAGGCGGAAAGAAGGTGGGCAAAGTGATGGTCTGCCCGATGTGGAAGGGCGTGACAACCTTTGGCAAGAAAGAAGGACGGGTCCTTAAAACCACCTTGTCCGGATGAACCGAAAGGAAAGGAGGTTTAGAAGAAAGAGCCTGGAGCTCACTCACTCTTCTGGCAGAGGTGATAGCTACCAGGAAAGCCGTCTTTAGAGTAAGAAGACGTAAAGGACAGTTATGAAGGGGCTCAAAAGGAGCGCACATCAGATAGGTTAAGACGAGATTAAAGTCCCATTGAGGCATTATGAAAGGCACGGGAGGAAACGTGTGTGTAATGCCTTTCAGGAAACGGTTAACAACCGGGGACTTAAAGAGAGAAGGCTGATCTGGAAGCCGGAGAAAGGCGGAGATGGCCGAAAGATAACCTTTGATAGTGCCCAGAGCAGAGCCCTGCTGGGCCAAGGATAGTAGGAACAGAAGGACCTCAGAAAGAGGGGCAGAGAGGGGATCCAGAGACTTCGCTGTGCACCATGCCACAAACTTGTTCCACCTGCAGGCGTATACCGTCTTAGTGGAGGGACGCCTGGCTGCCAGAATGGCATCACAGACTTCGGGAGGAAGATGGAAAGCTGTCAACTGTCGCCGCTCAATCTCCACGCATGGAGGTGGAGGCTGGACAGGTTCGGGTGGAGGACCGTCCCCTGCTGCTGCGACAGAAGATCCTCCCGAAGAGGCAGTCGGATTGGGGGATCGATCGCCATGTTGAGTAGCTCGGGATACCAGTATCTTCGTGCCCAATCCGGAGCCACAAGGATGACTTGGGCCCGGTCGCGCTGAATCTTCTTCAGCACTCTGGGCAGAAGTGGTATAGGCGGAAAGGCGTACAACAGACCGCAGCTCCACTCGCGACGAAAAGCGTCGCCGAGCGAGTGCCGCCTTGGAAATTCCAACGCACAGAACTGATGACATTGCACGTTCTCTTCGGTGGTGAATAGATCTAACCAAGGCTCTCCCCACTGCAGAAAGAGACCTTGCGCCAAGTCAGAGTTCAGACGCCATTCGTGATCTATCAAGCACCGGCGGCTGAGTTCGTCCGCCCTGGCGTTCAGAGAACCTGCCAGGTGTTGAACCACCAAGGTAATGCCTTGATGTTCCAGCCATGTCCAGAGGCGCAGAGCCTCCTGACAGAGTCCACGACCCCACCCCGCCCTGTTTGTTGCAATACCACATGGCGGTGGTGTTGTCCGTGAACACCTGCACCACACTGCCCCGGACAGAGGGAAGGAATGCTTTCAGTGCAAGTCGGATCGCCCGAAGCTCCAAAAGATTGATATGGAGCCGGGACTCCGCCGGAGACCAGAGGCCTCTGATCTCCGCCTCTCCCAAGTGGCCACCCCAGCCCTGGAAGGACACATCCGTCATCACTGTGTGCTCCGGTTGGGGGAGGGAGAGGGATCTGCCATTGACCCAATCGCGATTTGTGAGCCACCACCGCAATTGTCGTGCAGCGCCCTCCGAGATCTGGACATGATCGGACAGGTTGCCCTGATGCTGCGCCCACTGGAACTTCAGGTCCCACTGCAGAGCCCGCATATGCCACCTGGCATGTTGCACTAGCAGAATGCAGGAGGCCATGAGGCCCAGGAGCCGGAGGGTCATCCTGACCGAAACCCAGGATAGAGGCTGAAAGATCGGAATCATAGCCTGAATATCCCGGACTCGCTGCTCGGGAGGATAAACCCGAAACCGCGTCGAATCCAGAACCACTCCGATGAAGGGGAGCTTCTGAGAGGGACTCAGGTGCGACTTCAGCACGTTGATTGAGAACCCCAGCAAGTGCAGGAGGTCGGCCGTAGTCTGAAGGTGGGTGACGACGGCCTGGGGCGAGCTCGCCTTCAACAACCAATCGTCGAGGTAGGGGAAGACTGACACCCCTGACCTGCGCAGATGAGCTGCGACCACCGCCATCACTTTTGTGAACACCCGAGGGGTGCTTGTAAGGCCGAAAGGGAGCACGGTAAACTGAAAATGCTCCTGGCCTACCGTGAACCGCAGGTAACGCCTGTGGGCCGGCAGGACGGGAATGTGAAAATATGCGTCCTGCAAGTCCAACGCTACCATCCAGTCTCCAGGGTCTAGGGCAGCCAAGACCTGAGCCAGAGTCAACGTCTTGAACTTCTCCTTCCGGAGGAAGCGATTGACGTTCCGGAGGTCCAAGATGGGGCGCAAGCCCCCTTTGTCCTTCTTGGGGACCAGAAAGTAGTGGGAATAGCAACCATGTCCTACTTCTGGCCCAGGAATGCGCTCGATGGCCCCCTTGGCCAAGAGGGCCGTGACTTTCTGTTGGAGAAGCGCTAAGTGATCCCCCGAAATGCGGTGGAACTGAGGTGGCATGGACGGGGGGCAGACTCAAAGGGGAGGGAGTAGCCCCTTCGGACAATTTGCAGCACCCAGCTGTCCGAAGTGACAGAGCGCCAGTGGGGGAGGTGATGTTGAATCCTGCCGCCCACCGGCGTGGGGTGCACCCCAAAGCGCGGACTAGGAAGGCTTGGAGGCGGATGCTGCGGGAGAGTAGGTGGGCTGACCCGCACGCTGGCCCCCTGTGCCGCCACGGCGGCCACCACACCCGCGGCCGCGCTGAGGCTGGTTTTGCGCAGGCCTTTGGTTGAACGGACGGGTAGGGGCGCCCCTTCCGCGGCCACGAAAGGAACGAAAGGTAGACGTGGCCGGGCGGGTGGAGAGACCCAAGGACTTGGCTGTAGCCCGAGAGTCCTTAAAACGCTCCAGCGCACTGTCCGCCTTATCGCCAAATAGGGGAGTACCATCAAAAGGCATGTCCATGAGGGAACTCTGGACATCCCCTGAAAACCCCGTGGACCGCAGCCAGGCATGTCGCCGCAAGGCCACCGTTGTGGAGATGGCTCTTCCCAAAGAGTTCGCGGTGTCCAACCCACACCGAATGGCGAACTTCGTGGCATCCTTCCCCTCTGCAACAGCTTGGGAAAGCACAGCCCGAACCTCTTCCGGGCACTGGGGCAGAGTTTGCGCCACCGTGTCCCACACAGCGTGAGAATAGCGGCCCAAGAGGCATGCAGTGTTGACCGACCTCAGCCCCAGGCTGGCAGAGGAAAACAACCTTTTGCCAAGCTGCTCCAGCTTTTTTGATTCCTTATCCGGCGGAGCGGTAGGGAATGCTGTTTGGGAAGTGGAAGCCTGAATGACCAGGCTCTCCGGTGTCGGATGAGTCGTCAAAAGGCAGGGTCACCCGGTGCCGGGCGGTGACGCCTGGCCACGTTTTATCCACAGGAACCCCTGTGGCTGGCCTAGACCAGGTACCCATCAAAACATCCGTTAAGGCCTCATTAAACGGAAGCAGACGTTCTATAGAACTTGCCGCCGGCTGAAGCACTTCAGTAAGGAGGTTAGTCTGGAGGGTAACAGTAGGCAATTCAAGGCCAAGAGCCTCAGCTGCTCTACGGAGCACCACAGTGTATGTTGCGCCTTCCTCCATGACAGTGGGAGGAGACACAAACCCAGGCTCAGAGGAGAGGTCAAGGCCACTTGCATCCTCCGAGTCTTCTGCCCACTCCTGTTCGGAGTCACACTGCCATGCAAGAGGGTCCTCCGACCCCTCCCAGTCTTCCCCTTCCACAACAGCCCGAGGCACAGGCTGCAGGGGCGAGGGAGGCACAGGGGAAAACAAATGCTCCACCGGCGCCGGGAACGGCGCCGAGAACGGCGCCGGTCGACGCCGCTCCGGCTCCAAGGCCCAATTGGGGTCCCAAGCTGGAAACGCGGGCAAGGGCGGAGGTGGGACGAACGGCACCCAGGGCGGCGCCGGGAAGGGAGCCGCAGGGGGCACCGGAGCCGCCGGCGGAGGACTCTGCGGCGCCGGAGCCGCCAGCAGAGGACCTCGTGGTGCCAGGGCCGGAGCCGGCGGCAACCAAGGGCCCCCAAGAGGGACCGTGGGGCCCGAAGGCGCACCGGCGGGAGCCCTAGGCCTGAAAAGGCGGTCCATGGCAGCAAGAAACTCTTGCACCTGGGCTGGAGTCGCCGACGGACCCGGGTATGGCGGGTAGGCCGCGGGACTGACAGGCTCCAACGGAGCCGCGGGGGAAAGACCCCGGGCCCCCTCGTCCGCGTCCGAAGACCGAAGGGGGGAGGTCGGAGAGCGTACGCGCTTCTTCGACTTCTTTTTGTGACGTCGCTTACCCGAATCCGAGGGTGAAGACTTGGACCCCGAGGAGCGATGATGACGACTCCGCGGCCGGTCCCTCGAGCGACACCTGGACCTGGAACGGCGCGGAGACAACTGTCGGGCCTCCAGCAGCTTTCGGGACCGCTCCCGCAAAGTCGTCGGAGCCATGGCCAGACAGTCGGAACATGACCGGGAGTCATGGTCGCGCTCCAGACGGTAGAGACAGACGCCATGGGGGTCGGCCACCGACATCGTACGGCGGCAGGCCCCGCAGGATTTAAACCCAGGCATCCCTACGTGGCACCAGGAGTCAAGATTTAGAAAAGTAGAGACAAAAGTCCCAAAAACAACTAGTCAAAAAGTGACTAAGGTACGTGCTCTAACCGGATCTGCGCTTGCTGGCGCGGAAAAAGAAAGAACTGACGTCAGCGCGCTTGGGTGGCGCCTAAGTAGTCTCCGTGACGTCATCTCGGCGCTTATGACGCCAGCTACCAACGCGGAGCCGCACGACACCACCTACCGACGCGCAGGGGTACTGCTGACGAAAAACTTTCCGGATCCAGTCTGACGCCTGGGGATATTCTAAGGTAAGGAATCTATCACTAACGTGTCTCTTTCAGATAGACAAAGCACTGAACCGACAATCAATCAAAACAATAAGAAACCCCCATCCTAAGACTACATTCCCACATATTCAACAGGTTATGGTTGTTATTGTCCCTCTCCCAAGTCTGAATTAACAATAATTCCAGACAGCCCACATATTCTCGGACCTCAAAGTACCACTAGCAATATGATGCTACCCAACTCATACTCCAAGCACACATCCTTCGCTCTGTTGGCTATAACAGTTAAGATTGGCACAACCCAGAGTAATAAAACCTACTGCAGAAAGAAACTACCTGGTGCAGGCAAAAATATTTTTTCGAATGAAGGATGTACATATCAGAAACAACAACGGAAGAGGCACGCAGATGTGTCCTGTGTATGCACATCTATACCAAAAAAACAAGCAATGGCAAAGCCTATAGTTCTCGCCTATGATCGACCTATTGGCTTTAGCATTCGGGTGAGGGTGGAGAACAGGAGGGCGGGTGGTGGAGGAGACAAAGATGGTTAAATAGAAAAAAAGCTGTATGAAGCAGCCAGTGTGAAACCGGGTCGGGCGGGCCAGGTGAAACCGGGTCGGGCGGGCCAGGTGAGACCGGGTCGGGCGGGCCAGGTGAGACCGGGTCGGGGCGGGCCAGGTGAGACCGGGTCGGGGCGGGCCAGGTGAGACCGGGTCGGGGCGGGCCAGGTGAGACCGGGTCGGGGCGGGCCAGGTGAGACCGGGTCGGGCGGGCCAGGTGAGACCGGGTCGGGGCGGGCCAGGTGAGACCGGGTCGGGGCGGGCCAGGTGAGACCGGGTCGGGGCGGGCCAGGTGAGACCGGGTCGGGGCGGGCCAGGTGAGACCGGGTCGGGGCGGGCCAGGTGAGACCGGGTCGGGGCGGGCCAGGTGAGACCGGGTCGGGGCGGGCCAGGTGAGACCGGGTCGGGCGGGTCAGGTGAGACCGGGTCGGGGCGGGTCAGGTGAGACCGGGTCGGGGCGGGTCAGGTGAGACCGGGTCGGGGCGGGTCAGGTGAGACCGGGTCGGGGCGGGTCAGGTGAGACCGGGTCGGGGCGGGTCAGGTGAGACCGGGTCGGGCGGGTCAGGTGAGACCGGGTCGGGGCGGGTCAGGTGAGACCGGGTCGGGGCGGGTCAGGTGAGACCGGGTCGGGGCGGGTCAGGTGAGACCGGGTCGGGGCGGGTCAGGTGAGACCGGGTCGGGGCGGGTCAGGTGAGACCGGGTCGGGGCGGGTCAGGTGAGACCGGGTCGGGGCGGGCCAGGTGAGACCGGGTCGGGGCGGGTCAGGTGAGACCGGGTCGGGGCGGGTCAGGTGAGACCGGGTCGGGGCGGGTCAGGTGAGACCGGGTCGGGGCGGGCCAGGTGAAACAGGGAAAGGGGCGGGCCAGGTGAAACAGGGAAAGGGCGGGCCAGGTGAAACAGGGAAAGGGGCGGGCCAGGTGAAACAGGGAAAGGGGCGGGCCAGGTGAAACAGGGAAAGGGGCGGGCCAGGTGAAACAGGGAAAGGGGCGGGCCAGGTGAAACAGGGAAAGGGGCGGGCGGGAGGGATAAGAAGACACAGGGAAAGGGGCGGGCGGGAGGGATAAGAAGACAGGGAAAGGGGCGGGCGGGAGGGATAAGAAGACACAGGGAAAGGGGCGGGCGGGAGGGATAAGAAGACACAGGGAAAGGGGCGGGCGGGAGGGATAAGAAGACACAGGCAAAGGGGCGGGCGGGAGGGATAAGAAGACACAGGCAAAGGGGCGGGCGGGAGGGATAAGAAGACACAGGCAAAGGGGCGGGCGGGAGGGATAAGAAGACACAGGCAAAGGGGCGGGCGGGAAGGATAAGAAGACACAGGCAAAGGGGCGGGCGGGAGGGATAAGAAGCCACAGGCAAAGGGGCGGACGGGAAGGAGGGATAAGAAGCCACAGGCAAAGGGGCGGGCGGGAAGGAGGGATAAGAAGCCACAAGGATGTGCAGGAGGGATAAGAAGCCACAAGGACGGGAGGGATAGAAGCAACATGGATGGGAGGGAGGGAGGGATAAGTAGCAACAAGGACGGGAGGGAGGAAGGGATAAGTAGCAACAAGGACGGGAGGGAGGGAAAAGTAGCAACAAGGACGGGAGGGAGGGAGGGATAAGTAGCAACAAGGACGGGAGGGAGGGATAAGTAGCAACAAGGACGGGAGGGAGGGATAAGTAGCAACAAGGTAGGGAGGGAGGGAAAAGTAGCAACAAGGACGGGAGGGAGGGAAAAGTAGCAACAAGGACGGGAGGGAGGGAAAAGTAGCAACAAGGACGGGAGGGAGGGAAAAGTAGCAACAAGGACGGGAGGGAGGGAAAAGTAGCAACAAGGACCGGTGGGAGGGATAAGTAGCAACCAGTACGGGCGGGCGGGGAGGGATAAGTAGCAACAAGGGCGGGAGGGAGGGATAAGTAGCAACCAGGATGGGCGGGAGGGAGGGATAAGTAGCAACCAGGATGGGCGGGAGGGAGGGATAAGTAGCAACCAGGATGGGCGGGAGGGAGGGATAAGTAGCAACCAGGATGGGCGGGAGGGAGGGATAAGTAGCAACCAGGATGGGCGGGAGGGAGGGATAAGTAGCAACCAGGATGGGCGGGAGGGAGGGATAAGTAGCAACAAGGACGGAAGGGAGGGAAAAGTAGCAACAAGGACGGGAGGGAGGGATAAGTAGCAACAAGGACGGGAGGGAGGGATAAGTAGCAACAAGGACGGGAGGGAGGGATAAGTAGCAACAAGGACGGGAGGGAGGGATAAGTAGCAACAAGGACGGGAGGGAGGGATAAGTAGCAACAAGGACGGGAGGGAGGGATAAGTAGCAACAAGGACGGGAGGGAGGGATAAGTAGCAACAAGGACGGGCGGGAGGGAGGGATAAGTAGCAACAAGGGCGGGTGGGAGGGATAAGTAGCAACAAGGGCGGGAGGGAGGGATAAGTAGCAACCAGGATGGGCGGGAGGGAGGGATAAGTAGCAACCAGGATGGGCGGGAGGGAGGGATAAGTAGCAACCAGGATGGGCGGGAGGGAGGGATAAGTAGCAACCAGGATGGGCGGGAGGGAGGGATAAGTAGCAACCAGGATGGGCGGGAGGGAGGGATAAGTAGCAACCAGGATGGGCGGGAGGGAGGGATAAGTAGCAACCAGGATGGGCGGGAGGGAGGGATAAGTAGCAACCAGGATGGGCGGGAGGGAGGGATAAGTAGCAACAAGGACGGAAGGGAGGGAAAAGTAGCAACAAGGACGGGAGGGAGGGATAAGTAGCAACAAGGACGGGAGGGAGGGATAAGTAGCAACAAGGACGGGAGGGAGGGATAAGTAGCAACAAGGACGGGAGGGAGGGATAAGTAGCAACAAGGACGGGCAGGTGGGAGGGATAAGTAGCAACAAGGACGGGCAGGTGGGAGGGATAAGTAGCAACAAGGACGGGCGGGTGGGAGGGATAAGTAGCAACAAGGACGGGCGGGTGGGAGGGATAAGTAGCAACAAGGACGGGCGGGTGGGAGGGATAAGTAGCAACAAGGACGGGCGGGTGGGAGGGATAAGTAGCAACAAGGACGGGCGGGTGGGAGGGATAAGTAGCAACAAGGACGGGCGGGTGGGAGGGATAAGTAGCAACAAGGGCGGGTGGGAGGGATAAGTAGCAACAAGGGCGGGCGGGAGGGATAAGTAGCAACAAGGGCGGGCGGGAGGGATAAGTAGCAACAAGGGCAGGAGGGAGCGATAAGTAGCAACACGGACGGGCGGGAGGGATAAGAAGCAACCAGTACGTGCGGGAGGGATAAGTAGCAACCAGTACGGGCGGGCAGGGGGATAAGTAGCAACCAGTACGTGCGGCCGGGGGGATAAGTAGCAACCAGTACGGGCGGGGGGATAAGTAGCAACCAGTACAGGCGGGGGGGATAAGTAGCAACCAGTACGGGCGGGGGGGATAAGTAGCAACCAGGACAGGCGGGCGGGAGGGATAAGTAGCAACAAGGACGGGAGGGAGGGATAAGTAGCAACAAGGGCGGGAGGGATAAGTAGCAACATGGGCGGGAGGGAGGGATAAGTAGCAACAAGGGCGGGAGGGAGGGATAAGTAGTAACAAGGGCAGGAGGGAGGGATAAGTAGCAACAAGGGCGGGAGGGAGGGATAAGTAGCAACAAGGGCGGGAGGGATAAGTAGCAACCAGGACGGGCGAGTGGGAGGGATAAGTAGCAACCAGGACGGGCGAGTGGGACGGATAAGTAGCAACCATATAAGTAGCAACCAGGGCGGGAGGGAGGGATAAGTAGCAACCAGGGCGGGCGGGTGGGAGGGAGAAGTAGCAACCAGGGCGGGCGGGTGGGAGGGAGAAGTAGCAACCAGGGCGGGCGGGTGGGAGGGAGAAGTAGCAACCAGGGCGGGTGGGAGGGATAAGTAGCAACCAGGGCGGGTGGGAGGGATAAGTAGCAACCAGGGCGGGCGGGGAGGGATAAGTAGCAACCAATACGGGCGGGCGTGAGGGATAAGTAGCAACCAATACGGGCGGGCGTGAGGGATAAGTAGCAACCAGTACGGGCGGGGAGGGATACGTAGCAACCAGGACAGAATGGCGGGTGGGAGGGATAAGTAGCAACCAGGACGGGCGGGTGGTTGGGAGGAAGAAGTAGCAACTAGGACGGGCGGGTGGTTGGGAGGGATAAGTAGCAACCAGGGCGGGCGGGCGGGAGGGATAAGTAGCAACCAGGACGGGCGGGAGGGATAAGTAGCAACCAGGACGGGCGGGCGGGATAAGTAGCAACCAGGACGGGCGGGAGGGATAAGTAGCAACCAGGACGGGCGAGCGGGTGGGATAAGTAGCAACCAGGACGGGCGGGCGGGAGGGATAAGTAGCAACCAGGACGGGCGGGCGGGTGGGAGGGATAAGTAGCAACCAGGACGGGCGGGCGGGAGGGATAAGTAGCAACCAGGACGGGAGGGATAAGTAGCAACCAGGACGGGCGGGCGGGAGGGATAAGTAGCAACCAGGACAATAAGTAGCAACCAGGACCGGCGGGCGGGAGGGATAAGTAGCAACCAGGACGGGCGGGCAGGATAAGTAGCAACCAGGACGGGAGGGAGGGATAAGTAGCAACAAGGACGGGAGGGAGGAATAAGTAGCAACAAGGACGGGCAGGTGGGAGGGATAAGTAGCAACAAGGACGGGCGGGTGGGAGGGATAAGTAGCAACAAGGACGGGCGGGTGGGAGGGATAAGTAGCAACAAGGACGGGCGGGTGGGAGGGATAAGTAGCAACAAGGACGGGCGGGTGGGAGGGATAAGTAGCAACAAGGACGGGCGGGTGGGAGGGATAAGTAGCAACAAGGGCGGGTGGGAGGGATAAGTAGCAACAAGGGCGGGTGGGAGGGATAAGTAGCAACAAGGGCGGGCGGGTGGGAGGGATAAGTAGCAACAAGGGCGGGCGGGAGGGATAAGTAGCAACAAGGGCGGGCGGGAGGGATAAGTAGCAACAAGGGCGGGCGGGAGGGATAAGTAGCAACAAGGGCGGGCGGGAGGGATAAGTAGCAACAAGGGCAGGAGGGAGCGATAAGTAGCAACACGGACGGGCGGGAGGGATAAGTAGCAACCAGTACGTGCGGGAGGGATAAGTAGCAACCAGTACGGGCGGGCAGGGGGGATAAGTAGCAACCAGTACGGGCGGCCGGGGGGATAAGTAGCAACCAGTACGGGCGGGGGGGATAAGTAGCAACCAGTACAGGCGGGGGGATAAGTAGCAACCAGTACGGGCGGGGGGATAAGTAGCAACCAGGACAGGCGGGCGGGAGGGATAAGTAGCAACAAGGACGGGAGGGAGGGATAAGTAGCAACAAGGGCGGGAGGGATAAGTAGCAACATGGGCGGGAGGGAGGGATAAGTAGCAACAAGGGCGGGAGGGAGGGATAAGTAGTAACAAGGGCAGGAGGGAGGGATAAGTAGAAACAAGGGCGGGAGGGAGGGATAAGTAGCAACAAGGGCGGGAGGGAGGGATAAGTAGCAACCAGGACGGGCGAGTGGGAGGGATAAGTAGCAACCAGGACGGGCGAGTGGGAGGGATAAGTAGCAACCATATAAGTAGCAACCAGGGCGGGCGGGAGGGATAAGTAGCAACCAGGGCGGGCGGGAGGGAGGGATAAGTAGCAACCAGGGCGGGCGGGTGGGAGGGAGAAGTAGCAACCAGGGCGGGCGGGTGAGGAGAAGTAGCAACCAGGGCGGGCGGGTGGGAGGGAGAAGTAGCAACCAGGGCGGGCGGGTGGGAGGGAGAAGTAGCAACCAGGGCGGGCGGGTGGGAGGGATAAGTAGCAACCAGGGCGGGTGGGAGGGATAAGTAGCAACCAGGGCGGGCGGGTGGGAGGGATAAGTAGCAACCAGGGCGGGCGGGTGGGAGGGATAAGTAGCAACCAGGGCGGGCGGGTGGGAGGGATAAGTAGCAACCAGGGCGGGCGGGTGGGAGGGATAAGTAGCAACCAATACGGGCGGGCGTGAGGGATAAGTAGCAACCAATACGGGCGGGCGTGAGGGATAAGTAGCAACCAGTACGGGCGGGAGGGATACGTAGCAACCAGGACAGAATGGCGGGTGGGAGGGATAAGTAGCAACCAGGACGGGCGGGTGGTTGGGAGGAATAAGTAGCAACTAGGACGGGCGGGTGGTTGGGAGGGATAAGTAGCAACCAGGACGGGCGGGCGGGAGGGATAAGTAGCAACCAGGACGGGCGGGAGGGATAAGTAGCAACCAGGACGGGCGGGCGGGATAAGTAGCAACCAGGACGGGCGGGAGGGATAAGTAGCAACCAGGACGGGCGAGCGGGTGGGATAAGTAGCAACCAGGACGGGCGGGCGGGAGGGATAAGTAGCAACCAGGACGGGCGGGCGGGAGGGATAAGTAGCAACCAGGACGGGCGGGCGGGTGGGAGGGATAAGTAGCAACCAGGACGGGAGGGATAAGTAGCAACCAGGACGGGCGGGAGGGATAAGTAGCAACCAGGACCGGCGGGCGGGAGGGATAAGTAGCAACCAGGACGGGCGGGCGGGATAAGTAGCAACCAGGACGGGCGGGAGGGATAAGTAGCAACCAGGACGGGCGAGCGGGTGGGATAAGTAGCAACCAGGACGGGCGGGCGGGAGGGATAAGTAGCAACCAGGACGGGCGGGCGGGAGGGATAAGTAGCAACCAGGACGGGCGGGTGGGAGGGATAAGTAGCAACCAGGACGGGCGGGTGGGAGGGATAAGTAGCAACCAGGACGGGCGGGTGGGAGGGATAAGTAGCAACCAGGACGGGCGGGCGGGATAAGTAGCAACCAGGGCGGGCGGGTGGGATAAGTAGCAACCAGGGCGGGATAAGTAGCAACCAGGACGGGCGGGTGGGAGGGATAAGTAGCAACCAGGACGGGCGGGTGGGAGGGATAAGTAGCAACCAGGACGGGCGGGTGGGAGGGATAAGTAGCAACCAGGACGGGCGGGTGGGAGGGATAAGTAGCAACCAGGACGGGCGGGTGGGAGGGATAAGTAGCAACCAGGACGGGCGGGTGGGAGGGATAAGTAGCAACCAGGACGGGCGGGTGGGAGGGATAAGTAGCAACCAGGACGGGCGGGTGGTTGGGAGGAATAAGTAGCAACCAGGACGGGCGGGAGGGATAAGTAGCAACCAGGACGGGCGGGAGGGATAAGTAGCAACCAGGACGGGCGGGTGGGAGGGATAAGTAGCAACCAGGACGGGCGGGTGGGAGGGATAAGTAGCAACCAGGACGGGCGGGTGGGAGGGATAAGTAGCAACCAGGACGGGCGGGTGGGAGGGATAAGTAGCAACCAGGACGGGCGGGTGGGAGGGATAAGTAGCAACCAGGACGGGCGGGCGGGAGGGATAAGTAGCAACCAGGACGGGAGGGATAAGTAGCAACCAGGACGGGCGAGCGGGAGGGATAAGTAGCAACCAGGAAGGGCGGGAGGGATAAGTAGCAACCAGGACGGGCGGGCGGGAGGGATAAGTAGCAACCAGGGCGGGAGGGATAAGTAGCAACCAGTCCGGGCGGGCGGGAGGGATAAGTAGCAACCAGGGCGGGCGGGAGGGATAAGTAGCAACCAGGACGGGCGGGCGGGAGGGATAAGTAGCAACCAGGACGGGCGGGCGGGCGGGCTAAGTAGCAACCAGGGGCGGGCGGGATAAGTAGCAACCAGGGCGGGCGGGTGGGATAAGTAGCAACCAGGGCGGGCGGGTGGGAGGGATAAGTAGCAACCAGGACGGGCGGGAGGGATAAGTAGCAACCAGGACGGGCGGGTGGGAGGGATAAGTAGCAACCAGGACGGGCGGGTGGGAGGGATAAGTAGCAACCAGGACGGGCGGGTGGGAGGGATAAGTAGCAACCAGGACGGGCGGGTGGGAGGGATAAGTAGCAACCAGGACGGCCGGGAGGGAGGGAGAAGTAGCAACCAGGTCAGGGATAAGTAGCAACCAGCACAGGCGGGCGGGTGGGAGGGATAAGTAACAACCAGGACGGGCGGGCGGGTGGGAGGTAGGGATAAGTAGCAACCAGGACGGGCGGGTGGGAGGGATAAGTAGCAACAAGGACGGGCGGGTGGGAGGGATAAGTAGCAACAAGGACGGGCGGGTGGGAGGGATAAGTAGCAACAAGGACGGGCGGGGGGAGGGATAAGTAGCAACCAGGACGGGGGCGGGATAAGTAGCAACCAGGACGGGGGGCGGTGGGAGGGATAAGTAGCAACCAGGACGGGGGGCGGGTGGGAGGGATAAGTAGCAACCAGGACGGGGGCGGGTGGGAGGGATAAGTAGCAACCAGGACGGGGGGCGGGTGGGAGGGATAAGTAGCAACCAGGACGGGGGGGGCGGGCATGTGGGAGGAAGGGATAAGTAGCAACCAGGACGGGCGGGTGGGAGGGATAAGTAGCAACCAGGGTGGGAGGGATAAGTAGCAACCAGGGCGGGCGGGTGGGAGGGATAAGTAGCGGATCGGGCAGGTGGGGCAACCAGGACGGGCGGGTGGGAGGGATAAGTAGCAAGCAGGACAGGCGGGTGGGAGGGATAAGTAGCAACCAGGACAGGCGTGTGGGAGGGATAAGTAGCAACCAGGACGGGCGGGTGGGAGGGATAAGTAGCAACCAGGACGGGCGGGTGGGAGGGATAAGTAGCAACCAGGACGGGCGGGTGGGAGGGATAAGTAGCAACCAGGACGGGCGGGTGGGAGGGATAAGCAGCAACTAGGACGGGTGGGAGGGTTAAGCAGCAACTAGGACGGGCGGGTGGGAGGGATAAGCAGCAACTAGGACGGGCGGGTGGGAGGGTTAAGCAGCAACCAGGACGGGTGGGAGGGTTAAGCAGCAACCAGGACGGGTGGGAGGGTTAAGCAGCAACCAGGACGGGCGGGTGGGAGGGTTAAGCAGCAACCAGGACGGGCGGGTGGGAGGGTTAAGCAGCAACCAGGACGGGCGGGTGGGAGGGATAAGCAGCAACCAGGACGGGCGGGTGGGGGGAATAAGCAGCAACCAGGACGGGCGAGTGGGAGGGATAAGTAGCAACCAGGACGGGCGGGCGGGAGGGATAAGTAGCAACCAGGACGGGCGGGCGGGAGGGATAAGTAGCAACCAGGACGGGCGGGATAAGTAGCAACCAGGACGGGCGGGCTGAGTAGCAACCAGGACAGGCGGGTGGGAGGGCTGAGTAGCAACCAGAACGGGCAGATGGGAGGGATAAGTAGCAACCAGGACGGGCGGGTGGGATCAGTAGCAACCAGGACGGGCGGGAGGGATCAGTAGCAACCAGGATGGGTGGGTGGGAGGGATCAGTAGCAACCAGGATGGGTGGGTGGGAGGGATCAGTAGCAACCAGGATGGGTGGGTGGGAGGGATCAGTAGCAACCAGGATGGGTGGGTGGGAGGGATCAGTAGCAACCAGGGTGGGTGGGAGGGATCAGTAGCAACCAGGATGGGTGGGTGGGAGGAAAAGTAGCAACCATGGCGGGGCGGGTGGGATTCGGGAAAACAAAGCAACATGGGAATAAACAAATAGTATGTTAATCACGGCACCAGCAGGGGTAGGACTTTAATAAATTTTAAGCTATCAGTACTTGCAAAAACAGGAGGTTGCGAGGAGGGCTCATGCTGCCCAATTAGAAGGCAGCAAATGAGAGAGACAATGAAGCCTGCAAAAGGTAAGCAATGGGCAGGCTCTAAGCCCCTTATCCAAGACAATAACTCTTGCAAGCAAGAACACATGTACTAGCGCAGCGGTGTCATGCAGGCAATACCTAAAAAGTTCCTATGCAACAATCTGTTGACTGCAAACCTTCAGGAGACACATGCCGAGAACCCATGCAATCCTCACCAAACAAAAAACACGAGTTATTAGTCAGTCCCAACTCAAGAGTAACCAATTATTGGCTTCACATCTCACAGACAGAATCTGCCAAATACACAGAATTCAGATAAACTTGCAAATAATATTGCAAGATCCTCTGAAACTAGTAAGCTTACCTTCAGCTGACTGTTTGCAAATAAGTTCACAAGTCAACCTGAGACGAAGACTCCTCACCAGCACTTGCCACTCTAGACGGTGTCTTTTACCCTCAGTATTTATTTGCATCCTTAACAAATGCCTTTCAAGGTCCACCCATAATCTCTACACCTTCTTTATCCAGTGTTTAGCCTTGCTTTCATATGATTCTTCCACTTTCCTTCCAATGCACCTACTTTGTGACACATTAGTTTCCGCTTTTACTCGAACCCCAGGGAACACCTATGTTAAAACAGATTTTTCCAGCTTAACCTCAGACTAATTTAGAACTCTGAGGTCACACAGTTTTGTCAATACCACTTGATACTGTACTAATGAATGAAGGAACAGTAAAAGAAGCACTCCCACACAGTGCAAAGTGCTATCCATGCGGATAAATGCTTCAGCCCCCTTTTAGGGGTAGTAAGTGCAATACAAATCCTACATTACAATACTTACTTATTGTGTGGAAGTCTAGAGCACACTGTTCTTAAATCATCTACAAAAAGAAATGCAAACATGAGAAATTAGTAAATGTGCAGAAACAATTTCGGAACTGTTTAAACAGTCTCTATGCAGGAGTGTGATATCAATTAACAAATACACTTCACCAACCCATCAGGGTATGAAGCATTAAACAAATACAAATGCAGCACCTAGTGCCACTATCATATAGGTATGATGCTGATAGCTGGCAGAATTGAACTACTTATTAATCGAAATATTGCACTCAGATAAATAGCCATTCCAATGCTCAGCTGTGACTACGATTCAAATATAACTGATTTGTATGCAAATAAATCACCAACACATAATAATCATACTTCATTATACCAGTCTGAATTTAAATAACCATGAATGGCACAGCACATATCTACAAAAAAAAACCCAGAAATCTACCTGGTACCTATATTTAAGTAATTCATAAGGCTTCTTTAAGGAGAGAAAAATAATTCATAAATACACTGTTTATTTATATAAATTATGGGTATTTTCTTCGTGTAACAAGGAAAGAACATTTCGAAAAACAAGATTTAATACAATATTCATTCAAATCAATTCCCCTAAACAAGAGGATCATCACACTAAGCTCAGCCAAAAGCTACACATCAATTTAAACAAAACAGCTAAATCATCTGGAGCGATTACATGATTCAAATCAATTCACTTCATCTTCATAGCCCAACACAATTGAATTGAACATCATAAACTGTGGTGTTTAGATAGTTATGTTTGTTTTTAAATGGTTAGCACATAATTTCAACAACAATTAGTTGAAGTTATACTTAGTGAACTGTGTTCCAACGGTTTCGTTCATACTACTTTTGATCTTCGCAGAGTGAGGGTTCTGGCTACTTTGACAATTTCTAAGTTTTCTACAGACTATTTGGGATGACATTGTGACTGGTTAATGATTTAGAAGGGATAGATTTGAATTTATATCAAAATTATGTCGCCTGTCACTTTTAACGGTTAGAAATACAAATTGACGGGAAAAGACCTCAAAAGTGGATAGGTCCTACCAGGCTTAAAAATGCCATATCATTTGAATCGGTTTCTTCTGCTATTGGTCGAGTTCAGTAGATGTTCACGGAGACGCTTGGAGAATGTAAAAATCTGATAAGATTCTAGTGACTTTTGAGGCCAAGTGAGAGTGGCTTATCAGATGGGTTCAGAAAATATGTAGAGTTGATTCCTTTATGAAACACGAGTTATCAAAGTAAGTGAGAACTAAATAAAGTAGAATGATGTGTGATAATTTAGGAATACTGGGAGGGTTGATAGCGATGGAATGTGACATTTCATTTCAGTTCAGGCTTCATATCCACGGTAATAGTGTTAACAGATAGAGATAACCCCAAAAGTCTATTTTGCTGAGCCATAGTTAAACAGTCAGGACTCTTTTTGTATGTTCTTTTTTAATAATTGGGGAATTTTGATTGATTAGAAGCTTGGTCTTCGAAAAATGAAAAGACAATCTTTGAGGTGTGCGCAGATCGGCTGATTAGATGGATAAGGTACCAATGGCAACCAATAGATTTCTAACATGTTTCTAAAAAGTACATACATATATAAACAGACATAATAAATATACAGTAAATTCATAATCACTACTAAAACCAATTCTAATTATTAATTCTTTAAAATTTCTAGCTCGAAACGCATAGCATGATTTTCTTTTGCTTTTTTTAAGAAAGATATTTAACAAGATAATTTATTCGAAAATAAAAATATAACAATTAGATTTAACTGTAAAGCAGTGTTAATTAACCCTGTTGTGTCCAGTCTGTAATGAAATCACATCCAGAGACTTCATAAACCCCTATCACAGAACAATTAAGTACATCAGCTCAGAGGATCCATTAGAAGTCATTCATTTGCCATAAAACACGATCATCATAAGCAGTCCTACCAACTTTTCCTCTTGTACCTTATAACAGATGGGATCACCCGAAATTCAGGAAAGCCCAGAGATATGATGCAACTGTATGGCAAACCAATAGTCTATTAAGCTGTTGGAGAAAGGCTAGTGCTGGGCGACACTGTCTAAATTGATAACTACGCAAAAGCGAAACACACCTTTTCCTTGGCATACAATAGAAAGTGCAAAAAGATTAACAGTGTAAATCTGACTGAATGACACACCATCACAGGGGCTTAGTCTAAGCTCGCTCAAAGAGTGAGAATCTGCGGGGAAGCCAAGCATCATTGGATTATAGTTTAGGCAAAATCTTGTTAAGATAAAACAATGCTGCAGATTCTGTATAAAAACTAAGTAAGACTTGGTACCTTGTTTGGGGGCAGGGACTTGATACAGACTAACAGTGAATTTGTTCTTATTAGCCTTCCATCTATTAGCAGTTGCCCTTGCTAAAAATATCTCCTTTAGCCTCGACTTTGTGAATAACCAGCAGGTAGAGGACTCAAATAATTCTGAGAGCCCCAAATCCTCCAGGTTGCACTTTATATATTGCAACCAGGGGATCTTTAGTGCAAAATCGAGATTTAAGCAGTCCCTCAATAAAGTTTGATGCAGAGTAACAGTCTCCCTTCTCCATATCGAGAGCCAAAGTAGAACTGGCTATAGCCTGATATTGTTTGTAATATATGATAAGCCAAGTTCACTATGGCATATTAAGTTAGAACAACTTCGGGGCAAGGCTAAAAGTCTTTTGCCAAATGCATCCTCGGCTCGTTGTAGAGGTTCGATATCCGTCATACCCCAGACCGCAGCCCCATAAATTTAGCTGGAAATAGCTTTGCCTGCATATATGTCCAAGATGTTGGCAATAGGTTTCAACCCCAGTTTCTTTGTAAAGTAAAAAATTGCCACTATGCATTTTGCTAAAATCAGTGCTCTGTAAGAGACCATATTTTTTCAGGAGAACTTCCCATTGAAAAGTATCCCCAAACAGGAAAGCATTTCGACCAACTCAACCCTACGAATTTCTAAGTAGAAAGCTGGGGATTTCTTTAGGCGTGACCCAGAGATAAGTACAAAGGTCTTGGATTCATTCACATGGAGATTCAAATTTTTCATAAAGATGGTATAATCCTCTATGAGTCTGCATAGAGGAGGATAGGGAGGGGACATGTCCAATATATGGGACATTTCTGGAGCTCACTAATAAAACTGCCTCGACTGTTAGTAAAAAGTGAAAACATAAAAGGTGCGAGGAACCACCCCTGCCTAAGGCCCCTTTCTGTGTCAAAGGACTTAGTGTACTCACCATCTCTACCATAACGAACACACATGGTCGCCTGGTAATACATCTGTCTTATGACGGTAATAATGGGGCCATCAACTCCCATCTACTCCATAATGACCCACAGTTTGAATAGGTAACACAGTCGAACACAGCCGCTAATTCCATTAAGGCCATACAAATGTGACCTTTCTTTGCCACCGTATATTTAGATATTACCATCCTCAGATTACTACACTGGTCGCTAGTCCCTTTGCCCTTTCTGAAGCCATACAGGGACTTAGCTAAAATGTTTTTTTGCTCCGCCCACACATGCAACCTGTGCAATAGCATACGCCCCATAAGTTTAGCCGTATTATCAATCAATGAGATAGGTCTATCATTTTTAGGATTCAACTTATCCCTCCTTCTTGTATATATGGACAATTATAGATTGCTTCCAAGATGTCGGTGGACCAGTCTTTGCTACTGCTTTGAATGCGTTCGCCAGTAGCGGTTCCCATAAGTCCTGACACTCCAAAAAGACGGACGCGAACCCAGTCTGGGCCAGGGGCCTCCAGGGTACTGCACTGATCCAGTGCTCCCTTTACCTCCGCCACCTCAAACACTAGGTGAGGAGTTCCATCTCCCAAGGAATAGCTCTGCCCATCAATCAGAGGGCCCAGAGGTAGTCTGCTGTATCTTCTCGAAATGGGCCACCCATCCCACTTCCTCTATATGCACATCTAATGTTGGGCTAGTAGCATCTTTCAAAAAAGGATTCACCACCTTCCAGAACCCAGTTCTATCTTTATTCGTGGATGCTGTTCACGAATTCACCCAAGCTTCTTCCCTTAAAACCTTTATCCTATTGGATTTGGCCCCCTTATATATGGGCCCGTAATTTCCGGACCAGAGATTTATCTCTTGGGACCCAGGTAGTGCTGAGTGCAAATTAGACAACGCTTTAGTGCATGTTGACTCAAACCAGCAGACTGGCAGGCACTTCTTAGGGGAACATTCCCACATCAGAAATGTTTTCATTTTTAACAGGACATCAGTAAACGCTAAAGTCACCTAGGTGGAGTAGACTATATTTAAACATACCTGAACCTCTAGCTTCTTGCAGTATAGGACCCATGGGAGAAATCTATCTTTATCCACTTTGTCCCATTTCAGAATATAATCATTCTTCTTAGCTAGAACTGGTTTCGGAAGAATATATGGCTTTGATTTATGTGTTCCCTCATACTTCATTACACAAGATAGTGAAGTGGGGTAACTAAATCCTGAGAAATTCACATCTGTCTTGGATAGTCTGGGACAGATGGATTCTGAGGCTATAATGTAACCTATTGTGGACACTTTTTCTGGGCTCCCATAAGTTTTGGCCAGACATCCTGGCTGGGGGTCCATCAGATAAATTATAACTAGATTTATGCTGATCAACAGCCTATTCAGAGAATCCCCATATTCACCGTGTTCGAATGGGAGATGGTATCGCCCTCGTTATCTGCTAACCCACATATAGGCTTCTGTAGCTTTTGTCAATAGTGGGTATTAAAATCCCCCATCCAGAGTACGTTCAGAATTTTGGGGTGATGGAAACCAACATCGTTGATGACCTTCTGCAATGACCCATGCCACCTGCGCCATATTACCAGCAAAACAGTTATTACAAAAATTAATAATAATCAGGTCATAATCCATGTGTGCCTCACAGATCAAGCAAGAAGTAGAAAAAAGGCGATTCATTGTAAAATTTGAGTACTTTAACCCTACTAGTATTTGCTATCAAGGTGAGAATGCGGCCTTTAGCTCTACTGGCCCTGGAAGATGGCAGAGGAATGAAAAGAGAGGAAACCATCCAGGAAAATGGGGTCCACTTCCCAGGTTTCCTGAAAGAATGTCGTAATTGACGCCATCTTTCACCCAATCTGGGTTATTCATTTTTCGTGTTAAGCCTATGTTCCATGTACAAATATCTGAAAGTCTAATGAAGGTGCAACAGGTAGCTGGTGAAGCAAGGCACCAACTAATCTTTGGTCATCAAATTTTACCAAAATTCAATCCCCTGGTATTGTTTTGGGGGCTAGACCAACCCCCGCAATTCTTCTAGCCATCAAGATGTGGTCACTTGAATGATAGTCAACCCCTCTGAACTATTTCAACCAGTGAGAGACTTTCCCAATTAACTGGCCCGCAGTTTCATTCTGCAAAGGTCTTAACTCAGGAACATTAACCAAGATAAGGACGTAGGGGCATGCAGCAGGGGGCTTATCCAACACCTGGGCCCTATTTTCCTGATAACCCTTATGCCGACTCCTTCCTTCACTAGCCAACCTGCCAGTATGCACCGCCCTCCTCACACTACCAGGGTTTACAGGAGGTTTGTCACTCACAGGACCCACAAAAACGGAATTAGAAGCAAGGGGTAATTTATTTGGTGTTAGGGTCTTTATTTGTATTTGGATCGTACTATGCCCACACGACTGCGGTTGAGGTACCCCCTCTCCACATTAACTACAGACACTTGTAGGCCCTCAACCAGCTGATGTTGGCAGACATTGTATGTAGGTTGCTGCATCTTGATGCGCCCTCCCCCTACAGCACCCTATTACTTAATGATTGTGATAGTGCATGTGTTTGTGATTGTAAATCCCTAAATTGCGAAGTGGCCACACTAGAGGGGTTTTTCCTTATTATGGTTTAACAGTAGAGCCAACTTTGTTTCAATAGTGGAAATGATTTATAATAGGCTGTACGCGGAGGTAAAGTACACATTCCATTCTATGACAAATTGTCCATATTTGTAGCAGCTGCAAAGATGTTTGGACTTCTGCCCTAGTCACCGATATCTTTAGTCCCTTTTTTGCCTTGCCCCCCTTTTACAGGGGATTCCAGTGGTGAGGAAAAGTCATCCACAGGGCTAGCAGAGCAGCCACAAGCAGTCAGTCCCAAAGATTGAGCCCTGCAAATCCTTCGCTTCTGCATCGGCCGTGACTGGGGGACTTTTGGTGATAGGCAATCGCTCCCTACTTCTTCCAGGGAGAAACGTCTCAATCCAAATAACTGACTAACATATCCACCACTCAAATTACTTTCATATTTCACTATACTAATTCAACACTAATCCTTTATGGGTTCAGGAGTGCGTGCTACTCGCCAAAAAAGCGCCTTAACACCCCATCAGGGTTAACAGGCGCTATATAAATGCAAACCTTTTTCCCTCTTCCATTCCTCCGCTACCCTTCTCAATCCAAATAACTGACTAACATATCCACCACTCAAATTACTTTCATATTTCACTATACTAATTCAACACTAATCCTTTTATGGGTTCCAGAGTAGCGTGCTACTCGCCGAAAAAGCGCTTCGACACCTCGTCAGGAGTAGTAAGCGCTATATAAATGCAATTACAATACAATACGTCTTTCTGTGAGTTCGATTTCCTTCGTGAGCGCGTTGGCTGCCTGCAAAAGGAACGAGTCTAAAGTATTTATTATGTCGTCACCCGGCTCACTCTGCTTGGCTTTCCTCTTTCCCATAGCTCCTATTGACTGATTTCAGAATCCTAGGGGTTAGACGGGGGCCCATTCATTTGTTCAACTTAATTTGGATTGACTCGTGTTCCATAAGTTTCAATATTCGATTAGACTACATTTCATTTTTTTATTACTTGCCATTCATTACTTTGTTACATGACTGGATTTCCAGTTCAGTCAGACTGGTTTGCAGCCATTTACATATGGCAGCATTGTTTTCTCTAGTTTTAAATCCCTCTCCCATACATGGTGGTTACATGCGCTTTCTGGGAGTTTCACTCACTCGGTCCCCTCAGTTTGGATTTACTCATGACCTAGTGACTTATGATGAATTGATCTCTGGACACCACCACCGTCTGGGATTTTGGCTTCCATCTTTTCTAAGCCTCAGATTACATTGCACATTGGGTATTAATGTTTTGTTCCTTTCCTTATTTACTCCATAAAGATTGATTTAATATGAGAGTACATGATTAAGACCCTTGGTTTAGGTCATACTCTTATAGAATTAATTTCAGACGCTAAAATATTTGTTTATGCTTTAGAAATCACATATGGTATTCGGATGTTGATTTAATCGTTCCTTAATAATACCTGAGGAGTTAGATTTGCACTCTCATGTTGTACCAGTTGTGTTTTTCAGTTTGTTTTGTCTGGTGGCACCGGTTGCTGTCCCCTCGAGTTAGCATGCCTTTGTTGGATTTCTGCATGTGGTCGGTGACTGATCCATAACATGTTTTTTTTTTTTTGTAATCACTTTTGGCCTACTTCTTGAATGGTTGCTTTCATTTTCTTTAAAAATAGTTTTGTGTATCATTGGTACTTATTTTCTCTACATATCTGTATCATTAAGTTCTTACAAAGGGAGTCATTTCTGCATTGTCAACACCTGGTCCTGAGGATGGTCTTGTGTACATATTGGCCTAAGAGACCGAAACATCGACAACATATCCAATTTTACCATTATCCTATCACATACTAGACTTAATGGACAATCGCTATTGGAAGGATTTCTATGCGGACAACTATTGGTTTGGTGGATTTCCCTGCTGCCATTAGTCACCCCCAAATGAACTGTGATTCAAATTCTGTGACTATTGGGTAATAGGCTTTGATGTATGACCCTCTAAACAAATTAACTATGGCATTTCAGTTTGTGTGCAATATATATTTGTATTGACTTGCTCTTGTTATAAATACATATTTTGCATAACCTATTCAGAGAATGCCTCATTACACACACATCTATTATTTATCAGAATCTTTCATTGCTGCCAGAGGCTGGATTAGGTTGACACCAACCACTTCTACGAAGTCTAAATTGTATGCAAGATACTCCTACAGGAGTCCCTCTTTTTGTGTGATTCAAATAAATATATAACACACAGGTCTGCCTGATTAGGTACGACTATGGAATCTGGAGAACTAAAATGTAAAACAAAATACATTTTCTAACATTTTCTTTCACTTGTATATTAGATTCTTTCATAATTGTAAGGGTACATTAATTTAAACCAACTACCTGCCTATACATATGTACTCGAAGTAGCAATAGTAGTATTGGCAGCACAAATGTAGTTAACTACTTTTCAAATATAATGAGTTTTGTTACTCATTTGATGTTTATATATATTTTTTCTTTTATTTTAAGTTTTACTACTATACAGACTAGAAGAAGAGGAATCCAGGAACCAGGTGTTTGCTATGACTGAGATCGTGTGTTAATGGCCTAAGAATAAGCCCAAGTGTCTCAACACAGTTCATTTTGTTTAACTACAACTGATAGTGGTTGTAATTATGTGTTAACAATTTAAAAATGAACATAATTATCTGAACACAGTTTAAAAATGTCCAATTCCAATTGTATTGGTTTATGAAGATAACATGAACTGATTCGACTCATGTAATATCTCCTGATGACTGAACTGTTTCATGGAAATTAAAGCCTGTAGCTTTTGACTGAGCTCAATGTGATAATTGTGTGTAGGGGTAATTGGTTTTAGAAGAATATTGTATTAAATCTCGCTTTTACAAAAAGTTTTTCTTCTTATACGAATAAAATACACGTAACTTTGGTATATAAGAAACTTTGTACTTAGAAATTGATATTTTCTCCTTGAAGAAACCTTATGAATCGGTTCAGTAATTAAAGAAACCTCATGAATCGGTTCAATAATTGTACTTCATTAAAGATGTACTAAACAAATAGCTCCTATAAGACAGCCTTAGAAATATAGTACCCCATTCTCATAACATACATTTCTTCAACATAATCATGGACATTCAGAATGGTCTGCTCCAAATGTGCATGTCGTTGTGCTCACATACACTGCTACAGTTCTTTGTGTCTTAAGTGCAGTGACTATGCCATCAATCTCTCCAAGTCCTGGGTCCAATTACTAGATCTACAAGCTATCTGAAATTGGGTACTGCGACACTTGTTGGATATGTTCATAACCCCACGTTCTGCGATGGGCTTTGTAGTCTCTTTCACCCTGCATGCTGGAAGAGACATTTTTAGGAAACTCTTGATCCTCTGCAATGCTACTTACTAAGTTGGCCATCAGACAGGTCAAGTTTCTTTTGACGGATGGTTTATCCTTTCTGCCTGACTTGCATTGTGCTCCTATGTACAGACGATCATGACATAACGTGAGTTGGTCATGATCTCCTTTAACTAAATATGCAATATTTCTAAAGGAATTCTGTGTTGCTTACTATAACCAATTTCTTGTGGTCCACAGCTAACCAAGACCCTCAGTGGAAGAGACATCTTCTGTGATTTGAAAAGCTGGGTATGTGAATCTGTCCAAACAGACACCTATGTGGATTGTGTGCTCTTCAAGAAAATTCTTACACTAACCTATGTTGCATCTTTTGTAGACAGATTACTAGAACTCACCTCGTGTGCAGAGCAGTGCCCCAGAGGACATCGCCATCTGCAGAGCCTGTGCTAGCCGATCCAAAGACAGTTCAATCTCACTGGTGGCATTAAGAGGGTTCAGCTCATCGGACAGTCTGCTGATTTCTTCCACCAGGGGTAAAATATGATCAAACATCACCAGGCCCAAGCGCCCATACAGGTTCTTCTCTGTCAGGTGCCCCTGGAGGATCATCATCACCTGCAAAACGCTAAGGTGCAGTTTGGAGTACATGGCATGGCAGTCCTGGTCAGAACAGACTGTAGAGTCCTTGGGAAGGATTTTAGAGCCAACATGACCATTGGATAAGGAGGCCTTTTCTGCCGCTTATAAGCAAGTGGTGCCTTCACACACCACCGGATCAGGCCTGTCAGAGGCGCGAGTTCCAAGTAACCAATAGGCAGGTTAGCTGCAATGGGTGTGTTCAAAAAGTGATGAGGATGAGCCTGGGGTCTTCAAAGATCCAGGAAACTACCATCTCCAGAAGGTCCCTGGGAGGAATCAGTTCATCTGCAACAAAATAGAATGGCAAAAGTCAAAATGGTCAAACAGCTAATGACTGAGCAGAGCTTGCACCCAATACCAACACACTCCTAAACCTTTCAAAGAAAATTAGAATGAAAACGTTGCAGGAAAAACAGCATTCCTCCCAGGAGAGCAAAATCCACAAAACAAGCGGCCTTAGAACAAATAATGTCTCTAGGCTCCAAGAGAAGAAAAGATATGTGCTTCCTCCAGACAAAAAAACCTCCTTTCTGTAATGCAAAAGCCTGTCCTCCAAGGCATCAAATGCGGAACCTTATGTTACAAAACCACCTGCCTTCAGAGGCAACCATTCTCTGCAAAATCTAAGCTCAAACTTGGAAGACAATGAACAATGGTAGTGCTGTGGGAGAAGAAATGGATCTAGTGGAAGCTCAGGTAAGACTGCACAATCCCATCCTACAATTTCACTGTCATAGCTTGACAAAGAGTGCAGAGGGCTGTATATAACTTTAATGTGCTTTTTCTGTATTATTACTCCTCTGTGCCTCATTCTAGCTATTAAATATACATTTGCAGCCACCTGCAACGTGAAGTTTATTGGGTGCCACATATAAGTGGAACTTTACACGAGTTGTGCCAGTAGGCACCACTCCTTCTGAACCAGGACAATGGCCTGTTTAGTACTATAATCTACAACAAGCATTTGCAATACAATAGGTCTCGCATTTACACTAGTTTAAGCTATTGGCATTATAAATGACAATGCGTTTTATTTTTGTTTTAAAAACCAAAACATAAATAAAAGGCATTGTCATTTACAATGCCAATAGCTCAAGCTTGCGTAAATGCGAAACTTATTGCACTGCAAATGGTAGGCATCATGGACAATGGGAGGGAGGGCGGACCCTGGGGGTGGGGAAGAAGGCACGTACAACGGGAGGGAGTGGGAGGTAAAAAGGAGCGGGGGGGGTAAAGAAGGCACGGAGGGGGGGGAATAAAGAAGGCACGGACAGAGGGAGGGAGGGTGCTGTTGTAAAGAAGGCACCAAAGCACGTCGTGCCTGCAGTAAGAGAAACTCAACAAAGAAAATAGTGCTTAAAGACAAAATAACAGGTACTGTGTAACAACCGGAGGGACTAACAAGTCTATTTACGAATCAAAAGCCAGCATTTAGGAAGGACATTGACGAACAAGTTAGTTACCTTTGGTAACGATATATCTGTAAGAAACATAGGTTAGTTATAGATTCCATACCTTAGAATTATCCCCAGGCGTCAGACTGGATCCGGAAAGTTTTTCGCCAGCAGTACCTCTGCACGTCGGAAGGTGGCGTCGGTCGGCTCCGCGTCCGTCGTTGTGGTCGCCGGGATGACGTCGCAGTAGCTACTTAGACGCCGCCCTCGCGCGCCGTCAGTTCTGTACACGATTTTCCGCGCCAGAAACGCAGAGCCATGCAAGACACTGACCATTGGTGCACAAAACTAGGGCCCTGAAAGGATGTCCTTAACCCTAGAAATCAGTTCGCAGAACGGGGAGGATGGGTGGGGCGGTAAGGAATCTATAACTAACCTATGTTTCTTACAGATATATCGTTACCGAAGGTAAGTAACTTGTTCATCTGAAAGAAACAGTTAGTTATAGATTCCTTACCTTAGAATAGATACCTCAGCAATACCAACCTCGGAGGTGGGTCTGCGAACCAAGTTCACACCAGAAATTCCTGGAGAATAGAACGGCCAAAGAAGCCGTCTCTCCTGACTTGGCTGTCCAGGCAGTAGTGTTTTGTGAATGTGTGCAGCGATGCCCACGTAGCTGCCTGACAGATGTCATGTAGAGGGACTCCTCGTCCCAAAGCAGTAGTGGCTGCCGTCGCCCTGGTGGAATGGGCGCGTAGCACCACTGGAGGCTCCTTTTTGCTAGAGAATAGCAGGCTTTGATACACAAAACAACCCATCTAGAGATGGTCCGCTTGTGTACGGCCCGACCTTTCTTGGCGCCCACGTAGCCAACAAAGAGTTGGTCACCACCCGAAACTGTTTGGTGCGATCCAGATAGAAGGAAAGCGCACGTTTTGGGTCCAGACGGTGGAGCCTCTCTTCCTCTTTAGAAGGATGCGGAGGCGGAAAGAAGGTGGGCAAAGTGATGGTTTGCCCGACGTGAAAGGAGTTGACCACCTTGGGAAGATAGGATGGACGAGTTCTTAGGACAACCTTGTCCAGATGTACAGCCAGAAAAGGAGGTTTGGATGAAAGAGCCTGGAGCTCACTCACTCTTCTGGCAGATGTGATGGCTACCAGGAATGCAGTCTTAAGAGTTAAGAGTCGTAGAGGACAGTTGTGAAGCGGCTCAAAGGGAGCACACATCAAATAGGTCAAGACCAAATTCAAGTCCCACTGAGGCATTACAAAGGGGATAGGAGGAAAGAGATGAGTAATGCCTTTTAAGAAACGATTTACAACCGGGGACTTGAAGAGAGAAGGCTGATCAGGAAGCCTTAGAAAGGCAGAAATGGCCGAGAGATAGCCCTTGAGAGTGCCCAGAGCAGAGCCCTGCTGGGCCAAAGAAAGGAGGAACAAGAGAACCTCAGAAAGAGGGGCAGAAAGGGGATCCACAGCCTTTGCTGCGCACCATGCCACAAATTTGTTCCATCGGCAGGCGTATACCGTCTTAGTGGAGGGACGCCTGGCTGCCAAGATTACATCACAGACTTCAGGAGGCAAATCAAATGACGTCAACTGCCGCCGCTCAATCTCCACGCAAGGAGGTGGAGGCTGGACAGGTTCGGGTGGAGGACCGTCCCCTGCTGCTGCGACAGAAGATCCTCCCGAAAGGCAGTCTGATCGGAGGATCGATGGCCATGTTGAGCAGCTCGGGATACCAGACTCTTCGTGCCCAATCCGGAGCCACGAGAATGAGTTGGGCCCGGTCGCGCTTGATATTCTTCAGCACTCTGGGCAGAAGTGGTATAGGCGGAAAGGCGTATAGAAGAACGCAACTCCACTTGCGACGAAAAGCGTCGCCTAGCGAGTGCCGCTTTGGAAATTCCAACACGCAGAATTGCTGACATTGCGCGTTCTCTTCGGTGGCGAATAGATCTAACCAAGGCTCTCCCCACTGCTGAAACAGACCTTGCACCACCTCCGAGTGAAGACGCCATTCGTGATCCATCATGCACCTGCGGCTGAGTTCGTCCGCCCTGGCCTTCAGTGAACATGCCAGGTGTTGAATCACCAGGGATATGCCCTGATGTTCCAGCCATGTCCAGAGGCGGAGGGACTCCTGACATAGGGTTTGTTGCAGTACCACATGGCGGTGGTGTTGTCCGTGAACACCTGCACTACTCTTCCTGGAACAGAGGGAAGGAAGGCTTTGAGTGCAAGACGGTTCGCCCGGAGCTCCAGAAGGTTGATGTGGAGCACGGACTCCGCCGGAGACCAGAGGCGTCTGATCTCCGCCTCTCCCATGTGGCCGCCCCATCCCAGAAGGGATGCGTCTGTCACCACTGTGTGTTCTGGTTGGGGAAGGGAGAGGGACCTGCCGTTGACCCAATCCTGGTTCGTGAGCCACCACTGCAATTGTCGTGCAGTACCCTCCGAGATCTGGACGCAATCGGACAGATTCCCCTGATGCTGCGCCCACTGGAACTTCAGGTCCCACTGCAGAGCCCACATATGCCACCTGGCATGATCGACCAGCAGGATGCAGGAGGCCATGAGGCCTAGCAGCCTCAGGGTCATCCTGACCGAAACCCGGGATAGAGGCTGAAAGATCGGAATCATAGCCCGAATATCCCGGACTCGCTGTTCGGGAGGATAAACACGAAACTGCGTCGTGTCCAGAACGCTCCGATGAAGAGGAGCTTCTGAGAGGGGGTCAGGTGTGACTTTGGCATGTTGATGGAGAACCCCAGCGAATGCAGGAGGTCGGCCGTAGTCTGGAGGTGGGAGACGACAGCCTGGGGCGAGCCCGCCTTCAACAGCCAGTCGTCTAGATAGGGGAAGACTGGAACCCCTGATCTGCGCAGATGAGCTGCGACCACCGCCATCACTTTTGTGAACACCCGAGGGGCGCTGGTAAAGCCAAAGGGGAGCACGGTAAACTGAAAGTGCTCGTGGCCTACCGTGAACCGCAGGTAATGCCGGTGGGCCGGCAGGACGGGGATGTGAAAATAAGCGTCCTGCAAGTCCAACGCTACCATCCAGTCTCCAGGGTCGAGGGCAGACAAGACCTGAGCGAGCGTCAACATCTTGAACTTCTCCTTACGGAGGAAGCGGTTGACGTTCCTGAGATCCAAGATAGGACGCAGGCCCTTGTCCTTCTGGGTACCAGAAAGTAGTGGGAATAGCAACCACGACCTACTTCTGGGGCAGGAACGCACTCGAAGGCTCCCTTGGCCAAGAGAGCCGTGACTTCCTGTTGGAGAAGGCCCTGATGATCCTCCGACATACGATGGTACTGAGGTGGCATGGCTGGAGAGGTAGCCTCGAAGGGGAGGGAGTAGCCCCTTGGGACTATCTGCAAAACCCACCTGTCCGACGTGATGGTGTGCCAGTGGGGGAGGTGATGGCGGATCCTGCCGCCCACTGGCGATTGATGGGCCTGGAATGTCGGACTAGGAAGGTTTGGAGGCTGACGCAGAGGGGGGAGGGGCTGGTGGACTGGCCCGCCCGCTGGGCCCCAGAACCACAGCGGTGGTTCCCACGTCCCCGGCCGCTCGAAGGTTGGGGAACTTGCGTCGGCCTGTGGCTCTGGGCGGGATGTAGTGGGGCACCCCTTCCGTAGCCACGAAAGGGGCGAAAAGCAGACTGTGCAGGGCGGTTGGAGAGGCCCAAGGACTTGGCCGTAGCCCGTGAGTCCTTGAAACGCTCAAGAGTGTTGTCTGCTTTGTCGCCAAAAAGGCGACGGCCATCAAAGGGCATGTCCATAAGGGTGTTCTGGACATCCCCAGAAAAGCCCCGTCGACCTCATCCAGGCGTAGCGTCGAAGGGCTACTGTTGGGAATGGCCCTTTTTGCAGGGTTATCCCAAAACTTTTTGCTTCTTCCTATTTTTTTCCTGACCTGTGGTTGTTGGCTTTAGGACTCTGGGCACTTTACTACTGCTGATCAGAGTGCATATGCTCTCTGTGTAAATTGTTAACGTGATTGGTTATCCATGATTGGTATATTTGATTTACTGGTAGGACCCTAGTAAAGTGCACTAAGTGTGCCAGGGCTGGTAAATCAAATGCTACTAGTGGGCCTGCAGCACTGATTGTGCCACCCACATGAGTAGCCCTGAAACGTTGTCTCAGGCCTGCCACCGCAGTGCCTGCGCGCAGTTTGTTAACTGCCATTTTGACCTGGCCAGTGTACCCACTTGCAAGGCATCACCCTTCCCTTTTCTTACACATAGGACACCCCTATGGTAGGCCCAAGGTACCCCCCTGGGCAGGGTGCAGTGTATGGGAAAGGTAGGACATGTACTGATGTGTGTAGCATGTCCTGATAGTGAAATACTGCCAATTTCGTTTTTCACTATTGAAAGGCTATCTTGCCCATAGGACAGAATGGGGAATGCTCGGTAACATTTGTACAAGCATATCTTCCCATAGGAGTAAGATAGAAAATTGGAGTCTGGTATCCCTGAACTCAGAATTTGATAACACATCTTTTAGTAAGGAGGGTTTTTAAATTCTGAGTTTGAAAATAGCACTTTTAGAAAGTGGCTGTTTTCTTGTCCAACCTTCCTGTGTGCCTCTGCCTGTTTGTGGCTGGACTGTCTGGCTTTGGAGTGACAGGGGCTGGGGTGGCTCCAGGAGTCTGGGTGAGCCAGCCCTAGGCTGAATAGGCCGATCTGCATTTGGAGTATTGGGAGGAGTAGCACCTGTTCCGGTCTAGGGCTGTGCCTGCCTTCCACAAAAGACTGGCTCCACCTCCTGCGGTGTGTCTGAAGACCCTGGCCCACACTGACAAAGGAAGAAGTTGTGCACTGGCAGAGTGCACCCAGAACTGGTTTGGACTGGGTTCAGGACCCCTTACACAAAGAGAACAAAGACATTTTGGGGTATAAATATTCGAGCTGAAACCCCTGAATTTTAGATCATCCTGGAATTAAGAAGAACCTTTGCCAAGGAGAAGAACGCGAGAAACTGAGAAGAAGGACTGCCCTTGCTGTGTGTTCTGGGGCTGACCTGCAGTTGCTATTCTGCCAAGGGAAGGAGAAGGACTTTGCTGTGTGCTGTGTCCCCTGCTTAAAGGAAATCTCCAAGGGCCTGAGGAGAGCTGGCCTCCTGTTGTGGAAACTCAGGAACACCAAAGTTTCCAAAATCCTCGTTGGGACGCTGTGTGCGTGTGTCTGGGCACAGCTTGTAACCTTCGTGAAGCCTGCATTACTCGAGAGTGCTTCGTTCCCCAAAATCGTCCCTCCGACGCCGTGGACGTGTGTCTGCGCACGGCTGTGACCTCAAAGAAACTTGCACATCTTGAAATTGCTTGGTTTCCCAAAAGCGGCTCTGCGACGCTGTGCGTGTGTGTCGGTGCACAGCTGGTGGCCGTTGGGAAGTTGCCGAAGCCGTGATCAACTAGGGGCCGTCACCGCCGCTGGCCCGAGTCGTCAGCAAGATCGTGATCGCCAGAAGAGGGAGCCGGGCGGAAGCAGGATCAGCTGCGAGGCGGCCCCTAGCAACCGGGAAACCTCTGACGCTCAGCCACCCAGCAGTGCGTCAACGTCACCGCCGAGTGAGCGAGGCTGCGCTCAAAGCAGGAAGGAGCTGCCCCACTCTCCCCGTGCAGCGTAGGGAGGATCGGCGAGCCGGAGTTTTGAGGAGCGTCGAGCCGGTGTCCATCTCGTCTCCCAGGTAACGCTCAGAGCCGCGCGCTCGAGCCGCCACGTGGGGTGCTGCCGGGGAACTGTTGTGAGATCTTATCCTGATTACGGCCCGTACCAGCACAACGGAGAGTTGCGGTACCGGGCCCCGTTTTCCTGACACTGTTATTTGAGCACCTGGGGGGGCATATCTCTTTGGTAACTGACCCCAGAGTCGGCACGAACCGTTCGATAAACAGAGGAGGCACCACACAGCGTTGCAAGGGAGATCGGTGCCTATGAGATTACAAATTGCATAAAGAAATACAGAACCTGCAACGTCTATTTTTCTGTAGTAACAACCTTTTGAAAGCCATATTTCCTTAACTATGTATGTTGGATTTTTGTCGTTTTGGTCTTGTCAAGTTTAGATAAAGAGATTCTATTTTTCTAAACTGGTGTGGTGTCCATTTGTGTTGTTTCACTGTATTACTGTGAGTGTTGGTACAAATACTTTACACATTGCCTTGAGGATAAGCCTGTCTGCTCGTGCCAAGCTACCAAGGGGGTGAGCAGGGGTTATCTAGAGTGTGTTTCCCCCTTACCCTGACTAGAAGCAAGGGTCCCTATTTGGACAAAGGTACCTACCTCTGCCAACTAGAGACCCCAATTTCTAACAGCTACCGACGTGGAAATCGTCCTGCCTAGAGAGTCGGCGGTATCCAGCCCACAACGGATGGTAAACTTTGCTGCGTCCCTCCCGGCGGCAACAGCCTGGGAGAGTACGGTCCGGGCCTCCTCCGGACACGGAGGCAGCACTTGCGCAACCGTATCCCACACAGAGTGGGAATAACAGCCCAATAGACATGCGGTGTTTGCAGACCGCAGTCCCAAGCTGGCGGAAGAAAAATCTTCTTTCCAAGATGATCCAGCTTCTTGGATTCCCTATCTGGTGGAGCGTTAGGGAATGCGCTCTTGGAGCATATACTTGGTCAAATTCTTAGAGTCACCTTTGAACCTTTTTATTTATTTTAAGCAGATGAGGATTATAGCGTGTTTGACAGGCTTGGGAAAAGAACTGTTTTTGTATGCCCTTCAGACAAGTACAGAATAGGAAAATTTGGGTAAAGAAATCTCAAATCCTTACAAAATGTCAGTCATACTTTTTCATGAAAGAAAGACAGTATGAAGAATTTATTTACACAATGGTGATGAGCACTTCACTTTGCTCTAGGGGATGGGTAAGGGTGACATGGAGTCAGCAATTGGATGTTATAGGATACAGACAACCAGACTTTAAAGTTCAGATGTATAGAATTCGTATTGCCTAGTGGTCAGGACATAAGAACTGCTGACAAGGACAAGAAGTTGTAATTTTTATTTAGCCATAAACAAGTATACCTTTTGCCCCTGTGCACCCGGCACAACAACAAAGACAGTTATGTCAGATTGCAATATGAAATGTGCCTTTTCGCCACTCATTACAGCAAACTTGATAAGCAGTGCAAGAGCTGTGGCACACAGCCAAACAAGGAGGACCAAATGAATACCATCATTGGTGCAATATGTAAGGTGCCCGGTTATTGATGAACCTGCTTTCAAGGCTGTGACTGGAAGAGGGAAATCGCTGTTCAGTGGCACTGAAGCCCAGAGGCTAAAGATTCAGCTGGGATGCCGTAATGAAATTGCCGTTGTGAAAGATGATCCCCATTGTGGCCCTCAATGATGAGTCCAAAATATACAGACACCTGGAGATATGTGACAAGCGTATTGGCAGTCCAAAGACTGAATTAGTAATCCCTGGACTCTGGAGGCTCCTCTCAATGTCAGTTGACGGGCAGGCAGTCGGATCCTAAATGGTGGGGGTTACTTTAGGATCCTTTACTTTCTCTCAAAGTTGCTGCTGAGCTGTGGGTGTTTCAAGTATTCCAACTTGATTGCTTCAATGGGAGTTCAGCAGCCTTATTCCAAGCTTCTAGTGTTTCTCCCAGATCAGCTCCTCCCTCTCATCCTCCTCTTTGCACCCTTATGTTGTCTTCACGCAGCATACTCTACTACTTTAAATCCCACTACGGTCCAACATGGATCCTGTATATGCTTTCCTACACCAATTGAAATATGCAGCTATCTCTCTTACCTCAATCTGTACTTTTTCAGGCTAATGCCTTAGCTGATGATCTGTCCACTTTTGTTGAACCTCCCCACAGCAACACTGCTGCGCCCATGTGCCTTGTATGCCCCATTCTAGCTCCCCTTTCCCTGGTCATTCTGCTGTTCCCTTTTGGCTTTTTTCAAAATCATACTCTTTACAGGTCTCAACTTTATGCAGCTTTGGCTTCATACGGTCTGATCTACTCCTCTGGCTATGACACAGCAACATCCTCTCCCCAGTACCCCAACACATTTAATTTCTAAATTTGCACATATAATAATGTTAATAACTTTGTCTTTTCTACACCACGTCATACCGCACTCCTGCACTTTTTAAGCACTGTAAAAAACAAAGATATTACCAAAGTTCAGTTTAATGGTTCTGCATTTACCAAGTTCCAAAACATGAAGGGTAGAGGTGCGCAGATTACATTAGATGTCAGTGGCAAACCTTAATTTACAGAGCCATCTTGCCCCTTTGCCTCTTCCGTTTTCTACCCTGCCTTTGTGTAACACAGCAAAGTCTCCCCTTTGTATCCCAGTCCTTCCACCTCTCTCCTACTGTCCCTAGATTCTGACCCTCGCACGTCTGTTACATTATTTTTATTTTGTTGAGCGCTCATTTACATTGGTATCATGGCGCTGTGGGGGAATTACTAGGCAGGATATATGCCGTTAGGAAGAAAGGTATGCCGATTTAAAAAAAAAAAAAAAAAGTTTTTATATCTTTCCTAAAGCTGAAGTAATTTGTGTGAGACCGTAAGGTCACAGGAAGAGAATTCCAGCGGGAGGGAGCTAAAAAGGAGAATCCACGGCCTCCTATTCTAGTCTTCTTAACTGTAGGACTTCCAGGAGAGAGGATGACTAAGATCGAAGTTCTGTATTTAGACAGCATCTCTTTCATCTTTCTCCTAAAAATAAGGGTTCTCCCCTAAGATTAGTTTAAAGGTAAAACAGACTTTAAATTTAATCCTCGGTTCTAGGGGAAGCCAATGGAGTTCGCAGAGCAAAGAGGTGGCACAAGTGTCTTGGTGCACTATGGATCTTGTTGCTTGGTTCTGAACACATTCTAGTCTGTGAATCCGTTTTTTAGGGAGACCTATGTATAAGGAATTGGCATAGTCAAGTTTTTAACAGACCAAAATCATAATTACCATTTTTAAAGCATCATGTATATGAAACCTGGTTATTTTTATTATCTTTCTCAGGGTAAAAAAAAGCAGGAAGAGATCTCTGCATCAATTTGAGGTATTAAAAATAGATCTCCATTGATAATTATTTCAAGACTTTTTGCTTGACCCTTGGGGTAAGGGCCAGGCCCAGTTCTACTGGCAAGTATAGCAGTGGTGCTGGAACTATTTTCAGAGTGGGTGTGCTGCCATCAATGTTACCCAAGTCACCTACACAGAAGAGTGGCAAAAGTGTGGTATGTAGCTAGCTGGAATGAAGTTTGGAGCACACTGTCACTAATATATTACTAAATTATGGTGTGGTAGTGCACTGCCATTTACAGACAGCACATTTATCATTGAAATGGCCACTAAATTTGCTAGTAAAACTATATAGCAAACGACTATGTGTGGAATTGAGGTTTTTGTGAATAATTATCATTTGCCCATCACAAAGTAAAGTGTCGATTAGTTTTGATTTTATTTAAAAAAAATGTTTTTATCACACTTTAGAATTACAAAAATGCTTCATTCGTGCTCTCTAAACTGCTGATATATTTTGAAATATTTATACAGCCCATTTGAAAGTATTTCAATGTTTATGGGGAAAAAATGACAAAGTACTGTCTTTTTTCACGCTCACAGTATTACAGCAAGTTTCCACATAGTTGTCTTTACAACATGCTCTTACTTTGTATTCAGAGAATGAAAAGTAAGGATATGTTACTTACCTGTAATCCTAGTTCTCTTCCAGGGGTATACTCAAAGTCATAAGCACTGAATAGTCCCGCCCACGTGCGGGGGCCCGGGAGCATTAACAAAAATATATGCATATAAATATCTCTATATATATTAATGCATGTTTAACCGAATCTGAGGACTAGTCCTGTGTAAACAAACATCAATATATATAATATGCATGTATAATATACACACATGTATATAAATATGCAGCCTAGAGGCCAAAATGAGGATCAAATATGCCAATATTACATTGTATTTTTCATTTAAAATAAATCATATATAGCAACATTTCCATGACATAGAAAAATGTACTCTTAACTTGTTTGAACATAGCCTTTATTTCTGAGGAAAAAGGCAAGGTGATAGCAGGCAGATTAGCCCAGAAGGCTGCATATAGAAAACTCATCAAAAAACTGGCGCTGTGCCTTTAAGACCTCCAGGCTCTCATCATGCCCCACCGGTGACAGTTAGGTCAGTTCTTTTTTCCGGCTCCTTCTGTGAGGATCCTGGAGCATTGAGCTTGTCAGTAAGTGGTTTTCTCTCACCAATTGGTTTTTTGAAGTTGAATTTTTTTACTTCATTCGACATCTTTTAGTACTAGCAGTACTATTCCATCATTTTTTCTGACTTTCCAGCTATTTTTTAGTCAGAAATGCCAGCCTTGTTTATTAAGTGCCCTTCTTGTGGGAAGAAAATGACTAAATTGGACCCACACTCAGTCTGTATTGTGTGCTTACCATCCTCACTCAGATATGACAAGTGCTACTACTGCCAGCATTTCTCCAGAAGGACCCTTCGCGAAATGGAGAAGATCAAACTGCATGCCATGCAGGAGAGAGGAAAGGAATCTACAAGTGGCCTGGAAGGACATCCCTCCAAAGAGCTGTCCTCTCAAGTAAGGTCTGAGCACAAAAAAAGGGGGGAAAAAAAGAAGACAGACATCGGTCGGATTCGCCGTCGGGGAAAAGATAGACGTTGAAAATACCCGTATGCTCGCCTTCAGCTTCTCCCCTGTAAGAGAAACACCAGTTTCCATGTTAAAGGAGTAAGCAGCAATTTGTCTTAAGATATTTGACCTCTGTCCTTGTATACACAGCTAACGTGGCAAGATAAAGACAAAATTTAAAGGCATCTTTATTGTTAATTCACCTTCTGAATTTCAGGATAGTTATTTCTGGGGGTGCTGTAGCACCCTCGGCACCACTATTTCCAGCACCTATGCAGTATAGTCGATTCCACAGACACTTTGTTTTCTTTTTAGATGACAATTTTCGTTTTGTGTGCGTTTAATGTTGATTGATTGCTGGTCAAGCCATCCAGGAAAAAGAATCTGGGAGTCATTGGTGTAGTAGTAAATAAGGCAATCTCTTTTCTTGAGTTCTTTAATGAGAGGACTCATATAAATATTTAATATTCGGGTGACAGGGAAGAACCCTGAGGCACCCCACACGTCACCTGAACTAGGTTGGCTTTGAATGGACTAAGGTTCACTGCCCATCAACGATTGCAGAAGAATGATTCGATCCGTTCAAGTGCGGGGCCTTATATACCAGCAGCCTCCACGAGGTTCCCCCATGATTTCATGGTCGACTGTGTGGCATGCTGCCAATAGAGCCAGTAACCAGAGTCACAGTTTGTCCCCTGTCTCCAGCAGCGTGCATGCTGTCGAGTACCGATAACATGACTGATTCCATGTAATGAGCGAGTCGAAAACCGGCTTGAGAAGGACCAAGTAAACTGGTTATCTGTATGTGGCGACAGAGTTCATGTGCCATATGAGCCTCCAGAACTTTAGAGGAGAATGGCAGAAGTGAAATGGGAGGATAATTTGTAAATTCAAGGGATCTTCAACCTGCTTATTTTGTAGAGGATTAACAGCGGCCTCTTTAAACAAACTGGGTACTATACCTGAGGTCAGGTGTTCATTTAAACGGAACTGTAGAGGATTTAATATTACAGGCTGGTTAAATTTCAAAATTCTAATGTGACATTTGCATTTTTTTGCCTTCTTTGGTTCTATTACATCGTCTGTTGTACCTGACCTTACAATTATACTTCGGTGTGTCAACTCTTCCCCCAGTTACTCTCCTGAACCAAAGAGTTCACACTGTAGTCCTGGTCTCCCTACTGTTGCCCAGTGGCAGACCACTGCACAGCTGTTTTTAACTCAGCACTGCTGCTTCTTTATCCTTCTCAGGTTCTTCATGATTAACCCTTATACAGAGTTGCTTTCTATTGTGCTTCATACAGAAAGGTTCCAACTGCTGTAGATAACCGATGTTACTGTTGCTTTAATGAATTTTACTCAATTTCATGACCTCTGGAGGATGGGAGAAGTCTGCCTTGCTGGAATTCCAGCTTATAATTGAATATCACATCAATTGTCAGTTGCCCGCCTTAATTCACTGAGCCTGCTTGATGATCAGGCTCTCTCCTTTTGTACCCTGCCTCACTGTAACATAAGCAGAAACCCTGGTTTCCCCTTACACCCTCAAATATTTGTCTACCTTACCATTACAATTGTACCTCTAGGTGTCAACTCATCCCCAACATACTCTCCTTCCCCAAAGGTTTCCCCCAAGTCATCCCTAAGTCCAAATCCTTGCCTTACCTCTGCTCCCTCACAGCACCATTGTTTCCCCAGTACTGCTGCACCTTTACCTTCCTTGACTTCCTCCTGACTAGTACCACTAATAACTACTTTTTTTGCAGTGCCTAATTTCACAGTGTACCTTTACCATTTCTAAGCACTGTACATAAAGGGGGTTAGGGGCTATTGTCCAATTTACAGGTACTCCATTTACTGTCCTTGTAAGGACGGAAGGCAGCGTCTTGCAGGGATTGGAGCTTGCAATATGCATATGATGATAAATATTAGTGGTGAACATTAACTCACTGAGACATTTATCCTTTTCCTTAGCTTCCGTGTCTCACAAGAAAAGACTCTGGTCTTCTCATTTGTTGCCCTGTCTGGTTGCCTTCTATCACTGTAATGCGATTATCTGACCTGAAATCCTTGATATGCATGCGTTTTTGTAAATTATCTTGCTGGCTTGGTTATCCCCAACCCCACGTCCTCTTGTATTTCTTTATTGACACTACATTTCTTCAATGTCACTTCTCCCCCACCTGCTCTTGTTTCTCAAGGTTTCTTCATGATGTCTGTAACTTTGTCTACTTGCCCTATGCCAGATTCTGCCCCTGACAGAGCCATTTTTTTCTCAAGTATGGCTACTTCTTTATCCTGCTTGAGTTCTTTATGAATGATTATTAACACTAATAGAGGTTCTTTTCTGTGGTGCACTACCAGGCTGCACTCCTGTCATTTCTAAGCACTGTAAATAAATGCTACTAACACTGAATTTGATGATACTCCACTTAATGTCCTATGAAGGATGGAAGTCAGAATCTTATTGCCAGGATTTGAGCTTGTGACCAGCAGATTATAACAGATGTCAGAGGCAAGCCATAACTTATTGTGACATTTTATTTTCCCTTTTGTACACTGCCTCAGTGGGCTAAAATGAAAGGCTCCAGTAGGACTTTATCTTGCAGCTTTATTACAACGGATGCGCCTCAATGGGAGGTCACATCACTCCTGCCTGCTGTTCAGGAACACAACAGCATCTAAAGGAAGATGCTGAACCTGGGGACAGCATCTTTTATCCCAAGAGAGCAATTGAAGTCCTAAACAAATTAAGATTTAGCAGGGCCTCAGGTGTAAAAGTTATACCAACTTCTATGTTTAAATCAGATAAAGATTAAGATTAATGGGAGTCCTGGCTGATCCCCCTGTTCAAGGCTTTGTTCTTAACAAGTGCTGCTGTTGACTCCTGGCGTGGGTCAATCTTATGTCCACTTTATAAAACAAGAGTAGTAGAACGGATCCCTCTAGTTAACATCAAATAGCACAGTTAGATGTCGAAGGCAAGACCTATGTGAAGATTCAACTTCAGGAACTCGAAATTTGGTTAACCAATAATCATATCTCTTTTCTAACAAACCGGGTTTAGACCAAACTCCAGTACCACGGATAACATTGTGACAATATCTTTCCTGGCTCATTGTACCATTAATAACTCTAAAGGCCCTATGCCATTTGCTTGTTTTCTCATCTACACAGGCAAATTCTGTGGAAAAAGCTGGCAGCTTGGGGAATCCTTCTATTTTGCTTCAAGCTATAATTTCACTCTACTCTGAAACCAGCGTTCGAGTCAAGGTTGGTAAAGGACTCACCATTTCACATAAAATCTTTATCAACAGGGGCTCGAAGCAGTGGTACGTTCATGCCCCCCCATTTTTTTCTTTTTTTAACTTCTACACTGTATACAATGGGGAATCCCTTGGGAAAGCAAGTTCATTTCCCCCAAGGTGCAGTAATGTCCATTTACAAAATTTACAGTACACAGACGATATCGTCTTTCCCGATTACACACATGTATAGAGCTGCAAAAGGCTTAAAATGAATTACAGAATTACAACTTTGAAACAAAACTAGAATTGAGCTCATCCAAGTCTAGTCAAGTGTAATGATTTTTGGAAAATATCTGACAAAAATCTGTAAAATCATGCTATTCCAGTGCCTGCTCACTCGGATACTCTGCATGGTATAAATACGGGCTCATTTGGATCACGGTGAAAAAGGTCACCCAGATACCAGTTGGCAAAGCTGACTCACAACGGAGGCTCAACGCAAAGCTCAACAGCCCTTCAGCAAATTCGATCTTGTCTTGAATGTAACCAGAGACAAGTGAATTTCATCAATGGCCTACGGTCAACGCTTTTCAGGTAATTTCTTCCCAACTTTACAGTGCATACAGTGTAGCACATTTTGTATGTTGTTCCATCTTCCCCAGAACTGTTACCGTTCACAAAATCACTGGAATTCAGCCTAGTCCGGCAAGACATAACCTGTAAGGAAAACATTTTAACGTACTGCTTCCTGGTTAAAAAAGTCAGGAACACTAAAAGCAGAAATTAGGCCTTTCCTGTCTAGTGACTGCTCCACTGCGAATCCATGGGCTATGTATCCATTGCTCTCTGTAAAGGACCTAGAGGCACAGTCAATTTGGGATGCAACTTTACGCACACTGCCCTTAAATACACCTTAAAGAAACAAGTCCTGTTGCTTAGCAGGCTCGCTGACACTCTACACCAGGTCAACAAAAGAACTCTTCCTACACTTCAGACTCGAGATCCGTTGTGTAGATCAGTTAGACTATCAATCAGTTGCATGTGATTCTTATTACTCACAATAAAATAACTTAGGCTACCCTGGCACAACCAACAATTTAAGAACTACAGGTGCAGGCTATGAGATTACAAGCAAGAATCTCTTCCATACATCACTTGCTACAGTACCGACATGGGCAGGGAAGTTCTATTCAAGCAGATTTTTCTAATGAATAACATCAGACATTGTAAAGATGCTCTGAAGCACTATCTTAACTCTCAGAATATCTTGGAGCAGTGCCAAGCTGCTAAATTCTTCAGTAAAGTTATTGAGAAACTTAATTCTATATGTTCATAATACTGCTTAACACCAATGTTTTGACATCTCTGCATTTATTATGCCCACCTGATCTGTGACTAGGTTACATGAGCGGCTGTTGTATAATTAAGATCTTGGGCACAAACAGTATTTCAAAGATGGTTTCTGATTTGAACTCAAATGCATTTTTTATGGGACTTTTAACTTAAATATCATTTTATTCCAAGATGAATTAATCAAATTGTATCATATAGCATTTCACATGTATTTTATGTAAGATTTTAGTTAATCAAACATGATAAAATGTACTTACTAGTGCCACACCAATAGTGATACAAAGCTTCCCGTTATGAGATTCTCATGCATGACCTGCACAACATATTCCACCCAATGGGCCTTCTCCTAAAAAACACAAGTGAAAGTCCCCCACTCATTCACATAAAAAACAAACAGACAGTGGACCCTTCAGGCTGGAGTGTGGCCAGTGGTAGGCGACGCACCTGAGGACAGATCGTAGAGTGAAGTGACAGCGGTGATAAATTGACAGCAAAAGCGAGGGCTGGCACTGAAGATTTGTTTCAGCGTTTGCACCGATCCAGGTACCAGGCTACAGTAGTCCTCCACTAGGGCACGAGCTAGCCTTACACAATATACTGCTGGTGTCCGCTACAAGAGAGACAGAGAAAGAGATGTACAAGCAGGGAAAAGTTCAAGCAGCTGTGAAAAAAATGCTGCCCACTTCTCACCGATCAATATTTTTATTGGAACAACAATTTTTGCCTGTGCAAGATAAGCCAGCACCCACTTTTTCCAACCAACCCCATTTTTAATCCAAGGCAGAGACATGGCTGTGGGTGAATAAGGCAGAGCTCCATACACTATGGTCTTCATGCCAGGCTTGCTTAGGATAAATAACTACGGGAAGAAAGGTATCAGAATAAATTCTGACATGAACCCCTATATTAAACCATGTGTGAAAGCATTGTATGGCATGGGATAATGACAGTGCAAGGGAACACATGCTGCATCCACAGGACATTAGTTTTATGTGCATCTGTTGTCAGAGACAAGATTAAGAAAGTGAGCTTCCAGAGAATCTTACACAGGTCTTACCTTATATTACAAAGAGTCTTACCACAGGAACTATGCTTTGCAAGCTACAGTACTGGATGAGGAACATCATACACAATCATGCACAGAGATGTGTGGTGGATGTATCAAGATTATTTATGAATCAGAGAAAAAGGAAAGGAGGGCTGGAATAGGAGTACTTAAGACAGAGGCGCATTCTCCCAACTTCTCTACCCTGCACACTGGCACTTCATGTACCTGAAGCCAAGAAGCAGCACATTCCAGCACCGGCACTCTGAGAACTGCCACAGCCATGGACACCAATTTCCCCAACAATGCCATCCTGCTGTCATCTGCTTTGTTGCCCTGAGGGCTGAAGAGCGAGGAAAAGAGGATTTGGCGCACTGAGTCCTTAGTCTGTTCCTGGAAGTAACTGCACATGATTTCCAAGAGCTGGAGTTCCTGTAGGGAATTCAGTCGCTAACATGGAAGAAAATAGCAATATTCTGATTAGCATGTGCAATGGGCAGAAAGAGTGGTCATACATGGGAAAAGCAAGTACTCGCCCGGCAGTAGATAAGGTGCAAAAAACACAGAGTATCAAAAGACAAGGCAGCATTTGAACACCGTCATTTGTGAGCCAATTTACTTTTACAGTACAGACTGCTCAGCTCTAAATAAAAGATGTTAGAATGAAACAGGATTTCTAACTATAGCACAAATTGTTCCTTTCTGACAACACATTCAAAGTATTAACTGGAAAATCAAGCCCAGGTATCTTACTCCTTAACTTTTTTAAATCCTTACAAAGAAAGCTCCAGTAGCTTGCAACTATGACTCTCTCTCAAATGTACGAGAAAAGGAAAAATATAGACGGGTGCTAATATTTAAACCAGCGCTTCTAAACTATTGGAGATACCTCAGAGAGCATTCTATACCCACCTTTTTAGGAACATTGGGTAAGGCATTGATCCCTGCAATCGGCTCTTTATGCACTTTATAGGAATGCTAGATTTGAAAAAGAGAGTAAGAAATCGTCTGTTGCTAGATATATGCGTATTGAGAATATCTCATACGCCCCATCGAGCTACCTCTTAAAACCCATTGGCCGGTGGGAAAGGGGCTTACTCTTTCGGCTGAGGATCGATACAGTGAAATTTCTGCTATGTTTTCCCGCAGGGTATAATCCTGACCTCGACCATTTGCCATGCCCCTGTAATAGTCAACAAAAACAATCAATGCTGCACTTCCTTTTCTTTTGTAGTTACTATCTAATATTCACCAAAAGGTTTTTAATTCCATACTTTAAGGCCACATCTGTGATGGACTATAAGGCAGCACATGGGAAGATTATTACTCTGGAAGAGGAAGAGCTAACCTTTCGGGTTGGCTCTTTTTTGAAAGCGGCTGTGCGTTCTCGCAATTCTATGTGCTCTTGTTGAACTTTGCTTACTTGTATGTTCTTTTATCCCAATTTTTAAATTCAGTTTTGATGTATTGCGACGATTACGTTTTTATCTGCTTGCACTTTTATGGATATGTATTTTTATCCGAATAAAGTCTTTTGAATTGAATTGAATTGATTATGGTCATTCAGCCCTGGTAATATGTACTCTTAAAGGAGGTGCAATGGCCTGAAGAGGTTTGTAAATCCCAATACACTACAATACTCAGTTCCATACCGGGTCAGACTAAAACATTTCAGTCTCACCCAGCATCATGGAATTGAACATTTTCATACAAATGAGAGCTCTAATAATCTTTGCCACTGCTCTAGGCACTCTAACGCAGCAGTGCATTTTACAGCTAGCATGAGCTGTAAGATTCAGTGCTGTGGGCAGCCAATAAGTGCCTAGGGACATAGAGCTGTGAGAGATTTCCATTGATACTGGCATATGGCAGATGTTGTAATCATTTTACTTCTATGATCTCCCTAATAACCCTTTCTAGACTCTTACCTCCTCTACCCCTCCTTTATCCTTTTCAATCCATTTAAAAGACTAATATGTCCACCACTACAATTAACAACTTTTAATGCTCTATACTAAATCAACCACTAATCCACTTTGGGTTCCAGAGTAGCGTGTTACTCGCCAAAAGGTGCTTCAACGAATCATCAGGGGTAGTAAGCGCTATAAAGATACAATTATAATTATCATGAAGCTGAGGCCTCTGGCAGCCCTCTTTGTCATCACGTAGTCTAAACTTGTATCCGCTCCCTGCTGTATGATCACCAAATAGGATGAGATATAAGCCTAACTCTTGAGCATAAAATGAGGGCTAAAACAAACATTAACAAACCTACAGCAGTTCTGTTGTGGTTCTCCATTGCAAGTATTTTTGATTATGAAAGGTATACGATCTGAAGTTTATGCAGACTGGAGCTGTGCCACACACAGCAGTGACAGACAGATGCAAGTGACATAAATATGTAGGTGCTGCATGCGGATAATGGCGCTGCGGACGAAAGTAGATCATACACATTACATGGGCTACGTATTGAAGTAGGTGCCATAGCATTGTCATCCACTGACCAGTACACCCATTGTATAGCAAACTTACTTTAGGCTTGGGATGACGCTCCTTGGGCATATGGAAAATAAATTCTTCCAGGAGCTCGATGGGTCCCTTCTCAACTATGGGGAGAGGTGCAGTTTGAAGCTGGCTGCTGAAATAGAGATCCAGATGGTACAACACTTCTTTGGCGGCACTCAAAGCATCTCTGCGGACAAGGGAATGCCGAATATCACTCATGGCTGACCTATAGGAAAGGAGAGGAAATAGTGAAAGCTCTCGTGAGGTATCAGCAAAACAAGTAACTGTCCAATGGAACACAACACATACAAAAGGATTGAAGCTAAGCTACCTAGACTTAAATCATGAGATTCTTCTGGTGCCCACACCCCCAGAATGCAGACTGAACTTTAATCCCACCCAAGTGAAAAAGTGATCCACCCCTGGATGTGCTCTTTTCTCATAACCAGACTAACACACTCATTTTGGTGTATGTAACCACAATCTTGCAGTTGTACAATTCTATTTATAGCAGGTGTTGCTAGTCCTCAATTTAGAGATGATCATGTTAGTAACTGTGTTAAAATGAAAAACAATGTTTCACATGCAACAATACTCATATAACATTAAGTCATTGAGTTATCTAGCCACCAGTATTTGGTAGCTAGCTGTATATTCTAGTAAAATAGCTGAATGGGTTAAGGCTCCCTCTGCAGAGACCTGAGTGTAATCTATAGGTCATCATTATAAGCCAGTCAGTGAGAAGGTATGCCTATTGCAGAGCATGCAGTATAATCTGCAGGTTACAGGTTCACATCCTGATAAGCTAACACAGTAGTGTATGCACAAGTTCAAAGATCTACATGTAATTTGCAGGGCACAAAATTGAACCCCTTTTCTGAGTAACTGAAAGTTTTGTTGTTCTGAAGTACATAAAGTGACTACCACTGAGTGTTGTAGTAATTAACGCCTACTGTCAAGGCACCAACAAATTATTCAGTTCCTTTGATCATAACCATTGGACTTACTAAAGCAAGGAAAGGAATGCATAGTATCTTACATGTGTATCGGGAACATGCTGCCTTTTATTTTTCTATGGAACTAGGCTGTATTTTCAGGATGACTGAGATAGCAGAACACCATCTCTCTCTTTGCCTCGTCCATCTAATAGCCAGATTGTGTTACAAGTGACGCGCTCACTTCCTTTGCTACAGAATCAATGCACTCACTGGATATTCAAAAAGTCCATTAAATCTGACACTGCACAGAAAACCCAAGGGTTAGGCATGTGTGTGGAAGAGGTTGCACTTGTGACATAATTAACAATCCACATTAACAAATGGCCTATGACAAAGTGCACAGGATGCACTTCATAAACAACACCCCATAGTTTGCTACAAACAATAACACTTGTTACAGCAAACAAATGATGGACGGAATGCTGACAATGCAAACATTCTCCCCCAGTCAAAAGATCTGGGTTAAATCCATCGTTCTTTTGCCCACTACGCCACCCCAGTTTGGACCCAGCCATATGCAAATCAGCTTTGACCCTGTGCCCCATGGGAACAGTCCAGACCGAACTGCCAGGCCAGGTCCTCCCTGGACCGGAAACAAGCATCCTGGGACCGGTTTCAGGGTATGTCACCCTTCTTCAGCCAGGCTAGCTTGAATCCAGTGGCACAGTGAGCAAGGGACCCACGTCTGGGCATACCCATCCCACTTAGGGCGAAAAGTGTTACAGCAAACAAATGATGGACGGAATGCTGACAATGCAAACATTCTCCCCCAGTCAAAAGATCTGGGGTTAAATCCATCGTTCTTTTGCCCACTACGCCACCCCAGTTTGGACCCAGCCATATGCAAATCAGTCTTGACCCTGTGCCCCATGGGAACAGTCCAGACCGAACTGCCAGGCCAGGTCCTCCCTGGACCGGAAACAAGCATCCTGGGACCGGTTTCAGGGTATGTCACCCTTCTTCAGCCAGGCTAGCTTGAATCCAGTGGCACAGTGAGCAAGGGACCCACGTCTGGGCATACCCATCCCACTTAGGGCGAAAAGTGTTACAGCAAACAAATGATGGACGGAATGCTGCCTTTTATTTTTCTATGGAACTAGGCTGTATTTTCAGGATGACTGAGATAGCAGAACACCATCTCTCTCTTTGCCTCGTCCATCTAATAGCCAGATTGTGTTACAAGTGACGCGCTCACTTCCTTTGCTACAGAATCAATGCACTCACTGGATATTCAAAAAGTCCATTAAATCTGACACTGCACAGAAAACCCAAGGGTTAGGCATGTGTGTGGAAGAGGTTGCACACAGTTAATGCTTGTGACATAATTAACAATCCACATTAACAAATGGCCTATGACAAAGTGCACAGGATGAACTTCATAAACAACACCCCATAGTTTGCTACAAACAATAACACAGCAACTGGGTAAGGATACTGAAGAAATATTACATTTGAACATGAACATGCACTGCAAATCCTAATGAATAGTAAAAGACAACTTGAGAGCTCTTTGACAACACGAGCATGAGCATTGTGGACTACCATATGTGGAATAGGAAGGACAGTATTGACACTCAGATCAAAATCCACCACTTGTGAGCCACAAATGAGTCCAAGTGTAAAACTGGCAGAGTTAAATCATTAGAACAGAACTATCTCTATGCTAGGAAACACTGCACAACAAACACACTGCAATTGATAGGTCTATGGACATTTCAAAACAAACAGTGATACAGCACAAGCAGAGACTGTCTTATAGTAAAAGACCCCCAAACACACAGACAAGAAACACTCAGGGGCAGGATGCAGAATGGAACTTCTATAGAGGAAACTCTCTAAAGCATCACAAACCCAACCATAGAGAAAACATTCACATTTCACAAAGGATAGGAACTATCACACAGGAAACTGTCTTGGATAGCAATAGCAATCAGGATGGAAAACGCTACACAGGAAGGGGTACACTACACAGGAACACTCTGAGCAGCAGTCAGGAAACCTTCTGACACTACATAAAATGGTCTTGCAATACAGTACAATATGGAACTGCGGCGTACAAGGAGACTAGAGGGAATTATTGTGTTTCAGTTGCATGCAATTTAAATAAAAAGGTTAAAAAAATAGAAAGTAAACATGGGTATAGGTGAACCATTCGTTTCGGACCAGATGTTAATTCAAACTAACAACAGAATACACTGAATTAAGAGCTGTGAATGTTAAATGTTTCAGAACTGCATCAGCACATCCCTTGAACTGTAACATACTACGATTACTCTCTCCAGGTACTCTCTGTACTTCATAGATAATATTGGTCTTGAGACAGGGGTGTCTATGAACTGCTTTAAGCCATGACTTACCGAACAGAACTGGCTTCTTGTGAAGGACGCATTTCTCAGGATAAATATCAGGCCCTATATAGGGGTAGAGAGAAAATATGAATAAACAGCAGTCCAGTTCTAGGACAAATCATGAAATATGGTCAAGGTCCTCAATAGGGTAGTACAGAGATGTTCCTATCAACATGGCTGGGGCATTTCTCTGTCACTGGTTAGCGGAGAGCTACGAGTTGGAATCTTTCACCACAGGTCTGACTATTAAACATACTGCTCACAGAGTACAATCTGCTTGGACAAAAACCTATGAACACTCAGCCATCAGAAAAAGCAAAGACAAGTCTTGCATGTTCATAGTTTTTAAGCCATCCTCAACTCTTAATACCCCACTGCAGTATGCACAGTGGATACTCTAGTTACATTGCACACAGCTATTAGCTATAAATACTGTGTCGGACTTCTGATGGCTATACAGGCCTGATGTTCAGTACTATCTTTATCATTCATAATCATCAGACGATGAGGTACTATTTTCAGTGTCAGTCAGAGGTCTTCAGACTGTGGGGCCCGTAGCTGCATTACCAGGGTGGCGCAATGCCTCAGCAAAGAAATGTAAATGAAGATCACCTGGAAGTGCGACCTTCTGTATTTGGTGCATTGCCAGGTCGTTTTCATTTACAAACAGACGTGAAGTGCATAAATAAGTACAGAAACTGTGATCCAGAATGCTATTAGGGCTAGGGTCATTGAGTGTGGTGGCAGGTGGTTAAAAAGATAAAAATATTCTGCAAGTATTTTGTTAATTTTTTGCCTTCACGTAACTAACTGCATATAATATACACACGCACACACAGTGGAATGAAAAATAAATGCAAGTTAAACATCCTGTTAATCTGGGCAAATCACTTAATCTTCCATGGCTAAAAATGAATGTGACCTTGTGTAATGTAGTTGGTGCTAATGTAAAGCGCTGTTTTATCTCATGTCAAATTCGTGCTATATAAAACTACCAACAACAACAAAAAATCTAAGTGGCAAATGTGAAATCTCAGTTGGATAATGTGACCCCTGTAGAGGTCAGTGTTTGTGTGTGAGACCAGACAGGCACAGAATTAAATCCTAGTGGGTGCAGTGTTGAATACTACCTTATGTATTTATAGTGCTATGAAGTCCCAGCCTGTGACACATGGTGGCATCAGTCTTCACACTACCACGGGTAAGACTGCACTTGAGGCCACTGCTGTATCATCTGCAGAGGCATCAAGCATTGTCATCGAGGAATATGAATCTGGTCACTTCGGTCTCCCCAGACATCAAGCACAGTCTACTATGGTGGATGGATATGCAGGTTCTCTGCAAACGATTGGTAATGCGCCCAGACCCCCTGTTACTTCTGATGACTGATGCAAGTTACTTGGGCTGGGGGTGCTACCCTGGGGAATATGACAGTTCAAGCACAGTGGTCTTGGATGGAGGGTCAGAGATCCTCGAATTGGAGGGAGTTTATGGTGGTCTTCAGGGCTCTTCAGCATTTCCATCAACATCTGCACCTCAGCAATGTATTAGTGAGGTCAGACAACACAGTAACGGTTGCATACATCATCAAGAAAGTATACATTGCTGATCCTTAAATGAGGTGGCCTGTGACCTAGCTCAGTGGGCAGAGACTCATCTTTCCTTGTTGGCTGTGCATATCAAGGATCTTGAGAATGCAATAGCAGATCACTTCAGTCGGACGCTTCCCTCATCTCTTAAATTGAGGTTGACTGGTTTCATTTTGTAGGAAATCTGCAGGGGTTCGGTACTCCCATACTGGATCTGTTTGCCTCAAGGACCAGTGCTCTCCTTCCAAGATTTTGCACTAGGGTCTCGGAACGGGGGGGCTGGGGAAAAGATGCGATGACCATGGAATGGCCACAGAAACCTCTCTTTGCCCCCCCTTCCCACTTATTCAAAAACTGTTGTGCAAGATTTTACAGGAGAAGGCTCAAGTGATTGTGGTGGTCCCATATTGGCCGAGAATGACTTGGTTTCCGCATCTGAAGCATGATATGACAAGCGCCGGAGATTCTTCCTCTCTTGCCTCCTCCACTGAGGGCTTGCAGCCTTCTCCACCTTCGTAGTTTTTCCCTCTCGGTTGGGATGTTGAGAGGAGGAGTTTAAAAGCTCAAGGTTTACCTCCTCATATTACTGATGTGGTGCAGAAATCTAGATCTTCTACTCTGGTGACATATTCTATACACTGGAAAATCTTTGAATCTTGCTGTTCTGCTCTTCTGTGGGGTGTTCCATCTCCTCTATTCTTCAATTTTTGTTGGATGATTTTAAGAATCTCTCACCCTCTACCTTAAAAACAAAATGGTTTGCTATTAAGGCATTCCCTGTCAAGTGTGATGTGACTGAGAATGCAGTTCCTCTAGTGACCAGGATGTTCAAGAGCTTTTCTATTTTTAGATTTCTGGATTTGTCTTCTATTCCTTCTTGGGATTTACCTCTGGATTTGAGGCAAGAGCTGCCTATTGAACCCGTACCCACAGTGGATCTTAAAATCCTCTCTTATAAAGTCTTTTTCTTGGTCGCTATTACTCCTGCTCGCCAGTTGGAACTTTCGGCTTTAAATTTGCCACCCTCCTTTTTTGGCCTATTTAGATGATTGAGTGGTGCCTCACCCAAATCCTTCCTTTCTTCTTAAATTTCTGTCTAAATATAATTCTTCTCAAGAGTTAGTTCTTCCTGCTTTTTATCCTGTTACCACTTCTGAGGACAAACGCAAGCTGCATTGGTTAGACGTTAAGCGTGCTCTATCAATTTAACTTGACAGATCCATTGTTTACAGAAAGTCCAATTATCTGTCTGCCACTTTTGGTCTTGCAGGGAAAGGATAAGAAGACATCCAAAATCATGCTGAGTCGCTGGATCAAACAGACTATTGCGCTGGACTATACCAGTTCAGATCTTCCTTGGCCTCCAGAGTTGCAGGGTCATTCCACAAAAGGCATAGTGCCCTTTTGAGTAGAGGTGAAGGGTGTGGCTTTGGAGGAGATTTGCAGAGCAGGGACTTAGGTCAAAGAGCACAACTTTATGAGACATTATAGATTGCATGACAGACTATTCTTAGATCAGGAGTGTTGCAAACGATGATACCATGATCGTTTACTAGGTAGTGTGCTGTTTGGATCAGGATGTTTTGTTGCATTTAATCACACCTGGCGTTGCCTTATATCTTGATCTTTCAGTAGTTTTTTTCTCCTCAAAAGGTCATTTGTCTCAGCTTCGGTGACCTCATAGGTAAGGACTGGGTCAAGGACGAAGGACATGGAGGTAATACCCCGATGATTACCAGTAATTTTCATTACTCTAAATCCTACTTGTTCTCCACCCAGTCATTCTTCCCACCCACCCTCCCTTGTATCTAGGCCTTTGATAAGAGGCTTGGTATTACGCAAAGTGCTGTGGGAATGCTACACCTTTGTAGTGCCCAGTTCAGGGTGGGTGCGGTTAGACAGCATTTCCTGTTTTGTTTCCTGTGCGGGGTGCGGGGATTGGGTAACTAAACCTCATAGGTAAGGACTGGGTCGAGGACGAGTAGGACTAAGAGTAATGAAGATTATCTGTAAGTAATCAGGGAATTTTATAAAGCGCTGTTCACTTAAAGAGGAAGGTTGCAGAGACCCCAGTATTGCTACTATAAAAAAACTAGTTCTCAAGTAGAAGGGGCCAGTTTGATCTCTTTAGATATGATGATTAGAAGGAAATTAAACTACTGACCAAAGCAGAAGTGTAAAAAACATACAAGCACATCCACGAGGAATTGGGACGTACGGTGTCAAGTGCTAGAGAAAGGAAACAATGGGTGAATAAGATTTTTGCCCTCATTCACAGTTTAGCACAACCTTGGCTGCATATTAGATGCCTGCTGACCACCGATATTACGGGTGTGGTTATTTAGCGAGTGCACAGTTGAAGCTGGTGCATATTTGTTCACCAGCGAATCGGTGATAATGTGCCAACAGTGCATCACCGAATGAAAGATAACGTGCCAACCTGTTTTGAGGTGGGCCAACTTGTTTTTGTGTTGCTTGCGGTCACTATTTTCACAAAACAGTTCTACCAGTTGAAAACACCCAAATCAGAATACCGATTCAGAATGAATCAAAATTAGCACCAAAGTTAGAATGAGAGTCGGATGTATCTGACATAAGAAAACATTGGTCACGGTAGAGAGTTGTCTTTTTCCTAAGTTTGTGCCTAAACCAGGTAGGATAAGAAGTAGTAAATACTTTTTTTCATAGGTCTGAAGATGCTGTTCTATCAATTAAAATACTGCAAAGAGAACTGATATTTGGAAGATAGACAGTGTCCAAGGATTATAAACAGGCCTAAATTTACTAGGCTTACAAACCGTGGCTTACAAGTTAGCCTAGGTCATTTTTACAAACTGAACCAAAACTACCCGAATTTGAGTCTTAGTCAGAGTTTGCTGAACATCACAATGATTGTGGGACAGAAATGCGCGACAGTTGACACCTGATGAAACTTTGTCAATGCAGAAGTGAAAAGGGAGAACACAAAGGAAACACTGTGATACTTGCAGGGGTATTGGGTTTGGGCTTCTTTTTAAATTTAATCTCTGACCAAACTCAAATATAAATGTTTGTGTTCAGTTTTTGTAATGGGGTATCCGTAAAACAAAGCATCACTTAAGTGATCGGTATGTACAAGCATTTTCATATCTCCCGAGACGTCTGGTGTGTCATATGACACCGCCGTTCATTTTTCTTTCACTGTTTTTTTTTTTTAGGTCTGGCTTGACATCACGCCGCCATGTCCCATCGCATTGCGCTCTTCCTGCTTCTGGGAACAGGCTCCCAGACTGCACTGAGGCCAATTCTGATGCTGCATGAAAGCAGTGTCGGGATTGGCCTGAGTGATGGCAACTTGCACTCCTAGGCAGACTGGGAGCCTGTGCCTGCTCTCTCCAGCCCCAGCAAGGCGGCTGGAGAGAGCTTCACTGTGCATGAGGGTTTGGCTGGCCTAAGACGGCCGGCCAAACCCTCATGCACAGTGAAGGGAGTGCACTACCACTCCCCTACCATAAGGGTCATCCCCTAAACCCTCCCCCAAGACTCGTTAGAGTCCTGGGGGGCGGGTCCAGGGGATTAAAATAAAACGATAATAAAACGTGTTTAAAGCCAGTTTTATTATCGTTTTATGGAGGATGATGGCAGGGGGCAGCGCTCCTCCGCCCTAATGGAGGAGCCGCCGCTGAGTCCTCTATTCTCTCAGGTCTGCTAGAAGATACTACAAACTGAACATCTTTAAAGCTAAATCTAATCACATTAGATCTATACTTGATGTTGCTATAAACCCGTACATACTCTCAGTCCTCTACCAGAACGAGCTCCATACGGCCAACTAAATGTGAATCTATTGAGCCATCGCATCCACCAAACTCCAACATAGCAGATTGCACACTGAATCAAAGTGCAACGGTCTAAGTTATACTTTCATGCAGTCTCAGAGTCTGAACTACTCGAAACTATTACAAAAGGCAAACTTTTCAATTAATTGAGACACATTGCTGGGCATCCTGAGTAAGGAAATGGCCAAACTGCAGCTACCATAACGGCCTTCCTGGGTTAATGCCTCACTGATGCAAGGTGCTTCTGGACAGTTTGAACGTTGAAACGGTCTCACCAATCCTGAAAAGGCGCAAGGCAAACCCCAGTGACCTGAACAACTTTGGTCCGTCATTAACGCTTTCCTTCTTAGGGAAGGTTTAAGAAAGCTGTGTAATCGTTTAACTAGGTCTCCATAACCAGCCTCTTTGAGGATTTCCATTCCAGAGTTAGACAAGGTTATAGCACAGAAACAGCCCTTGTATAAATTTTGGCTTATTCTCTCGGCCTCCTTGACTCTGGCGAATGCAGCCAATTAGTGCTTCTAGACCTCTCGGCTGCATTCTATAGAGCTAATCACTCCTCACTGATTAATATACTGAAGAAACAGATGGGTATCGAAAGAAACAGGTTAATTTAAAAGAAGAACTTAAAAAGCATGAGTCTAAATGATGTAGGTGCAACATAAGTAATACCGCGTCGCTGGGAGTTTAAAAACACACGGCGTAAACTGTTTAAATGAGCATAGCTAACAAAATGCAGATTGCTTAAATATCAAGAGTTATCGAGTGTGTCAAGTCAGTGTAATCTCCAGAAAAGACCAGCAGCATAAGAAACAGAGGTGCAAGTACTCTAAGGTGCCACAAGCAAATTCGACAACATTTAAAAACTGGCAATTTTTTTTTAAAATGCAGAAAAAACAAAAGTGTGAGTACTCTAAAGTGCCACATGCAGATTTGTTAACATTTAAAAGCTGGTCAATTTTCCAAAATGAAAGGTACCGAGTGGTCAAGCCATAAGGAACGACTCAGCACAGTGAACCATGTGCAGGATATAAAACATAAATGCAAAATAAGACTTTCAAAGTGCAAGGTGCCGAAATGTCAAATATGTCAAGTGTTTAGGCTGGCTGCTCCATTCTTGAGTTCGAACTCGATTCTATCAGAGGAATGTTCCCGGGAGTGGGCAAGCGTCTCGCAGTAGCATTCCAGCCATGGCAAAAAATGTGCCAATCCATGCTAGTTCCAGCTGGACATCAGAATATAAGATGTAAGCCACCGTCTCTTTGCATGTTCTTACGCACTGCTGCAGGAAAATTGGCCTCAGGTTGGCTCGCCTCTGAGGGAGCAGTACTGGGCAACAACACATTATGTGAGCAACAGATTCTTGATAATATGAGCACAGCCTGCACTGGCCGTTTCCTGGTGAGTTAGTTTTCCAGTGTGCAGTGTATTCCCAAACCGGCAATGTCAGGAACCTATACAGCAAGATGTTCTTTAGAGCTGGTGTTCCCAGGGCTGCTTTCACATATGGCTGGCAGGTAGTGGCTTCATGTGATTTGACGAGCCCCACTGCTCCCACATTGTTTCTGATTTCGTTAATGTCTTGTTGCCTTGATATAATCTCATCCTTTTCTTTCAAAGTCCTCTTTAGGTGCTGAGCTAATACAAGTCTATCAACTAGACACTCTGTAGTCCAGTTCAGTGTGTCAATTGCATTGCCAAGGTACTTTGTTCAGTAGCTCTTGGTATCCTGGATTAGCGCACGCAAAGGCGGCTTTAATTGAGTTAGTGTCAGCTCTGGCTACTTGATGGAAGTAATTAATTTTATCCTTTTTACATTCAATATCAATTTTTGCTAATCCAAACAAATAAGAGTTCGTATAGTTGTTTTAGGGCGACCAACTGTTCTTCTGTACACAGCAGTAGGGCAGCATTCTAATGTCTCTGTGAGCAAACCGGGAAAAGCGAGAAGGCCATAACTTATGGTGGGTAATAATTTCGCCTTCACTCCTGTTCAGAACCCCTCTACTGTGGGACTGTGCAGGTTGTAATGCAGGATGGTTAAAGCAAAACTAGTTCTGGCTGCTTTTTCTTTCAGGGCCTTCGCGTGCAAGAAGTGTTTACGGGCTTCTGACAATGAGACACCACGGCAATTGTATTTAAACGTCATCCTAATGCTTAAAGGACCCAACTCCCATTCCAGCTGATGTTTCTTGGTTCTTTGTCCAAGAACCAGGACTTATGTTTTTGATGCATTTGCAAGCAGAGAGTTCTTGGTATTGTACGAATGTAGTATGTCCAAGGCCCTCTCCATCCCAATTCACCTGTGATCCAATAGCACCAAGTCATCTGCATATTGAATGATAGGTAATTTGATGTGGCCTAGCTTAGGTGGAAAGATATTTCCTCTCAACAGCTACGCCCCCAAGTCAGCTGTATATAGGTTGAACAGAGTGGGGGCAAAAACGCATCTCTGCTTCAGACCTTTATTTGTTTGTATTTTTGCCATTGCGTGGGTATGAATAAACCTTAATCCGGACCCAGGTGTCTGTGGAGTTGCCTTGGAATTCCCTAATCCACAAGATTGGCAAAGTGTTCCGATCAATTCCATTGAATGCGGCACTGTAATCAATAAAACAGGCACAGAGAAGGGCGTAGTTTTTCCATTGGCCTTGGCTCCCAGATAACAGAGAGCTATAACATTGTCCATTGTTGAAGCTTTTGGTCTGAACCCCATCCGATAGCATGGGATGATGTTATTGTAAATCCAGACCTCAAGCTCATGTAAGAGAACCTTCGCAAAAGCTTTACCATCTACATTTATTAAGGCTACTTACATGCAATTTTCAGGTAAGACGTTAGGCCCTTTTTTATGAACTGGATGCAGGGGCAGCTTTAGGGCAGTGCGATCGGTGCAGTCGCACCGGGCGCTGCCGTGTGGAGGGCGCTGACCTCAGGGGGTATTGTGTTTAGCAATAACTTATGATTGAAGAGATGAGGGGCACTTTTGCCCAGTGGTAGTGAGAGAATCCAAGGAGGTGGTCACACAGTGTTTGGGGGAAATGATAGTTGCACAGGGTGCCACCAGCTTTAAAGCCAGCCCCGACTGGATGCAGAATGGAGCCCTTCTATGATTCCAGGACGGCATACAGCAGAGCACATTCAGTAAAAAGGTTGAGCATATAAGGTCCCCAAAGTGTCGAATCCTCCTTGAAGATAATCCCAGTTAGGCTATTTGGGCCCAGAGCACCCTCCTTCCTGATCGATTTAAAGAAATGAAACAGGCGGAACAACGTGCACAGAGCATATGTGCAGTTCCAACAGAAGCGCAACCACCCATCTGCCTTAACCACACATATGCGTGGTTAAGGCAGATAGCGGTCTAGTGTTCAGTATGGGTGGGGAGAAGAGGAAGAAGCATCGGAGCAGAAAGCTCCGGGTGCAGACAGGTAAGTGGGGCTGGGTAGTTTCTAGGGGTGGGGTTGCTTTTAGGGCTCAGGGTGGGTGGGGTCGGGGTATGTTTGGGGAAGGGGGCAGGGTTTTAGGACTCAGGGCTGGGGGAGCGGTTAGGCAGTTTAAAGGCCGGTGCTGGGTTTGATGGGGAGTTAGGAGTGGGGCGGTTTTAGGGCTCAGGGCAGTGGAAGTGGTTGGGGTAGTTTTATGGACAGCGCAGGGAAGTTTTAGGGCTCAGGGTGGGGGGATGGGGTAGTTTAGGGTAGGGTGCAGGGTTTTAGGCCTCAGGGCAGGGGGCTGTAATTTTATGGGCAGGGCAGGTGTTAGGCTCAGGGCGGGGGGGGAGAGGTAGGGAAATTGCATTTTAGGGCTTAGGGCGGGGGTGGTCGGGATAGTGGCGATCTTAACCACGCAAACCCTCTTGATAATCATGCCTTTACAACGAAATTATGTGGTAAAGGCATGCGCAGTAAAGGAATGTGTGCTTAAGACGCATTCGTGGTAGAGGCAGGCGTGGTTTAGCCACGCGTGCCTCTATCATACAACCCTAAAGGATGCTTAACGGCTCCTTTTCGGTGGCTACAATTGGGTTCTCCTCAAGACAGTCTAGGACATTATCAAGTGAATTTTTGCTGGTGGCTCTTGTTTTAGTGGAGTCTACATAGAGGTTTGATACATGAGCAACCCATTTTTCAGCAGGAATGGCATTTGCCTTGCCTGTTGTTTTAATCGCTAAGCTGTTAACATAGCCCCAGAATTCTCTGGACTTGCTTGGTTAAAGCTGGGGAAATTGTCGTATCCACTCTGCCTCTAGATATTTTTGTTTTAGTGCCCAAACTAGCCTTTTATGTTCTTTCCTTGCATTTTTTCAGCATAGTTTCCGTATTTGGGCTATTCGATCTTCTGTGTAATGTCTCAGCGATGCTACACACACTTCTGCTTTCCTTAAACTCTTTTGTCGCAGAGTGAGCACAGGGCCTTCCTCTTATAGGGGCGCGAGATTGAATTCTGGGCTTATCTGACGTTAGAGCTGCATGCAGGTTTGTTATTATTGCACCCCAGTGTTTCTCAACTAGGTAAGATTTATTTCCTGGAACTAGCGGAGTGAAAGTAAGTTTCCACCTTGAGTACAGAGCTTTGAAAAATGTGCCGCACTTAACTCTTTTTGTAGCGGGCCGACGTTGGTTGCTAACAGTTGTCCAGCCGGATTGTGGGTCCTGCAGATCTTAGAGCCCACCATGACCACAATAAAAAGTGGGTGGTGGTCCTTATGGTTCTCCCCAGATTGACACATGTTTCGTGCATTAAAGTTGCCAGCCACTATGCACTCATGCGCTGCATGTTCATAGAGTAGAGGGTTTTTGCTAGGCGATATTCCTGGTGATCTCAACTTTCGTGTCTCTGAGAGGGTTAGCATACAGGTTTACTGCCATGATAAGTGTAATGTTTCCATCCATTTCCAGGCTATTAAGTTTGAGGGCCTGAATGTCATAGGTGGAGTTTCTTAATTTCTTCACTTTTACCTGTAAGTCCAGTTTTATTTAGGTGGCGAGACAACCCATCAGCCTGCCAAATAGATTTTTTTTTCTGGGCTACCGTGTGGATTGCGTGGTAGCCTGGAATGGAAATGGGCGCAGTGGACCATGTTTCTTGTAAGCATAGGATATCACCAGTGGACAGATACTCCAAAGTATTCTTATTGCCCATCAGAGAGTTTAGTCCTACTACATTCCAGATAATTATTTTAATGGTGGTTCTAAGTGCCTTTTCATCATGACACAAGAAATTACAGTACAACTCTCCTCCTTTCCAAACTCTGCAATGGACCCCTCTGAGGTAGGAGACCTATTTAAGATGGCATGCATCACCGATAATGTCTTCCACAACTCCTCACCTTCCCACCAGTTTGGAAAACGAAAAGTCTTGGATGCTCAATGAGAATTGAGAACGCAGAATCCCTAGAGCTCGAACCTCTGACATTCAGACAAGAACGGTATATAGAACAGTAATTTTCTGGTAGTATTTGGAACTCCTACACACAAGCCCTTAGTGCTTAATTATGTTCAAAAGGATCCCAAAATCCTTTTAAGAGACACTGGTTAAAATGAGGTTTGTCACATTGTCTTGGCTGATCTGAACTGCCTAGCTAGATTTGACCTGATGACTCTTGCTGTTTTCTGGTTCTTAATGGTCCTTTTATGATGGTTGTTTTCTATAGTACCTCTTTTCTGGCACTGTTCATATAGGACTTGTCTTGTGGATTGTTACCTGCCTTGTTATGTTGGCCTAGGCCTGGCTGCCATGCTGCTTTTCTTTGCGCACGTTACACTGAGCCGGGCCTCCCTCGCCCTTTGCTCGTGCCAAGTTCTTTTGCACTGTCTGCATTTTCTGTTGTTCACCTTTTTGGGCTCAGTCTGCACAAACATGTACAAGGTCGCATAACAATGTATTTTGGTTCTTCCTGATATGGCCAGTCTCGCGCACCCAGACATAACATTATGTGCAATTGCCATGAAGAATTTGGTATGCTTTTAATACTGTGGTTTACTAGCGCTTAAGACACTTGGAGAAATCCCTTACAGTGAGAAGAGCTATGATGTCCTGCTGATGTAATTCTGCATCTAGAGACTGAGGTATGGGGGTTCGCTAGTCAAAGCCCAGAGGTCTTCTATTATTATAATAAACTATCATACTGCAAGGGGAGGGTGGTAATGTTATTTATACGTTTATCCACTGAGCTCTGAGATGCTTTCCCCTTTTGTATTCTATGGAATTGTAACCATGCTGCTTATATTAGTCATATGCATTATGCTATTAGTACTGACACGTGTACTGTACATTAGAGCACGTAAGTTGGAATAAACATTTTAACCTATCCAGTGTCTCTTCCTACGCACCTTGTGGACAAGTACGAGTGAGTGAAGAAAGAGTGTTCTTGCTTCTGTGAGTCCTGAGATAAAGATACCGTGTTCTGGGTTGTCCAAACATTAGTACTTGGGTGCTAATGGGATGCTAAGCTAGTTGGGTTGGGGTTTTTGGGTGCTACGGTATATGGTGGCAAACTACTGTATTCCGGGGTCCCATTTTCCTGTGCATAGCTCTGTGTATGTGCAGAAACCTTATGACATGGCGCGACCACCGTGGGGCAGCTTATCTGCGAGACGCTTGAGTAGTGCTTGTGCTTGTCCACAAACCCCTCGCGTACGCTTCCGGAGGCGTATGTGACGGTGATACCTCCTATATTGAATGTTTTATAGGTTCTTTCGAGCTTGATATTATTGAAAAGGTTAGTTAACAGACCCATTTTTGTGCTCCCGGATAGGTTGTCGAATATCATTGTTTAGTCATGGCTGGTGTGGCGATAGCTGCACATAGTCGAGGAGCACTCCGAGACCACTTAGCTGTGTATGGAGTGCCCGATACTGGGGTCGAGTTGGTCTTTGTGGTTCAAGCCGATGCGGCTTATCACTTTGAAGTGTTTTACACTTGGATCACTTTTGAAGCGGTGGATGCAGGTGATAAGCTGTTTCATGAATATAAGCCCACCGCTGTTCCTGCTGCCTATCGACCCTATACTGCTCTTGAAGTGCCTCTCACGGCTTGGCAGCACCGTGTTTGGTTCAATGGCGCCCTACCACAACCAACTACCGCAGTTCGTTTAGGCCCCTTATCAATTCAGGGGGCCACTTGGCCTGTATTGGCCGGGTATACCCCGCATCCAAATTATCTGGCATTACCGCTTGCGGAACTGCGCACTATGCATACCGAATTGGTGCGAGTGCATCGAGCCTTGGTGACATACGTTACAGGTAGCCTCCATGGAGCTGCTCCTGTAGTCGCAGGCCAACCAGCTATTGCAGCTGGAGTGACTATAAGTCCTGTCATGGTAAATTCTGTGATGGGCAAACGTCCACAAAATAAGGACGACTATCCTTACTGGCTTGCAGAAAAGTTCGATCAGATAGAAGCAGTGTTTCCACATACATCCCCAGTAGATAAACACCGCATCCTCACGATAAGTTTGCCAAAAGACATAATCCCCGATTTGACATCATGTGAAAACTGGGGTAAGGTATTCGCAGCAGTTTATTCAAAATGTTTTGGAACTCCTTCCATGACGGTTCTACCCTCTGTAATTAAAAAAGTACAGGATGAACATGGCCCTGAAGCGGCTGTGGAATTAGGGATGAGACTAGTGGGAGTGTTTGATGTAGTAGCTGAGCTGATCCTTGGAAATGTCAAGGGCGATGCTATGAACTTTCAAGTAGCGAATGCTTTGGCTTTGGTCCCAGAGTTGGACAGGCCTCGCGAATTACCGAAAATAATAGCCCGGGCTTATAAAACAATTGGAAGAAATAGCCTAGGCAACAAGCCTTTTGTAAAAATGCAAACTCAATCGCAAACACAAGTTATACAAACAAAAAGTGCATCTGAGAAAGATGATAAACCGGTCTTCACTAAAAAGAGTTGGAGACAGAAAAAACAGGGTAAGCAACAAAAGAAGCCGGGGTCGAGAGGCGCTTCCCCAGTTTCGGTTTCTTCTGAACGTACTTATGATTTACGTGATAGGTCAAGGATTAAATCACCAGAAAGGTTTCAGAGCTCTGATACGCGTTCTCCTCGTTCTTCACAGGCCCAGACGTCGTCACAGGCTGGTGGAGGAGGACGGCAAGATAGAGGAAGGGGCCGAGAGGCTCCCCAGGAGCGAGACCAACCTCGACAACAAGTCAGAGGGAAAGCAGAAGATTTTCATCTTCCTCGACCGCAATTTCAGAAGAAAAAGGTTGCCGCTGTCACAGCGAAATATGCCTCAGACCGTGAGAACGAGACTCCAGAATTGGACGTGGGCAGTGACCCTCCTAGACAGCGCCGCGGAAGTTACCATAGTGCGGGAGGCGCTACGTCCTCATATGGAGGCGACAGCAACTGAAACATTCGTTACTGTAGAGACAGCTGACACGAGAGTGGCACCCCCTGACAGACTATATAATATAGTCATACAAATTGAAGGTGACATACCGCGTGAAATAAAAGGGATTTTTTGGGAAAATCTAACCTCTTCATATGACATTTTGTTAGCAGAGGTGGATTGGCCACCCCCATTCGTTTTAGCTGCACATAAAGGAGAGGAGGTAATCCTTCCAAGCTTTTCAAGGCATGTCCCAAAAGACAAAGCTGAAGCACTTGCAGCTGAGTGGGCTGTGTACCTGGCACCAGCGTTATACCGCAACCATGTGGGATGGGATGAAGAGTCACCTCCCCATGCAATACCTTTGCGGTCACTACCGCAGCCACAACCCCAATATCCCATCAAACGGCAGGCAAAAGGCCCCGTCTCCGAAATTCTGACACAGTTGGAATATCAGGGAGTAATTGAACCATGCGTATCACCTATGAACAATCCCCTTTTCGTGGTTTCTAAACCCGATGGATCGTACCGCTTAGTTTTGGATTACCGACATTTAAACTCTCATTGTCGGAACTTTGCGGTGCAAAATACACACAGTTCTGCGCTTGTAGACAGTCTTGTTCGTAAAAAATACAAAACGACACTTGACCTTTCAAACGGTTTCTACACGCACAACCTAGCCCCGGAGAGTGGTCAATGGACCGCATTTACATCCGGTGGTAAATTATTCCAGTTCCGGCGATTACCCATGGGCTATAAAAATAGTCCGGGTATATTCGCCGCCCGTGTTGTTTCTTTGTTAAATGACATTGATCAAGACGCATGTTCGTACGTTGATGACATCTATCTGACAGACGACGAGTTATATCAGCATCTGTCCCGTGTGGACCGCATTATTCTTGAATTTGCGGAGCAGGGTTACAAATTTAACTTTGCTAAGTCACACATTGCTGAATTTACCGTTCTGTTCTTGGGCTATGAGCTCAATAACGAAGGTAAGGGCTTAGCCCCCATTTCTTGGAAAAATGTGCACATTTGTGCCCCCAAATACTCTGAAGAAGCTTCAGTCTTTGCTGGGTTTCCTGAACTTCGGGCGTACTTATATTCCCGAATATGCCCAGCGTATCAAGCCTTTGTATGCTTTGATACAACCAACTTATTCAAGGTCTTGCTGGCTGCCTGAGCATACCTCAATTCTGCAGTCTTTGCAGACAGACCTTTTGGAGTCTAAATATCTTTTGACTCGTGATAACCACACAAACCTGGTGATTAGAATTATTCCGGGGGCGGTGGGATTCACCTATTTAACCTTTAATGAAGGTGATACAGTACCCATCGCATACAAGTCACATCTGTACACTTCCGCTGAATTGCGCTTTACATCTGTTGAAAAAGTTCTGACTGCAGTGCAAATGGCGATTCTAAAAGAACGCGCACTGGCACAGGGTAAGCGGATTCTGGTGGTAACACCCTGTCCTGCCCTAGAGGCAGTAACAAAGGCAAGTGTACCGAACTCAAAAGCAATGCATCCCCGTTGGATACAATGGGCTACATCCTTGACGTCTTCGGACGTCACTTTTGTCTTTGATTCTTCTCTTCAGACTCAGGAGTATTTACAGTATGAATTCGTTCATCCTCCTCCTTTGTTTTTACTGCCGCTTGAGGATTACAAATGTGTGATCTACACCGATGGTTCGGCGCAACCGGCCACTGGGTCCAAGCACGCTTATTCTGCTGCATGTGCTATTGTTGCGGGATCCTTTGTGGATGGCAAGTTCAAATCCACTGTAGTGCATACTCGCACACTTGGAGATAGTACCGCACAATTGGCCGAGCTGCATGCATTGCTACTTGCGCTTGAGTTCGCTTCTCAGGATGAGACCACTCTTATTGTATGTGATTCCTTTTACTGTGTACAATCTTACAATGACAATCTGTTTTTCTGGTCGAAAAACGACTACAAGGACGCAAAAGGGAGCACAATTAAGCATAAAATGCTTTGGGTTCGAGTGGCAGAATTGCAACAACGTCTGCCCCTCACACAGGTGGTTCACACCTTAGGCCATCAGCGGGTGGGCGCACACGCTATTGGTAACGATCTGGCAGATGAAGCTGCCCGTTCAGCAGTAGTCACGTGTTCAGTAGCAGCGGTTACCAGGTCCATGTCTAAAATAGACCCTGTTATTTTAGCAGCTATTGCTGCAACCAAGGAAGGTGATAATTACCCTACAGGTTTCCCTTCCAAGTATTCTTACAAATTAAGTCCCGATCAGGTTCCTTATGTAACTATACCGGACGTTGGAGATCGGCTGATCCCCAACGCGGACCGCAGGAGTGCCTTGATATCAGCTGCACACGAAGGCATGGCTTCGGCTCATGCAGGTGTGTCAGCTACGGTTTCCATCTTGCAGCAGCGTTATTGGTGGCGTGGGTTATATAAAGACACCCGTGCTTTTGTGCTTTCTTGCGACGTTTGTCAACAGATTAAGCCTTCCACGGTAACACGTCCACCACAAACACCGCTCTGCATTGCTAACAGACCCTTTGGGTGTGTTTACTTGGATCACTGCGGTCCATTCTCATCAGACACTGCTTATAAATACATCTTAGTGGCAGTGGACTCGTGCACACGGTTTCTCTGGGTCTGGCCACAACGGAGTGCTGACGCCCGAAATGTAATCAGGGATTTGCGTGTCTTTGTGGGAATTTTCGCATGCAGCACCTTCCATTCGGACCAGGGTCCAGCGTTTGCCTCTAGGGCTTACAAGGATGCAATGGCTTCGCTTGGGGTGCGGGTGAAATTTTCGTCTCCGTATAGGCCTGAGGGCAACTCTATCGTTGAACGAATGAACCGTGACTTAAAGCAATCCTTAACAGCTAGGGTTTTAGGTACTGGCAGGAACTGGCTGGCCCATTTGTATACCGTTCAGCGTGCACTTAATAATCTCCCTAGAAGACCTCTGGGTGGGCGGACCCCATACGAAATGCTCTTTGGCATAAGAATGTTTGTGCCTGACCTTGAGGGTCCAGACATCGCGGCGCAATCCGCCAAGTTTGATGTAGATAACCATTCTGCTATGTTACAGGACTTACAAGAAGCCCGAGACAAACTTGCAACTACACATTTACCTTCAGCCACAGACCCTGCGTTGCAGATTCCGGTAGCCGGCTGGCTTCCGAAAATTGGAGAACTGGTTCGAGAGAAGGTTGAAAACAAAAAGGAATTTGGCCCCTCTTTTCGTGCACCGGTTCCAGTTCTTGGCCTGAAGGGAACACGTACAGTCATTTTACCACCGCTTCCTGGTCGCAAAGAGAACAGATACATCTCAGTTGAAAATGTCAAGCTACAGCGCCTGGCCGATCCTGAATAGTGTCACACCAGCGGTCTCTTGTCCTGCCATTTATCGGACATATGTTCATAGTCCATCTGCACGAACGATCGCTGATGCTGTAATTGAGATGGTTGATTTGCCTGAAACTACGATTGATCCCCAACTCACCACCAATATCAACGAGGACGAGTATACTTATCCTGCATCAGAATCGGTGGCACATCAACCAACAACGCCACTAAGCCCGACTCGTTATTCCTTTGATTCGGATTCCACATCTTCAAAAGTTCCATCCAAGTTCAGTATTTTTATATCCTGGTTTAGAGACAATTTTTTGATTCCCCCTGGACATACATCTGGTTGGTACTTTTCTTGATATTTTTGTTCATGTCCATTGGCTTTGTCACAGTGTTTTTTCTACTAATTAATGGTCACTATTTACCTGAACGCTCTGCTGTAGACTATGTTTCTGGAACTTTGGCTCCTCATTCCTCGTCTCACATCATGAAGCGTGACCACACATTTGTGAACATTTCAGCTTTCCCCGTTGCTGATGGCATCGTATGGGATGCAGTGAACTATCAAATCCATGGTCCGACGGAAATTATTAATGTACCTAATGTCCTTCGTGTTTCAATGGGTGATGTAGTACAAAATAATATTCATTCTGATGATTGGGATGTGCATGCCGTTGAAGCATTGTTTGCCGATTTAAAATATTATGCATCTTTTAATGCTGAAGATTTATATATGAATTCTGCTAATTATGCCGATTTGTATTGTTACCAACATTGGGGTAATCATTTTCTCCATAAGCCCAGTGCCCTGCGTAGTTCTGTTAACTATACCCAATGGGAACATTGTCCGAACCCCTTGCCAGGTAGCTCTCAAACTCTTCGAAATAAGTTTAATTATTTTACTGATTTTAATCGGTCGAACCCTGCATCCTATTATTTTAGACTTAATAACACATCAACTCAGAAAATTATGTTGACACACACCAAATTGCTATATTCAGGTTCCTTTCTGAGTGCCCTAGCTGTGGGTGGTTATGAGTACTGGGATAATACAGTGGATTTAAAATCTATTTGGGGCTCCAAGCCATGGCAGGTACAGGGAACCGAGGCATTACACCGTGCTTGCCTCATCCCCACACAAATTATGTTCCTCAATGTCTCCATCTATCAGACTACATGTTGGGGCTTAGCAACCACTAAACAATTGAATACTCCATCAATACCATCCCTGTCAAGTTTTCCCAATGAAAGCTCACGATTCAATATGTCCCTCATGTCCCTGCAGGCTCTGTTACAGAATAATTCGTTTAATGTTTCTGAGCTAGTGCAGTCACCCTGGTTGGTATGGCCTACATCATCAAATGCATGTCAAATGCGTTTTCACGACTCAGGAGCTAGTTACACACAGGATAGGCCTGATCCGAGATTTATTGATTCCCGTACTGTCACTACATATTCTGTTGGTAAATTATGCAAACAATGGCTTCAACATTCGTCCCTTGATTCTGTTAAACAACATTTGTCCCTCCTTACAGGCAATATTGATCTGTCCGACTTTGTTTTGGGACCTCATGGTCCCCGACCTAAAAGATTCATTTATGAAACATATAATGAACTCTGGAAGCTATCACAAATGGAAGCTGCTTCCCGTCTTCGGGAAATAGATCAAGCAAATATGGAAAAGGTGCTTGCTGTTGTTGACAATAGTATTAATACCCTGTCTTCTCGCATTTACACTTTAGAGAATATTGTGTCCTCTGTTGTTGATATTGTACAAGATGATGTTTCTGTGTTATATCATGGTCAGAATCAATTGCGCTCAGTTATGCAGTTTGCATGGACTTTACAAACACTTAAGTTAGGTAAAGTGCCTTGGCATTTCTTGAACACCTCTGCCTTATTTCTACCTTTTAACTTAACTGATAAACAGCAATTTATGTCCATGAAGGATGCAACTTACACTCTATTACATATCGAAAAGGTGGATCCTTTGCCGTTCTCTGTTGCAGAACTCGATTCTGCTGTATGGCTAGTTCATGGGGTTATCATTTTACCTTTTTCCTTGTTTGAATTTGACTCGTGCATGAAACATTATCCTGTGGGCCGTTACCGGCCATTGGGCAGTGCTTTCCTGCATGAACTCTGGTCCTTGCCTTTCATGTATAAATGCCTTCGGGACGGCAAGGAAGTCTTTCTCACGGGGAGTACTGCGACTCGACTATAGGTCATTCGCTTATTTGTAAACACATTAAATTGCATGGATCATGTAGCGTTTCCTCTCCTAATCTTGCTTGTGTGCTGAAAGGCATTCCTGCTCCTGTTATTTCACCTACTTTCACTCTCCTTTCCAATGGTAGTTATTTACTTTTAAATAACGAAAACTGTTGTGGCCTGCAGGCTGGCATTCCTTACATTGTAACAGTTTCGCACAGGGTTGTCTGCTGCAAAAATGTGCTTTTTCCTCCCCCTCATGGCAAGGTTGATATCTCTATTTGGCCTTCCATCCCTACCATGGAAGCAGATTTCAATAGACTGAGCAGAATAAAGGCACTATTATTAAACGAGGAAGTTATGCTCACGTCCGCCCGGGAGACATTCATTCTCCAGGTGGCGGGTACCCACAGTGAAATACAGGCCCTTTTAAACACTAATCTCCCCCAACATTTTGGGGAGTTAATACATCGTATTTTTAACGCATCTAACACTGAAGGCCTAGTGCACTTTTTAAGGTCGTGGGGTCGGGCTTGGTGTCCTCCTTCCAAACTATTTTTGGTGTCATCCCGGCTTTCATACATTCTATATTTTCCAGTGTCTTTGGCGGTTTCCCATTGATCCTCGCTTTAGCGGCTGGTGTCTTGCTCTTAATTTGCTTTCTGCGCAATGGCTGCTCCCCGATGGGACCTGCTCGACCCAGAACGCCTCCAGCTGCTCCGTGAGCGCCTTTTGGCCGGTTTTGGCGTCTTGCCATTGGCGACACTGAGTGTGTCATATACTCTTTCATTTCGCTTTGCGTATTTCACTTGCGTGCAACCTGTGATGACTTGTGTCCGCTGTCCTTTCACCTGGACTCTGGATTATTGCCTCTCCAATTCGTCATTGTCTGTTCCGGATTTTGTTCAGTTGATGTGTCCCTTAGAGGCCCATGAGCAGGACTGTTCCGTCGCTGGCTGTATGGCGCGTGCGGCTGCACTGGGGATTTTGGCGCAATGGGATATCTGGGCGGCTGCCCAGGATCTCCTACAACGAAGCTGTTTCAATTATCACGCAAGCTGTCCCGCATTGCTTCTGGATGCTCCCTTTGCTGAGGAGCATTCCTGCTCTTTGAACTCATGGATTGGATGGCATCTATGTTTTTGACGATTCCAATGATGAACTCTTGGAGGGTATGGCTTTTTCTGCACTTTCACTTTCATGGATTGACCTGCCCTTCGCCGTTTGGGCGCTCCCTGTGCTCCGTCGTCAATTTTCTCCTCTGATGGGCCTCTGTCCTGGCCGCCGGACTGTCCAGGGGAGGGTGTCTTGTGGATTGTTACCTGCCTTGTTATGTTGGCCTAGGCCTGGCTGCCATGCTGCTTTTCTTTGCGCACGTTACACTGAGCCGGGCCTCCCTCGCCCTTTGCTCGTGCCAAGTTCTTTTGCACTGTCTGCATTTTCTGTTGTTCACCTTTTTGGGCTCAGTCTGCACAAACATGTACAAGGTCGCATAACAATGTATTTTGGTTCTTCCTGATATGGCCAGTCTCGCGCACCCAGACATAACATTATGTGCAATTGCCATGAAGAATTTGGTATGCTTTTAATACTGTGGTTTACTAGCGCTTAAGACACTTGGAGAAATCCCTTACAGTGAGAAGAGCTATGATGTCCTGCTGATGTAATTCTGCATCTAGAGACTGAGGTATGGGGGTTCGCTAGTCAAAGCCCAGAGGTCTTCTATTATTATAATAAACTATCATACTGCAAGGGGAGGGTGGTAATGTTATTTATACGTTTATCCACTGAGCTCTGAGATGCTTTCCCCTTTTGTATTCTATGGAATTGTAACCATGCTGCTTATATTAGTCATATGCATTATGCTATTAGTACTGACACGTGTACTGTACATTAGAGCACGTAAGTTGGAATAAACATTTTAACCTATCCAGTGTCTCTTCCTACGCACCTTGTGGACAAGTACGAGTGAGTGAAGAAAGAGTGTTCTTGCTTCTGTGAGTCCTGAGATAAAGATACCGTGTTCTGGGTTGTCCAAACATTAGTACTTGGGTGCTAATGGGATGCTAAGCTAGTTGGGTTGGGGTTTTTGGGTGCTACGGTATATGGTGGCAAACCACTGTATTCCGGGGTCCCATTTTCCTGTGCATAGCTCTGTGTATGTGCAGAAACCTTATGACAGACTATGAACCACCTATCCCTTTTGTTTCTCCAGTTACTAATTGGTTGTTTTATGATGTTTGTTATTCAGGACACATGTCTTGCTCTGTTGTACAATGATCTAATGCAATTGGACCAAGTCTGTGCTATAAAAAAAACCACAAAAATAAATAAAATAAATTGCAAGCTAGACACTCTGGTTTTCCAGTACTTATTTGTAAGCCAACTGCATCTGCAGCAGACGTCTTGTAAATTTGCATTTACTATTAAAAACATAGGTTTATTAACCAGAGCGTGAAAGGTGCTTTTAGCTCAAACACTAGGACACAGTGAATGAGGCAGATATAACAAGGGGCCACTTGTAGTGCATAAGTATGGGGGAGCAGTTGCAAAGAAATAAACATACAACAAATTGTTGTAATTTGAGAGTTTCTGAGAAGCAGTAAAAGAGTTTAGCGAAAATAAAGGTGTTAGAAGGAGAGGGGAGTGCATTAAGAGCGAGAAAAAAGACTAAGTGTGTTAGAGGTTGTGCTTGAAGATTTACTTGCTGTGCATAATACAAAAGTCAAATTTAATGCATATTTAAAACTAATCCAAGCAATCAAAGAAAAGTGAAATCTAAATACTGTTATTACTTGATGAAGTATCCATGCGAGGACAGTCATAGCAGGATGGAAAAGCAGGCATGCAATGGAGGTGATGGTGTTCACACAACAAGGCTCCAACTCTTTGGTGATTCTAGTCTCGAGGTTATAGTCTCTTGCTTAGTTGATTAGTGTTGTATTTATTGTGTCTTATTTATTGAGACATTTAATCGACTCATGTACCAGAAGCGGTGTAACAGAATGGAGCTTTGCCTGGTTCTGCAACTTCGGAGTAGATTTCGAGATAGCTCTGCATTAACCTTCTAGTTCTGAATCACCCAAGTGATAGTTCAGTTATCTAAAGTCAAAGCATTGGGACGCCTTCAAGGTAGTCATAAGAGGTGCATGCATTAGGCAAATTACAGGAGTACGTGCGACACTTGAACGGGACAAAGCTGATAAAGGTTCCCCCCAGGCCCTGGTGCTGTTAGATCTCTCAGCCGCCTTTGACACGGTCGACCACAAGTTACTGGCAGACTTGTGTCAGGCTGGCTGGCATCCAGGGCACAGCCTTGGGCTGGATCACCTCGTTTCTAGAAGATCGCTCCCATGCAGTCCGTACATCTCAGTTTACGGCACCGAGGCGTAGCACAACCTGTGGGGTACCGCAAGGATCGTCCTTATCCCCCCACCTGTTCAACCTTTACCTTCGCCCCCTGATTCATTCACTGATGGAAAGGAATGTGACTACATTTAACTACGCCGATGACCTTCAATTGATATTCACCATCGATAATTCAGCTGAATCAGTTAGTGAGTTCCAAGCGACCATGTTGCACATCCGTCATTGGATGGATCACAACCACCTAAAGCTTAACCCGGGGAAGACGGAGTTAGTTCCGACAGAGGGTAGTCAGCTGTTCTAGGGCCCCCACTATTGGCCTACGGAACTTGGATCCCCGCCTACTCCCTCTCCAGCTGCTAAAACACTCGGTGTTACCTTAAACAACGAATTATCATTGAATACACAAGTTGGCTCAGTGATTTCAACCTGTTTCTTTCAGTTACGAAAGATCAGGAAGATCAGTCGCTTACTAACCCAAGGAGCTCTGGTACAGGTTGTGATAGCCATGGTTCTGTCACACCTGGACTATGCTAATTCAGTTTATTTAGGTATGCCACTTTTTCTGTCCAAACGGCTGCAGATTGTCCAGAATCAAGCAGCCAGGCTGATACACCAGCAACTTAGATGGCAACCTGCTTCCCCTCTCCTTCGGAAACTTAATTGGCTCCCTATTCCTCAGCGCTGTGCTTTTAAAACAGGATGCCTGATTTTTAAATCCTTGCATGTGCGCAGCCCTAAATTTATTGATGACCTTATTTTAAGGTATACACCCACTCGCAACTTACGCTCAGCTAACCTGGAACTCTTGATCACCCCCACCTTTAAGCAGAAACGCGTGGGAGGAAGTAGATTTGCCTCTCTCGCCCCAAGACTGTGGAACTCCTTCCCTTTGGAGATCCGGTCATGCACTGATTTGCTGGGCTTCAGAAAAGCTCTCAAAACATGGCTATTTGCACAGGCCTACGATTAGATTAAAATCCTTTCTGGTCGCGGTTGATCCTTACGTTAGCGCCATGAAACCAATTGTGTACGTGCGCTTTATAAATTCCGAATAACATAACAATACGAGCAACTAAACAGAAACTAGTGGCCCTGGCAAAGGCCTCAGATGCCGGAACAATATCCCCAATTAAACTAGCGGAGGCCAAGACCGCATATGCGGAGGCCATCGCGGACCTGCGCAGATACAATTTTAAAGCAAACGCCGCAAGGGTACATAGGGAAGGAGATAGAGCTGGAGCACTACTGGCACGGTTAATCCGACAAGACACGGACACACAACCAATCACAAGAATAACTAACTCCATGGGAACCACTACCTACATACAAGCAGAGATTTTACAGACCTTTTATGAATATTATGCTGACATATACAGAGCCCCGAAAGTAGACAACCCGGAAACAACAGACAAATTCCTAAACCCCCTTACCATACCAAAGCTTACCCAATCCGACAGAACCTCCCTAGACGAGCAGATTACAACAGACATCAAGAAAGCGATCCAAACCATGGCACGAAATAAAGCCCCAGGTCACGACGGACTACCACTAGAATACTACAGCACATTTTCCTCACAACTGGCCTGAGACAAGAAACCATATTTAAAGCAGCATTAAAAGCTGGGGAACTCCCCAGATCAATGCGCGAATCCATACTAGTATCATTCCTAAAACCAGACCGTGATCCTTTACTACAAACTTCAAATCGACCCATCACACTACTATCAACAGACTGCAAGATCCTTGGTAAGATCCTAGCAGAGCGATACACAGGGAAACTCCCCAATCTGATACACCCTGATCAATGTGGGTTTGTTCCCGGGAGAAACATCACAAAATATCTGCAGATTGTTCCATGTCCAAGAAAGAACACAGAACCGATTACCCAACGCCGCATGCTTAATCTTGGATCTAGAGAAACCATTCGTCACCCTGACATGGCCGTATCTATTTGCGGTCCTTCAACAGGTGGGAATAGGTCCCAAGCTCCTGGCATCCACCACACTATTATACACGAAACTTACATCTCGAGTCCGCATTGGTCGTCTCATATCTACTCCCTTCCAGGTGGCACGGGGCACTAGCCAGGGCTGCCCATTATCCCCCCTCTTCTTTGCCCTCGCAATAGAGCTATAAGCAATCTGTCTCCACGAGGGGGGAAAGGACTGAGGTATCTCACTAGCAGGCATTAAGCACAGCATGACTCTATACGCTGACGACCTACTGATATACATACGAGATATCACAATGAATCTCACGCCCCCTATGGACTACATTGGATGACTTTATATTTAGGGCTCCCCGTTTTATGGTATTTATTTTTTGAACATTTCCGTCTGTATTTATCCATCTTTATTTTTGGCCATTTTTTCTGTATTTATCCATATTTATTTTGTGTTTTGCATATAAATGTGTTGTAAAACTGTACATTTCCATATTTATTTAAATGATAGACGCGCACTCAGTCAGTCATACTTTGAGGTCTGTCGTGTTTTAGCTATTTAAGTTGCCAAATACTACATAGCAGTACATCCACTGGCAAATATTAGCATTATACCACAAATGCGTGTTGACACATGCAGTTATTTAAAGAAATTTCATCCCGTTTTTTAATTTTCCATGCTGTCCATCTGCTCAGCGGTTGGGCTATAATTCATGAAAGACAGCGCGAAGAGTCACTTAAAAGAAGCAAATTCTGTATTTATCCACTTTTAAAAATTAATGCAGACAGAAAACCCATTGTTTTCTGTCTGTATTTATCTGTAAAAATGGAAAACAGGGAGCCTTATTTATATTTTATCCATTTGTAAAGCACATGGTTACACCATTGGTGTCCCCGTGCTAGAGGAGACTCTAAATAAGGTTGGCAAAAGCTATTAAAAGAAAATCCAGAAGCAACGTCGGCAATAGAGGATTACGATATTAGTTTGAAGGTGGAAACAGCCATGTCTTTAATTTCTTGCGAAAAATGTTTTCGAGAGGTTCAGTTCTTAGTCCCACAGGCAGAGTATTCTAGATCTTTGCTGCGAGGTACCCAAAGGAGCGCGCTCCCATCCTCGCTTTCTGTATTCTCGGCACAGTAACCAATGCCCTGCCTTTAGATCTTAGACTCCGTGTCGGTGTGTAGGCTGTTATCATAGACTGGAAATAGCGTGGTCCTTTTTTCCACAGAATTCTGTGGCAGTAGCACATGGCCTTGAACGTGATCCTCTTCTCCACAGGCAGCCATTGCAATGTTGCCAGGGCCCTCACAACTGTTGCTCTTTTCGGGAGGTTCAGAACTAGGTGAGCTGCCGCATTCTGGATCGACTGGAGCCTGGTCAGTCCTTTCTTAGATGCTCCCAGATAGAGGATGTTACCGTTGTCCATCTCAGAGGTGACCAAGGCATGTACAATTGTCTTCCTCACAGTGATAGGTAAAAGGGCTAGGAGTTTCCGTAGGATTTTAAGAGTCCCGAAACATTTCCCTGCCACCTTCCGGATTTGGCCTTCAAACGTTAGTTTAGAATCAAGCCAGACCCCAAGGTTCTTTATTTCCGCTTTTGGGGCAGGTATTTGTCCTAATGTCTCAGGCCACCAAGCTGATGTCCATATCGAGGGGGCCTTTCCGACTATCAGCACCTCCGTTTTGTTGCCATTGAGTTTCAAGCAATGGTTGGACATCCATGCTGCTAGCTCCTCTAAACATAGAGAGAATTAGTGAGCTGTCCGCTCCGGATGAGATAAGGTGACAATCAGTTGTGTATCATCGGCGTACGATACAACAGTCACATTGTTTCCTTCCACTAATCCTGCCAGTGGGCCCATATAGAGATTAAACAACGTGGGGCTCAGAATTGAGCCCTGTGGGATCCCCTGCGCAGGGGAATGCTCTTGGATGTATGTGGGTGCTGGGCGACTTGGAAGCTCCGTGATGAGAGAAAGGACGTCATCCAGCTTAGAGCTGAGCCCCTGACCCCGCATTTACATAATCTTTTAAGAAGAAGAACATGAGATACGGTGTCAAATGCTGCGCTGAGATCCAACAGAATCAGCGCAGTAGTCTGGCCTGCATCTGCACATTTTCTTAGGGTTTCCGTAGCAAGGAGTAGCGCGGACTCTGTGGAGTGGGCGGCTCTAAAACCAGACTGTGAGTGGTGAAACAAGTCATTCAGGTTAATATGATTAACTAGTTGCTTGTTGGTTACTTGCTCTGCAATTTTTGAAAAGAATGGTAGTAGCGAAATGGGGTGCAAATTTTCTAGCACCGAAGCGTCTATTTATGTTTTTAGGTCTCGGCTGGCGTTGGAGCGCGCATGCGCTCCTCGCCTGCGAGAGCTATAGTCAACAAGTCAGTTTCGAGAAGGGGACTCGAGCCCCGCCCCTCATTTCCATTGGGTAGCGTCAGCGTTTATGGTAAACGCTGGCTTCCCATTGGAAAGGAGGGTCTTTCGTTGCCTCCCTTTGGCGTTTTGGTGGACTGTCTCGCCTGCTTCACGGCTGTCGTGAAGACACTTCTTATCAGCTTGTTTATTTAACAAGCTGATAAGAAATGTCTTCACGAGAGCCGTGAAGGAGCATGCACCAGGTGTCCTGCAGCCACGCTGGCTTCACGCCTGGAGCATGCGCCAGTCAGCTCTCTCATTGGTCTGCAGCGCGGTCCTCCTTTCACTTTCGGCACGCACGCTGTTTGCCTGCTCGCGGTTGCCTTGTTAGCACTGGTAGGTGAAAGTAATGTCTTGCATGGGTCAGTGAGGGCAAAAGCCTATATGCAACTGTTGATGCACATGTGGCGGTAACTTGGGCTTTACACAGACTGGTCGTTATAACCTGTTTTGCAATGGCGTTTAATTCCGCAAAACCAAAGGGGATGATGGACGGAGTGTTGAACATTGCAAGCACTCACCTCCAGTCAACTGATCTGGGTTTAATCCATCATCATTCTTTAGCTCACTCCGCCACCCCAGTTCAGACATGGCCATATGCAAATCAGTCTGACCCTGTGCCTCATGGGAACAGTCCAGCCCGAACTGCCAAGCCATGTCTTCCCTGGACCGGAAACAAGCATCCTGGGACCGGTTTAATTCCGCAAACCAGACAAGCGTTGTAAATTACTACTTTCTAATCTAACGATGCTCTGTTTACCGACCCGGGAAGCATGGAGGCTAAATGTGCGGGTGCACTCATTTTCAGTAAAAAAAAATACGTGTCCCCCTCCGCGTCGGCGGCCGCAAAGCAGCCCTAGCTCCTGTCTGGAAGCATTGCCGCGGCGAAGCGCTGTGTCAGCCAGGCAGGGAGCGGGCAGCCGCCGAGCCCAGCCAGTGAAACACAACACTGCAGCTCCCAGCCTGCGCGCCCGGCGGCCCACCGGTGCAGGGAGCAGGAGAGCGAGCTGCCAGGACTGATGTCTGTGTGTGTGAGGGGGGTAGGGGGGAGGGCAGGAGTGCTGGAGAGGGGCGCTCTGCCACCACCGGTGTGTGTGGGAATAAAGGAAGGGGCAGCCAGGCTGGAGTACAGTGGCAGAACTGTGTGTGCGTGTGTGTGGAGTGGGGCAGGCAGCGGTGGAGCAGAAGAGGGACAGGGTGTGTGTGTGTGTGTGTGTGTGTGTGAAGAGAGAGGGGCGAGCTGCCAGGACTGATGCCTGTGTGTGCGTGAGGGGGGAGGGGGACGGTCACCAGGAGCGCTGGAGAGGGGCGCTCTGCCGCCACTGGTGTGTGTGGGAATAAAGGAAGGGGCAGCGAGGGCTTGAGTACAGTGGCAGAACTGGTGTGTGAGTGTGTGTGGAGTGGGGCAGGCAGCGGTGGAGCTGAAGAGGGACCGTGTGTGTGTACGAAGTGAGGGCATGAATTGCTGAAGTGCAGTACAGAGCGGCGTGGGTGTTGGAGAAGAGTGTCACAACTCGTGTGTAGAGTGCAAAATGAGGCAGAAAGGGAACTGAAGAGGGACGCTGCCAGGACAGGTGTCTGGAGGGTTGAAGAGGCACATGGAGTGAGAGAGTGAGAGAGAGTGAGTGAGAGTGAGTGAGAGTGAGTGAGAGTGAGTGAGAGTGAGTGAGAGTGAGTGAGAGTGAGTGAGAGTGAGTGAGAGTGAGTGAGAGTGAGTGAGAGAGAGTGAGAGAGAGTGAGAGAGAGTGAGAGAGAGTGAGAGAGAGTGAGAGAGAGTGAGAGAGAGTGAGAGAGAGTGAGAGAGAGTGAGAGAGAGTGAGAGAGTGAGAGAGTGAGAGAGTGAGAGAGTGAGAGAGTGAGAGAGTGAGAGTGTGAGAGTGTGAGTGAGTGAGTGTGTGTGTGTGTGTGTGTTGAGGTATGGGGGAAGGGAGTGCAGCGGTGCAAAAGAAGGACTTTTCGCCAGTAACTGTGCGTGTGTATGTATGTTTGTGTGGCACACTTTAATAACTTGTGTGTGGTAAGGGGCACACTGCCAGAACTGGCGCCACTGCCAGGGTTGCCGACTCTGGAGCTGGAGAGCCAGATGCGCGTCTCGGCGCAAACTCAACATCCTGTGATTCTGGGCAAATCACTTAATCTCCCCGTGCCTGCAAAACATGAATGTGTCCTTGTGTACTCCAATGCCTTCGAGTCGAGTTCGTGCTATATAAAACTGCAAAAAGCAGAACGTGTGTTTGTGTGTGTGGAGGGGCCTGAGAACTTTAAAAGTAAGGAGCACATACATTGTCACAAGTCGTGTGTGGGCATGGAGTAGGGGCGGAAGCTGTTTAGCATAACAGAGGGGCGCACTGCCAGAACACCCGAACTATGAGATAAGAGGAGTGTACAAGGAGCGCATTATGAGTAAAAGGGGCACCGCACTTCCCCCCTCCACCACCTCCAGAACTCATGTGTGAGAAGAGGACTCTGGGCCAGGTGTAAGGGAGCCAGGTACCTTTTAAAGGATGGCACCTTGCCAATGCCATAAGTTGTGAGGGCCATGGGCCTTGATGTCATGGAGTCCAGGAACGTCTGAGAGGGCCACGCTGCTACAAATCACGAGATGGGCACACTGCTTGTACTTGTGTGCATGTGTTAATGAGGGCAGGGGGCGGAGATGTCAGAAAACTAAAGAGGGGCAAACTGACTGAATTAATGCGAGTGTGTGTGTGTGGGGGGGCATCAGGGGGTATAGGAGGTGCTCAGCGCTGAAACATGGGAGAACGTGGAGAGGTAATGTTGCCATGTATGCAACTGGTGCAACTGGTGCCTGTGTGGGCAGGAGATCCGGGCGGTCGGGGTTGGGAGGACTACACTGAATGGGAAAGAGATATCAGTTGCAGTGGTAAGGGGCAGTGATAAGGGGCACGCCCTAAAAACGTGTGCGTGTGTTGTTGAGGGACGTACGACCCAGAGCACAAAAGAGGGGCACTTTCCTAGAACTTTTATAAGAGGTGGGCCTGAAGCCCAGGCTATATAAATACAATTACAATAAGAGGCAGCTTATTGCAGAGGAAGGCATTGCGCCAGGAGGGAGAGATTTCAGGTAGTTTTTGATATGTATTTATTTAATGTATTTATTTTTGTTATTTTGGTTTACTAGTTTTATTTTGCATAACGCTATTTCCCGAAGAGATCCTAAAGTGCTTTGCACATGACATGTCTGGAAAGAGGATAAGTATATTTACATCAAGAAACAAGTTACAAGAGTTGTCTAAAACAGATTCATTGCATTGGTTTGACAAGCGGGAATTAATTACCAATAAATGTATACAATGAGTTTTACAGTGTGGGCCCTGCATACAAAGAGAGAGCTGGGGGAAAACAGATTTAAATTTAGGTTGTTTATATCTCAACAAGCAGCAGAAGATTTTTTATCCGGCCTTCAAAAGATGTAAAGGGCAGTGCTATAAATGGGAAAATTGAAGTGCAGGTACTTACCTGTACCAGAGTACCTGCTTGTTTCGGAGAAGTGCCGGTACTCTACAATTAAAATTATTACGTCTGTCTTGAGAAGTGCCGGTACTCTCCCTCTCAAAATAAAACAAGCATTGGCATAGCCAATAGGTCTCGCCTTTGGGGCCTTATAAGTGTTTAGAGAGAGCTATTGGCTTTATTAACGTTTTTAATATGTGTTGCAGAGCATTGTGAATGTTGCGCAGCATGTTTACAAGTTATAAGTAATAATTATAACCATTTGTCACTTTATATATAACCTAGAAAACATTATATACAACTGAAGTATCCTAATAAAAACCAGAATTAACACCAAAAATGTGTTCTAGTTTTACGCTGGCAGCAGTCAGATGCGCGCTCCTGTCCAGAGGTTAAAGGGGCTGCGGAATACGGACATTCCTCAGCCCTCCGCTTCACAGGAGACTCTGCGGGGCTCTCCTGGGCCAATTACCACCTCAAGGAGGGACTCGGGGTTGTCAGGCGCAACGGTCCTTCTTAATTAAAGGCCACATAGCTTCTATAAACTCGGGGGGAAAGATAACCCTGCAGTTTATAACCAAGAAGCCAACAGCCCTATCTCTGTTGTCAATACACAGCCACAGAGTAAAATGCTTTTTTGTGCAGCCTCGTGGTATTTTCTTAAAGCAGATGAAAAATAACATCCCATTTATTCATTGTAAAGTTTTTGCTACAGCGCTATAGACCTTGGACGAGTGACAGTGCACTTTGAAACAAGCATTAAAAATGCAATAGGTCTCGCCTTTCATTAAGTTAAAGCCATTTGCTTTGCTATACAATACCATTAGCTAAGCAAATGGCTTTAACTTAATCAAAGGCGAGACCTATTGCATTTTCAATGCTTGTCCTAGCTATGGAGATGTTTACTACTTTCTGTTTCTGATCCACTACCTTGCATGGGAGATTTAGGTGAATCATTAAAATGGCATGGTCGCTATAGATTGTAAATACATTGTCTTGGTGGCAGACCTTTGCAATAGAGGGGGTAGAGACTAGAATAAAATCAATGGTGGACTCATAATTGAGCCGTCTAAATGTTTTCCCCATATGACCTGCGTTCATGTGGTTTACTATGCCCATGTCCCTAATGTATAAGGTCCTATTTAGGCTATCTCCATAATCATTGTGGGCAAAGTGGGGGGCTGGATAACCCTGAGGGTCATCTATCCGCAAACCCGCTCGTCTTTATATTTACAAAGGTGTTATTAAAATCACCCACCCAAATGATGTTGGGTGCTTCCTTTTTAGGTCTCGCCTGAGCCAGCGCGCATGCGCTGCTCTGCCAGGCATTTTGTAAGGGCTTTTAAATTCCAAACACACGCTCGTGCGTGTGCTTGGAATTTATCACTTGCTATTGGGCTTTGCGTGCTGTCTTTCTAAGAAAGACAGCACGCAATTGGCCAAAGGGGGGGGGGGAGGGGTGCATGTCCCGCCTTCTCTGTTCTGTGGCCTAGGGTCCGCGGGAGCGAGCATGAGCGCCATATGTTTCCAATTATCGCGCCGCGTCTTGCGGTCGCGTTAATTGGAAACATATGGGCAAACGCGGCGCTTACACTTTCGCCGCGGCGGGCAGGACCTGTTAACCGTCCTGGCCTGCATTTCATCTTCTGCTGAGAATGCGATGTATTGTATTGAAATTACATTGCATGTGATGGCATTGTCAATTACCCACAGTTTGGTCAAATCAAGAGCTACAGGAAACACATATATTAGTTAATATGTTAATTAGCAGGATGTGCAGAGGTTGCTGATCTCTGCCGCTCCAAAAGCAAAGACCCGGAAAAGTAAGTATTGCATCCAGAATAATATCCGTGGTTGAAGGTCTTTGCGGGCCGTGCGCGTGTGCGCATATTTGCATAAATATTTTAGTAGGGGATTCAGAGCGCAGACAAGTTGAATGAGGAGCGCTAGACAGCTGCAGCCGGAAGTGGTGGAAAATGACGCATTATCGGTTCTCATCCTGCAAACACTGCAAGCGCCGCCGAATATAAAAACATACTCGTGAAGCCCAATAGCGGAGGTTCTCATTCTAAAACTGTCCCCTGAACACAACACAAATATCGCGCTACTGTGAGCAATCCCGTAAAAAAAATACATATCCCCGGTATAATAAACTACTAGTAATTACCAGATAAACAGTGTTATCAACAAAGATGCTGCAAACAAGGGAACATTGTGCTCATGTGCTCTTTGCATTGTCATAATTTCTTCCCAAATTACCAGATTTGTGATAGCAAACGCTATTTTCTTTGACATCTTCAACATTCTTCGTACATGGTGCTATGATCTCGTACTAAAACAAAATGACAGACTTCATTCCATTCATTTATTCATATTCTGGAAGAAGCTGCCTCAGCAGGAATGGGAAGAAAGAAAATGTATTATAGACGACAGTGTCCTCTAGCATTTACTGCCTAGCATCAAACCTAGTTTTATAGCTAATCGCATTTGAAGCAGTTTGCACAATATATTTATATATATATATATATATATATATATATTCACTGAAAAAACCATAGGTTTTAGGGACAGTTATAGATAGTTGGACATTTCACTCGTACAAAACCATAGAAATTCCCCCGTTATAGTTAGTTCAGCTAACTATAACTCGCGCCCCCGCAATGCACTGCTGATGACGTCACATATTACATCACTCATGACATGGTCAGTGACATCACTGATGACATCACTGATGACATCTCAAATAACATCACTGATGACATCACTGATGACATCATCCAGTGACTGTGTTTCTGTAAAGTTTAAATATGTTTAATATATATAGGGAAAGACGTATTGAAGAATGAGTGGGTGTATAAGTGTCTGAATGGATGATTTAGTACGTGAGTGACTGACTCTACAAGTGAGTGATTAAATGTATCTTACTGAATGCATGGGTTAGTGACTAAACTGTGTGAATGTCTGTATCCGTCTGTCTGTTGGTTTGTAAGCGGCTGCATGGCTTTCTGAATAGCTACATGAGTGTCTACATGGGTTATTGATTGATTGTCTGAGTATCTGTATGGGTGCCTGAGTGTTTGTGTGGGTGGGGTGTGTGTGACTGTGCATAGATGTGTGAGTTGGTGATTCACTGGGTGCATGGTTTCAAGAGTGCATCTGTGATGGACTGTATGGGTGGGTGAGTGTGTGTATGGGTGTGTTAGTGATTGAATGTATATCTCAGTGGTACATGTGTGAGTAACTACATATGTGAAAGGCAGTATATATGTGTGTTGGAGTATATAAATGGCTATAAGTGAGAGTGTGTGATTGTGAGAGTGGCTGTATGGATGAGTGTGTACTTGTATCAGTGATTGTATAAGAGCGTAAGAATGTGCTAGTATTTGTATGAGTAAGTGAGCTGGTGTGTGTATAACTGTATAGGTGAGTAAATGGGTGTGTGATTAAGTTTTTTGCATGACTGACTAGGTGTGTGAGTACCTCCATGGATGAGTGGCGGTGTGTGAGTGTTTATATAGGTGTATGAGTGCATATGATAGTCCTGTACTGAGTGACCGTAAGTATGAGTGACTGTACGGGTGAGTGAGTGGATGTGTGTGTAGACCTAAGAATCAGTGAGTGGGTATGTAGTTTTTGGTGTTGGAGTGTCTATGGTTTTGAGAATGGCAGTCTGTAATTTAGAGTGGGTGTATCAAAAGTTATATTAGGGTGTGAGAAGATGCATGAAATTATCACATGGATGATGTCATCAGTGATGTCATTTGAGATGTCATGAGTGATGTCACTGACCATGTCATGAGTGATGTAATATGTGACGTCATCAGCAGTGCATTGCGGGCGCGAGTTATAGTTAGCTGAACTAACTATAACGGGGGAATTTCTATGGTTTTGTACGAGTGAAATGTCCAACTAACTATAACTGTCCCTAAAACCTATGGTTTTTTCAGTGAATTTCAAAGGTTTTTTAAATGCTAATTTCTAACTATAACGTGTATGAAACCTAAGGTTTTTTCAGTGAATTTCAAAGGTTTTTTAAATGCTAATTTCTAACTATAACGTGCCTGAAACCTATGATTTTTAAGTGAATTTCAAAGGTTTTTTTAAATGCTAGTTTCTAACTATGCCTACAGAGGTAGGACATGTGAAGAAAGAAGAAAAAATGCACAGAAAGAAGCAAAAGATGTGCAGAAAGAACGAACAGAGGAGCAGAAAGAGGCCTTGTTGCAAAATCATCCTGTGCCCACAACTTTTTCAGACGGGTACTGGTGGTAACTGACTGACTAACCAGAGCCAGTGCTATGCTAAAAGACACTTAGAATACAGTGAAAACACCTAGATACACTAGGGAACACTATGCGTTGGGGTACCCCTGTGATTAGCATGACCTCCTCTGCAAGTCCGTAGTACATAATAGGGCAGGGGGATTAAAACTACCTCTTAAAACGCGCTACAGGGCGCGTTTGCACAGTGGTGAAGGGAGGGGGGCCTGAGGTGACATGTGTGCAAACGCACCCCGTGGCGAGTTTTAAGTTGCGGGATTAAGTCCCCTTGAATTCTGAGGGTCCCTGGGGCCCAACTAGCCCCCAGGTACCTACAGTTAGGACCACAGAGCTGAGTTGCAGAGAGGCGTTCCGAGGCCACGCACCTTTTTCACCTCTCTGCAACGCAACTCTGTTGTGCTTACTGAAGGTACCTGGTGGGCTAGTTGGCCCCCAGGGTCCCTCAGGATTCAAAGGGAATTAATTCCCCAACTTAAAACGCACCACAGGGCGTGTTTGCGCACATGTCACCTGAAGCCCCGCCCCTCCCTTCACCACTGTGCAAACGCGAACCGTGGTGCGTTTTAAGTTGGGGGATTAGGTCACCTTGAATCCTGAGGGTCCCTGGGGCCCAACTAGCCCGCTAGGTACTTCCAGTAAGCACCACAGGCCTGCGTTGCAACGCCTGTAACAAATTGTGCAGTTGTGTTTAGGTAGTGAAGAGGGTCGTGCTGGGGGTAGTGTTTTAGGGTAGTGCAGTGGTGTTTGTGTAGTGTAGGGGGTCATGCTGGGGGTAGATTTAGGGTTTAGGGTAGTGCAGTGGTGTTTGGGTAGTGTAGGGAGTCGTGCTGGGGGAGTGTTTTAGGGTTTAGGGTAGTGCAGTGGTGTTTGGGTAGTGTAGGGGGTCGTGCTGGGGGTAGTGTTTTAGGGTTTAGGGTAGTGCAGTGGTGTTTGGGTAGTGTAGGGGGTCGTGCTGGGGGTAGTGATTTAGGGTAGTGCAGTGGTGTTTGGGTAGTGTAGGGGGTACTGTTGGGGGTAGTGGTTTAGGGTAGTGCAGTGGTGTTTGGGTAGTGTAGGGATACTGCTGGGGGTAGTTTTTTAGGGTTTAGGGTAGTGCAGTGGTGTTTGGGTAGTGTAGTGGTTCGTGCTGGGGGTAGTTTTTTAGGGTTTAGGGTAGTGCAGTGGTGTTTGTGTAGTGTAGGGGGTAGTGTTTTAGGGTTTAGGGTAGTGCAGTGGTGTTTGTGTAGTGTAGGAGGTCGTGTTTTAGGGTTTAGGGTAGTGCTGTGGTCTTTGGGTAGTGTTGGGAGTCGTGCGGGGTAGTGTTTTAGGGTTTAGGGTAGTGTAGGGGGTCATGCGGGGGTAGTGTTTTAGGGATTAGGGTAGTGCATTGGTGTTTGGGTAGTGTAGGGGGTCATGCGGGGGGTAGTGTTTTAGGGTTTAGGGCAGTGCAGTGGTGTTTGGGTAGTGTAGGGGTCGTGCTGGGGGAGTGTTTTAGGGTTTAGGGCAGTGCAGTGGTGTTCGGGTAGTGTAGGGGGTCGTGCTGGGGGCAGTGTTTTAGGGTTTAGGGCAGTGCAGTGGTGTTCGGGTAGTGTAGGGGGTCGTGCTGGGGGAGTGTTTGAGGGTTTAGGGCAGTGCAGTCGTGTTCGGGTAGTGTAGGGGGTTGTGCTGGGGGTAGTATTTTAGGGTTTAGGGTAGTGCAGTGGTGTTCGGGTAGTGTAGGGGGTCGTGCTGGGGGTAGTGTTCTAGGGTTTAGGGCAGTGCAGTGGTGTTTGGGCAGTGTAGGGGGTAATGCTGGGGGTAGTGTTTTAGGGTTTAGGGCAGTGCAGTGGTGTTCGGGCAGTGTAGGGGGTTGTGCTGGGGGTGGTGTTTCAGGGTTTAGGGCAGTGCAGTGGTGTTCGGGCAGTGTAGGGGTGGTGTTTCAGGGTTTAGGGCAGTGCAGTGGTGTTCGGGCAGTGTAGGGGGTCGTGCAGGGGTGGTGTTTCAGGGTTTAGGGCAGTGTAGGGGGTCGTGCTGGGGGTGGTGTTTCAGGGTTTGGGGCAGTGCAGCGGTGTTCGAGCAGTAAAGGGGGTCGTGCTGGGGGTGGTGTTTCAGGGTTTAGGGCAGTGCAGTGGTGTTCGGGCAGTGTAGGGGGTGCTGCAGGGGGTGGTGTTTCAGGGTTTAGGGCAGTGCAGTGGTGTTCGGGCAGTGTAGGGGGTCATGCAGGGGGTGGTGTTTCAGAGTTTAGGGCAGTGCAGTGGTGCTCGGGCAGTGTAGGGGGTCGTGCTGGGGCTGGTGTTTCAGGGTTTAGGGCAGTACAGTGGTGTTCGGGCAGTGTAGGGGGTCATGCTGGGGCTGGTGTTTCAGGGTTTAGGGCAGTGCAGTGGTGTTCGGGCAGTGTAGGGGGTCGTGCTGGGGCTGGTGTTTCAGGGTTTAGGGCAGTGCAGTGGTGTTCGGGCAGTGTAGGTGGTCGTGCTGGGGCTGGTGTTTCAGGGTTTAGGGCAGTGCAGTGGTGTTTGGGCAGTGTAGGGGGTCGTGCTGGGGGTGGTGTTTCAGGGTTTAGGGCAGTGCAGTGGTGTTCGGGCAGTGTAGGGGTCGTGCTGGGGCTGGTGTTTCAGGATTTAGGGCAGAGCAATGGTGTTCAGGCAGTGTAGGGGTTTTGCTGGAGGTGGTGTTTCAGGGTTTAGGGCAGTGCAGTGGTGTTCGTGCAGTGTAGGGGTGGTGTTTCAGGGTTTAGGGCAGTGGTGTTCAGGCAGTGTAGGGGGTCTTGCTGGGGTTGATGTTTCAGGGTTTAGGGCAGTGCAGTGGTGTTCCGGCAGTGTAGGGGGTCGCGCTGGGGGTGGTGTTTCAGGGTTTAGGGCAGTGCAGTGGTGTTCCGGCAGTGTAGGAGGTCTTGCAGGGGGTGGTGTTTCAGGGTTTAGGGCAGTGCAGTGGTGTTCGGGCAGTGTAGGGGGTCGTGCTGGGGGTGGTGTTTCAGGGTTTAGGGCAGTGCAGTGGTGTTCGGGCAGTGTAGGGTGTCGTGCTGAGGGGTGGTGTTTCAGGGTTTAGGGCAGTGCAGTGGTTTTCGGGCAGTGTAGGCGGTCGTGCTGGGGCTGGTGTTTCAGGGTTTAGGGCAGTGCAGTGGTGTTCGGACAGTGTACGGGGTTGTGCTGGGTCTGGTGTTACAGGGTTTAGGGCAGTGCAGTGGTGTTCGGGCAGTGTAGGGGGTTGTGCTGGGGCTGATGTTTCATGGTTTAGGGCAGTGCAGTGGTGTTCGGCCAGTGTAGGTGGTCTTGCTGGGGGTGGTGTTTCAGGCTTTAGTGCAGTGGTGTTCGGGCAGCGTAGGGGGTCTTGCTGGGGGTGGTGTTTCAGGGTTTAGGGTAGTGCAGTGGTGTTCGGGCAGTGTAGGGGGTCGTGCAGGGGCTGGTGTTTCAGGGTTTAGGGCAGTGCAGTGGTTTTCGGGCAGTGTAGGCGGTCGTGCTGGGGCTGGTGTTTCAGGGTTTAGGGCAGTGCAGTGGTGTTCGGACAGTGTACGTGGTTGTGCTGGGGCTGGTGTTTCAGGGTTTAGGGCAGTGCAGTGGTGTTCGGGCAGTGTAGGGGGTTGTGCTGGGGCTGGTGTTTCATGGTTTAGGGCAGTGCAGTGGTGTTCGGGCAGTGTAGGGGGTCGTGCTGGGGGTGGTGTTTCAGGGTTTAGGGCAGTGCAGTGGTGTTCGGGCAGTGTAGGGGGTCATGCTGATGGTGGTGTTTCAGGGTTTAGGGCAGTGGTGTTCGGGCAGTGTAGGGGGTCTTGCTGGGGGTAGTGTTTCGGGGTTTAGGGCAGTGCAGTGGTGTTCGTGCAGTATAGGGGGTCGTGCTGGGGGTGGTGTTTCAGGGTTTAGGGCAGTGCAGTAGTGTTCGGGCTGTGTAGGGGATCGTGCAGGGGGTGGTGTTTCAGGGTTTAGGGCAGTGCAGTGGTGTTCGGGCAGTGTAGGGGGTCGTGCTGGGGGTGGTGTTTCAGGGTTTAGGGCAGTGCAGTGGTGTTCGGGTAGTGTAGGGGGTCGTGCAGGGGGTGGTGTTTCAGGGTTTAGGGCAGTGCAGTGGTGTTCGGGCAGTGTAGGGGTCGTGCTGGGGCTGGTGTTTCAGGGTTTAGGGCAGTGCAGTGGTGTTTGGGCAGTGTAGGGGGCTTGCTGGGGGTGGTGTTTCAGGGTTTAGGGCAGTGGTGTTCGGGCAGTGTAGGGGGTCTTGCTGGGGGTGATGTTTCAGGGTTTATGGCAGTGCTGTGGTGTTCGGGCAGTGTAGGAGGTCTTGCTGGGGGTAGTGTTTCAGGGTTTAGGGCAGTGCAGTGGTGTTCGGGCAGTGTAGGGGTCATGCTGGGGGTGGTGTTTCAGGGTTTAGGGCAGTGCAGTGGTGTTCGGGCAGTGTAGGGGGTCGTGAAGGGGGTGGTGTTTCAGGGTTTAGGGCAGTGCAGTGGTGTTCGGGCAGTGTAGGGGGTCGTGCTAGGGTATGTGTTTCAGGGTAGTGCAGTGGTGTTCGGGCAGTGTAGGGGGTCGTGCAGGGGCTGGTGTTTCAGGGTTTAGGGCAGTGCAGTGGTGTTCGGGCAGTGTAGGGGGTCGTGCTGGGGGTAGTGTTTTAGGGTAGTGCAGTGGTGCTTGTGTGGTGTAGGGGGTCATGCTGGGGGTAGTGTTTTAGGGTTTAGGGTAGTGCAGTGGTGTTTGTGTAGTGTAGGGGTCATGTTTTAGGGTAGTGCAGTGGTCTTTGGGTAGTGTAGGGGTCGTGCTGGGGGTAGTGTTTTAGGATTTAGGTTAGTGCAATGGTGTTTGGGTAGTGTAGGGGGTCGTGCTGGGGGTAGTGTTTTAGGGTTTAAGGTAGTGCAGTGTTGTTTGTGTAGTGTAGGGGGTCGTGCTGGGGGTAGTGTTTTAGGGTTTAGGGTAGTGCAGTGGTGCTTGTGTAGTGTAGGGGTCGTGCTGGGGGTAGTGTTTTAGGGTTTAGGGTAGTGCAGTGGTGTTTGTGTAGTGTAGGGGGTCATGTTTTAGGGTAGTGCAGTGGTGTTTGGGTAGTGTAGGGGGTCGTGCTGGGGGTAGTGTTTTAGGATTTAGGTTAGTGCAGTGGTGTTGGGGTAGTGTTTTAGGGTTTAGGGTAGTGCAGTGGTGTTTGTGTAGTGTAGGGGGTCATGCTGGGGGTAGTGTTTTAGGGATTAGGATAGTGCAGTGGTGCTTGTGTAGTGTAAGGGGTCGTGCTGGGGTAGTGTTTTAGGGTTTAGGGTAGTGCAGTGGTGTTTTTGTAGTATAGGGGGTCATGTTTTAAGATGCAACGCTCCAATACCTGACCAGTCTGCACTACATAAAACTGCAAAAAACTAAAAATAAAAAGTGTTTTGCACACTTTTGTCATTGGGTATATGTGGGCTACATCTGGGTAATATTTGTGCTACATTTGGGCTCTTTTTCACTGGTGGCCATCTTGGAAGACTTCTTTGTTATGAAGTTTCCTAATTTCCTCATTTACTGCAGTCTCCTCAGTAGGAAATGCTTTCAGTTTTTTACTTTGATTCCATCAAGAAGGCATTCAGATGTGTCACACATTTGCCATAAATTCAGAATGTTATTACTCTAGTTGTTCATTAGATCACTGTAGTAAAGCTACTGCTCACCAAGGAGTTAACTGGAAGTCTACTGCTGGTATTGAAAGTGATTGTTTCAGTCTGCATGTCAGAATTTTCTAATGAAATAGAAGAGGATTTGAGATCTCACTTAAAACATGCACTAAATTTTCTTTTGCAGCACTAACCATAATTTCTATGACAAAATGAACCCCTCATTTTGTTCCTTTTTAAATTAAATGTTTTAAGTGTTACCAGTTTATTCCAATCAAGATGGCTTCAGGTGTGCCATACTTTTGTCATAAGTAAGACTGTTAGCGCTCTAGTTGTTCTTTAGAACACTCTGGGAAGCTGCAGTAGAACACAAAGGCATCAACTGACAGGCTGTTCCTGTTGAAATATAACAGGAAGATATTTGAGATCACACTTGAAACATGTCCTAATTTTTCTTTCTACAGCACTAACCATAATTTCTATGACAAAATGAACCCCATCATTTTGTTCCTTTTAAATTAAATGTTTTAAGTGTTACCAGTTTATTCCAATCAAGATGGCTTCAGGTGTGCCATACTTTTGTCATAAGTAAGGCTGTTAGCACTCTAGTTGTTCTTTAGAACACTCTGGGAAGCTGCAGTAGAACACAAAGGAATCAACTGACAGTCTCTGCCCTTGTTGGATGTACATGTTTTACTGAGAATGTCAGACTTCATTCTCACATGACTGAGAAAGATAATGTGAATTTACAGAAAATATGCTCTCATTTTAGCTTCTGGAGCACCTTCCAAAACTGTATGGGACAAGCATGTGAAAATAGTTCTCTCAAACATGATTCATGATATCCCAGCAGAAGGTTTTTCACAGGGTAAAATCACCTTAGAACACACCACAATTCCTGAAATTAATATGGTACCATCAACAAATGAATTCTAATGTAACTAAAGTCTGTTATCACCCTTTATAGTTCTCCTTTTGGTAACCCTCAAAATCTTCGATTCACTACAATGCATTTCAATGGGGTACTATCATTTATATTGGTCTCAAGATGGCTGCCAGCAATTCCAGGATGAAGTGCTGACAGCCAATCAGATCTCATGATGACATGTGTGGTTAGGCTCCGCCCAGATATATATGTGTTTTTACTTTTGATTTTCTCCGCAACTACTGAACGGATTTACACCATTTAACAAAAAGTGTTCTTTCTGAACCAAGAACTACCTCTTTGCCAAATTTGGTGTAATTCCGTTCAGCAGTTCGGGCTGTAGCCGTGTCTAAAGTTTCCTATGGGAAAATGAATGGGGAAAACACGTTTTGGGACCCCCTTTTTCTCGGCCCCCGCTTGACGAATCACCCTGAGACTTTCAGGGTAGGAGCGGACCGGAGCGGGCCATAAAGTTTGAAAATTTCGCGAAGATTCGTCAACCGACGCAAGAGTTATTTCAAATAGAATGTCGCGGATTTCCTATGGAAAATAGGTCCTAACTATAACTATCTACTGGCGACCGCCAGTAGATAATATATATATATGTATATATATTATATATGTATAGTTGATGCCGAGTACAACGTTGGTAAGGTATAATGCAAAGTAACTATCTTTTGTAAAGCTGCTCACAAGTGTGTTAAAGAACATCACTTTAACATCACTTTAATAACTGGGCATTGGGCGCCTGTTTAGCACAATTTTCATTAGTAGACTGTCAAAGAAGGAAGCTCATCACGAAAGAGGGTTCCTTGCAGCACCCTCAAACCACCGCCGATATACAAATGTAAAAACAGCATTTGGCTCTCTGCTCTTCCTGTTATGTGTGAATAGTGTCGTCATCTCGATTTGACGAAAACTGAAATATGCTGGATCATAGCAGCACTGCAGATGCACACGAAGGAAGCCAGCAGCTAACGACGCCAGACCCATTCGATGTGGTTGTAAGACATGTCCGCCTAGAACCGTCACAAGGAAACCCACATCCGATTCCCGCCAAGACCCCATGCAGGAGACCGGCTTTAGACAGGGCCACCCAGCCACAGAGTCAGCTCACACCGCTGACGGACGGTGACACTGCTACCACACAACCAGCACAGGGCGCATCTGAGGACCAGTGAGAAGAACAAGGCAATGAAGACACGTGCAGACGCCATTACTCAACGGGAAACAAGTTTAATCTGTTCTTGAATTTAGAGCCTGTCAAGGAGAGAACGAAAACAACAACGACACACGCACCGCCGTGTTTCAATATCTGCTGCTGTTCAACTGGGTGAACAGAAATGATGACAAGATCAAGGGTCACATTATTGATGGAGTGATGGAGATAGGTCACATCAGTAGATTGTAGATACACAGCGGTCTGATGCACTGCATGGCTGGCTGGGATACCATCATTTCAACCAGCAAACGAAAGACCTCAACCAGCAAGACCCCTTAACCATGTACAAACGAACAGCATGTGTAGTCTCTCTCCGACAGCCCTGGAATGTCTGTATTTTCATGGGCGCCTACGCTGCATAAAATACATAGAGGTTCGCATGGACGTCATTTAGGGGTTGTGAGCCCTGGCACTGCATTTGCGACCCTAGCGTCAGAAGTGGCAAAACGAGTGCCAGGAACAGAAGCAGCTCCTCCTTATGGACGAGGCAGGAAGAAGTTGCCAGCAGTGCAACTACAAAAAAACTAGAAGACATTTTTTATGTTAAAATCATTTTTTAATCAGGTTAGGTTGTTCAGTTGTATATAATGTCGTCTTGGTTTGTATAAAAGTAACAAAAATGCTTAACACTTTTTATTATAACTTTTCAGCATGATGCACAGCAGCCACAATGCTCTACAACATAGCCAAAAGTTCTGGCTAAACAGATAAGGTCCCAAAGGCGAGACCTATTGGCTATGCCAATGCTTGTTTTCTGCAGTGGTCGCACCATCACTTGTTTCCACTTCTGATGAATTTCACCCAGATGAAAGGAAAGAGCAATTAGCTGGGAGACCAGATTTAATCGCCCTGGCCATACTCTTTAGTTCTTCAATCTCTGGCACCCTAAATTCATCAAGGGTTACTCCCTCAAATGCTGTTTCAGAAAAAGCTTCCAGGTTTCCAACATGACGTGCTTCCACTGGGAATGCGTCATAGATTTTGGCAACTTTAGCTGCAAAAAAGTCAGCAATTTTATTGCAGTGCTCCAAGGAGCTAGACATCGGGGCAGTTAAGCGTTCGTGCGATTTGAGGGATTTCAAGATAGAGAACATTTCTTTCGAGGAGTTACTGGCATTTTCAATTTTTTCGGTATAAAAATCACAGCGTGTTTTCCCAATAAGCGCATGATATTGTTTGAGTTCTTTTTTATAGATCGCCCTACTCTCGGTGCAGTAGTCCTTCCTCCACCCGCGCTCCAGTTGTTTGCATTTTTTTCCAGCCATCATTAACCCCTTCGCTGCTAGGCCATTTCCCCCCCTGTGCGAAGCCTTTTTTTTTGGCTATTTGGGGTAGTTTGCGCTTAGGCCCCTGTAACTTTTTGACCACATAAGGTATCCACGCCAAATTTGCGTCCTTTTCTTCCAACATCATGGGGATTCTAAAGGTACCCAGGGTTTGTGGATTCCCCTGGAGGGGACCCAGAAATTAGCCAAAATACAGCTAAATTTGGGTTTTTTTGGGAAAAATGGGAAAAAAGGCCTACAGATGAAAGCGTCTGGTTTTTTCCCTGCAAATGGTTTCAACAAAGGGGTTGTGGTGCTAAAATCACCATCTTCCCAGCTTTCCGGGACAAGCAGACTTTTGTCAGAAAACCAATTTTTTTTTACACAGTTTTGGCATTTTTCTGGGACATAGCCTATTTTTGCTATTTTTTGTGGTTTCAACCTCCTTCCAGTTAATGGTAGAAATGGGTATGAAAGCAATAATGGATCCTGGAAAGTTATACATTTTAGAAAAGTAGAAAAAATTCTGAATTCAGCAAGGGGTCATTTGTGTAGATCCTTCAAGGTTTCTTTATAGAAACTAACAGTTAAATATAGGAAAAATTGAAAATTAGTTGAAAAAAACAGTCATTTGTGTCAACGTTTTCACCTGTAACTTCTTCTAATTATGGCAGCTGTTTGAAAGCAATATACCGTTACATGCGCTGGACCTTTCTGGTTGTGGGGATATATAGGACTTGTAGGTTCACCAAGAACCTGACTAACCCAGAGCCAATAACTGAGCAGCGTCTTGCAATGGTTTTTACTATGTACCGGGTATATAGCAATTAATTTGCGAAAATATATACATGGAAAAATCGGTATGAAAGACACCTATGTATTTCTGAAATTGGAACAAAATATAGAGTTTAGAAACAGTAGATATTTGCACATTTCCGAAATTGTGAGTACCCATACTAGCATGAGAATTATAGGTAATTTTTCAAAATGACTTCTTTTTTACACATTGTCTTTCATTTGGAAGGCAGAAATGCATCGAAAGTCAATAGGTAATAACAGTTGCTCTACAATTCTGTGTTACCCCAAGTCTCCCGATAAAAATGGTCCCTCACTTGTGTGGGTAGGCCTAGAGCCCGCGACAGGAAACGGCTCAAAACGCAACGTGGACACACTTTATTTTTACAGTGAAAACGAACCCTTTATTTGCAAAGTACCTAGCTGTAGATTTTGAACCCTAGCTCTGCCGACACCTAGGGAAACCTAGCAAACCTATACATTTTTGAAAACTAGACACCCAGGGGAATCCAGGATAGGGTGACTTGACTGGCATTTCTGTGATGGAAAGTTCTGGAATCTGTGTGGATCCACAAAACTCCACCCACCCCGCGTTCCCCAAAGTCTTCCGAGAAAAATGGTACCTCACTTCTGTGGGTAGGCCTAGTGCCCGCAACAGGAAACGGCCCAAAACGCAACGTGGACACACCACATTTTCACAGTGAAAACGGACACTTTTTTTGCAAAGGGCCTAGCTGTAGATTTTGAATCCTAACTCTGCCAGCACCTAGGGAAACCTAGCAAACCTATACATTTTTGAAAACTAGACACCCAGGGGAATCCAGGATGGGGTGACTTGACTGGCATTTCTGTGGTGGAAAGTTCTGGAATCTGTGTGGATCCACAAAATTCCACCGACCCCGCATTCCCCAAAGTCTTCCGAGAAAAATGGTACCTCACTTGTGTGGGTGAGTCAAGTACCCGCGACAGGCAAGGGCCCAAAACCTATTGAGGCGACATCAAAATTACCTATCAGAAAACAACCTGGCTTTGCAAGGGGGGGTCCCATGAGTTTTTGGCCCCGGGGTCGGCAGCCATCTAGGGAAACCTACCAAACCCACACATTTCTGAAAACTAGACACCCGGGGGAGTCCAGCGAAGTATGGCTTGTGTGGGTCTCCCAACGTTTTCCTACCCAGAAGCCCCTGCAAACCTCAAATTTAGCTGAAAAAAAATCACTTTTTTCTCAAATTTCTGTTTGGGAAAGTTCTGGAATCTACGTGGATCCACAAATGTCCTACCACCCAGCGTTCCCCCAGGTCTCCAGATAAAAATGATACCTCACTTGCGTGGGTGGGTCAAGTACCCGTGACAGGCAAGGGCCCAAAGCGTATTGAGGAGACATCAAAATGACCTATCATAAAACAACCTGGTTTTGCAAGGGGAGTCACCTGGGTTTTTGGCCCCGGGCTCGGCGGCCATCTTGGGGAAACTACCAAAGCCACACATTTCTGAAAACTTGACACCGGGGGAGTCCAGCGAGGTATGGCTTGCGTGGATCCCCCAATGTTTCCCTACCCAGAATGACCTGCAAACCTCATATTTAGCTGAAAAAAACACATTTTCCACATATTTTTGGGTGGAATCACTGTGCCGGCACAAATGTCCTACCCCATAGCGTTCCTCTCAGTCTCCTGAGTAAAATGATACCTCATAGGGATTTAGGGTATAGCACCGACAATTCTAAGCACTAAATTTTTTTTAAAATGCGTTTTTAGCCAATTCTGCATTGGACACTCACACAAGTGAGGTATCATTTTACTCGGGACACTAAGGAGAATGCTGTGGGGTAGGACATTTGTGCCGGCACGGTGATTCCACACAAAAATGTGGAAAATGTGTTTTTTTTCAGCTAAATTGGGGGGAGCAAAGGCCCTCCCCCCTCCCTGGTGTCTAGTGGGTGGATCCCTGCTTGGGGATCGCCCTCCTGGGATTCTCCCCTTTCCAACGATACCTCTCCCGTCTTTCTACGTGCTCAGGGGGCTGAGATAGCCCCCTGAGCACGTAGAAAGCGAAACTGAAATGAGCCTCTTGGCTCATTTCAGTTTCGGTTTCACTGAAATGACGTCAGCCCGACGTGCGCGCTGATCGTCATTTCAGGGAAACCAGGGGGGAGTCTCGGGAGCTGGGGAAGCTCTTCCCCAGCTCCCGAGGCTCTTGGGGGGTAAAGGGAATCCCTCTGGTGCCCGCACCGGAGGGATTCCCTGTGCCATGTCGTCGGACGCGCGGGAGCCGTCCGACGCACATGAGCACTTATGCGTCGGACGGCTCCCGCGCGTCCGACGCATACAAGGGGTTAATGTGTCATTAAACCAGGGCGCCGATGCCCTCATCCTCTTAGTATTCAGTGTGGTCCATGGAGCTATTTCATCCAGTGCATCATCCAATTCTCAACATCCCTATTTGCTATGTTGATATCCTCGTCAAGTTTAGGGTTGGTGTTCAAAAGTGCCTGCTAGAAAGTGTCAGGATTGAACCTTGTCCACTTCCTACGTGTGATTTCCTGCCTAGGCTTCCTGGTGATGGGCCTGCAAGAAGGTACAGAAAAGGACACTAAGTGGTGGTCTGACCAGGGGGCTGCCCACTTTGCACAAGCAGCTGGACTGAAAGTCAACTGGGCAAAATCTACCAGATACTCCCTTTGTCCGGACCTTCCCCCACGAAACATCTGTATAGGTTCAGTCAGACTCGCTTGGTATTTAGGAATCAGACTATCATTCCCTTAAGGACCTATACGAGGGCAACCTCCATAGAGCACTGATAAACATGCGTGCCCAAGTTAACTTGCGTCGATCATTACCCCTGGCCCCAATAGGAAGGATAGCCTTAGCAAAAATGGTAATGGTACCCCACCTCCTCTATCATTTTATTAATATACCGGTTATCCCCCCCACACTCCTTTTTCCGAGAACTCAACTCCCTATTGGTCTCCCTAAAATGGGGTACAGGACGCCAGAGGGTAGCCTTAACAACATTACAGTTACCAGTGGATCGTGGGGGACTGGGCGCCCCATCCTTCGAAGCATACTTCCTTACAGCACAACTCCAATGGCTGTCATGCTGGACAGCGGGACCCATCTGGAAGAGACGGGTACAGACTCAGGGCCCCTGACGATTTCGGCCATACACCGCCTACTCCTGCCAGGCACCGGACCAGACCCGGCCCACCCTATTCAAGTGACGATAGCCAGATCGTGTATGCTACGAATTCACCGACTATCCCGTGACACCACTATATACCCCTTTACTGCCGCTGGCGGGCTTACCCCAGGGCTTCAATTACTATACCACCCGAGTCCTACAGATATGGACAGAATACTCACTCTTGGAGGTGGAGTCCCTATTTGCGGACGGACTACTCCTCCCGTTTGACCACTTGGCAGAGGATAGCGGACTGCCACACGGGCAATTTCTCTTACATAGGCAACTGGTCTCAAACGGTAAACAAACCTGGGATCTATCCAGAGGGGAGCCCGCAACACACCCAGTTCTCCACACTATACTAACCATGGGCACAAAGCGCCACCTCATCACACGGATCTACAAGGCTATCCGAGAACTCACAACCAAACCACTCACACAACTCAGGTTAAAATGGGAGGAGGAATTCGGGCGTTCACTACACAACAAGGAGTGGCAAACTGCCTTAGAACATCCCAAAAAGATGTCATGTAACCCGAGCTTTAAAAACATACAATTTAATAAATTACACCGAGCATATTTAACGCCAGAGAAACTCCAACGCTTCTACCCCGCAACACAATTCCTATGCCCACGATGCCAGCTTTCCGGTGCAACATTTCAAAATATGTTTTGGAATTGCGCTACCCTACAACCCTACTGGGGCGCAATACACAACACAATACAAGAGACCACAGGACTAATGGGTATTGACACATGGGAGGCAAGTGCACTAGGGATATCCCGACGTAAGAAAGACTGTTAAGTAGAAAGACGATTTGCATCGTTGGCCCTCCTTTTGGCAAACCGATGCATCGCGATGCATTGGCGCGCGCCCCCAGGGCCCCCACTGGCAGTCTGGAGAGGGGCGGTAATAAAATGTGGCACAGCAGAAGAAGACGCGATTAGACAGGAGGAGGTATGTGGGATACAATGCCGCCACATCTCCACGGAGTGAACAGCGCTCCTTCAAAATTTCCGACAACAGGAGACACCTGCCCGCTCACCCACGAAACCACTTATCACAAATAGGATACTGGGCCCAGACCCATCGACCTTAAACGCTAATGAGTATCCCCACTCGCCGTCCCCCCACAGCTCCACCCACACAGATGCCCGATTGGACTCCCCGTGAAGATGCACACTCATTCAACATTACAAAATAAACAGACGCCCTGCATAACGGCCAATACAGATGCACACACACATGCCCACCCCACATCCCTACCCCCAACCACTCGCAATCAGTTAAATCCCCGGTTAGATAATTACACCCACTCCTTCCACCCATCGAAGATGGGACCGATACTTAAGCCTTGTAAACGACAGCGACGTATACGGACTCACTACAGCTCCATCTCGACTTCGCAACATTCAGCCCACCCTGACACGCCCACAATCCTATATGGACATTCTTCAGAGTTATAATGTACCTTTCTTTGTATAATCTGACAATGCTGTTGATGCTGAATGTAAATTGGAAAATCTAATAAAATGGTTTAAATTTAAAAAAATCTAAAGTCAAAGCATGTACATTCTTATCACTGGAGGTACAGCTCTGCTGTGCAAGACCTGAGCCTTTATAGTTTCTAAAACCTGAGCTTTAGCTTGGCTGGGTGGGACTTAAGGCCATTGGTTTTTGCATATTTAGTTTACCAGCAAGTCCCTAGTATATGGTGTTAAAAGTCCACCCTGGAAGTTAAATGTCTTCTGGGGACTGTAACACTTATTGTGCTATCCACTAGTGTGACAAGGAAAACGTGGCTTCAGGTCTACCACTGCAGCCCGACTGCTGCAGTTTAAACCAGCAGTGTGATCTGATAAAAAAAACTCCCCTTTCAAATATAAGTTACCCCGATGTAGGCTTAGTAGACTATAACATAGGGTGCGTGATAATTAAAAGTGGGAAATGTAGAAAATTAATGTTATCATGTCCCTACATTGACAAGCCCAAAAAGTTATTTATCACCGTCGTAAGCCAAGCTGTCCCATGTGGAAAACCAGAGTACAGATTAATATCCTTTTACTATATTTTGGGAATGGGACCAAGTCAAAAATTAATTAAACAACTATTGTAATAGTCATTAAAAATCCAATTCAATAGTGTAATCAGATTTCTAAATAATAAGAACAAACTTTTTAAATGTACCTTTTCCCGGTCTGAAGTCCCTAAACGCTAATTTTCTTTAGCTCTCCAGCTTCTCCCAGCTTGTGCTCAGCACTGAATAGCTGTGAGATGCCTCCCAGGAGCAAACAGGCTGACCTAAATAAGCACAGATTACTCCTCTGAGCGCAACAGAACATGCAGGATAGGGGCTGTGGGCCCCCTTTTGACCTCAGTGTCAAATCCTTCTTGACAGGTATGTTGAGGCACATGTAACACTTCGGAAGCACTTGAAAGGGAGAGGACAGGGTGCCTAGACAATTCTTGTGAATACCCGTCTGGATGCTAAAGTACCATGCCTTTGTCCTATCAGACTTCAGTCTCTGGGTTTGCTGCAGGTACAGTTCCTGCTTCAAACTGAATTGTAGTGTTAGCTGTGGAAGGATGCTAGGATTATATACTACACTCCTCACACATAGCCCCAGCACTCAAAGCCCAAGTGTAGTGGGGCTGAAGACTTTCGTCATCTTGAGTATGCCCTGACACATTATATTTTGGGCCTTTTTTCAGTAAGGCAAACATGAATTACTGAAACAGTGGGTATGGTTGGCCCCTTTAACTTTTAACCCACTGGTAAGGGAGTGCCCTGGAGTCACCCCCATCCACTACCTAGTGCCAGGCACAGATGGGGCATCCCAGGCACACTCATGAGAACACTTTCTGGACCTGCAGAACATCAGAAGAGGACTGGACCTGCTGTCTGTGACAAGAGAGTAGCCCAGAAGTACTGGGCATGCTCCTTCCTGTACCCAGGAAACTAACTGGACTCCAAGGGTCGGTTGGCTCACCTCCTGTGTGGCTACAGGAAGACAAGCTGCAAGAAGCCTTTTCCTGGAAGTATCTAGCTGAACAGTGGCAAACTGACCTGGTAGGAATCTACTTGTGGCCTCTGCCTACAACCTGTGGGCCTCTAAGTGCTTCCCTTGAGGTCCTGTGGACCTTGGAAGAGTACTCCTATGGTTGGTTGGGACTTAAATGCCTAAGTCTGAAGGTAAACTCTTTGACCTGAAAGAACCTCGTTGGCCTATCGGACTTCCACTCCATAGCAGTCGGCCTTAAATTATGCCAGTGCAGAACTTTTTAGTTTCCCTGGTTCTTTGTTTAACAAAACAAACAAAACTTTAAAAACATTTTTTTAAACTACTTATAAAACATTTCTTCAAAAATCAATCACACGATATCAACTAAGCAATGTTTTGCAAATGTGGGCCAAATTTATTTGGTCTGCCTGTGTCTATTTTGGCCTGAATCATGTAAACAAGTACTTGTACTTGTGCCAATGTGCACTGTAGCCAAAAAGCAAATGCCAACAATATTGTGTCTTTTCTTACAATACTTATATATTTAAATCAAGTTATATGCACTAATCTTAAAACAACATACACAATATTCATTATTGACATGACATGTAATAACTGCAATTCTTTGATCTGTTACAATCACAGATTACATAATGACACACAAAACAATATTATGTTCGTTTTTTCATAGGCAATCCCAATGCTTTTCGGGACCTAGGTCCCTTTGTCAGGGGCCAATCTGCAAGAATAAAAACTATGTGCAGGGTAAACCTTCAAATAACTCTTCAAAAAAAGCTTCCTGCTATCTGTAATATGCAATAATGTACACATAACAGTCAATGAAAGGGAATGCAAAGATGTGATAGGTTGTCTGTGTAAAAAAATATATGCTCTCTATAACACCAACTGGTGATCCATGAATGGGTGCCACACCCTGTGCTTTCATCAAAAGTTGAACCACAATGAGAGATACTTCACCACCATTTCCCGTGTGAATACCGTGACCTGATGTTAAACATACTCACTAATAATGAAAAAAATGGTAACTGATGCCCAAGATCACTGAAACGACTGGACGTCACTACAAAACAAAAACTAATCAAACAATGTTCCCATCTTAGGTATCCTGACCCATGTAACCATGCTGTGACATGAGAATAAAAAACGCCACTGACCTGGTCTGGTGTAGACCGGTTCTATGTGTTGTCTCTTACGCACACTCCAAAGGGTTTTCAAAAGTCTACCAAACGGAAACGCGGCGTTTAGGAACACAACAATAACCCGCTTTCTGAAAATTGCACACCATAAGCTCAGCTATAAACTACCCCCGACACTCACCTTTCTGCAAAATCAACGCCGCCGTCTCTTGTGCTCCTCGTGAAAACTGCTGGTGTCTTATGTTTACCACGCTCTCGGTTAAAAACCGTTGCTGGCATACAGTGAAACTAACGACGGACACCGCACCGTCCCCCACATCGGAACGAGTGGAGCCGCCATATATAAATGCTCAACTGAACCAATGAAGAAGGTGAAAAACACTGAGAATGGCCGTAAGAGATCTACATAACTCACAACTGGGCAGGCTGACCCAAACATGAGTGCCTGCGAGGAATACAAAAAAATCACCAATAAGTGCTCAAACTATCAGAATACCAGTGTGAAAAGACTAAAAAACGGCGCCGCCATCTTGAAAGGGTCCAAAAAGAGATAGACCGCAATATCCTCAATCAACAATGTGATCAAACTCCCAAACAGGATGTTCCAATGAACTAAACAATGCTCCAACATGCAATCATAAATAAGTGCCTAAAGAAAATGATATTAGGTCACTGTGACTGTTACACCAAATATTCAGGTACCTGCTGTGGTGGATAAGTGATATAGTGCAATAGCATACATTGTGGTGAAAAAGAGCAATAGAATAAAAAACATTCTCGGTATCTGACGTAAACCTCTAATCACATTCCCTGTCATCCTATATACATTAACGACATCCATGACTCACATGAACAACTACAGGTCAGTGCAAAAATATCAATGACTTTGTAATAGTTAAAGAAAACAACTCATATCTACTTTTTTCATTTAGTCCTCTAGGATGCTGCGTATCTAATTTTCTGATCCAATAGATCTCTTTTTGTAGTAGTGCCCTAGTAGTGTCTTTCCCTGGGCTGGGTATTAGGGTTTCTATCACTTGAAAGCGTAATTGAGAAATGGAATGTTTCTCTGTGGTCCAGTGTACTGCTAAACTAGATGTTTTATTAGATGTCCATATGGTACTTTTGTGTTCTGAAATGCGTGTTTTAATTTTCCTCTCAGTTTTCCCAACGTACAATAGCCCACAAGGGCACTTGATGCTATAGATTAAATTCTTAGAATTGCAATCCGTGGTGTGCTTCAACTCAATAATCTCTCGTTTTTGGATGAGTCAGTTGATTCCCGGTGATGACATTATTGCAGTGAATGCAATTCTGACACCTCCTGGTGCCTTGGGGTGTTGTACGCTGCACTCGTTGAGTTGATGTCAGTAAGTCCTTGAGGTTCTTTGATCACCTGTATGCGTGTAATGGTTTGTCTTTGAAAATGTCTCTGAAATCCGATTCACTCTGTAGTACGTCCCACCTCGTATTTATGATTCTTCTGCACTTCACTGAACTCGTGGAATATTTAGAGACAAAAACTTGTCTCCGGGACTTGATTCGCGTTTGTTTTTTCAATAGATTGATTCTGTCTTCATTTGTTGTCTTCTGTATGGCTTCCTCTATAACTTCCAGGGGGTACCCTCTCTCTATGTATTTCTGTTTCTGTGTTGATATGTGATCCTCTAATGTATTAGTGTCAGAACAGATCCTTTTCATCCTTAGAAACTGCGAGTATGGTAAATTGCGTAGTAAGTTGCTAGAGTGAAAACTCAAATATAAAAGTGAATTGTTCCTGTCCGTTTCTTTTCTATGTACCGGAGTGTGAAGTCCCAGCTCTGATTTGTGTATCGATACATCCAAAAAAACAATTGACGTGTCACTGATCGTGTGTGTGAATTGAATCCTAGGATCATAAGTGTTTAATTCCTGGATCTTGTGCTCTAGTTTCTCCCGAGATTCTGTCCAGATGAGAAAAATGTCATCTATAAATCTGCAATAGAATTGTAAATGATCAGTCCAGTCCTGGTCCCCATATACATGATCCTCCTCATATTTAGCCATAAAGGTGTTCGCATAGGCTGGGGCTCCAGAAAAGCCCATAGATGTCCCCGTCAGCTGTAAGAAGAAACGGTCTCCATATTGAAAATAACTGTGATGGAGGCAGAAATGCAGTAACTCTAGTATAAATATCTTATCCGCTCTTATCTTGGACTGTTGCAGTAATGCCCACTCAACCGCTTCCATTCCTTCAACATGAGGAATAGACGTGTAAAGGGACTTCACATCAATGGTGCACATTATGAAGTTGTTGATTAATGAGTGCCCAATATGCTGTAATCTCAATAAAAATCATTAGTGTCTTTAATGTATGATGCCCATCCTTGTACAAACGGTTGTAAGAAGCAATCAAGATATTGCCCTAACGGTTCAAAAAGTGTGCCGCACCCTGCGTAATTGGTCTAAATGGTGGATCTTGGACACTCTTGTGGATCTTCGGCAACATATAAAGCTGCGGTCTTCTTGGATTAGATACAGTTAAAAAGGACTTAGTGGTACTGCTTATCCAACCCATCTCGAAAGCTTGGTTCAAAATCACTTGCAAAGTCTCAATCAACTTTGTCGTAGGATCTTGGTCTAGTACAAGGTATGTGGATGTGTCCAAAATATGTTGTTCAACTTTCTGATGATAATACGATGTGTCCATGATAACAATTGTACCTCCCTTGTCAGCATTTTGAATGCAAATCTCAGAATTGTTGGCAAGTGACTTCAATGCTTGTCTCTCATGTTTGGTGAAATTCTGCCTAACTCTACTGGCAAAATTGAGTTTCTGTATATCCTTCTTCATCAAGATCTCAAAGGTGTCCAACATCTTATGTGAAATTGGGGCTTTAAAACTGCTTTTGGATTTAAATTCCAGAAGTTCTGATTCTGGTTGAACCTCCTTGGGTGGAAGTATATTCGAAAAGAAATGTCAACCTCAAGGTGCGCATAAATTTATACAACGCATTTCACACTCCAAAACATTTGTTCTGCATGTTGGGACAAACCCCATTCCTTTGTTCAAAACACTCTCCTGTGCGAGGTTCATTGAAGATATGTTGACTACTAAACCTTGTTTTGGCTCCTTAGGTTGGAACGTCCTTTTTCTTTTATTTCTCCTGTAGTTGTTCCAGTTTTTGTGCTGTGTTGTCCTGGCGGTTGACTTGTGTCTGCAACCTGAGGTAAAAAAGATTTCGAAGAAGAAGATTGCATTATTTCTGTGGTCCCTGCTTCTCTTAGTGACCGGTCGCTACTCATTCCCGCCTGAGTGACAGGTGCTCGATTAATGTCAGCTTCGCTTTCAGATGCCACACTTTCCTCAGATGAAACTGTGGTGGTTTTCCTGAAATTGGAAAGACATTGTGCGTACACTTCAGCCCACGTATAAACCTCGCTCAGTTTGTAATCCAAAGTGTTGCGTTTAAATTTTCGTAATTTTCCGTCCTGTAATTCTGTGTTATATGTATCCAGTTTTTGGTTGATTCCTTCCAAAGTGTTTTTCCAAATATCCGGTTCCATCCTGGTCTCTAAATCCTGTTTAATTGTCGAGATTTCTTCCGATAGTTCACGTATTACTCTTGATAATTCCTCCAACAGCAGTAAAATGAGATCTAGAGAACACTTATTGAGAATGGCTTACCACTAGTCCATGAAAACACTGTTTTGATTAAATCTGAAAAGCATCAGTTTTATTGAGAGTCTGAATCCCCTAGGTATCCTTCTCGCCTTATGATATTGCACCAGTGTAGAAGCATGTAATCTCTGGTTCAGTTCTCTTCTTGTAAGATATTCCAGTTGTTTGAGTTGTTGAGATATGGTGCTTCCCTGCACATTGAATTATCTCACCACCTGAATCAAAGAATACATTTCAGTAGCTTGTTCCGCTGTGTAAACCCAAATATCAGCTCTGTTGTCCGTGAGACTTGAAATTGTGTCAAATGACATGATTGGTGCTACACACTGTGTGGGACAGTGAACTATGAACGTAATATGAATCAGTGGAGCACTCAAAGTTAATGTCACACTTATGAAATAATAATCCCTCTAATCCTCAGTGTGATGCATGATTTAGTTGCTAGACAGGTATGCTGGACAACATGCCTTCCAATGTAGCACGCTGAGGATTAGAGGGATTATTATTTCATAAGTGTGATATTAACTTTGAGTGCTCCACTGATTCATATTACGTCTATTTTGGCCTAAATCAAAACCTGATGCCATGATAAAAGCTGTCCGGGTTTGCCCCACTTAAAGTCCTGGCCTTATCAAACCAACAAAAAGATTGCTGTAACTGATTCAACACTGGTCCCTTATAAGTGTGCATGTGGCAACAGTATTCGTTGATTTTTAGGCCTCCACTACTTATTGATTATTTAGTTTCACATCTTATAACTTAGTTTGTAGATTACAAGTAAATAATGAGGAGCAACATTTAAAACAGGAAAGAAAATTATACCATCATTTAAATAATCGTCCAGAAATACATATACACATACAAGAAATACCGATTTAAGATGCATCAAAAATGGTCACAATGGTTGTGTTGCTATCCGCTAAAAGTACTACGAAGTCAACTTGACTTGGACTGCTCTATATAAAACTAGAAGTATAAAGTGAATAAATGGATGTTATAGTTGATGGGCCTTAATTCAAGATCGGTTATAACTGGGTTGCCTTGTGGAAATGGCTTTGGCGAGGCATGGTTCTATGACTAGAGTATGAAGTAGAGTAGCGATAACTGCATGTTGGAACTGTAGCTGTAATCAGTCAGGTGGATCAATACCCAGTGATGGTGAACATGCTGGCTGTTTTAATTGCCGTTTCCTATTGATAAGACCACTCAACGTACAACTGCTTTATCGGATACGTTCTGTCTAGTGCAGAAAGTCGGGCAGAGGACTGAATGCTTCTGGTGCTGATGTAGCGAACTGGTGGCAAGTTGCCTGCTGGGAATGCTGGTTTATTGCTTGATAGCAGGAACCTGCAGTTATTGCCTGACAGAGCAGGGGTTCTGCAATCGGGTAATTGTGGTGACGGTCCTGCCTGCTGAAGACCTGGGGTCACTGTCTGCTTGAACCTGTATGTAGAGGGGCACGGCAAACAGCAGTACTAGGATAAGTGGAACCGGTATCACTGGCAGCAGGCATGTCGTGGCAGGGCCGCTGAGTGATGCCACCTTGTGCGACTGATGAAGGACCTGCATGGGATTCATGAACCGAGACCCTGACCCCTCTCCAACAGTTTAACACCCCAGTCCACCCATGGAAAACTCCCACCAGACTCCATAAAGTTACCTCCACAGAAAACTGCTTTACCCCCTCACTGTACCAGAGCGACGAAAACACAACTTCCGACATAGGTCCCGCCTTTTCCGGTGTTCCAACTGCTCAAGCGTCTGACATGCTTCGTCCCTCAAAGCTCCATAGACGTGGTATTTGGTCTGACCCTCTTCTAAAGGGTAGAATATGTCAAGAATGAAAGGCCGCAGGGCAAATTTTTTTTTTTTACCCCGACTCACGCCTCGGGAAGGGGGACCATCGCAGACTCAGGTTGACAGTGTGCTGATTCCCATTGGTTGCAGCAGGAAATGCAAGCAGGCTCGCGACGTCCAATGCTGGGTCGATTTTTTTTTTTTTTTTCCTGATAAGCGTCAGGGAAGGAAGCGGGGACAGCGCAGCCTCGGATTGGCTGATTGTATGTTGACTCCCATTGGTTGCTGGTAAAAACGTAAACCGCTTTGGGCACACGCCCATCGCTTCTCCTATTGGCCCCCGAGTGCAGGCAGCAGATACACACAACGGCTTTACTTTCTATTGGCTGCCGTTCTGCAGTGCAGGACTCGGCATCTAAGGTTCGCAAATAGCACAAATGTATTTGTTTTTTCATTGCATTATTAAATACAAACATTAAAATAATTCTAAAGTGATGGTGCTTAGTTACTTACATAAGTTAAAAATTCTGAGAAACACACCTCTCACCAGAATTATCAAATAAATCGCTTTCTTACGAAAAACGTAGCATTGGCAAAGTGATGGGCATGCTCTCTCCCCAGAAATAACACGGCGAGACATCAGAAGGTACACCAACGAAGGAGCCTTTATTGATGACTCAAAATGTATAGAGCCCACGACTGACTTCCAGCGTCGCCTGGTTCGCCCACAGAGTGAAGGATAATTATAGCCAAAGCTGCCGATTTAGGAGCTGGGTAACCAGGCTTGGCTCAGCATCCTGTGATTCTGGGCAAATCGCTTTATCTCCTGTGCCTACAAAAAATGAATGTGTCCTTGTGTAATGTAACTGGTGTTCATGTAAAGTGCTCCTACACCTTTGGGACGAGTTTGTGCAATATTAAACTGCAAAAAATAAAATAAAAAAACAGCCAGGAACCCAGCACTTTAGACCCGTTTGAAATTCACAAACTTCACTAATCCTATCATTTATTCTTCGCAACTAGCATGGCAGAAAGCATACAAGCTTATAAATACTCATATTCGTCTTCATTTTGAAGCCCCACATTGGGGCCATGCAGATATCATATATAAAGGAACTGAATTCCAATGGCCCCTTTGGTATAAACATAAAATACATAGGATATCAGTGTAGTGACCAGCTGGTCACTTTCTAGAGTTTAGAAGTGATGTGCCTCCACCAGCCACTCCCTGAGGGCTGGCTGCCACCATCATTGTAGTGTCGCGCTCTAGTCGTTACGCGTTAGCGTGATGATGTAGAGCGCAGCCGCCATTTTGTGGGCGCATTGAGCGCTGAGATTAGAGCGGTCCGGACGCGTTTCCCGGCGCTCTCCTGTACTGAGTGTAATAAATACAATTAACCTATAAAGTGTGCAGCTCCTTTATCTGGGTAGACCAGAACATTACAGTGGCGACGAGACTGGGACCCGAAGAAAATAAAAAAGGAGGAGTAACACAAGGACCCACCGGAGAGCACAGCAAGGTAGGCCACGAGGAACATTGGCCAAGGGATGTCACACAGCAGGAGAGCGTGGCAGAGGACAGTACCACAGCAAGCAAGCACCCACAGGGCAGGTAGTCACCACCAGGGGAGTGTACACAGCCCACAATAAAGGAGGGAAAGAACATATCAGTAGGCTCAACGTCACCCCGCCAGATCCACCTATAGGACACCCAGGGCCCTGGCGGAACAAGTGCAGCACAGCGACGGGGGTGCCTCAGGGCCCCAACAAGACCAACCACACCCCAGAAGCACAAGTGCACCGGGCAGTCCTAGGGGGGACAAAGCTATACCAGAAAGACGCGCCGAAATGTGTGCGCAGGCGTCTTCACTTACGACACCAATCCCATTCCTACCTAAACCAGGCGATCCCTTGATGAAATGGGAAGATTGGAGGGAATACTTCATGAACTACTTAGAAGCCATAGAAGATGAAAGTGGAGAGGCATTCCCCAGCAAGAGGAAGAAAAGAATATTACTCCACAACTTAGGCCCGGAAGGAGTCAGGGTCTTCCAGAACCTGGTCCCCACACAACGACCGGACGCTGATGATGACGTATTCCGACACGCGATAGAAGACCTAAACAACCATTATAGACCGGCAGTGTGCACGTCTATAGACAGATATAACTTCCAACAGATGAAACAAGCAGGGGGTGAGTCCATAGACGACTACGTTGCGGCGTTAAAGAAATTAGCGATCACATGCAAATTTGGTGCCTTGCATGACGAATTTATCAAAGACCAAATAGTCATGCACACGACGAACACAGCGATCCAAGACAAACTATGGGTAAATGGGGACGCTACCCTGAAGAAAGTCATTGCCATGGTGAAAAAGGCGGAACTATCCAAAAGATGCGCTGAGGCAGCGAAGAAAGAAACTACGGCGAGGCCCATGGTCAACAGAGTCACTGAAGCAGAACCGCCAGAGAGAGGAAAAATGACGGCGGCAGAAGGGAGAGTACAAACCAAATGGACTCCACGACCAACACAGGCAAAGAAACCGAATAAGGAGGGCACGGCCACATGCTACAGGTGCGGCAGTCCATCCCATGCGGCATATGATAAACGATGCCCTGCCTTCCGGGCCAAATGCATGTACTGTGGAATCGTAGGACACTATGAAAAGGTGTGTCGCCGCAAGGTGAAGAGGCCAACGGTCAAGTACGTAGCACAAGACATGGGAGGTGAAGAAGAAGAAGGAGAAGAGGAAGAAGACAATGTGCTGTGCATCGAAGAACAAGTACTTGGCATAGACTGCAGACGCTCCAAGAAACCACAATGTGACATGGTAGTGGGAGGAGTTCTGATCAAAATGGTGGCAGACTCCGGATCTCCGTATACCATCATTCAACGGACAGTGTGGAGCGAAAACTTCAAACCCAGCCTGGGATCACATCTCGAACCCCCAGACATACGTCCGGTCACATTCACAGGAGAACCCATCCCAATGGTCGGATATCGAGTCCTGAAATTCGAATTCAAGGATCGTAGTGCAGAGTGCAAATTATACGTGGCTGCGAAGGGTCCCTCTGTTCTAGGATGGATGGACCAAGGCGACTTGGGCATACAATTGAACCCAGGAGGGGACACGCAAGTCCTGATGACCAGCACAGACAATCAGTCCAACTTCACAAAAATGAAAGGCGAATTCCCCACAGTGTTTGGAGGAAGAGTGGAAAAACTAACGAAATTTACACACAGAATCGACCTTAAGGAAAACGCCAAACCAGTGTCCCACAAGGTGAGGAACATACCATTAGCAATCAGGGACGCAGTACAACAAGAGCTGCAGAGATTGGAAGACGAGGGGATCATCGAACCAATAAACAGTTCGGAATGGCTGGCCCCGTTGGTGGTGGCGAGGAAACCCAACGGCAAAGTTCGTCTGTGCGTGGACCTACGCGAGTTGAACAAGTGCATAATAGTGGAAAAATTCCCATTACCAAGAATAGATGAAATGCTAGCAAAGACAAAGGGGATAAAATGGTTTTCCACCGTGGATCTCGCCTAGGCCTATCATCAAATAGCCCTGCATCACACGAGCCGCAAACTGACATCCTTCATAACGCCATTTGGATGCTACCAATTCCGCCGGATGCCATTCGGCCTGGCGTCAGCAGCGGCGGTATTCCAGAAGTTGATGCACAAACTGTTCAAAGATATAGAGGGAGTACAATACTTCCAAGACGACATCTTGGTGATGGGCAAGGATCAAACCGACCACAACAAAAAGCTAGCAATGGTGTTACAAATCTTGGAAAGGAACGGCCTGACGGCGGAATGGGAGAAGTGCAGATTCGGAATGGCGTCAGTCACATATTTGGGTCATGAGGTCAGTGATCAAGGCATCACGCCCAAACACGCCAATGTCAAAGCGATATGTGAAGCACCCGCACCAACGAGCAAGGAAGAAGTGAGATCATTCTTAGGGATGGCCGAATATTATAGCAAATTCGTGCAACATTTTGCCACCAAGACACACCACCTGCGACTACTCATACGAGACAAAACGGCCTTCGGGTGGACAGAAGAGGCGCAAGGGGAGTTTCAGAGAATCAAGGAGGATATCAGCAAAGCAGTTCCCCTACAAGGATATGATCCGCAAGGAGAATCCATATTGACCACTGATGCGAGCGAAAAAGGACTAGGGGCGGTCCTTATGCAGGAAAGGAAGAATGGAGAGCTGGCGACCATCAGCTTTGCATCTAGGTCATTATCACCTACAGAACAGAAATTCAGTGTGATAGAAAAGGAGATGCTGGCTGTGGTGTGGGCCATGGGGAAATTCCGCCAATTTATATGGGGCACGAGATTTCAGCTTAAAACAGACCACAAACCCCTGGTCAAAGTACTCACGTCCTGTGGTCACGCGAGCGCTACACCCCGCATCGCCAAAATGACCCTGAAATTGTTAGACTACAGGTATGATGTGGAGTACATCCCGGGAGCTAAGAATAAAGTGGCAGATTACCTCAGCCGAGCTTCAGCTATGGAGGAAGCCCCTGCAGGCACGGACGAGGACGAAGTCCGGGTGGCATTCACGGAAGATCATGAGAAAGTGATAAGTGGTCAGGAATGGAAACAAGCCTATGAAAATGACCCAGACGTTAAGGAAATCAAGGACTTCATACTGCAAGGGTGGCCAGAAAAAAGGCACCTGAAAGCGGAACACAGGAAATTCTTTGAAGTGCGGGAGGAGTTATCCATAGGAGACCAGGGGACATTCCTGTTTAGAGGGGAGAAATTAGTTCCTCCCACGTCGTTAATACCACACCTACTAGCAGTGTTGCATGAAGGGCACTTGGGCATTGTGAAAACAAAGATGAGAACCAAGCAGATGTACTGGTGGCCAGCAATGGACAATCAGATTGAGAGACATGTTCGGGAATGTGACCAGTGCCAAAGAGCGGATAAATCACAAACCTTACTACGCCCGTCATTGGGGAAGTTCGACATCCCTGCCAACCCGTGGAAGGAATTGTCAATAGACATTCTTGGTCCAGTGTTGGACGCAGAGGGAACCCCGAAATATGTAGTAGTTCTCATAGATCGGTATTCAAAGTGGCCCGAATTAGACATACAGGAGGAGATGGACACGGAGACAGTTCTCAGATTTCTTACAGCTACCTTCCTCAGAGAAGGCATCCCCGTTCCATTCTGAGTGACAATGGACCTCAATTCACATCGGAAAAGTGGAACAAATACATGGAACGAAATGGCATCCAAGTCAAACACACATCTGTCTACCATCCGGCGGAAATGGTCTAGCCGAAAGGTTTAACCGTGTAATAATGGGTTCCATACAATCAGCCATAGGAGTGGGGAAGGACTGGGAGAAGGAAGTGAGGAGTATGCTGTGGGCCTACCGAATCACACCAACTGGCACTGGATACAGCCCGTTTCAAATCCTAAGGGGACGTGATCCTTTCACTAAGGACAATCTAGCATGGAAGGAAAAGACGGTCACAAGTAAATGGTCCCCGGCAGTAGTTCACCACAACTTGGAGAGAGCCCAGAGAATATACACAGAGCAGTACAACAAGAGACGCAATGTGAAGGAGACATCCCTGGAAAGAGGAGAGTGGGTCAGAGTCAAACTTGCCCAATTAAGGAGGAAAGGAGACAGCAAATACAGCTTGCCCATGCAAGTTGAACAGGTGTATAACAGAGCAGCATTGCTTAGTGACGGAAACGTCTCGTCGCAGGATCGCATGTCCAAGTGCAATAAGGTACTGCAGTGGGACAGAGAGGAAAGATCAAGGACACAAGAGAACCTAAGTTCACCTACAGACAATGTACCACCATGTGAAGGAGAGAGGGACTTAGGGATAGAAAGAAGTAGAGTGGAGCAGGAAGAGGACGACAATCCCATCGCAGATGAACATCAGGAGGACAAAGGCAAGACTCCCGAGAGGGAGAGCCCTAAGGGACTTGGAAAGACACAGGCAAGCAGGGCAGAGGAAAGTGTGGAGAGTTCCACCTCTACTCCGGTAAGACGTACACGGGCAGGGAGAACAGTGGTAAGGCCAGCCAAATACAGAGACTATGACCTAGGAGAAGTGAAGTAACTTCAGGCCTGAGAGACTCCCAGACTCTTATCTAGATTGTGTTGTTGTTGTTGTTGTTGTCCCGTAAAGAAGGGAGATATGTAGTGTTGCGCTCTAGTCGTTACGCATTAGCGTGATGACGTAGAGCGCAGCCGCCATTTTGTGGGCGCATTGAGCGCTGAGATTAGAGCGGTCCGGACGCGTTTCCCGGCGCTCTCCTGTACTGAGCGTAATAAATACAATTAACCTATAAAGTGTGCAGCTCCTTTATCTGGGTAGACCAGAACATTACAATCATCTCACACCCATCAGTCGCAGGTCATGTGACCCTGCCAATAAAAGGGGCCGGGCGCACATGCCCTGGGTCTGTTCTAGACAGTACATTACTGTGTCTGCGTGGTCATTACAATTACACGGGGGCTTAGGGCCCTGACCCCTACATTGTCGACGAGCAGGTTAGACCCGCATGTACAGCAGCCCTGATGTTGGGTAAGGGGGAGAGTGTAGCCCGTGTCGATGGCAACCCCTACCAGCGGTCGTGAGCAGTGACCGGTTACCCACAGGGCATGAGGTGAGCCTCGGGTAGTCTAAGCTGCAGAAGGTGTGAACTAAGCAGGGACAAGGGGAGTGACCTGTCACTACCTGCACCGAGCTAGTGGTGCCTCAGGCTGCTGGGAGGCGATGCCCCAACTGACTCCCACATCAGCAGCGCCCGCGGAGGTGGTGATAGGAGCGTGGGTAGTACAACGAGAAGTGGTGGTGACCAGCACTGCCTATGAAGTGGGTGTCCGCTATGGTGCGGAAGCCGGCATGAGGCGAGTGAAAACCGTACCTCAAAGTGTAGAAGGGCCATCCCGTACCCATGGTCCGTTGTGTGGAGGTGCCTGCATGCTGTCCCACCTGCTGTCGTGTGAAACAGTGAAGTGGGATGGGGAGCGCCATACCGACATGGTGCGACACTTCTGATCCACCCCCAGAGAAGAAGGAAAGGAGGAGTGACCCGCCGAGCTGCGCCGGCCCTACGAGTTGCATTAAGGCTGTCTGTTTCGGCCCATGGCGGCAGTGAATAGGAGGGCGTTCCGTGCCCACATGGGATGTGGAGCCCGCAGCTGAGAAGAGACTGTCACCGTGGGGAAGTGCAGAGACTTCCGGCTGCTGCCTGGGTAATTTGAAGGCCAGAGATACACCTGCTAGAGTAACAGGACCGCTCTATGCCCTGAAGGTAGGCTCCCGTCTTTGCAGCGCCCAGGGGAATGAAGCTGCACTTACCTGGGTGCGGGTGAAGAAAGAGGCAGCACTCGTCGATGAGTTGCCTTCCCTACCTCTGCCCCAGCGATGCCGGCATGGGCAGGTTGACCTGTGACACCAGGGAACCCGTTGAAGTTCCAGGAGAAGAAACCACCGCGGCCCGCAACAAAAAGCCCTGGAGTGTCACATAGTGGCCATTTTGCGGTACCACGCTTGGGATAAAGGCAATAGTTAACATGGACACGGCCCGCAGCATTGGGAAGACTGACTGCTGTGACCTACAGTTAGCGCTAAGGGAGAGGCAGCTCCATGCCTCTCCATAGGAAAAAAAAATGCACAAGAGCACAGCAAAGCCTTGATAAGTAACAGGATGGAGCAGTGAGTGACTGGCAGTTCCCTGCACTCCAAGCAGCTAGAGTGCAGCGGTGTCTAGAGAATGCCATATGGCCTGGTGGGCTGCCATGTGTAGGAATGGGGAGAGACTGTGTACACCGGATAATAAAAGTTGAGTGGGGAGGCTATGAACAGGACTGCAGTGATATGAGTGGTCATAAGTGGTCAATGCAGCAGTAACAATAGCCCTGGGACAGAGGAAATGGCCTGCAGCGTGAAGAGGGGTGATGTGGCCCTGAACTGCAGGGGGGTCAGTGCCAAGAGGGCACAGAGTGGCAAAGAGATTGGGCAATAGTGTGTTCTATGCCTCCCCAAGTGAGGGGACTGTCGTGGGCAGAGAAGAGACAGTGCAGTGACCCATGACACCACAGCAGTGTCTGGCCAAGAGGACTGCCAGACATTTTGAAAAGGGATACTCTGTGAACCCCCGAAGCACAGCCACGGACAACCACAGACTGGTTGCCTCAGGGAAGGTTAGAAAAATGTTGGCCAGAGCAGAGAGGCCCCAGACAAGTGAAAGCCTTCAGGAGGAAGAGGTAGGCGATGAACGCCCCCTGCGGTTGTATACCGCCACCGTGTTCATGGGGAGAGCGATGACTGTGCCCTCAGTGGTGAAAGTATGCCACCACAAGAGGAGGAACCAGGTGCGCAAGGCACCAGCAGAAGGCGCACCTAAAGGGAAGGACGGAGGGCGCAATGTCAGAAGTGCGCCGAAGACCGCACCAGAGAAGCTGACAGTATGGGCAGGAGCCTGGGAGTGAGAGCCCTGCGAGGAAGAGGGCCCATGTTGTTACAGGGTGTGACAGACCCTGCAAAGCCTGCCTGAGTGGAGTCAGAAAAGAGTACCACGACGGCGTAGCCTTTGAGGTGCAAGGAGTGCGTCCACAAGTGAAGTGGAGACCTGTGAAAGGTCGACGAAGAGACCTGTGAGAGGTCGACGAAGTGACCTGTGAGAGGTCGACGAAGAGACCTGTGAGAGGTCGATGGAGAGACCTGTGAGAGGTCGATGGAGAGACCTGTGAGAGATCGAAGGAGAGACCTGTGAGAGGTCGATGAAGATAAGGCCCGTGAGAAGCCCAAGAAGAAGACCTGTGAGAGGTTGTGAAAACAAGAAGGTCACTACGAGAGGTCTGGTCAGTAGACGAGAAGAAGGCTCAGTACTAGGGGTAGGACATGGCCAGGGAGACCCATGTGAAGTGCACGTCACATGGAGAGGCCTGGTCAAAAGAAAGAAGAGTAAGGCAAGATGGCATCAGACCGTGTTGTGAAGAGGAAGAAGATGAAAGTGTAGAAGTGGCACAAGGCCACAAGTTTAAATCAAGAGGAAGAAGAATAGAAGAAGAGAATGGTGCGTAGTAGACACCTGGCACACTGCAAAGTACGAAATAAGAACTGGGAGTGTTATTGAAATCAAGTGCATCCCCAAGAGCATCTCAGGAGCCTTGGACATCTAGAGTGGAGCACTGTACCTATGGAACACCCAGCGGTCAGTTAGGCATCTTTGGTGCCATGAGAGGCTGGCTGCCCAGAAATCTTCGGTTACACCAAGTGAACCTGAAGCCTGCAGAAGAGAGCAAGACTGACCATTTGTACTATCCACCTTTGGGGTTGCACGTGAGACTGGGTTGTGGTCCAGTTCGGACATTCTGAGTGGCCTCTGCCGTGGGGCCTAAAAGAGGATCCAAGCAATCCACACCGGCCTGTGGCAATCCAGGGGCAAGGGCCTCAGTGATTGCCGGTGAGAGAGGAATCCTGACACAAGAGATGCCTCTTCAGCAGCTACCTAGCAGGTACGAGGAAGCACGAAGGTCTTGGTCGGAGTCTGGCTACCCCAAAGACTACCCTGTATATGCCTGTGCACCAGAGTCAGGATGGCAGGTGTACCCCGACCTTGAAACAACTACCCATGAGGCGCAGTGAGCGACTTGAAGGTGGGACTCGTAGCGATTCCTCCATGGGCCTATAGTATGGCGTTGAAGCGGCACGGCGCAGTCCACACAGTCCCATGGAAGCCTGGTGAAGAGCACCTCAGGGGACTCCTGTGAGAGGGGAATCCTGGTAAGAGAGGGAAATCCTGGTGAAAGAAGGAAGCTGGAGGTTGTTCCACTATCGGGCAGCTGGAAGCACAGGGGCATCCAAGGTAGAATCTTTGACAGTCGCCATACATCATCTGTCTTTGGAGGATTGCTAGTCATGGAGCCAGGGCGCCTTTGAAGACGTCTCAGCAACAGACTTCGCTATTGCTCCAAACGCATCATCACCTTAAACATTGTAAATTGACTTCCATGCAGTGAGACCAGGTGGGACAAGACCCACAGTGCCTAGATAGACTTTAACAACTTGGACTGGCGAGGGAGAAATCATTACTTCATTTACACTGCCATTTGTGCCCAGAATGGTCTCGTTAAAATGATGGAGATATGCCGTGATGCCTGGTGCTCCCGGATACACCTGTCCACGTATCCTGTCCTGCCAGCAACTTGAATGGACTCAGTGGAGTTGTTTTTTTGCTAATTTTGTTCTCTCCCACAGGTTGGACTTGTCCTAGTTTTATAAAGGTTGGGAGGGATTTAGTGACCGGCTGGTCTCGTTCTAGTGTTTAGAAGTGATGTGCTTCCACCAGCCACTCCCTGAGGTCTGGCTTCCACCATCACTACACACCCATCCATCACAGGTGTCACAGGCAGGTCATGTGACCTTGCCAATAAAAGGGGCTGGGCGGACGTGCCCTGGGCCAGTTCTAGATAGTACAATACTGTGCCTGCGTGGTCATTACAAGTAAATGGGGGCCTAGGGCTCCTGCCCCTACAATCAGATGTACATTTGCCTTCAGATTCTATGAAACCATTTTCTAGTTTACAGCAATAATTTGATCTACCCTCAACACAATTAAATGAATACACCCAACTTTCATCTGCCCTCGCTCTTAGTATTGCAAAAAATCCTGACATAACATCTCACTTTCCGATTGCACATTATATTTATTCTTGGAAGCATTTTAAGGGTACAGTTTCTGGACTATATGCCATTTTAATCGATTCTTCATTCTCGATTGAAACTTCACATAATTTAAGAACATGGTGGTCTACTCGTTTGAGTATAGATTTTATGGATGAGAAATGGGATAATAGCTTAGACAAGTGTAACAAAGGACTTAGGGATTGTCACCTTAAATTCAATTACTTCAAAATGCTACATCGCTGCCATTGGTCTCCTTATAAAATATACTCAACTGAACTCAGTCCTGCTTCCCATTGTTGGCGATGTGGGACTCCGGATTGTGATATTGTTCATATACCAGGGGAATGTCCTAATATTCATGCTATTTGGCTTCAGTTTGAAGATTATTTGAAGGCACACTATCTTAATAATGTAATCCCCTCAATTCATTTATTACTTTTTCATGATATTTCAGAATTTTATTGTAAGACCGGAAGCTCCTATTATGCCTCTCTAATCTTACATTTTATTAACAGCAGCAATCACGATCTTCAAGAGAAACTACAATTCCCATAAGGCTTAGAGAAAGCTAGCCAATCGAGACAAATAAAGAACAATGCCAACCAATAGGAATACAGCCACACCGATTTCTCTACACTTGACTGCGAACATTCCTCTTTTCTTGCTGCTCGCAGTCAAGATGAGTACCTCTATTTATACATATTACCTTCATTGCGCTTATTTATAAGTAATTTGACAAATATATGGTGTGTTTCTAAGGTTGTCAACTTTTCCCTTACTGTGATATATGTTCCACTGTGTTGCTGCTTCACTTGTAGTCTCGCATGCCTGCTGCAGTGTTTTTACTGCTGTACGCCGACCACGTTCGCGATATTGATTGTGTACTTTCCTTTGTGACGCTCGCTGTTGAATCATGCAGCACTTCACTAGCGGTCATATTTCCCGTTTTGGCCGCCTTTTAACCCCTTCGATGCGCGTGACGAGCTCAGCTCGTCATGCTGCGCGGTAGCGCTGTGCACATGACGAGCTCAGCTCGTCACGACCACACCCGCGATCGGAATGTCCAGCACACGAGCGGAATTCCGATCGCGGGCAAGGGGTTAATAGAGTTTGTTTTCCGGAGCTGAAGCCTGCCTCTGCTCTGGTCCCAGTGCTCCACATTGCAAGGGGTTAGCCACTCCCTGAGGGTGCAGCCTCTTCTTGTCTTCGGAGGTTTGATAGAGTCTCTCTCCTCACGCTTCACACACCCACTGGCTGGGGCTGTTTATTGTTACACGCCCATTCAAGATATGAACCCTTTCCTTCCTTCTGGTTATTTTTGTGCGGCTTTCGACATTTTCTATGATGGAATCAGACAGTTCTCCCCTGTCGCAAGATAATGAGGATGATGGAGAACAGTTCAAGAATGATTTGAATGAATTTATTGATTCTTCTTTCGAGCTGGCTGTGGTTCCTCCATGAAAAAAAAATGTCTAAGAACATTGAGAATTCAGTGGCGAACATTATGTCCAAGACATTTCTGGCCGAGTCTGCAGGGGACTGAAAGCCACTACTACTTCTTATATATCTATTTTATCAAAGAAGGTGCAATCTGTTTCCTTTGTCCTCAAAGTAGCACTTCTGACTAGTGAGGTTCCCTCACATGTGGATGAGGACGTGGTTCCTCCCAGGCCTCCAAACTTGGAAGGGAATGCTAAGACACCTTCGAAGTGCAAACAAAAGTCTAAAAATACACAGAACAAGTTGTAAAAAATCGTTATATCCCAGATTCTGGATACGGATGAAGATATGGGTAATAAAGACACAGATGATGACAAAGATAATGCCGGATTCTTTGACTCTTTTTCTTCTCCACCTTCCAAAAAAACAAAATGTTCTTTTTCTGCCACCGATCCTTTTAAAGCAAAAACTGTCCTTGATGCTGACGGGTTACCTATGTTCGCTCCTGGCTTTATACACCATCCCAATTCTACGGACTGGTTTCCAGCCGTACACGTGGGGAACTATATTGCCTCTAGGCTTCGTTTGCCCTTGGAAAAACAGAATAGGGCCAAATTGAAATCTGAGTGCCCTAGGCCATCACTGTCTTCCAGTATCACTTCTACCCCAACTATTGATCCTAATCTTCTCACTTTCTTTTCTAAGTTCGGTAAGGGTCCACACAAAGGGGTTGACAAAGCCTGGTCCACATGCCAAGGCAAGCTGCTTGATATAGGGGGCCCTCTAGCCCGTATATTCGACATGGCAGAAGTGGCAAAATCAGAGAACAGTCCAGTTGATCCTTAAGATCTGTCTTTATGGATCCAGAGAGCCTTTTGTATTCTGGGCAATGCAAACTCCGCCGTCACCCACGAGCAGAGGAAGGGTCTTCTTCTCAAGTTAGATCCTAAGTTGGCAAGTTTGGCTACTTTAGACCCAGGTATTAAGGTGTAGGGCCTCTTGTGTGGCAATTCCTTTATCAAAGAGCTCAGTAGATACTTTGCAGCCTTTACTTCAATTGACAAGGCTCAACAATCCCTTAAAAAGTGTTTTCTCAATGGGTTGTTGCGAGGGCTGGTAGAGGCAGAAGCCGCTTTACCCACTGAAATTATCGCCACCAAGGATATCGAGGCTCCTACAACAACAGCAACTTCTATTCACTTCCCAGGACTGCAAGCCTCAATTCTACCCCAAAGAAAGAGAGGATATCGAGGTCATGGGACAATAGAGCTACAGAGCTTTTACCCAACAAGGTGAGTCTTTGTTTTGGCCAACCTCCAGTAGTAGGTCATCTTCTATATTTCCTAAAAAAGTTGAAAATAATAACATCAGACCCTTGGGTTTTAAACACAATATGAGGCTGTGTTATAGAGCTCTACTCAAAGGGGCATATTTTCAAGGACTTATCGCCGAGTTATCGGCACTTTAGCGCAGCAAAAGTGGCGAAAGAATTATCGCCCCATTCCCAAACTGGTGCAAACTGCCCACATCGCCAGTTTACCAGTGATAGCTGCCGCAAAAAACATCGTCACGGATGAGAGAGACAACTAACGCTAATGATATGCAGAGTAGGCATTCCCGTGCAAAAACACACGAAAACACCACTTTGCGATATTCTCAACTTCCAGCCAGATCTGCGATGCGAACCAAAAACAGGCGATAAGGCGTGTTAGCAGCAGGGATTTAACACCTGCCTTTTACTGGTGTTAAGCAGGACGACTACCTGCAGTATGACAGGGATCCCAGCCCAGAGCCACATCTGAAGACCAACACATGTCATGGAGCCACTGATCATGCAGCTCGGAGACCCAAGAGGGCCACAACACCCACCGCCACCACCCCAAACCCCCCCCCCAGACCCTCCCCCTTACTACCACCGAGGCAGCACAGTACAGGACAGTGGACGTTCCGAAAACGGCATGGCCCCTCAGCCACACAATAGCAGAATGTGGGGAGAGGTGGGAACCAAGTATGTGTGAAGGAGGCAAGTCACCCATGAATAAGAATGCACACAATGCCAAGTGTGGCGGAGATGTGCTGGACAGACCTCAGTATGCAGAGCACAGACCTATCCATATGGACATATACTGCAGGTGTTTGCAGTGTCGTGGACAGTGGACGCAACCATGTTACCTCAGGCAGTGGGGAAGACCTCGGTCATGTAGCTGTGCCGTCCCCCCCTGTAAGCGTAAGTGGAGTGGGCTTGTCCGGCGTACGCCAGCCCAGCGTAGGAGTGTGAATAAATAGGCCGGGGCTCTGGGTGTGGTTCACTTCTGGGATGGCCAACGCGTCTGCCAGAGCGGCGCCCCTCACCCTGCCACGAGTCCGCCGCCGTGACCACCAGCCTCCTCAGCCGAACGCTGCCTTCCGCGACACAGGCCCCCAGCGCACCCAGCCGCACAGCACCACGGAGTTATGTGTGTGCTGGATACTGCCTCCGGCCTACACTGCGGTCAGCAGGGCTCACAATTCAGATCGAGTCGCGATTACAGATGACGCAGTCCAGTAGGCAACAGACACTGACCCCAGTGCGGCCCGCCCGGACCACGCATCATCGCTGGCTGCGCACCCCCTGAGCGCCACAGGTGCCACTAACTCTGTGCGCCACAAGTCAACGCCACGTGGCCATATTGAGGCAGAATTCAATAGGCAGAAGACATTTCTCCCAGTGCGGCCCGCCCGGACCACGCATCATCGCTGGCTGCGCACCCCCTGAGCGCCACAGGTGCCACTAACTGTGCACCACAGCTCATGGACCCTTTATGATTGAGTCATGTGCTGTGGACTGCGGACGCAACAATGTCACCTCAGGCAGTGTGGAAGACCTGAGACGACGATGATGAAGATGAGGCAGGTATAACACACCCCACTGCAGCTGCGGCAGGAATATCCCGAAGGGACACAATCATTGACAATTTCTTCACATGAGCACGCCCAGCTCTGGTGCCACTATCTCAGTGCACCACAAGTCATGGCCCCTTCTGATTGAATATTGGGTGACCTCTGTACTTGCTCCGGCTACCTCCATGGTGCTTCGCAGTTGTTAGTGTTATGTTGGTGTTTTCTGTTTCCGCTTTAATAGTGATCACTGTTCAAGTTGTTGCCAGCACCAACCACTCACTGAGGGCTGGCTCACACTCACCCCACACCCATCCAGCACAGGCATCACTGGATATGTGATCCTGGTAATAAAAAGGGGCCGGGAGCACGTGCCGTAGCCAGTTCTACTATCTATCCAAGTGTGTCCGTGTGGTCATTATACATGAATGATGGCCCGAGCCCTACCACATTACATTGTGCTGTGGACAGCGGACGCAACCATTTCACCTCAGGCAGTGGGTAATAGCTTGGACATGTAGCTAAGTCGTCCCCCCCTGTAAGCGACAATGTTGCAATGTAGCATGCACCCGGAGGGCGGGTTCGCACGAACGGAGTAATGAAGGAGCGCAAGACCGCTCGGGGTCCAGGATCATACATGCCAAGTGTTGTGTGTAACTGTATTGCCGCAGCATGAGCAAAATGCCCAGCCACATTAGCAGCGCCAGTTCAGCCAGGCATGTACTCTACATCTGTGTCTGCCCTATCCTTTACATAGGCCTACACTCACGTGGCCCACCACCTTCAACGGCCAACATCACAGTGTCGTTGTCAGGCTTGTGGACATGCGCAGACAGGCATGACAATACTGTGCCGTAGGAGTGCAAGTGATGCAATCGCGCAGCGCACATAAGTAAATGGGTACGGGGGAGGGAGGAGCAGCTGTGAGGCAACGTAACACACAGTGATGCCGCTCATATGCCACATGCAAGTCATGTCAATAATGAATCACAAAGTCCCACTCATCCCACCCCACCCCCAACAAGCCACTTCACATACCATGAATGCAAGCAGATTACAAACTTACACTAGGGATGAAAGCTCCTTTGTCTGAACTATCAGGCGGAAGCACATCTGCACCTCCGACCTCGGAATTGCATGTGCCCGGCACCCCCTGACAGATAATATAGCAGCTGATGACGACTCCCGCACTACGCACAGCCAGACGAAAGACCAACATATACACACCCCACACACAGAAGTCCTTGCTCGAAGTTATCTTGCATGGAATGTCCTTCACACTTACTCCCACAACATCCCAGGCGTACAACTGGTGCACACTATAACAACTCATTGATACGAGATGTGGCATTTCATCCACAGAACTGGCGCAGGTCAGAACAGTGCCGCTTCCACAAGAGCCACTAATGCAATGGCTGAACATCCCGGACACATGCACAACCACGGTCACGTGGAACTGTACCGTGCACGAATGCTGCATTCACTGGGGGCACTGCCATTGGTAGTGCTGCGGATCAGTTACCGGCTAAGCTTCCGCCTTGCCAGCGTCACCTGCGTTCAGCCTGTGTTGCATTGTCGATCGTGGATGTTCGAGTGGTCCATGGATGTCTGCCTATCCAACAGGACGGTAGCTGAACTGGATTTTGACATGTGTGTGCGCCCCCTGTTGGCCCACGACCAGGAGTGTCACCGTGATACCCGTTTATGGGATGCCTTGATACTTGGCATACATGCTGGCAGCTGGACCTGGGAGATTGCACAAATCCTCGTGTGCAGTGACCACATTGAACCGCTCCCATATTGGGCTGTAGTGCTAATTGGTGAAAGGGGGTGGACGCAGCACATCTGTCTGGACCTGCTAATGGATCGCCTCGCTGTCCTGTTTGATGAAGTCGACACCGACCTCATGTTGGAAATGTTAGCGTACGAAGCTGCAATCGCTTTCATGGACGAGTAACTACGTACCTGCAGCCACTACTGATTGGAACACATTGCACGTGTCCCGACACCTTGTTGCATCTTGGAGATCTGGTCACATATCCCACGACAACAGTGGACATGGCTGCACTCGCCTGGACTCCGAAAACATGAGCGGACAACAACGTGTGTTAACACACACCTGTGAAAGGTGAGGCACTCCCCCGGAGTGGACAGCGGAGCTTGGCAAGGTTCCTCATTCTGACATACTGCTGCATTGGTCTGCATGTTGTGGCACTTATCTTGCCCGTACTGACACGCATATGCTATTAAAGTCTACGCAGCTTCACTTGTATTCAACTGTGATGAGTGTTGATTTGAATGACAATGTGTGTCTCAATGCCTATCTGGGTCACGGCCATACATGCGCATTGATAGCATTACCCAGGGAGTGCCTCTTTTGTGGAACCACTGTCCCTACATTCATCCATACTTTCATTCTTAAATGGTCATGGCCATGACACATCAGTGTGAATTGGGATGTTTTATTCACATTCAGTGGAGTGTTGAAGCTGGGCCAGTAAAGGGCCATGCAAACCCCACTTTACATTGTTGCTCCGTGGAGGGCCAGCCAGAGTCCTTTCGGGATTGACAAGTTCATAGGGAGTGGAAGACTACAGTCCGCAGTGTGATTGCTGTGTCAATGGTAACCACACCAAATATGGCAGTCCATGTCGAGGTCCAAGGTGAGTGTCGCTCGGTGTATGGGGGGACAGTGGGAGGTGTTATTCCATGGCATGATGCAGAGGGCAGAACCAAGCTGAACACGGCCATATGGCGGAGATGAATGCTAACACTTGATTCTAGCCACAAAGCCAGATTCATCATCATCTTCGTCCTCTGGTGTGTCAGGTGCCTCACATGCGGGTGGTGGTGTTCTGTCTGCATCACTGTGTGGCAGTGACACATCAGGGGACAGAGGTGGGAAATCTGCCGCACTGTGTGGCACTGACACTTCAGGGGGAGGAGATGTGGATGTAGTAGTGGCACCAGCATCCATCCGCGCCAGGCCTTGTGGTGGCAATGCCATGACGAGGATCTGCAGGGCATGGAAGATCACAGCTACATCTCGCTGGTGTGCAGCCGTGGCACACATTCTTTCCGCCTGCATCCGCTCCAAGCTCTCCATCATTCTCCTTATGTGTCCCAACTCACGGATGACATCGCTGGGGCCACTCTGACTGGACAGTTGTTCTTGTCTCAGAGTCATGACTCCAGCGATGTCAGCCATGGCTTGTTGTAGAGCAAGGAGCGGACAGTGGGTGTCCGTTAGGGACTGTGAGTGGTCCCTAATGGGACTTAGACACCCACGTATGGCATCCAGTTTGGCTGCCATGAGGTCGAACCCCACCCGCAGCTGGTCAGACATCTCCTCCTGGCACCCTAACACACGGCGTTGGGAGGCCATATGTTGGTCGTGGGGGTCCTGGGAGACAGCTGTGGTGGTGGGTGCTTCCTGCTGTGTGGCCTGTGCAGGGGGTGGGGTCTCATGGATGCAGCTGGGCTGCCCTGCTCCTGGAGGTGGTGTGCCGGAGCCGTCCCTGAGCTGTTGGAGTGCATCAGTGTAGATGTTGGGGAGGTCCTCTTCATCATCAGTGCTGTGTTGTTGGGTCTGCTCTGCAGGAGGTGTTGATTCTCCCTCTGCAATGTGAAGGGAAATGCAGATTGACATTGTGTTCACATGTATGTTCACGCATTGTGCAAGTTTACTGTCAGACTGCATGGCAATGTACATTGTGACTGTGTATGTGGAGACGCCTATTTGAAGCGGGACACTTGGCATTTCTACACCATCAGGGATGTGAGGTTGTACTTGTACATTGTCATCTCACAGTTTCCTGCTATGCCAAATGCGAATGGCCATTTTCTTAACACAGGCGGCAGTAGTTGTGTCCTCTGTTCTGTTGTGAAAGTGTTGCAGTTTGTACCACATTGTTGTCAATGTTGGGGTGCTCTGCATCTTGTGTGTGTGCTGCATTGTGGGTGATTTGCCCCTTCGGGTCTGATTTTGCTGGCCCTTATCCCTTTCAGGCGGTGTGCCTTTCACTTCTGTGCTTATGCAGTGCTGAGCTGTTGCAGACTTGGGTAAATTGGGCCCTTGGTCGGAGTTGTGACTCTTGGGCATGGTTTGTCCCCAGATGTGCTATACTTACTTGTACATGTGTGCCCTTGTGCCCATCTCCCCCCGTCCCCCCAGTCCCTGGTCGTTACTCACCCTGTTGCTGTTGGCTGAGGTCATGTTGTGCAGTGTCCGGTCCCCCGACTCCTGCCACCGTCTCCCCAATGATGGTCCCAGGCTGGTCCTCCGTGGGGCTTGTGGGGTTCTGGTTGTCCTCTGTTCTTGCTCCGGCTACCTCCATGGTGCTTCGCAGTTGTTTGGGTCTTGTTTGTGTTTTTGGTTGCCGCTTTTATAGTGATTTTGGCCGCCTGACTTGTGGGACTTGCAGGCTGGCGCAGCTTATCGCTGGTTTGGTATCGCGGTTGGGCCCATCGCAACTTTTTACGCGTTCGGGTTTGGATTTTTATCGCCGTCCTGGTGATGTTATCGCGGCCATTTGACGCGTTATCGGGAGACTATCGCATGTTACCGCCGTGTTGAGAATACGACGTTAACACAGAGTTATTTTCCCGCGATAGACGGCGATACGAAAACGTGCGTTAGCCTTTTTTGGCGATGATTATCGCACGTTCTTGAGAATATCCCCCAAAGTCTCTTGAAACAGTTTTTCATCCTCCTCCAAAGTTCTCCTTAAAAATGTCTAACACGATTTCTCAAGAAATTCAATCCCTGTTACAAAAGCAGGCAATTCAACCATCCATCCCAGATCCATCAGGGTTTTTCAGTTCTTTCTTTCTAGTTCATCAGAAAAACAAAAAGATAAGACCCGTCTACAATCTCAAATTATTCAATCATTTTGTGGTATGCTGCCATTTCAAAATGGAAACAACTCTACATCTCAGGGATTCTATACTTCAACACGACTGGATGGTCAGATTGTATCTCCTAGATGCCTACCTTACAATCCCCATTCACCTCAGTTGCAGAAAGTTCCTTCAGTTCCAATGGCAGGGTTAGACATATCATTTTTCCTCCTTTCGGTCTTTCGTCAGCACCACAGTGCTTTACAAAGCTAATGAAACCAGTAGTTGCTTTCTTCAGAGCGCGAGGGGTATGTCTCATCATCTATCTAGACGATATTCTTCTAATGTGCCACGATTTTACCAATCTCCTTTCTCATCTGAAAATCACCTGTTCCCTATTGTCAGACCTGGGTTTTCTTATCAACAAAGAAAAATCGGTGCTCATTCAAGAAAAGCAGATAGAGTTCTTAGGTTTTCTAATAAACTCTTCCACTGCCACTCTTCATCTTCCTTTATCAAAGGTCAAAGCAATAAAATCTGAAATTCTTCAGACTCTCCAAAGCTCGCTTATTTCCCTCAGATCTTTAGCGAGAATTGTGGGCCTTCGGTCTTCCTCCATCCAAGTGATATATTACCGGGTCCCCTCCACTATCGGGCACCTCAACGATTAAACATTTGCTACTTACGCAAAGGCGTCGCTTATTCCGATGTCATCGCTCTAGATTCAGAATCTCAATTAGAGCTTCAGTGATGGATAGACCATTTAGATTTCTGGAATGGCAGGACCATCTTTGTGTCAGCCCCCAACCTTGTGCTAGAATCCGATGCAAGTTGCACGGGCTGGGGCACCCGATGTGGACCAATCTCGACTGGAGGTACATGGTATCCAGAGGAGTCAAAATTGCATATCAACTGTTTAGAGATGCTTGCAGGCTCCTTTGCAATCAGAAGCCTGGCAAAGGACCGGGTGCAATGCTCCATTCTTCTACACATGGACTACATTATGCAGTCCAATTCATCAATCATCTCGGTGGCACCAAGCCCAAAAACTCTCAGTTTGTGCAGAATACTTGCAAGGAGACCTCAATACTGTAGCGGATTGGCATTCCCGTCATCTCCACGACTCAAGCGACCGGATTTCATCCTTTGGTCTTCTGGTCGCTTCTTCACAATTGGGGTCCATTTCATATAGATTCATTTACCACCAGACTCAATTCTTAGTTACCTCAGTTCTTCAGTTGGTGCCCAGATCCTCTAGCCTTAGCTACAGATGCCTTTTTATAAGATTTGGCCAGCTCGACCAACTACGCTTTCCCTCCTTTCTTGATGATCAACAGGGTTCTAGCTCAAACCAGATGCCAGTTGGAAACTCTGGTGTTGGTGGTTCCAGCAGCGGCCGGTGCAGGTAAGCGCGGCAGGGCAGGGCACTGCGGGGGGAATGTTGACAGATGAAAGAATAGGAATTATTTATTTATTTAATTTGCCCTATTCCATCGTCTGTCGACATCCCCCACCGCCCCACTGCGCTTACCTGCACCGGCCGCTGCTGGGTTGTTACCTTTTGGCAATCAGAAGTTTGGTTCCCTTCCATTCTACAACTGGCAATAGACTACCCGGTTCTCCTTCCATCTTTTCCCAATCTCCTTCTAAATCTATTGGGACAGACCCAGAATATAATTCTGAACAACTCCCTCACTCTTTCTGCTTGGAAAAAAGCGGGATCTCCCAGTCTTGCTCTTTCATTTTGCCAGAAGCTTCAGAATGCATCAACTAATCCTGGGCACCTGGTACCACCAAGGCTTACAAATCAGGCTGGTCTTTTTGGGCAAGCTGGTGTATGGGAAAATCTATCAATCCCTTTTCAATGGATATAGTATACATCATAAACCTTTTGGCAGCCGAAGCCAGTTAAAGTAAGTCTTATAGCACCACTAATCTATACAGATCGGCCATTTCCATGAATCATCCTTTCATCAATGGAAAAGTGGTGGAAGAACGTCCACTTGTTTGTCGACTTTTAAAGGGAGCATAGATTTCTAATCCTCCTATTCCAAGATACAGTAATGTTTGGGATGTTAATATTGTTTTGAAACTGTTTCTTTCCTGGCCTAATAACTCTGATCTTTCATTAAAAATGTTGTCTGCAAAATTAACTATGCTATTATGTCTAATTTCCATCAAACGGTTATCCGATGTCAAGGCTCTAGCTATTACGTCTCATCAATTTACTCCCGCAGGCGTTTTCTTTTCAGTTTACAAATGTACAAAGACAAATTTAACATCTGTGTTTTATCCTTAATTTCCTAATCATCCAACACTTTGTATTGGACAATGCCTTAAGGTTTATGAACTTAGAACAATTGATCTAAGAATGTCCTCTCAGTCCCAACCTCTTATCTCTTACAGAAAAAAACTAAAACCAGTATCATCTCCTACTGTGACCCGTTGGGTCCGATGGGTTATGTCCCTTGCTGGCATTGATAAGTCTAATTTTGGGGCACATTCTTTCTGGGGTGCTATGGCTTCAAAAGCTTACTGGGCTGGTTCCAGACTTGAGGACTTTCTGAGATCAGCTGATTGGTCTAATGACAATGTGTTTCACACGCTTTATTGCAAACCTGTTCATACTGCATCTTTCTTTGTAATTGACTTGCTTTGAACAAGCAAGGAGGCGAATATTAATAAACCTCAACACTTTTCTAACTTGCTGTGTTTCTCCCTCTCTGCCAGTTGCTCAAGCGTTGCCATCTTCATCCTAAGGACATTGAAGTTATACATTTTCATTAGCCTGTTTTATTGTTTTATCTATTTTTCCTTTGTTTGTGGATCATCATTGGCTTCTCACACAAGAAAAGAGGGCTGTTCGCAGTCAAGTGGGGAGCTATAGGTGTGGCTATATTCCTATTGGTTGACATTGTTCTTTTTCCGTTCCCATTGCCTAGCTTTCTCTAAGCCTTATGGAAACTGTAGTTTCTCTTAAAGTTCTTGACTACTGCTGTTAATAAAATGCAAGAGTTAGGGAAGCATAATACTCGCCTCCATGTCTTAAAAAAAATGAAGACTATCCTTCATAAATTACTAGCAAAATCTACAATTCCACCCATGTCTGTGCATGCCTTTAAATGGCTCTCTAGGCTATTAGCTTGGTGAAAATTACTATTTTACGTTTTTGGAGAGCTAATGTTATTCCAACTCTTCATTCCTGGCTTATAGCTATGTGTGATGTGGCTAATTTTGAGAAAGTGATTTATAAACTGAATAACAACTTGATTCATTTTAACTGTTTATGGGGTCCTTTTATAGATTCATGATCACTTGGATTATATTTCACACATTTACTGTTAATGGGTTTACACTAAGGTTTTGGTTTTGAATGCATATATTTATTTATTTCTTGTGAACATATATTTTCATTTTTATATTTCATTCAATTGTCAATGTATGAAACAGTGTTATTGACACTAAATTTGCTTTGATGTTTGATAGTTATTGTGAGATTCTGGCTTGGTATATGATGCACACTTATGTAAGTGGGCACCCTGCACCAATCCAGACAACCCTTATGGTGATTTTAGTGGCCTTAGACAACTTTAGAAAGCTCTCTAAGTAGTAGCTGTGGAGAACAGCATTCAGGCTTAGTCCAGAAGAAGTGTAAAGCAGCTTGTTTTACCAGAACATAATCTTATTGGTATAGATTAAGAGAAAAAGAACCACACAGTGTATTTATAAAAATATGTATTTATTATAAGACACTCAGTAACACATACAGATATCTCCTAGGCGGAGATATACACAATGCACACAATACTTTTCAATAGAAACAGGTAAGTAGCACAGAATACCCAGTGGTCACTAGGGGGAGACCAAACCATATACTAAAATAGTGGTATGTGAACCATGACTCGAGTCAAGACTATACCCAGAGGACGTAGAAGTGCCGGGGATCCAAGGAACCACCCAAGGTGAGTATCTAGGAGCCCCACGGGGTCTTGTGCAGTGTGGGAACACGACCGCGTTCTCAGTACAAATCAACGGGTAAGTCGCGGTTGCAATTGTAAAGAAGGACCCTTCCCAGCGGACCCTGAAGAAACCATGTGGAAGACAAGAGGTTGGAGAGCCACCCCACCCATGGATACCCTATGAACCAGGATACCTACACCAGGGAAGCCGGGTGAGTAGGTGTGAAGTGGCGTCGGAAACCGTAGTCAAACTCAATGGGAGACTTCAGGAAGATGCCGCTGCTGGTGAAGGTGAAAGTGTCCGGTGGAATCCCAAGGTGGATTCGAGGTGAAGAGTAACTGCAAGCAGAGGGGACAGAGTCTAGGCCACTCAGGAGTGACCAGGGGGCACGGAAGACAAGTGCCCACCGATGTCGGGTTCTGCAAGAGAGATGACAGTGACCTTTGAGCTGCAGCTGTGAGGATCAGGCAATGCTGTGGAAGACCAGGAGCCATTCACGAGCTGTCCCACACTGGTTGTCGAGAATTGAGGGGTCGGTGTCCATCGGGAGCACCAACAAACCTTGGGAACTGCAAACCACGTGGAAAGCGAAGAAGGTTTAGTGTCGGGACCAGCAAGGTCCAGGTGACTCACCACAAGCAGGGGAGTCAGGGCAGGCCCTGAGCAATAAGGTGAGCACACAGAAATTAAAGGAGAGCCTCAACAGGACCCAAAGGCCGGAGGCACTGGAGTCGTAAGAGGACCTCGAGCAACTCACCAAAGATCTTGGTCACAGGATATGCTTGAGGTGGGGGCTACTTGGAGCCCAAAGACCTTGATGGAAGGAAGCCAACAAGCCTTTGCAACGGCAAGTTGACGCGGTGCACAGGGGTTTGGTTCCTGCGGCTCCAACGAGGGATACTAGCCTCAAACTCGGTGAGAAGACAGGGCAGGCCTCGAGGGATGTGAAGAACCACCACCTGTGTTGCTGAGACTTTCGGAGTCGTGGGAGCCCAGGATCATCAGACCGGTGGTCAGCTTAGTTGCGGTGTCTGCAGATGCAGGAAAGTGACTCCTTTACTTCAAGGGAGATTCCTTCAGGTGTCTTGGATGCCCACAGGCCTTGGAAGGTTCCTGTATGGAGCACAGGCACGGACGTTGCAGCAAATAAGCAGGGCGACGAGATCAGGAGCAGTAAGAGTCTTCCCAGTTGCACCCTTGATGCCCAGAGTGAAGCCCAGCGAAGTCCAGAGTGCCCAGACGGTCGAAGATGAAGTGGTGTCTTGAAATTAATCTTGTCCCACAATGAATCTAGGGACCCACCCTCTGGTAAGCCCTTAAGTACCCTAAGGAAAGGGTTGGAACGATTCATGGTTCCCTCCCAGGGGAGGGGTCAGACAGTGGGGAGGATACTCCTATGTCCTATGTCCTTTGTCCAGTTTCGCACCAGGGCGGGAGCCAACGGCTCCCTGAGTTGGTTTGAACTGGACTATGCAAGGAGGGCACCAAATGTGCCCTTCAAGCAGACTGAGTGGCGCTGGCAAGCGCTCCCACCCGGCCCCAATACACTAAACCTTGTCTGGGAGGGAGTCACACCTCCCTGTGACAGGATACCTATTGTTCTGTCTTCCCTGCTCAAGCATGGCTCAGCAGCAGGAGGGCAGAATCGTGTCTCTGGTCAGCAGCAGCCATGTTGTGCTGTCCGGGTCTAGAAGACTGGTACGGGGAGCACTGAGGGCCTCCCAGAGGAGCTTTACAGTGCATGGAATCATACCTCCCACACCGTTTACGGTGTGGAGGTATGATTCCAACATGTTTGATACCAAACATGATAGGGTTTGTTCCAGCCAGTTTCGAGATGGTTATCGCGTATTGACGCAGTGCCCCTCTGCATGTTAAATGGCTGTCGCACTTACAACCCGGGAGAATGGACTCTGAAGGCTGTAGGGGTGTCCTGCTCATGCAGGGGCACCCTCATACTTAGAACTGAGCACCCTGCCTTCAGGATTGGAAAGTCATGCTTTAGGGGTGACTTATAGTTTTTAAGTGTAGTGACCTTAGATATAGGGAAACCTATATCTTTCATAAGTGGTGTTAGCACCAGCTTACACAGGCTGAAATGGCAGGCCTGTAGTTACAGTTTGAGTGGTCCCTTATGGGTGGCATAATACATGCTTCAGCCCATGGGGGTTCCCTGGTGTACCTCTGCCCTGGGTACCTTAGTACCATATACTAGGGACTGATAAGGGTACACCATTGTCCAATCTGGGATGTACCTAAGTACTTACCATACCAATTTAGAGGAGGAAACACAGAGACTGGGGTCCTGGTTAGCAGGATCCCAGTCAGACTAGTCAGAAACAGTATAACACCAGGGAAAAAGTGGGAGTAACCATAAAAGCAGATCATACTTTCCTACACAACCCCCCCAAAGGTAATTGTAGGAAGGTAGGATCTGACTGTATTGTTACCCCCACTTTTTGCCTGGTGTTTTGCTGGTTTTTGACTAGTCTGACTGGGATCCTGCTAATCAGGATCCCAGTCTATCTGCTTTCTCCCTAAAATGTTATGCCATATACTTAGGTACACTCCAGATTGGATACTGGGGTACCCTTGTCAGTCCCTAGTATATGGTACACATGTACCCAGACGTAAAACACAAAAGTTCCCTTTTCCTCTGTTAATTGTGAGGTTTAGATCCAACTAGTATTAAATCCAATTGACAGGCACTACTATTCACTCCGTGATGTATAACAAAGCTATCAAAAAGAAAGATTTCCAGGTCGCTAAATCACAAATTCTTATACACACAAAATAAAAACATTTATATTCAAATAACAAATTCTTATAGGGAATGTATGTTAAAAACAAATTTATTTTCAATGTATCATACATAAAAATATCATGAATGTCATGTATTTGGCTAATTCACAGAATAAAAACATTTTATAAATTCATAGACATATTATTAAAAATTATGTAAAACACAAAACAAAAAGAGAGAACAAACTGTCGACAGCGGCGTTTCGGTGTACAGGTGTTTCGTCACCTTCTTCTGGACAATAGTTCATTGATTTAAGAAATAATCTAAAAAAACACTATAAACACTGAAGTTAAAATACAATAAAATACATTCCCCTTTTTTTATACAAGTGCCTATTTTTAGCGTCATGGAAAAAGATTGCTTTAGAATAAAAAACCTAATTCACGGAGTTTATCACAGTGTCTGGTAATTGAGACATATGTAGATAAGCAGTGAGTTGCATACTACATATTATCAAATCATGTTCAAGGAACTATTCGGGGGTAGCTGATTATTGTTCCAAATTTTAATATTGTGAATGAACATCACCTTATATCCCCTTTTACCCTAACACCAAATGATATATTGGGCTTATGACCATTATATATTCCTGATAAGTACCTTGAAACATGAAGTTTTTTTAAACATAAAGTTTTTCTTCCTTGTTATGGTATGAACTCTCAAGGATAGCTAGGCCCATAGGTCCACTTCATCAAATTCGAGGACAGTATGGTTTTGTCTAGGTGGAGTAAACAGAACAAATTTGATAAACATATTTACCTCCTATTGTCATTTAATTGTGAATGGAGTATATATCACCATGTTGCGGATTATAAAAACCCACCTTAAGCAGTCTGTATGTCTTAAAGTATATGGCAATTATTTCTTAATGCTGCGGTCAACCTGCTACAAATCTATCTAAGAAATATAAAAAGATGGTATTATAATTTACATCTTCATATGCCCTAAACACTTATATGTTCTAGTAATTACAACTTTTACTGCCCATCTTATTTAAAATCAATTGGTTTGAACAGAGGGGGTAATAGACCCACCTGCAATTTTTCTTTTGCGCCTCTTTACGGACGTTGCGTTTTTAATACAAGAATTTTTGGGGGTGCACTGAAAAATAAGAAATTTAAATTCAATAGAGCGTTTATATTAGCTAAAATATTACCATGACTTGCCGTGAAACTAATTGCTAAAACCTCACCTGCAGTCATGGACATTGGGACATCATAGTCAAATTCTGTTGTTTTGCTAATTTGTCAATCTATAAAAGATATAAATATAATACTTTATTTACTAAAATGCTCAAAGGATTTTAAATCATTTCAAAAACCCAAATCTAATTTTCCGTTATAAGTAAAAGAATATATACCTTGATCTGGGAATTTTATCAATTCTCCCTTCTGTATTGCGATAATCGTCCCCGCCAAACCACGCACTTTAAATCTGTGTTGGGGTAAAGTAAATAAACTAAACTATTCAGTATTTACGAATCGATAAAATTACTATAAAGGACTATTTTCTCGTATTGTCCAATTTTGTTTAAAAAAACAGTATATTGGTAAAACCAGATTTTATAAGAAAGGTCTTCGAGAATTTCAGGAGAATGACCTCATTGCGTAATAGATCTATATATATATATATATCCTCCTGTTACTTTTTGTAAAAGTTTATAGAATCAAAAAGTTTAAATAAAAGTTTAAAAGTTTAAATAAAACCACTACAAGAGACCCCCACCATTACATCTTTCAATCCGGGCTTACCTCAAAGGTTAAAAGGATGTAGCGACCGTCCGTATCGCCTGACCGCTGTTAGAGCTTGCCAAGAAACACTGATGCGGGCGGCTTTTTAAATATACTTGTGGTTGTCGCATGAGAATGATGTCACAGTCTAATTGAATGCACCTGGGTTATTTCAGTTGCTGGTAGGAGATGGCTACAGTGTATGGAAACACAGCGGCCATCTTGTAATGAGTTATCACCGAGTATATTGGTGATAGTTATTGATAATCTATCTCGTTCTGCTACACACTCTCTAAGATTTTGGTTATATCTTCATTGAATCATGTTGAAGTACTATCATAAAAAATAAGAATGAAGATTTAAAAAACTTTTTCAAGCAAAATAATTTTCAAGAATTTTGCATAAAAATACTATCACGATCTATTTATTAAATCATGTTAGGATACCTTGTAATCAAAACAAGATATTCCCAAAACTTTTAATTTTACTTTCACATAATATCACAGTTTAATATTCCGAGATTATTGGTAAACTGTATTACTTCAGTGCATGTAAGCACAGCGGCCATCTTATAATGGGTCTGGGAGTGTGGCGATAGTTATAGTTAACAATGCATCCAAATCTACTCCAGATTCGCTGCAATTGTATTATATCATTATCAAATTTATTTAAAATTGTATTGCCATTTACATGAACACTATAGTGTTGCAAAAGGGTTAACATTCTTATTCATCATTGACGGCTTCTTCATAGAGCCCCAGTTCAAGATATTATCTGAGACTGCCGGCATTTGATGGTGCCACCAAACCGCTTATATTTGGTAGACACATACAAATGTCGCAGCCTGAGGTGGGGGATATGAGTCACCCCAATGACTAATTCTTTAAGGATACATCTCCACGGTTGGGCGAAAACAGTTTAGATTAATTTCTCCCATTCCTCTTTGCTGTTCAACCCACATTTGTACGTATTGAATTTGCACATATAGAATTGTTCCCTCTTTTTCCTCTTTACTGCTACATCGCCACCTCTTATATTTACTTGTATTGCTTCAATAATGCACCACTTCATGTCTTCTAATTTATGTTCTTTATCAAACCAATGTTCAACTAAGGGTGCATTCTTGCGCTTAGTACGAATGGCAGATTTGTGTTCATTAAGTCTTAACCGTATTTCTCTGGAGGTTTCACCAATATAGCCCTTATCACAAGGGCACTTAACAAGATAAATCACATTTTTAGTGCGACAATTAACTAAACTTTTCTGAACAAAAGTGGTGCATTATTGAAGCAATACAAGTAAATATAAGAGGTAGCGATGTAGCAGTAAAGAGGAAAAAGAGGGAACAATTCTATATGTGCAAATTCAATACGTACAAATGTGGGTTGAACAGCAAAGAGGAATGGGAGAAATTAATCTAAACTGTTTTCGCCCAACCGTGGAGATGTATCCTTAAAGAATTAGTCATTGGGGTGACTCATATTCCCCACCTCAGGCTGCGACATTTGTATGTGTCTACCAAATATAAGCGGTTTGGTGGCACCATCAAATGCCGGCAGTCTCAGATAATATCTTGAACTGGGGCTCTATGAAGAAGCTGTCAATGATGAATAAGAATGTTAACCATTTGCAACACTATAGTGTTCATGTAAATGGCAATACAATTTTAAATAAATTTGATAATGATATAATACAATTGCAGCGAATCTGGAGTAGATTTGGATGCATTGTTAACGATAACTATCGCCACACTCCCAGACCCATTATAAGATGGCCGCTGTGCTTACATGGACTGAAGTAATACAGTTTACCAATAATCTCGGAATATTAAACTGTGATATTATGTGAAAGTAAAATTAAAAGTTTTGGGAATATCTTGTTTTGATTACAAGGTATCCTAACATGATTTAATAAATAGATCGTGATAGTATTTTTATGCAAAATTCTTGAAAATTATTTTGCTTGAAAAAGTTTTTTAAATCTTCATTCTTGTTTTTTATGATAGTACTTCAACATGATTCAATGAAGATATAACCAAAATCTTAGAGAGTGTGTAGCAGAACGAGATAGATTATCAATAACTATCACCACTATACTCTCGGTGATAACTCATTACAAGATGGCCGCTGTGTTTCCATACACTGTAGCCATCTCCTACCAGCAACTGAAATAACCCAGGTGCGTTCAATTAGACTGTGACATCATTCTCATGCGACAACCACAAGTATATTTAAAAAGCCGCCCGCATCAGTGTTTCTTGGCAAGCTCTAACAGTGGTCAGGCGATACGGACGGTCGCTACATCCTTTTAACCTTTGAGGTAAGCCCGGATTGAAAGATGTAATGGTGGGGGTCTCTTGTAGTGGTTTTATTTAAACTTTTAAACTTTTATTTAAACTTTTTGATTCTATAAACTTTTACAAAAAGTAACAGGAGGATATATATATATATATAGATCTATTACGCAATGAGGTCATTCTCCTGAAATTCTCGAAGACCTTTCTTATAAAATCTGGTTTTACCAATATACTGTTTTTTTAAACAAAATTGGACAATACGAGAAAATAGTCCTTTATAGTAATTTTATCGATTCGTAAATACTGAATAGTTTAGTTTATTTACTTTACCCCAACACAGATTTAAAGTGCGTGGTTTGGCGGGGACGATTATCGCAATACAGAAGGGAGAATTGATAAAATTCCCAGATCAAGGTATATATTCTTTTACTTATAACGGAAAATTAGATTTGGGTTTTTGAAATGATTTAAAATCCTTTGAGCATTTTAGTAAATAAAGTATTATATTTATATCTTTTATAGATTGACAAATTAGCAAAACAACAGAATTTGACTATGATGTCCCAATGTCCATGACTGCAGGTGAGGTTTTAGCAATTCGTTTCACGGCAAGTCATGGTAATATTTTAGCTAATATAAACGCTCTATTGAATTTAAATTTCTTATTTTTCAGTGCACCCCCAAAAATTCTTGTATTAAAAACGCAACGTCCGTAAAGAGGCGCAAAAGAAAAATTGCAAGTGGGTCTATTACCCCCTCTGTTCAAACCAATTGATTTTAAATAAGATGGGCAGTAAAAGTTGTAATTACTAGAACATATAAGTGTTTAGGGCATATGAAGATGTAAATTATAATACCATCTTTTTATATTTCTTAGATAGATTTGTAGCAGGTTGACCGCAGCATTAAGAAATAATTGCCATATACTTTAAGACATACAGACTGCTTAAGATGGGTTTTTATAATCCGCAACATGGTGATATATACTCCATTCACAATTAAATGACAATAGGAGGTAAATATGTTGATCAAATTTGTTCTGTTTACTCCACCTAGACAAAACCACACTGTCCTCGAATTTGATGAAGTGGACCTATGGGCCTAGCTATCCTTGAGAGTTCATACCATAACAAGGAAGAAAAACTTTATGTTTCAAAAAACTTCATGTTTCAAGGTACTTATCAGGAATATATAATGGTCATAAGCCCAATATATCATTTGGTGTTAGGGTAAAAGGGGATATAAGGTGATGTTCATTCACAATATTAAAATTTGGAACAATAATCAGCTACCCCCGAATAGTTCCTTGAACATGATTTGATAATATGTAGTAAGCAACTCACTGCTTATCTACATATGTCTCAATTACCAGACACTGTGATAAACTCCGTGAATCAGGTTTTTTATTCTAAAGCAATCTTTTTCCATGACGCTAAAAATAGGCACTTGTATAAAAAAAGGGGAATGTATTTTATTGTATTTTAACTTCAGTGTTTATATTGTTTGTTTAGATTATTTCTTAAATCAATGAACTATTGTCCTGAAGAAGGTGACGAAACACCTGTACACCGAAACGCCGCGTCGACAGTTTGTTCTCTCTTTTTGTTTTGTGTTTTACATAATTTTTAATAATATGTCTATGAATTTATAAAATGTTTTTATTCTGTGAATTAGCCAAATACATGACATTCATGATATTTTTATGTATGATACATTGAAAATAAATTTGTTTTTAACATACATTCCCTATAAGAATTTGTTATTTGAATATAAATGTTTTTATTTTGTGTGTATAAGAATTTGTGATTTAGCGACCTGGAAATCTTTCTTTTTGATAGCTTTGTTATACATCACGGAGTGAATAGTAGTGCCTGTCAATTGGATTTAATACTAGTTGGATCTAAACCTCACAATTAACAGAGGAAAAGGGAACTTTTGTGTTTTACGTTCAGATACCCATCCCTTTTTCCAAGTATTAGGGTACCTCCTTTATATTTTGACAACACATGTACCCAGGGCATAGGTACCCCAGAAGCCTCCCATGGGCCGAAGCATGTATTATGCCACCCATGAGAGGCCATGCAAAATGGAACTACAGGCCTGCCATTGCAGCCTGTGTAAGATGGTGCATGCACCACTTACTTTAGATATAGGTTTACTACATCTATAGGTCACTACACTTAAAACCTATCAGTCACCCCTCTAGCAGGCCTTAGCAGTCCTGAAGGCAGGGTGCTGTGTTTTACGTGAGAGGGTGCCCCTGCATGAGCAGAGCACCCCTGCAGCCTTTGGAGACAATTCTCCCGGGTTGTCGGTGACGCAGCCAGATATCTAGGTAGAGGTGCATTATATGCTTGTGTAAAATGCTATCTCGAATACGGCTGCTACAAAACATGTCTTGTTTGGTATCAAACACCTTGGAATCATACCTCCACACCGGTAACCGGTGTGGGAGGTATGATTCCACCCTTCTGAAGTGAGCTTCGTGGGGTCCCTGGTCTTCCCGGTACCAGCCTTCTCGACCCGGGCAGCACAAAATGGTTGCTGCCGACCAGAGACACATTTCTGCCCTCCTGCTGCTAAGCCAAGCTCGAGCAGGGGAAGGCAGCATAATAGGCATCCTGTCACAGGGAGGTGTGACCACCTCCCAGACAGGATTTAGTGTATTGGGGCTGGGTGGGTGCACTTCCAAAGTGCCTGAAAGTCTACAACCGGGGCACACTTGGTGTCCCTGTGCATAGTCCAGTTCCAACCAGTCCTGGGAGCCGTTGGCTCCTGCTCTGGCGTGAAACTGGACAAAGGACAGGGGAGTATCCTCCCCACTGTCCTGACCCTCCCCTGGGAGGGTCCCCTGAATCTGTCCAACCCTCTCCCGTGGGTACAAAAGGGCTTACCTGGCTGTAGGACCCTAGATTTGATGTGGACAAGATTCTGATCAAGAAACCACTGGCATTCGACCATCTGGACACTCTGGACTTTGCTGGACTTTGACTGGGCCCGACTTCGTCTCCCTCTCCGTCCAAAGCATCATCTGTGCCCGTGCACCATACAGGCTCTGTGCAGGACATGTGGAGCATCAAGGACAACTGCAGTTATCTCCCTTGGGGTGAAGGAGTCAGTCTCCTGCATTCGCAGGCACCGTAACGCAACTGACCGGTCTGCTGATCCTGAGCTCCTGCAGACTCTGAAGGCTCCAGCAACACAGGAGGTGGGTTCCTACATTATTTGAGGTTGAGCTGCCCTCTCACCGGGTTTGAGGCCAGTATCCCTCATGGGGACCGCGTAACCTGAACCCCTGTGCACAGCGTACTTTTGCAAGGGCATATGCTTGTTGGCGTTCTTCAACTAAGTGCATTGTGCTATCGATAGCCCCAACCTCTGCGCACATTTTGTACAAAGGACTTTGGCCTCCTCGCACTCTGTGCCCTGCAAGCCGTTACTTCGTGAAACTGCTAGAGGTCCCCTCGCCACTCCTTTGCCTTCGGCCTGTGGGACCATTTGAGGGACAACACTGCTTTTCTTGGGCTCCCCTGGTTGCTCCAGGCCTGCCCTGACTCCCCTTGCTGTGGTGAGTCCCCTGGTCCTTGCTGGACCAGACCGTAACCTTCTTTGACCATCTTCGTGGATTGCTGCTGCCAAGGCTTTTTGGTGCTCCCGCTGGACACCGACCCCTCAGCACTCGACATCCTTCGTGGGACAGCTCGTATCCGGCTCCTGGTCATCCTTGACATCTCCTGGTCCCTGCAGCTGTAGAGTCAAGGTCTCCATCTTCACACCTGAAGCACCCGGTATCGGTGGGCATTTGTCTACTGAGCCCCTGGTCACTCCTGAGTGACCCACACTCTGTCCCCTCTGCTTTCAGGTTCCTTCCATCAAGAATCCACCTGTGGATTCCACCAGACATTTTTCTTCTTTCCAGCAGTGGCATTTCTTTGAAGACTCCCATTGAGAATGACGGCGGTATCCGATGCCACTTCGACCCTATTCACCCGGCTTCCCTGGGATAGGTAACTCTGGTACTTCGGTATCCACGGGTGGGGCGGCTCTCCAACCTTCTAGCTTCCAAAGGGTTTCTTTGTAATCCACTGGGAAGGGTCCTTAAACTTTAAAACTGCAACCGCGACTCTCCCATTGAATTGTACGTAGCACACGGTCATGTTCTCACACTGCACCTGTCCTCCGTGGGGTCCCTACTTACTCCCCTTGGGTGTTTCCTTGGGGTCCCAGCGATTCTACATCCTCTAGACACTGTCTTGACTCGAGTCGTGGTTCTTAAACCACTATTTTAGCATATGGTTTGGTCTCCCCCTGGAGCCCACTGTGTATTAGTGCTACTTACGATTGTTTCTGTGCTATAGTATTGTGTGCTTTGTGTCTATCTGCGTGTAGCAGATACTGTGAGGTATTTAAGGTGAGTTATAATAATAAATACATATTTTTATAACTACTGTGTGGTTCTTCTTTCATTTAACCAATACAATAAGATTGCATTCTGGTGAAACAAGCTGCTTAACATTCCTTCAAGACTAAGCCTGAAGGCTGCTCTCCACAGCTACCACTTGGATAGCTTTCTAAGGTTATCTTTGACCTCTTAAATAACCAGAAGGGTTGTTTGGACTGGTGCAAGGTGCCCACTTTAATTAGTGGACAGCATATACCAGGCCACTTCACACATTGGTGTGCAGCGGTTGGGATTCAAGCCTGCATTGTTTTACCAGATAAATCTTGTATTGATTAATTGAAAAATCACTAAGTACTAGGTACATATAATACTAGCTTAGAATAAGTAAGATCTACTGAACTTAGGGTTGGGTAAGTCAAGGGTTTAGCACACCCTTTATCCAACCTCAGAGAGTTTAGTTCCCACTAGGTTAGGTAGGTGCAACACCTCACCACACTTAGTATGTCTTCTAAACGAGATGCCAGTGGCTCTCTGCCCTCTAGATACAGTGAGCTTTCATTCCAAGAATTGAAAGCCCTGTGTGCCTCTAGAAAGCTGAAGACAGGGAGAAGTGCCAACACTCAACGTTTCATAGAGACCTTACTTATTCATTCTCAGTGTTACCGGCGGGAGGAGTCACACAGCTTCGTGACTCGAGCGGCTTCATCGAAGAAAAACAGCTTGTAATCATCCAAGCCCAACAATACACTCCAACCTATGCGTTCTGGATGACCTCAACATTTGGTTTGACAAACCCAATATGACCCATCCAAAAACAATAATCACTGGCCTAGACGCACTGAACCTGCATCAGATTGTCCACAAACCCACACACATTGCTGGACATATCCTAGATGTCATTTTTGCTAATACCGAACTAGTTACCTTTCAAACTATAACTCCGGTCACATGGTCAGACCACCATTTACTTGCTTTCGAACATAAAACAACACTAAGCGACTCACCTAAAACCACCTTACATGCATCCACCTATCGACCGTGGAGCAAACTCAATTTGTAAAACTTAGAAACACAACTAACATCCAGTACAGATCTGGAAACAATAAATGACATTAAAAAACTATATGAGTGGCTACAGGAAGCTTTTGATATCCTGATACGACTCAAAACCACCCAACAGAACAAAAGAAAACAAGCACCTTGGAGAAATACAGAGATAAAAGACATAAAACTACAAATTAGAAAGCTGCAACGTGCCTGACTCAAAACAAAAAGCAAACAAGATAAACTTCACCTAGAGAAAATTAACAGATTATACAAGTCAGCTATCAAAAAAGGAAAGAAAAAGTACTATTCAGACAAAATTCAAAATGCTAAATGTGCAAATAAAGAATTCTATAAAATACTCAATGAATTTCGTAAACCAAATTGCCTAGAAGGAACTCATCCCGTTACTCAAGATTTCACTGGCAAACTTGAAAATCATTACACAGACAAAGCAGACACGTTGGACTTGTACTTAAAACAGAGACAAAGCACAAGCACTAACCCTTTTACAAAACAACAATCCAAGAATACTCTGACTCAGCCTCTCCGTTCCTTCCAATACATTTCACATGATGAATTTATGGATCTGGTCAAAGCAAACAGGCATGCCAGCAGCCCTTCTGACCCATGTCTACCACAAAACTTCAAGAGTATTCTTCTAACAGCCTCTGCTGCCACTCCAGTAAGAAGAATCATCAACGATTCCTTAACTACCGGAATATTTCCAGAAGAACTCAAAAAGTCATACATACGCCCTTTACTGAAGAAAACAAACTTGGACCCGCTGAACCCTGACAGCTACAGACCCATTACTAATGGACCTTTCCTGGGCAAACTGATAGAAAGAGCAGCGTTCGCCCAGATGTCACAATTCATTGAAGAGAATGCCATACTTTCAGACTTCCAAACAGGATTTCGTCCGGGAAGAGGCACAGAATCTGCCCTCCTTGCCATCTGGCATGACCTGAAGAACACAGTTGACCGCAACAGGGTTGCTGCACTACTCCTCTTGGACCTCTCGGCTGCCTTTGACACGGTTGACCATGACACTCTAATACAAAGACTCTACGAAGCCGGCTTAGAGGGGACTGCTTTAGACTAGATCACGTCCTACCTTCAAAACAGAACTAATCTCATCCATACCCCACCTTTCTCATCCAAACCGTACTCCACAAAAGCTGTGGTCCCTCAAGGCTCTATCATCTCGCCCATGCTTTTCAACATTTACATGAAGTCATTACTGGTACTGAACAATCAATTTCAACTCACGTGCTATAACTATACAGATGACAAGCAAATACTCCTTCAACTGGAATGCCCCAAAGACATTGGAAACTCACCAATTTTCAGTTGTCTCAGAGCCGTGGATCAATTAATGACTTAGAGCCATCTCAAATTGAATGCTTCCAAAATGGAAATACTCACGTGTGGCGATTGGAAACATTATGACCCACTTGCTGCCTGGCCTGATGAACTGGGATCACCGCCTAAAGTATCAAAGGAAGTAAGAAACCTCGGAATGACCATGAACTCCAAGCTATTGACGAATGCCCAAGTGGACAAACTAGCAAGATCAAGCTTTGTTACTATAAAAACTCTGCAACGAATCTTCCCCCATTTGGGATTCCCACACAAGGTCCAAGCTACCATCTCCCTTGTTCTGTCCAAACTCGATTACGCCAATAGCCTCTACCACGGATCACCTTTAATGACTATGAAAAGACTACAACGGATTCAGAACTCGGCTGCCAGACTACTCTTGCATATCAAACCGCGAGACCACATCTCCCCTGCCTTGAAAGCCCTGCATTGGTTACTGGTTGCCAAAAGATCCACGTTAAAGCTGCTTTGTATCACCCACAAAGCCATACATGGAATGGGACCGCTCTTCATCAGGAAAAAAATCACCACACACATTCATCATAGGAACCTCAGCTCTAGAGTGGCGCCTCGCCTCAAAATCCCAAGACACCAGAAAAAAAACATGGTTGGCACATCCTTCTCTGTTCAAGCAGCCAAAATATGGAACTCTTTACCCCCCAACATAAGATCCACCGACAACCACCTTATCTTCAGAAAACTACTCAAGAATTGGCTCTTCCCCACATAAGCACCATACGCAAACAGAAATATACAGCATATCCCTCTGTATATAAGCATTTATTTGTACTATAGATATGTACCTATATATGTGTATTGCTTTGAATTAACATGTAGAATAATTATGTTTTAAAAAAATATAAATAAATAAATACATTTTTAAGTACAACTCTTCAAAACCAGAGTTTATCGAATGCATCTTTAATCTACTTATACTTACTCAATGTATATATTTATTACTTTCCTACAATTTTTAATTATATGCACTACCCTATTTCTCACCCTATACCTCTATCAATATCTTTAATCTACATATACTTACTTCCTTTATGCATCTATAAACTTTCCATGTACTTATGAATCTATATATTTATTACTTTCTTCTAATTCAGCATATCCAATGCACTACCCTATTTTCGCCCTATACCTCTCTCAATATATCTTCTACCTCAACTCTCTGACTCATCTCAAACTTCTTTCTACTACTCTTTCCAATGCACTAGCCAATTTCTCACCCTATACCTCTATCAATATATCCACTACCTCCACTCTCTCATTCATCCCAAACCCCATACCACTACGATGACCCCCAAAATAGCCCTTTCTAGACTCTCTCCTACTCTCCCCCTTCTTGCACCACCTGACACCTTTTTACTATACTGATCCCCCAAAACAAGCCTTTCTAAACTCTTCCCTCTGACTCTTACCCTCCACATCCCTTTTTACTCATCCCAACCCTCCCACTACTGCTATGACATCCCCCAAAAAAGTCTAAAGCCTTCATTCTTTTATCCTTCCACTATCCTTTTCAATCGAAATAACAAACTAACATGTCCACTTCTAAAATTTCATATTTCACTATACTAATTCACCACTATTCCTTTATGGGTTCTGGAGTAGTGTGCTACTCGCCGAAAAAGCGCTTCAACACTCCATTAGGGGTAACAAGCGCTACATAAATGCAAACCTTTTTTCCCTCTTTTATCCCTCCGCTATCCTTCTCAATCCAAATAACTGACTGTTAGAAATGGGGGTCTCTAGTTGGCAATGGTATACACCTTTGTCCAAATAGGGACCCTTGCTTCTAGTCAGGGTAAGGGGGATACACTTCTAAAATAACCCCTGCTCACCCCCTTGGTAGCTTGGCACGAGGCTTATCTCAGAGGCAGTGTGTTAAGCATTTGTGAACACATACAGTAATACAGTGAAAACACTACAGATGGACACTACACAGGTTTTATAAAAATAAGTATTCTTTATATAGACTTTAACACAAGACCACAAACGACAAAAATCCACAATACTGTACTCAAAATAGACTTAAAGATGGTAGAAGTAACTTAGTTCAAGTTGATGGTAAATGCGACACGTTTCTCTCAAAAGTACCTGGGATGCGTAACGCAAAACAAACAAAGGGTCCGCAGGGAGGACAATGTGGCGAGCAAGCGCCTCGATGCGGTGCGACGATCCGGTGCGATGCGATGAAAGTGCGCCCTTGATGCGATGCGACGATGTGAAGACGATGCGTGCACGCCCGATGGCCGTGCGGCGAACTCTGTATCTTTGGAGCCGCGACAGGCCCTGCGACACGCTTCTCCGGTGATGCGACGGCAGACAGCTGCGACGGCGACACGCTTCTCGGGGGATGCGACGGCGACCCTTGCGGTGGTGACACGCTTCCCTGTTGATGCGACAGCAGGCAGTTGCAACGGCGACACGCTTCTCCGGTGATGCGACGGCGGGCAGCTGCGACGAAGGCACGCTTCTCTGGTGATGCGGCGGCGACACGCTTCTCCTGCGATGTGACGGCAGCAGCTTCGTCAGCGACACGCTTCTTCTCGTTGCGTCCAGCTCCCAGCGACACGCAGGCTTCTGCAGACAGAATCCTCAGCAAGGGAAATCAGGAGGGAGCTGGTGGTGAAGTCTTGTAGCCCTGAGACTTCAGCAGGAGGCAAGCTCTAGTTCAAGCCCTTGGAGAATATTCTGCAAGATGATGAAAGTTCTTAAAAAGTTCCTTCTCCTTTCCTTGGCAATGAAGACCACTGCAGGCCAACCCAGCAAACAGCACACTGGCAGAGGGGCAGTCCAAACTCCTGCAGATTCCTTGGTTCTTCTCCTTGGCAAAGGTTCGTCTTGTTGTTTCCAGAAGTGATCTAAAGTTCTGGGGTCAGGGCCCCAATATTTATACCCCTAAATCCTTGGTCCTCTAAAGGCAGAGGGTCCTGTACCTAGTCCAAACCAGTTCTGGGTGCATCCTGCCAGTGCACACCCTCTTCCTTTGTCAGTGTGGGCCAGGGACATCAGACACACCACAGGAGGTGGAGCCAGCATTGTGGAAGGCAGGCACAGCCCTATTCAGGCCCAGGTGCAACTCCTCCCACCACTCTACATGCAGAAAGGTCTATTCAGCCCTGTGCTGACTCACCCTGTCTCCTGGAGCCCCCCAGCCCCTGTCACTCACAAAACCAGACATACAATACACAAGCTAGCAGAGGCAGGCTGGATGGTTTAGGCAAGAAAATACCTACTTTCTAAAAGTGGTATTTTCAAACACAGAATGTGTTATATCCTGAGTTCAATGCTTTTCATGCTCTGCCTGTAGAACCTTGCTATGATGTCATCTTATGGAATGTTAGGAGTCAAACCTTCACAGTTGGCTGGGCTGAGCAGCATGCTGGCTGCTCCTGGTGGGGTCTTGATATGATCTTGATATGGACTTGATCTCTCTATTGTACCATCTTGAATAAATCTACATGAATCACACCAACCTGCGTGGACTCAATCACTACAAGATTTTGGCGACGAGCTTCAAAAGAACCTGCACCTACCACCTCTTCAGGACCTCAAGCAACCTTAAAAACACAGGACCTACTGCAACTCAAGTGAAGCTAGTCAACTGCCATCCTGACCCCACCAGTGACCTCCCACCGGTCGCCCACAGCAGTCTGCCAGTTGTTCCTGTGCGTTTGGGGAAGTGCTGCTTCTGGAGCTGCCCATTCACTCTTGGGCGTCTACTCCCCACTACTTCTACACGTCTTGTGCTGTGCCTTCAGTGAGGGAAAGCCTGCCATTCACCCCTATGTAAGTCTAAGTCTTCTCTGCTGCCTAGAGAGTGCCTGCCTGGTCAGTCACCAAGAGAGATTTCTGCTACTTAAACTGGACTGCTGTCCCTACAGTGTCTCAACGATTTCTACTGCAGCTTAAAGCACTTCTCGCTGTTCTTACAGCGTCTCTAAAATTTCTACGCAAGCTCATAGCACAGTATGCTGTTCTTACAGCATCAACAAGTTTTTCAAGTCTGTTACTGTCTTTCCACTAACATGCTCTTCTCACAGGCACCACGGAGTGTGCACTTTCTACTGTGAGTCTACATCTTTTCTGTGCGTTTCCTTGTGGATGACCTCAACGCTGCTGACTCTTCACATGAAGGTGAGCTGTGTACTTCACACGATGGAGAACTGTAGTTTCCACTGAGCTTTTGGCAAGTACGAGTATCTCCCTGGCAGTGGCTGGCAGCGTGGAGCCAGGTTGTGGCACATGTTTGGCGCTTTCAGATGCAGTATCACGGGGAGCAGTGTCAGGTGAGACACATTGTCTGACATTGATTGTGCAAAAGGATTCAGTTTGCATGAGCTCTTTTACGATAACAAAGACTGACAGTGTTTTAAGCGTTTCATTAACTGAGTGTGACTGCCATCCATTGAAGCTGCCTGTGTACCCTAACTGACGCTTCTGAAGAGGTTTTATTTCACTTCCTTGTGAGGAACCTTACGTCTATTATTGTTGGGGGCCCTTTGAGTCTTTCTGCCAGCAGTGCCAGTTGACCCGTTATTTTTTTTTAAACCAGATGCACAAGTCAATTCCTGCACGCGCACCCCTACCTGCCTCCTGCAGTTCCATGAGTCTTCTGTGACGATATTCTTCTCCTCGTCACATCCAGCTGCTGCACAACGTTGGCCTGCACGCTTGTACCGATAGCCACCGGCACGGCCGTGATAACGTGGCACCATCTTGTGTTTGGTAGTAGCACAGGAGCACATCTCATTCTGTTCTGTGTATCTCCGATACTGCTCGTTGTTGCCAACCAATTTCTCTTCTCTCGCAACACTTGTTAAATAAAGTTTATTCATGACGGAGATGTCTCTCCTCAGCACATCACATCTATGGCGGCTTCGAGGTGGTGACATTTTCGAGATCGGCTCCTGGCTTGTCTACACAACTACTCCATGCAGGTCCAGTCTCGGTTCTTGAGTATACCTGAGGCACAAAGGTACTTTTATCTGTTTTCTGGGACTGTACTTGGAGTCAACTGTATGCCACCACAGAAAACAATCGTGGTGTGTTGTCTTCATCGGGGTGGTTTCCAGACTTCCGATACTCGGGTGACATCCCGGTCACCGGTGTGGTGTTAGAGTTTACAACCTCTGTGACTCTAGTTAACATGTTGATGACAGGCACACCAAGTTTTAAGACTGCCTGTTTGTTTGGACTCTTGTGTGCCTTTTGCTTCTGTCAATTTCTTCGTTTCCCATGAGCGTTTCAGCATTTCTGGGGGTGGGTATTTTAACGTGCTATTTTGTTTTACCTACCTGTACTAATGATGTTGGCGAGTTCAAGCTCCGTTGCATGCTTTAAGTTTCCCTACACTGGGATCGCAGTGGGTTTCAGTCCCATCTGCACATGGTACATTTGTACATTTTTTTTCACTTGTGCACAATATTTGTCTATCCTCTTACAGGGATTTATGCAAGGGTTACAGTCCTTTTGCATTATTACGGGTTCCTACCCATGTATTCGGGTCCCTACCCACATTTAGTCATGGGTTCCTACCCATGTATTCGGGTTCCTACCCACATCTTGTTTACAGTTACTCCATACAGGTTGTGCATTATGGGCCTTAGTCCCATCACAACTTTACACAATATTCCTTTCACTGTTTTGGAATATGTCATGAGTTTGTACTAATATGGTTAATCTAACACAGTTACATTACTCCTGTGCGCGGCGTGGAAGTTCCACACAAAGTAGTCCTCACATGGATATCGTTACCCTACACAGGGTGTGTAATTTTAAGGGCTATTTTGTTTTCCTATGGGTCTTAGTCCCATCTGTCACTACTATATTCTCTGACCCTTTTAGGGGTTGCTGTTGGGCTATAGTCCTCCCAAACCTCAGATAGGTATGTTATTATTATATTGAATATTATATTTACACTGTTGTCTTTACTTTATATTTTACATTTTGCATTGATTATGGTGTTTCTCTCGTGGGTGAGGATTATCCTTATCTTTTCCTTATCTTCCTTGGTTTTGTTTTCTCCTGGGGTCTCGTGTGGATTTTGAGCTTTCCTTTACTTTTCTGTCGTGTTTTCTTAGTCTGTTGGTTTTTCATTTTTCAGCCTCCTTACATTCCTGTTCTGGCCAGTGGGTGTGTTTTGGGGCAGTCGTTCGTGCTCTCTCTTCTCCTCTTCTCTGACTATGTGTCTTCTTGCCTTTTCCTTTTGTGTATAGAAGGGAGGATGGGTTCTTATGTTCTTGTTTTCCTTTCTTCTTTGCTTCTCTCATCCTTTTCGGTTCCTCTCTTCTTTCATTGGTTCGTGGTTCTTATTTCCTCTCCTCCTATGTTCTTTTGTATATTTGGGAGAAAGGGGGATATGTTATATCCTGAGTTCAATGCTTTTCATGCTCTGCCTGTAGAACCTTGCTATGATGTCATCTTATGGAATGTTAGGAGTCAAACCTTCACAGTTGGCTGGGCTGAGCAGCATGCTGGCTGCTCCTGGTGGGGTCTTGATATGATCTTGATATGGACTTGATCTCTCTATTGAACCATCTTGAATAAATCTACATGAATCACACCAACCTGCGTGGACTCAATCACTACAAGATTTATGTTAAAACCAACTTCACTAAAAGATGTATTTTATCATTCTGAGTTCAGGCATACTAAATTCGTTTTTCTACCATGTTCACTGGGTCAGTTAGGATTATAAGATGTTATAATCAAACTGCCCATTCTGGCCTATGGGGACAGGTAGCCTTGCAATAGTGAAAAACGAAATTGGCTGTAATTCACTATTAGGACATGCTACACACACCAGGGCATGTCCTACCTTTTATATACAATGCACCCTGCCCTTGGGCCTACCTTAGGGGTGACTGATATGTAGAAAAGGGAAGGTTTAGGGACTGGCAAGTGGGTGCACTGGCCAAGTCGACATGGCACTCACAGACTGCACACAGGCTCTGCAATGGCAGGCCTGAGACACACTTTACAAGCTGCTTCTGTCGGTTGCACAACCAGTGCTGCAAGCCCACCAGCAGCATTTGACTTACAGGCCCTGGGCACACCTGGTGCACTATACTAGGGTCTGACAAGTAAATCAAATGATCCAATCATGGAGTCACTAATCAATACATCAATTTACCATAGGGAGCACTTGCACTGTGGCACTGAATAGCAGTGGCACAGTGCCCAAAGCATCTAAACCAGCAAAACATAAAAAACAGAGGAGGCAATCAGTGAAAAAATGGAAGGGAGACTCACGCCAATGGTACCAGGTCTAACACGTGTCCCCTCCAGCTGAAATGTGGGGAGAACTACCCAACCCCTTGGGAGTTCTCTTCACTAAGGCGGAAAAATCTGGACAGACCATCAGCATTGGCGTGTTCTGTACCAGGGCGGTGTTCCACCGTGAAGTCCATCCCCTGTAGGGAAATGGACCACCTCAACAACTTTGGATTCTCACCCCTCATCTGCATCAACCATCTGAGGGGCCTGTGGTCTGTCTGAACCCGGAAGTGAGTCCCAAACAGGTATGGTCTCAACTTCTTCAGTGCCCAGACCACAGCAAATGCCTCACGCTCAATTGCACTCCACCTCTGTTCCCGTGGAAGTAACCTCCTACTGATGAAGGCTACAGGTTGGTCTAGGCCCTCCCCATTAATCTGTGATAGAACAGCCCCCACACCATGCTCTGAAGCGTCTGTTTGGACAATGAATTCCTTTGAGAAGTTGGGCGCCTGAAGCATGGGTGCTGTACACATGGCAGTCTTCAGGGCGTCAAAAGCTTTCTGACAGGTGTCAGTCCAGTTCACTTTCTTGGGCTGCTTCCTGGAAGTCAGCTCAGTCAAGGGTGCAACAATGTTGCCATACCCCTTGACAAACCTCCTGTAGTACCCTGTGAGTCCTAAAAAGGCTCTCACCTCTGTCTGGGTCTTGGGGGGTTCCCAAGCCAGGATAGTCTCAATCTTGGGCTGTAGGGGCGCCACCTGGCCGCTCCCAACCTGGTGTCCCAAGTACACCACAGAACCCTGCCCGATCTGGCACTTACTCGCCTTGATCGTGAGGCCTGCCTTGCGCAGTGCCATCAACACTTCCCAGAGGTGGCGCAGATGTTCTTCCCAACTGGCGCTGAACACTGCAATGTCATCCAGGTAGGCGGCACTGAAATCCTCCAGTCCAGCCAACACCTGGTTGACCAACCTCTGAAAGATAGCAGGGGCATTCTTCATCCCAAAGGGCATAACCCGGAATTGGTAGTGCCCATCTGGTGTGGAGAATGCTGACCTCTCTTTGCCCCCATCAGTTAAGGCGATCTGCCAGTACCCAGACGTTAAATCAAACATGCTGAGGTACCGGGCAGCCCCCAACCGATCAATGAGCTCATCAGCTCTGGGGATGGGGTGCGCGTCAGTCCTGGTGACTGAATTGAGTCCTCGGTAGTCCACACAGAACCGGAGTTCGGGTGTGGCACCAGGCGCTGCAGCTTTTGGGACCAAGACCACTGGGCTGACCCAAGGGCTGTGAGAGGACTCAATCACCCCTAAGGCAAACATCTTGGAGACCTCCTCCTTGATGTGAGCTCTGACCCTGTCAGTCACTCTGTAAGCCTTGTGCTTCACAGGAGGACTGTCCCCAGTATCCACATCATGGACGCACCACTCAGTGACACCAGGAACCAGGGAGAACAGATCAGAGAATTGTCACAACAGTTGGCGACAATCTTGCTGCTGTTCAGGGGTCAGTGTGGCAGAGAGGCTGACACCATCCACTGACCCATCTTGCTCTGTTGCAGACAGGAGGTCAGGAAGAGGCTCGGTCTCCTCCTCCATTCCATCATCCGTTGCTAGGAGCATACCCACTTCGGACCTTTCTAAGTGAGGCTTCAGGCGGTTAAAATGCAGGACCCGCAAAGGGTTCCTAGGAGACCGCAAGTTCACCAGTTAGGTGACATCACTCTTGCGCTCCACCACCTCAAATGGTCTGGTCCACCTGTCCTGGAGCACACAGGGCTCTACAGGGGCCATGACCCAAACTTTCTGCCCAGGCTGAAGCTCAATCAGAGTGGCATTCTGATCGTACCACCGCTTCATCTCTTCCTGGCTGGCTTCCAGATTCGCCTCAGCGAGTTGCCTGAATCGCCTGGTCTGGTTCCTGAAGGCCAGCATGTAACTGTATACATCCTGGGGAGGTTTCCTGGGAGATTGCTGCCAACCTTCCTTGACCAGACTCAAAGGTCCTCTTACCGGGTGACCATAGAGCAGTTCAAAGGGACTGAACCCTAAGGACTTCTGTGGCACCTCACAGTAAGCAAAAAGAAGGCATGGCAAGAGGACGTCCCACTTACGCCTCATAGGTTCCTCAAGACCCATTATCATGCCTTTGAGGGTCCGGTTGAATCTCTCAACCAGCCCATTTCCTTGGGGGTGGTAAGGAGTGGTGAACTTATAGGTAACACCGCACTCCTGCCACAGGGACTTCATATAGTTGGATATGAAGTTTGAACCACAGTCTGACACCACCTCTCTGGGGAACCCCACACGGGAGAAAATCCCCATCAGTGCATGTCCCACCACGGGGGCCGTCACTGTCCTGAGCGGGATGGCTTCTGGGTACCGGGTAGCATGGTCCACCAAGACCAGGATAAACCTGTTGCCCATGGCTGTCTTGGGGTCCAGTGGCCCCACAATGTCAATGCCCACCCGTTCAAAGGGGGTACTGACTACAGGGAAAGGTTGGAGAGGAGCCTTGTGCTTCCTTCCACTTTTCCCACTTGCCTGGCAAGTTTGACAAGTCCTGCAATGAGTGTCTGAACTCTTCCGCATCTGGGGCCAATGAAAGTGGGAGACAAGCCTTTCAAAGGTCTTGTTCTGCCCCAGATGTCCAGCTAAAGGCACATCATGAGCCAAACCCAGTAGGAAGGCTCTGAACCGCCGGGGTACCACCAGCACACGGGCTGACCCAGGCTTAGCAACTTTAGGCTCGCTATACAGGAGGTCGTTCTTCCAGTAGATCCAATGTGATCCAGACTGATCACCTGCTGCCTGGGCTGTGGCCTGTTGCCGCAACCCCTCAAGAGAAGGGCCCTTCCTCTGCTCCTCACAAAATTCCTCCCTGGAGGGGCCTCCTTCTTGCTGCCAATGGGTCAGTTCAGGCAGGTCCCCCAGTTCGGCCACTTGTTCCCCTGTAGGCTCCAGGGCATCCCCCTCAAGGTCTGCCTCCTCCTGGACCGTGGGAACTAGGGGGCCGGTTTCCCGCGCCCCCCACCTCTTCTCTTTAATGCAGGGGTCTGGGCCATATTTTCAGGCTCCAGAACCGCTTCAACACCCTTACTGGCTGCCATAGACCGAGTGGTCACACACGCCCACTCAGGCAGACCCAACATCTCCAAATGAGACCTTCTCTCCACCTTAGCCCAAGTGGAGCTCTCCAAATCATTTCCCAACAGACAATCAACAGGCATGGCTGGCCTCACAGCTACTTGAAGAGTACCTGAGACCCCCCCACTCAAAGGGAACTTGAGCCACCTCACACTGGCTCTGTGAGTTGTCCGCGGCAACTATAGGGAAGAATGCATGGGGTATAACCTGCTTTCTGGACACCAGCCGGCAATTGACAGCTGTCACACTAGCCCCAGTGTCTCTGAGAGCTTCCACCCTATGGCCATTGATGGTCACCCACTGCCTGTACTTTTTAGTGTTATCAGGCAGCTGGGTCTCAGGGACCATCTCAAAGTCTCCTAAAGAGACAAGGGACATCTCTGTGGGACCCCACCCACCTTGGGCACCCATCTCCTCCCCCCCCAGGGCTACACTCGCCATCTTACGGGGTGGTGCACATGGTGGTGCTTTGGAATCCCTCATGGGACATTGTGCATCATACCAACGGTGGCCCATTTGACCACACGTGTAGCACTTAGAGGGGCCCCTGTGAACAGGTTTACCTGTTGGGGCCTCTTGCTTTTTCTCAGGGGGAGGCTGGGAACCCTTCCCTTGGTTCCCTTGGGAATTACTTTGGGTCCCTTTCTGGAACTCCCTCTGTTTACCCTTGTCCCCCCACTCTTCTGCTGGGGACCCTGCCCACCTTTGGCGGAGTCTCCCACGTGACCCTTGTGGACCCGGGTGCTCACCCAGCGGTCCGCCTACTCAGCAAGCTTCCTAGGGTTAGTTAACTTGCTATCAATAAGGTGCTGGCGTAACTCTGGAAAACAATTACCAGACAAGTGCTCCCATGCAAACAAATCATAGAGCTCCTCAAAAGTACTCTCTTTGCTACCCTTCACCCAACCATCCATAGTTCTGCAAAAGAAAGACTGATACTCCACCCAGGTAGTTGCCTCCAGCTTCTTACAATTCCTGAACCTCTGTCTATAGAGTTCTGGGGTCAAACCATACCTTGTCATCAGGGCTTCCTTCATATGGGCATAAGACATCCTATTCTCACTGGGTAGGTCTAACAGTGTATCCCTCCCCTCACTCACAAAGCGGCCCCACAACCCCGCTCCCCAATCCTTCTCAGGGACCCGGTGGGCCAACATTGCTATCTCATAGGCTGAAAACCACTGCCCAATATCTTCATGCTTATGGAAATCTTTGATGACATCCTTTGGGATATATACCCTGCCTTCTGCAGGCACAGATGGTGTGCTGCCACCAGAGGGATTAATATCTAAGCTTTTGGCTTTGATCTCCAACTCCCTCAACATTCTCTCATGCTCTAATCTCATTCTCTCTCTCTCCAAGGCTAACTTGTTAATTTCAAACTCCAGCTTCTTATTCTCTAGGTCCTTTTGACCCTCCATTTTGAGCCTGGCCAGCTCCATGTTATGCCTTGTATTTCTCTCCCTATCCTCCAGCTCTCCTGGGGACAGGTCTTTGGAAGAAACACTGCTGCCTGGTGGGGTAGGTACTTTCTCCCCCCCTGGACCCAGGGGCCCATCTAGCTGCCCTTCTGCCTCCTCCACAGGGTGCTCCACATTTTCAGATGCATTTCTTGCTTCCACCCAGGCCCTCAGCGCCTTGTGGAACTCATCCTTTTTAGTGAGGCCTGGAATAGCAACTTTAAATTTTCTACAGAAGGCTTTCAGCTGTTTGGCATTATAGGTATCCAACCTCTCTTCCTCAAACTCTGGATCCATAGATGCAATAGATGCTGGTGGACTCATGGCAATAAGAATTGGCAATTCTCAGAAAAATAACAGTCCAAGGAGAAAAAAAAATTCTACCAAAAAGGTATGTGGTTGCGTTTGGTCTGCACTCACTAGTAGTGTTCACCAATCACTGTATATGAGTCACAAATGCAAGTCCAGAATCCTCACCGCTGACCACCAATATTAGAACTGGGGGTCTCTAGTTGGCAATGGTATACACCTTTGTCCAAATAGGGACCCTTGCTTCTAGTCAGGGTAAGGGGGATACACTACTAAAATAACCCCTGCTCACTCCCTTGGTAGCTTGGCACGAGCAGACAGGCTTATCTCAGAGGCAGTGTGTTAAGCATTTGTGAACACATACAGTAATACAGTGAAAACACTACAGATGGACACTACACAGGTTTTATAAAAATAATTATTCTTTATATAGACTTTAACACAAGACCACAAACGACAAAAATCCACAATACTGTACTCAAAATAGACTTAAAGATGGTAGAAGTAACTTAGTTCAAGTTGATGGTAAATGCGACACGTTTCTCTCAAAAGTACCTGGGATGCGTAACGCAAAACAAACAAAGGGTCTGCAGGGAGGACGATGCAGCGAGCAATCGCCTCGATGCGGTGCGACGATCCGGTGCGATGCGATGAAAGTGCGCCCTTGATGCGATGCGACGATGTGAAGACGATGCGTGCACGCCCGATGGCCGTGCGGCGAACTCTGTATCTTTGGAGCCGCGACAGGCCCTGCGACATGTTTCTCCGGTGATGCGACGGCGACACGCTTCTCGGGGGATGCGACAGCGACCCTTGCGGTGGCGACACGCTTCCCTGTTGATGCGACAGCAGGCAGTTGCAACGGCGACACGCTTCTCCTGTGATGCGACGGCGGGCAGCTGCGACGAAGGCATGCTTCTCTGGTGATGCGGCGGCGGTGACACGCTTCTCCTGCGATGCGACGGCAGCAGCTTTGTCAGCGACACGCTTCTTCTCGTTGCGTCGCGCTTCCAGCTCCCAGCGACACGCAGGCTTCTGCAGACAGAATCCCCAGCAAGGGAATTCAGGAGGGAGCTGGTGGTGAAGTCTTGTAACCCTGAGACTTCAGCAGGAGGCAAGCTCTAGTTCAAGCCCTTGGAGAATATTCTGCAAGATGATGAAAGTTCTTAAAAAGTTCCTTCTCCTTTCCTTGGCAATGAAGACCACTGCAGGCCAACCCAGCAAACAGCACACTGGCAGAGGGGCAGTCCAAACTCCTGCAGCTTCCTTGGTTCTTCTCCTTGGTAAAGGTTCGTCTTGTTGTTTCCAGAAGTGATCTAAAGTTCTGGGGTCAGGGGGCCAATATTTATACCCCTAAATCCTTGGTCCTCTGAAGGCAGAGGGTCCTGTACCTAGTCCAAACCAGTTCTGGGTGCATCCTGCCAGTGCACACCCTCTTCCTTTGTCAGTGTGGGCCAGGGACATCAGACACACCACAGGAGGTGGAGCCAGCATTGTGGAAGGCAGGCACAGCCCTATTCAGGCCCAGGTGCAACTCCTCCCACCACTCTACATGCAGAAAGGTCTATTCAGCCCTGTGCTGACTCACCCTGTCTCCTGGAGCCCCCAGCCCCTGCCACTCACAAAACCAGACATACAATACACAAGCTAGCAGAGGCAGGCTGGATGGTTTAGGCAAGAAAATACCTACTTTCTAAAAGTGGTATTTTCAAACACAGAATGTTAAAACCAACTTCACTAAAAGATGTATTTTATCATTCTGAGTTCAGGCATACTAAATTCGTTTTTCTACCATGTTCCCTGGGTCAGTTAGGATTATAAGATGTTATAATCAAACTGCCCATTCTGGCCTATGGGGACAGGTAGCCTTGCAATAGTGAAAAACGAAATTGGCTGTAATTCACTATTAGGACATGCTACACACACCAGGGCATGTCCTACCTTTTACATACAATGCACCCTGCCCTTGGGCCTACCTTAGGGGCGACTGATATGTAGAAAAGGGAAGGTTTAGGGACTGGCAAGTGGGTGCACTGGCCAAGTCGACATGGCAGTCACAGACTGCACACAGGCTCTGCAATGGCAGGCCTGAGACACACTTTACAAGCTGCTTCTGTGAGTGGCACAACCAGTGCTGCAAGCCCACCAGCAGCATTTGACTTACAGGCCCTAGGCACACCTGGTGCACTATACTAGGGTCTGACAAGTAAATCAAATGATCCAATCATGCAGTCACTAATCAATACATCAATTTACCGTAGGGAGCACTTGCACTGTGGCACTGAATAGCAGTGGCACAGTGCCCAAAGCATCTAAACCAGCAAAACATCAAAAACAGAGGAGGCAATCAGTGAAAAAATGGAAGGGAGACTCACGCCAATGGTACCAGGTCTAACACTGACTAATATCCACCACTCAAATTACTTTCATATTTCACTATACTAATTCACCACTAATCCTTATGGGTTCCGGATAGCGTGCTACTCGCCGAAAAAGTGCTTCAACACCCCATTAGGGGGTAACAAGTGCTACATAAATGCAAACCTTTTTTCCCTCTTCTATCCCTCCGCTATCCTTCTCAATCCAAATAACTGACTAATATCCACCACTCAAACGACTTTCAAATTTCACTATACTAATTCACCACTAATCCTTATGGGTTCCGGAGTAGCATGCTACTCGCCGAAAAAAGCGCTTTAACACCCCATCAGGGGTAACAAGCGCTATATAAATGCAAACCTTTTTCCCTCTTCTATCCCTCTGCTAACCTTCTGAATCCAAATAACTGAATAACCTATCCACCACTCAAATTACTTTCATATTTCACTATACTAACTCAACACTAATCCTTTATGGGTTCTGGAGTAGCGTGCTACTTGCCGAAAAAGCACTTTGACGCCTCGTCAGGTGTAGTAAGCGCCATATAAATGCAATTACAATACAATACAATACTTCTTGATGACCTTAGGAAGACCCCTGGGTCAGATGAACAGGAGAAAGTGGGTGGGCAGGGAATGAGGACAGGTCAGGAGGACACTTTTTATGACCTAGACTCAAACCCTGGCCAGGAGGAACAAGATGGTTCCCACCTGGACAACTCAGATCTTCAGGGAGATGACAGAGAAGGCCAAGATGACCCCCTCTTCACCCCTCCTGGAAGAGTGCAGAGTTTACCAAGGAGATCTAGATCTCTCTCTGCAGAGTCTAATCACTCAGGACAGTCTGTAGGGACCTCTGTATCTAGCAAGAGGGACCACTCTTTTGATAGGGAATAACAATTTCTTGAACTTGAGAAAGCTAGGCTTAGGCTCAGGCAAGAACAATTGGCCTTTGATGAAGAGTCCCTAGAAGTCCAGAGAGCTTGAAAAACGTTGGGACTAGAGTCCCATGGTGGCAGCAACAGTGTCCCTAGAGTTAAAGAACATTCTTTTGAAGATAGGAACCTGAGCAAGATTGTCCCCCCCTACCATGTTGGGGATGACATCCATAAATGGATAACTGCTTTAGAGATGGCCTGTAAAGTTCAGAGGGCCCTTCAAGAGCAGTGGGCAGCTATCATGTGGCACTCCTTTGCTGACAAAGATAGAGATAAGGTCCTCACTGTTAGAGAAGAGGATGCTGACAATTACTCAGTCCTGAAGAGTGCTCTCATTCATGGGTTTGGCTTAACCACTGAACAGTACAAGATTAAGTTCAGAGACACCCAGAAGGCACAGAATCTGGACTGGGTAGACTTTGTGGATAGTGCCATTAAGGCACTGGAAGGTTGGATACTTGGCAACAAGGTGCATGACTATTTAGGATTGTACAATTTGATTATGAGGGAGCAGATCCTTAATAATTGTCAAAAACAGCTTTTGCACCAGTACCTGGTGGACTCAGATCTGACTTCTCCCCAAGAATTGGGAAAGAAGGCAGATAAATGGGTCAGAACCAGGGTGAAACAAAAGAACCAGGGTGGTGACCAGAAGAAAGATTCTTCCAAGACCCAAGAGAAAGGTGGGGATAAATCAAAAGACAAGTCCTCTGAAGGGCCCCAAAAGTCCTCTTCTGGGGGTGGGTTCCAAACCCCTTCCTCCCCTGACAAGAAACCTTATTGCTTTGTTTGTAAGAAGCCAGGCCAAAGGAAAAATGATGCCATTTGCCCCAAGGTCAGCAATACGGAAAATATTCCCCCAAAAACTACTTCTACACCTCCTGGTACTACAGGTAGTAATCCCCCAGGTAGTGGTAGTGCACCCAAAAATGTAGTTGGATTTTCTTGGGGAACTGAGGTGGACCCTGGCCTAGCCAGGTCCCCCACACAGGCCCCTTTAGTCTGTGATGGTGGCATGGGGTTTGCCACTTTTACTGTCAGTCCCAATTCCTTGGGCAAGGACAGACAAGAGCCTCTGATCAATGGTCAGAAAGCTGTAGCCTATAGGGACACAGGGTCTATTGTCACCATGGTGACAGGAACCCTAGTGCCCCCTGCCCAGCTTTTATCTGAGTTCAAGTACCAGGTGACCAATACTGATGGTGTGAGGACAGATCATCCCATGGCTGTAGTCAATCTCAGCTGGGGAGGGGTAACTGGCACAAACAGAGTGGCAGTGTCCCCAAACTTGCCTGTAGATTGCCTCTTGGGTAATGATTTAGAAACTTCAGCCTGGGCTGAAGTAGAACTGAAGGCCCAATTACAGATGTTAGGCCTCCCTGAGAGTCGGTGGGACCCCTAGGGCCTCAGTCCAACCCCAGGAAACTTTTGGAGTAGTGTAGCCTGTAGCCTGAAACAATGGTCCACTCTGCTCTTCTTCCCCCCAGACTATAGGTAAGGGTCAGCTTCCTCAGGGAACTGATCCTACCCCTTGTGAAGGAACTGCCCCAGAGGTGGCTAGGCCTGTCCTGGCAGAACCACTGAGGGCAGGGGACCCTTCCAAGGAGGTGCCCAGTCTGGAGCAGGTATCTTGCCCCTCTCTACCCAGCCTCAGTCAGCCTAGGGCTGCAGAGGTCAGGGATGTCAGTGGACCCCTAGGGGCCCACTGTCCAGAGGAACCTCCTCATCATCAGATTAGGGACACCCAGTCTAGTAGCACTAGCCAGGTGAATATTCCTCAACATTCTGAAGGATCCCTCTTACCCTTAGGTAGTGACATCCCCCAGATGGACTCTGTTGGGCAAAGGGAAACCTGGGACGAAGCTGTCCCAAACCTTCCCTGGCCCTCCATTGTTCCAACCAGAGGGACCCAACCCCCAGCTGTAGGCAGCCAGAGGTTGACCCCTAGGGCTGTAATAACTCAGTCATGGAAAGAAAGGCCTCCATGGTGACCAGTGCTCTGAGGAAGCTGAGACCAACCCTATTAGGGCCTCACTTCCCTACTCAGGCACCCCACTAGCCTATTTCTTTACCGAAGCAAACTACAGGTAGTTATCCCAAATTTTGGAGAGCATCCAAAACCCTTCAGGGTAGGGACTCCTTAGTGGTCCATAAGACAGGAGGTATCCATGCTAGTGCAGGACCTTCCTTATATGGCCAGTTAGGAAATGAAGTCTCAACTGGGCAAGGTTAGCCTTATCTCCTTTCGTTTGGGGGGGGCTTATGTAGGAAGGTAGGATCTGACTGCATGGTTACCCCCACTTTTTGCCTGGTGTTTTGCTGGTTTTTTGAGTAGTCTGACTGGGATCCTGCTAATCAGGACCCCAGTCTATCTGCTTTCTCCCTAAAATGTTATGCCATATACTTATGTACACTCCAGATTGGATACTGGGGTACCCTTGTCAGTCCCTAGTATATGGTACACATATACCAAGGGCATAGGTACCCCAGAAGCCTCCCATGGGCTGAAGCATGTATTTTGCCACCCATGAGAGGCCATGCAAAATGGAACTACAGGCCTGCCATTGCAGCCTGTGTAAGATGGTGCATGCACAACTTACTTTAGATATAGGTTTACTATATCTATAGGTCACTACACTTAAAACCTATCAGTCACCCCTCTAGCAAGCCTTGACAATCCTGAAGGCAGGGTGCTGGGTTTTACGTGAGCGGGTGCCCCTGCATGAGCAGAGCACCCATGCAGCCTTCGGAGACCATTCTCCCGGGTTGTCGGTGATGCAGCCAGACATATAGGTAGAGGTGCATTTTATGCTTGCGTAAAATGCTACCTCGAAAATGGCTGCAACAAAACATGTCGTGTTTGGTATCAAACACCTTGTAATCAAACCTCCACACCAGTAACCGGTGTGGGAGGTATGATTCCACCCTTCTGAAGTGAGCTACGTGGGGTCCCTGGTCTTTCAGGTACCAGCCTTCTCGACCCGGGCAGCACAAAATGGTTGCTGCCGACCAGAGACACATTTCTGCCCTCCTGCTGCTGAGCCAAGCTTGAGCAGGGGAAGGCAGCACAATAGGCATCCTGTCACAGGGAGGTGTGACCACCTCCCAGACAGGATTTAGTGTATTGGGGCTGGGTGGGTGCACTTCCAAAGTGCCTGAAAGTCTGCATCTGGGGCACACTTGGTGTCCCTGTGCATAGTGCAGTTCAAACCAGTCCTGGGAGCCGTTGGCTCCTGCTCTGGAGTGAAACTGGACAAAGGACAGGGGAGTATCCTCCCCACTGTCCTGACCCTCCCCTGGGAGGGTCCCCTGAATCTGTCCAACCCTCTCCCGTGGGTACAAAAGGGCTTACCTGGCTGCAGGGCCCTAGATTTGACATGGACAAGATTCTGATCAAGAAACCACTGACCTTCGACCATCTGGACACTCTGGACTTCGCTGGACTTCGACTGGGCCCGACTTTGTCTCACTCTCTGCCAAAGCATCGTCTGTGCCTGTGCACCATACAGGCTCCGTGCTGGACCTGTGGAGCATCAAGGACAATTGAAGTTATTTCCCTTGGGGTGAAGGAGTCACTCCCCTGCATTCGCAGGCACCATAATGCAACTGACCAGTCTGCTGATCCTGAGCTCCTGCATACTCCGAAGGCTCCAGCAACACAGGAGGTGGGTTCCTATGTTCCTTGAGGTTGAGCTACCCTTTCACCAAATTTGAGGCCAGTATCCCTCGTGGGGACTGTATAACCTGAACCCCTGTGCACTGCGTACTTTTGAAAGTGCATATGCTTGTTGGCATTCTCCAACTAAGAGCTTTGGGATTTCGATAGCCCCAACCTCTGCACATATTTCGTACAAAGGACTTCGGCCTCGTCGCAGTCTGCCCCCTGCAAGCCGCTACTTAGTGAAACTGCTAGAGGTCCCCTCGCCACTCCTGTGCCTTTGGCCTGTGGGTACATTTGAGGGACAACACTGCTTTTCTTGGGCTCCCCTGGTTGCTCCAGGCCTGCCCTGACTCCCCTTGCTATGGTGAGTCCCCTGGTCCTTGCTGGGCCAGACCGTAACCTTCTTTGACCATCTTCGTGCGTTGCCGCTGCCAAGGCTTGTTGGTGCTCCTGCCAATCACCGACCCCTCAGCACTCGACATCCTTTGTGGGACAGCTCATATCCAGCTCCTGGTCATCCTCGACATCTCCTGGTCCCTGCAGCTGTAGAGTCAAGGTCTCCATCTTCACACCTGTAGCACCCGACAACGGTGGGCATTCGTCTACCGAGCCCCTGGTCACTCCTGAGTGACCCAGAGTCTGTCTCCTCTGCTTTCAGGTTCCTTCCATCAAGAATCCACCTGCGGATTCCACCGGACATTTTTCTTCTTTCCAGCAGTGGCATTTCTTTGAAGACTCCCATTGAGAACGACGGAGGTTTCTGACGCCACTTGGACCCTATGCACCCGGCTTCCCTGGGATAGGTAACTCTGGTACTTTGGTATCCACAGGTGAGGTGGCTCTCCAACCTTCTAGGTTCCAAAGGGTTTCTTCGTAATCCACTGGGAAGGGTCCTTAAACTTTAAAACTGCAACCGCGACTCTCCCATTGAATTGTACGTAGCACGCGGTCGTGTTCTCACACTTCACCGTCCTCCGTGGGGTCCCTACTTACTCACCTTGGGTGGTTCCTTGGAATCCCAGAGATTCTACATCCTCTAGACACTGTCTTGACTCGAGTCATGATCCTTATACCACTATTTTAGTATATGGTTTGGTCTCCCCCTGGAGCCCACTGTGTATTAGTGCTACTTACGATTGTTTCTGTGCTATAGTATTGTGTGCTTTGTGTCTATCTGTGTGTTGCAGATACTGTGAGGTATTTAAGGTGAGTTATAATAATAAATACATATTTTTATAACTACTGTGTGGTTCTCCTTTCATTTAACCAATACAATGAGATTGCATTCTGGTGAAACAAGCTGCTTAACATTCCTTCAAGACTAAGCCTGAAGGCTGCTCTCCACAGCTACCACTTGGATAGCTTTCTAAGGTTATCTTTGACCTCTTAAATCACCATAAGGGTTGTTTGGACTGGTGCAAGGTGCCCACTTTAATTAGTGGACAGCATATACCAGGCCAACTTCTCACAGCAAAGAGATGAGACTATCCTTGCCCAGTTGAGTCTTCATTTTCTGAGTGGAAATATCTGGAGAGTCCTTCTGCATTGGCATTGTTACTCCCAGGTCTATGTTCCACTGTATAGTCCATACCCTGTAGGGAAATGAACCCCCTCAAAAGTTTGGGGTTTTCACCCTTCATCTGTTTTAGTCATAAAAGGGGCTTGTAGTCTGTCTGAACAATGAAGTGAGTGCCAAACAGGTATGGCCACAGCTTTTTCAAGGCCCAGACCACAGCAAAGGCTTCCCTCTCAATGGCTGACCAATGTTTCTCCCTGGGGGTCAACCTTCTGCTGATAAAAGCTACTGGTTGATCCTGGCCCTCTGAATTAAGTTGTGATAACACAGCCCCCACCCTTATCTCAGATGCATCTGTCTGGACAATGAAGGTTTTGGAGAAGTCAGGACTTTGCAGGATGGAAGCAGTGCACATGGCCTCCTTCAGGTCATCAAATGCCTTTTGGCAGCTTACTGTCCACTAGACTTTCTTGGGCATTTTCTTTGATGCAAGATCATTCAGGGAAGTCACAATGGACCCATATCCATTTACAAATCTTCTGTAGTACCCAGTAAGGCCCAAGAAAGCTCTGACCTGAGTCTGGGTAGTGGGAGCAATCCAGTCCACAATGGTCTGGATCTTGCTCTGCAATGGTTGAACCTGGCCTCCACCCACAAGGTGGCCCAAGTACACAACTTTACTCTGTCCTATCTGGCACTTAGTGCCCTTGATAGTGAGGCCTGCCTTTTGCAGGCCCTTCAGAACATTTCTGAGGTGGACCAGGTGATCCTCCCAGGTGGAGCTAAAGACAGCTATATCATCTAGATATGCTGCACTATAGGCTTCCAGACCTGTTAGGACTTTGTTCACCAACCTCTGAAATGTGGCAGGTGCATTCTTCAGACCAAAGGGCATTACAATACATTGATAATGCCCACTAGGGGTTGATAATGCTGTTTTTGGCTTGCCATCCTCAGCTAGTCTGATTTGCCAGTAGCCAGAAGTCAGGTCAAATGTACTCAGAAACTTGGCTGAGGCCAAAGTATCTATGAGTTCATCTTCCCTGGGTATTGGATGGGCATCCGTCCTAGTGCCTGCATTGAGACCTCTGTAGTCCACACAGAACCTCATCTCTCCTTTTCCACCCTTGGTGTGATGTTTTGGTACAAGTATTACTGGGCTAGCCCAGGGGCTATCTGAAGGCGTAATGACCCCCAACTCCAGCATCTTTAGGACCTCTGTCCTGATGCAATCCCTGACATGATCAGGCTGTCTGTAGATGTTACTCTTAACAGGCAGGCTGTCACCTGTGTCCACTTCATGGGTACATCAGGTGATTTGACTGGGTGTCATGGAGAACATGAGTCTGTACTGTTTGAGGACTTGCCTACAATCAGTCTGCTGTTGGTCAGTGAGGCTGCCTGCCAAGGCTATTCCATCCACTGACCCATCATCAGGGTTCTGAGAGAGGAGATCAGGGAGAGAGTCTCTCTCTTCCTCCTGTCCCTCATCAGTTGCCATGAGCAAGCCCATGTCAGCCCTGTCCACAAAAGGTTTCAGGCGGTTCACATGAAGTACCCTATGAGGATGTCTTGGAGTGCCTAGGTCCACCAAGTAGGTGACCTCACCTTTTTGTTCAAGGACAGTGTGTGGGCCACTCCACTTTTCTTGGAGAGCTGCTGGGGCCACAGGCTCCAACACCCACACTTTCTGGCCTAGCTGGTAAACAGTCAAGACAGCCTTTTGGTCATGCCAAGCTTTTTGAAGTTCTCGGCTGGGTTTCTTGGCTTGCCTCTAGGTTTTTGCTGCCCTTCTTTATGTACTCAGCCATGCGTGAATGCGGGCCAAGGACATAGTCCAAAATGTCCTGTTTAGGAGGTTTGAGAGGTTGCTCCCAACCTTCCTTCACTAGACACAATGGACTCCTAACTGGATGTCCAAACAGAAGCTCAAATGGGCTGTAGCCAACCCCCTTCTGAGGAACCTCTCTGTAGGCAAAGAGAAGACAGGGTAGTAAGACATCCCAATTTCGCCTAAGCTTTTCTAGGAGTCCCATGATAAAACCCTTGAGGGTAGTGTTGAACCTTTCAACAAGCCCATTGCATTGTGGATGGTAGGGTGTGGTAAACTTGTAGTTTACTCCACACTCTTTCCACATGGCAGTGATATAACTAGACATGAAGTTTGTACCTCTGTCTGTTAAAACAACCTTAGGGAAACCCACTCTGGAAAAGATTCCGAGGAGGGCCCTGGCCACTACAGGAGCTGTAGTGGTTCTAAGGGGAATGGCCTCTGGGTACCTAGTGGCATGGTTTACCACCACTAGTATATAACTGTGCCCAGATGCAGTTGGAGGCTTCAAGGGACCGACAATGTCAATCCCTACCCTCTCAAAGGGAACCCCAACCACTGGGAGTGGGATTAAGGGGGCCTTTGTGGTGCCACCAGACTTACCACTGGCTTGGCAAGTGGCACAGGAGCAACAAAATTCCTTTGTGTCATCAGACATATGGGGTGAGTGAAAGTGAGGGACAAGCCTGTTCCAAGTCTTGCTTTGCCCTAAGTGTCCTGCAAGAGGAATATCATGTGCCAGGGAGAGTAGAAAACATCTGAACTTCTGGGATATTACCAACCTCCTGGTGGCACCAGGCTTGGGGTCTCTACCTTCAGAGTATATAAGTCAATCCTCTCAATAGATCCTATGGGACCCTCTGATATTCCCTGCTTCCTCTTCCTCTTCCTCAGCAGCAGCTTGCTGGCTGAGGGGTTCAAGGGAGGGGCAGATCTGCTGCTCCAAACTCGTCTGCGCTGGAAGGGCCCCCTGCCCCCAAGAACTCTGCCTGGTCACGCCCAAGTTCCTCTGGGACAGTTCCGCCACAGGGGCTGAGATCATCTCCCTAAAGAGGCTGATCTTCACTGGGAGGTTGTGAGGAGGGCAATTCCTTACCCTTCCTGCTCCTTCTTTTGGGAAGCACTTGGTCCATTTTCTCAGGTTCCACTGCTTTGTCAGTGCTTAGCTGTTTGGCCTGAGCCCTGGTGACAGCAAACACACTGGCATAGATGCCCATCATCTCTGCATGAGTCCTGAACTCCGCTTCAGCCCAAGGTGAAGTTTCTCGATCATTGCCCAACAAACAATCTACATGTAGGCCTGGCGATACCACAATCTTTTTAGGTCCAGTTACCCCTCCTCAGCTGAGGTTAACAACTGCCAAGGAATGGTCAGTCCTGACATTGCTAGCGTTGGTGACTTGGTACATTTGTCCAAGTATGATCTGATCAGGGGACACAAGTTTCTCTGTCACCATTGTGACACTGGCCCCTGTGTCCCTGTATGCCATTGCTTCTTTTCCATTTATCTAAGGCTGTTGTCTGTACTTGCCCAAGTTAGTGGGACTGATCAGTAGGGTGACAAGATCCATGCCACCATCACAGACTAAAACAGCCTGAGCTGGAGTTCTGACTAAGTCAGAACCCACCTCAAATCCCAAGGTTAACCCCACTAATCTCTTGTTTGCTGTACTACCACTTGTACTTGTGCTAGGGGAAGCAGGTGCCTTAGAGGCAGTGGTAGTAGTAGTAGTTTCCTTTGCCTCTGGACAATCACCATCCCTTGTCCAATGGGTCTTCACCTTATAAAGGTAACACCAAGGTTTATTTTTGCCTTTCTTGGTAGTTTGGGACTCACCCCCAGATACAGGGTTTTGGAGCCCCTGTGAAGACTCTTTTATCTTTGGCCTTTTCCCACCCTTATCCTGAGATTTAGAAGAATCTTACTTCTTCTGGTCACCTCTATTACCATGGTTCTTCTGCCTAACCCTGGTGCGAACCCATTTGTCGGCCTTCTTTCCCAATTCTTGGGGAGAGGTCAGATCAGAGTCCACCAGGTACTGATGCAAAAGCTAGTTCTGACAATTATTAAGGATCTGCTCCTTCATAATCAAATTGTACAATCCTTCATAGTTCTGTACCTTTCTTCCATAAAGCCAGCCTTCCAGACCCCTAATAGCACTGTCTACAAAATCTACCCAGTCCTGGGTGTGTGCCTCTGGGTGTCTCTGAACTTAATCCTATACTGCTCAGTGATTAAGCCAACCCATCTATGAGAGCACTCTTCAGTACTGGGTAATTGTCAGCATCCTCTTCTCTAACAGCAAGGAGCTTATCTCTTACTTTGTTAGCAAAGGAGAGCCACAGGATAGCTGCCCACTGCTCTTGAGGGACCTTCTTAACTTTACCGGCCCTCTCCAAAGCAGTGATACATTTATGGATATCATCCCCCTCCTGGTAAGAAGGGACTATCCTGCTCAGGTTCCTATTGTCAAGAGGAGTTTCTGTGATTCTAGGGACACTGTTGCTGCCACCATTGGACTCTAGTCTCAATTTCTTCCTAGCGTTCTGAACTTCCAGGGACTCTTTGTCAAGGACCAATTGATCTTGCCTGAGCCTAAGTCTTGCTTTCTAAAGTTTGAGCAATTGGTATTCCCTGTCAAAAGAGTTGTCCCTCTTACTAGATATGGTGGTCCCTATGGAAGTTTCTGAAGTATTGGATTCTCTAGAGGAGGATCTAGACCTCCTTGGTCTACTCTTGACCCTCCCAGGAGGAACAAAGGGAGACTCACTCCTAGGGATACCCTCTGTGCCATCTGCACTATTCTCTGGGGGATCTGAGTTCTCCAGGTGGGAGTCATGATACTCCTCCTGGTCAGGGTTAGAATCAAGGTCAAAGAGGGGGTTCCCTCCTGGCCCATCTTCTGTCCCCTGCCCACCCACTCGGTCCTGTTTTTCTGACCCACTAGCTTTCTGTAGGTCATCCAACAGTAACACCTCTAGGAGGCATTGAGTATTATGGCCTTTTCCTGTCTTGAGCTTCCTAGAGGAACACAGGGCCCTCAGTTCCTGGAACGTGAGGCCACTGTATCTAGAAGGCAGAGAGCCACCGGCTTCTCCTATAAAAGACATACTAGGTGTAGTGAGGTGTTATACCTGCCAAACCTGGTGGGAACTAAACTATCTGAGGTTTGAGAAAGGTTTGTGCTAGACCCTTAACAACCCAACCCAAAGTTCAGTAGAACTTACTTATTCTAAGCTGTATAACATGTGCCTAATATTAGTGATGTTTTTTCAATTTATCCACACCAAGATTATCTGGTAAAACAATGCAGGCTTAAATTCCAACCGCTGGACACCATTGTGAGAGGCTGGCTTGGTATATGATGCACACTTATGTAAGTGGGCACCCTGCACCAATCCAAACAACCCTTATGGTGATTTAATGGTCTTAGACAACCTTAGAAAGCTCTCTAAGTGGCAGCTGTGGAGACCAGCCTTTAGGCTTAGTCCAGAAGGAGTGCAAAGCAGCTTGTTTTACCAGAACATAATCTTATTGGTATAGATTAAGAGAAAAAGAACAACACAGTGTAGTTATAAAAATATGTATTTATTATAAGACACTCACTAACACATACAGATACCTCCTAGCCGGAGATATACACAATGCACAAAATACTTTTCAATTGAAACAGATAAGTAGCACAGAATACCCAGTGGTCAATAGGGGGAGACCAAACCATATACTAAAATAGTAATATGCGAACCACGACTCGAGTCAAGACTATACCCAGAGGACGTAGAAGTGCCGGGGACCCAAGGAACCACCCAAGGTGAGTATGTAGGAGCCCCACGGAGGTTGTGTGCAGTGTGGGAACACAACCGCGTTCTCAGTACAAATCAACGGGTACGTCTCGGTTGCAATTTTAAAGAAGAAGGTCCCTTCCCAGAGGACCCTGAAGAAACCCTGTGGGAGACAAGAGGTTGGAGAGCCACCCCACCAGTGGATACCCTAGGAACCAGGATACCTACACCAGGGAAGCCAGGTGCATAGGTGTTAAGTAGCGCCAGAAACCGTTGTCGAACTCAATAGGGGAATTCAGGAAGATGCCGCTGTTGGAGAAGGCAAAAGTCTCCAGTGGAATCCCAAGGTGGATTTAAGGTGAAGAGTACCTGCAAGCAGAGGGAACAGAGTCTAGGCCACTAAGGAGTGACCAGGGGGCACGGAAGACAAGTGCCCACCGATGTCGGGTGCTGCAGGAGAGATGACAGTGACCTTGGAGCTGCAGCTGTGAGGACCAGGCGATGCTGTGGAAGACCAGGAGCCGTTCATGAGCTGTCCCACATCGGTTGTCGAGAGTTGAGGGGTCATGTCCGTCTGGAGCACCAACAAACCTTGGCAACTGTAAACCACATGGAAAGCAAAGAAGGTGCAATGTCGGGACCAGCAAGGTCCAGGTGACTCACCACAAGCAGGGGAGTCAGAGCAGGCCCTGAGCAATCGAGGAAGTCCACAGAAATCAAAGGGGAGCTTCAACAGGACCCACAGGCCGGAGGCACTGGAGTCTCAAGAGGACCTCGAGCAACTCACCAAAGATGCAGGCCCACGGTGCAAGTGATGCGGTGAGGGTGAAGATCTTGCTCACAGGAGATGCTTGAGGTGAAGGCTACTTGGATCCCGAAGATCTTGATGGAAGGAAGCCAACAAGCCTTTGCCACGGCAAGTCATCATGGTGCACAGGGGTTCAGTTCCTACGGCTCCGACAAAGGATACTGGCCTCAAACTCGGTGAGAGGACAGGGCAGGCCTCGAGGGATGTGAAGAACCACCACCTGTGTTGCTGAGCCTTTCGGAGTCCGTGGGAGCCCAGGATCAGCAGACTGGTCAGCTTAGCTGCGGTGACTGCAGATGCAGGGAAGTGACTCCTTCACTTCAAGGGAGATTCCTTCAGGTGTTTCGGATGCCCACAGGCCTTGGAAGGTTCCTGTATGGAGCACAGCCACGGACGTTGCAGCAGACGAGCAGGGTGACGAGATCAGGAGGAGCAGGAGTCTTCCCAGTTGCAGCCTTGATATCCAGAAGTCCACCGAAGTCCAGAGTGCCCAGACTGTCGAAGATGAAGTGGTGTCTTGAAATGAATCTTGTCCCATGACGAATCTAGGGACCCACCCTCAGGTCAACCCTTAACTACCCTAAGGAAAGGGTTGGGACGATTCATGGTTCCCTCCCAGGGGAGGGGTCGGCCAGTGGGGCGGATACTCCCATGTCCTTTGTCCAGTTTCGTGTCAGAGCGGGAGCCAAGGTCTCCCTGAGATGGTTTGAACTGGACTATGCAAGGAGGGCACCAAATGTGCCCTTCAAGCAGACTGAGTGGGGCTGGCAAGTGCTCCCACCCGGCCCCACTGCACTAAACCCTGTCTGGGAGGTGGTCACACCTCCCTGTGACAGGATACCTATTGTTCTGTCGTGCCCTGCTCGAGCTTGTCTCAGCAACAGGGAGGCAGAATCGTGTCTCTGGTCAGCAGCAGCCATGTTGTGCTGTCTGGGTCTAGAAGACTGGTACCGGGAGCACTGAGGGCCTCCAGGAGGAGCTTTACAGTGTTGATTTCAACATGTTTGATACCAAACATGATAGGGTTCGTTCCAGCCAGTTTCGAGATGGTCATCGCGTAATGACGCGGTGCCCCTCTACATGTTACATGGCTGTCACACTTACAACCTGGGAGAATGGACTCCGAAAGCTGTAGCGGTGTCCTGCTCATGCAGGGGCACCCTCACACTTAGAACCGAGCACCCTGCCTTCAGGATTGGAAAGGCATGCTTTAGGGGTGACTTATAGGTTTTAAGTGCAATGACCTTAGACATAGGGAAACCTGTATCTTTCGTAAGTGGTACTAGCACCAGCTTAAACAGGCTGCAATGGCAGGCCTGTAGTTACAGTTTGAGTGGTCCCTCAAGGGTGGCATAATACATGCTTTAGCCCATGGGGGTCCCCTGGTGTACCTCTACCCTGGGTACCTTAGTACCATATACTAGGGACTGATAAGGGTACACCAGTGTCCAATCTGGGATGTACCTAAGTACTTACCATACCAATTTAGAATAGGAAGCACAGAGACTAGGGTCCTGGTTAGCAGGATCCCAGTCAGACTAGTCAGAAACAGCATAGCACCAGGCAAAAAGTGGGGGCAACCATAAAAGCAGATCCTACTTTCCTACAGTTGTTCATTGTTTCTGTACTTTTGAAAAACATTATAATAAAGAATTGCGATAATAAAAGAAAACAAAACTGTAGACCAAACCAAAGGCAAACAAGTTCTAAGAATAACAATATGGCCTGCGTGTCTCGTGACACAGCACGAGGCACACTGGCACAATAGTCACACATGAAAATACAAAAGAACAATATGAATGCACACACTACGCCACCCTTCTCCTTATAACAAAATAATTAAAAGCCCCAAAACAAAGTAAAAAATCACAGTTGAGCTAAGGGGACATAGTATAAGAAACTATAAGATGCTCAAGAAGTGTAATTAATGCATGTAAAAATCTTTGAAACATGTAGGAACAGAACTCCAAGAGAAGGACAACTACCAGTATTGGTATTCACACTCACACTAAATGAATCAGAAACAGAACTCAACCCTAGAACTCAAATCAACAGACATATCATCTCTGCTTCAGGAGGTCACATACTGACTCCTAGAGTGACTGGCTACATTAGAATGAGACACCTCAGTGTCTTTGGAAAACTAACATGTATCTGCAGAACAATCATTATATAAGAAGTTGTTACTGCCTTTAACTTTATGTGTCTTTTTGGCTTGCTCAGGTTCAGGTTAAGTTTTTTAACTCCTACTCCACCATCCTTTACCCTCAACCAAAATGGCACTCTTAGGGGCATATTATCAAGGATCTGCGATATTTATCGCAAAGCGCGCTTAGCGCTGTTTTTTTTATCGCCGGCTATCCCTGGATTTCCTCGTTGTGATAGCGCGGTATTATCAACACGTATCGCAAAGGCGATAGGAAATCCAGCGATAGCGTGTTAAACCAGCAATAGCGTGAGAATTCCAGCGCTAAATCAACAGAGCTAATGAAAAGCTTGCTAATAGGCAAGTGTATACTTAACCCAACAATCCACCCCCCATTGACAAGATGGTTAAGGCAAGTTTTTTTCAGGCGTTAAGTTCCAGCGATAAGCGCGGTTAGCGCGAATTTTCCTATTGCTTCGCGGGCATTGATAATAGGGGGAAGTTGTGTTTGCGAGTGTTTCAATGGAGTTTTAGTCAGGAACGCCTACTTTGCATGTCATTAGTGATATATATCGCTGACATGCTTAGAGGTAAAAGAACGGCCGCTAGCGCTGATAAACTCACGCTAAGGCCCGTTAGCTGCAGCTTGTTAATAGTGTGATAAAAATATCGCCGCATTAGCGGCAGAAAAGTGCCGCTAACGCGGCGATAAAGGGCTTGATAATATGCCCCTTAGAATCTTAGAAATTCTGAAAGGGAGCGAAAATGTAGACTCCCCTTTCCTGACCTCATAGGGTTTTAAAAAAATAACCCAATCTCTCACATTGAAGTCAACAACCTTAGTGTTATGTTTGTTTTAAAAAAAAGTTAATTTCGGACCTTTTCTTTTATGTAAGAATAAGTATGGTAAAAATATTCGACAAAAGACTAAAAAAGGCCAGTCAGAAATTGACTGGGGTAGCTCTTCCCGGATCTGCGCTGAATTACATGGAAAGAAAAGAACTAACATCAGTGCGCTGGGGTTACACCTAAATAGGCATCAACAACGCCACGAGGAGCTGAACTACACCACCTACCAGTGCACAGGGAAAGTATGGGCCCCTCCCGAACCTGTGTGTGGATCCTCTCAAACCTATCAGGCACTGAAGGGGCTCCAAGGGTGGTGGACTGCCCAAAGATGAGGTGCATGGGCTCGTACAATCCTTTTAGCTGGGTGAGGGTTGATCCCGCTGCTGGACACTGATGGAGGCACGGAGAAGCCCAGGCGCAGGCTCCACCACAGAGCTAAGCCTCAAGTGCAGACGACCCCGAATCTTGTCCAAAGACTTGCATGGCAAGTCGAAGACCTCTTTGACTTGTTCTTTTTCATTACCATATTTTACAGTTGACATCGAGTGGGATGATGATCTTGGAACCTTCCTTGCGATCGAGATCTGGAACGTCGCAGGGTTCTTCGGCATCAGATGGCAAGGAGCTTCAGGGACCGTTCCGTCAGCGCCTTCGGATGCATGGGGTGGTAAACCTTGCATGTCTTGACAGCATGATCGCGCTCCAGATACCTATGGCAAACCAAGGCACTGCATTGTTTAAAACCTACCTTCTTGGTGGACATCTTCACACTAGTTGACAAATTATCTAAAAAATATTTGACACTGCGGCGGTTGGCCAGAACCGTTGGATTTGGGTGTTCACGACAGAGCTATCAACTTCAAGGAACTGTATATAAAGCCTGTTTTTGTATTATCCACATTTTGATCACTGTATGTTGGACTTTTATTGTTTTAGTTTTCTTTTGCACAGATATATTTTGGATATTTTTCTAACACTGGTGTGGTTGTCCTTTTGTAGTGTTTTGACTCTATTACTGTTTGTTATGTGCAAATGTTTTACACACTGCCTCTGAGATAAGCCTGACTGCTCGTGCAAAACTACCAAGGGGATGAGCAGGGGTTATTATAGAAGTGTAACTCCCTTATCCTGACTAGAGTTGTGGATTATTCCTGGCTTAGGTGCATATCCTAGCCAGCCAGAAAACCCATTTCTAACATCTGTCTTTTCAGCTTTTGTAATATAGGAAGTAACATAACGTGCAACCGATGTAGAGTTATACGCCACCAATTGTATATCCATGTCAGCATCCCACATATGTAGAATTAAAGTATTGTAGTCATTGATCCATTGTGTTCTCTAAAGATTGTAAGTATTCTTCAGCAAATTCCCTGTAACTGCATGTCTTACAGATGACAGAAAATTGTTGACTTTTCCTCTTCATAGAAGTGGTCTGGAAAATCCAAACTGACATTTAGAGTTATGTTTTGATTTGTTCTAAATGTTCCTTAAGTATTTACAGCACTTATAAAATTGATAACGTAACATTTGGTCAAAAAGATTCTGATTATGCTCTTTCTTTGGGATATCGCAAGTGACATATGTTCAGTAAAATGTAGAACAGATTTAGATCCAAACGTTGGTGCATCTTTGATCCATAGAAGCATATGAATATGTGGTGCACCTCTTGCTTGACACTCTTTTCTCCAACTGGATTTTTGTTTTAGTTGGTTAAGTTTTAAAGCACTGTTTGAAATTTGTGGTTGGAATATCTGCAAACATTAGCAGGATCTAATGTACATAATTCTGTGTGTGTTTTGGTGCCAATATTTGCAATATTAGCATGTGCTTCTAGGAGAAATTGGTAAAAATTGTCCCACGTGTATTTTGTGCAGCTTAAAGTAATAAACCATGTAGAAGGTCCTAAATTTCTGAGCATATATTTCAATTCTTCTAAACCAATATTCATTTGTCCCTTGCTGACATACCATAATATCGATCAAGTCATATTCCAGATTCTTGTCTTTATCTTTCATCTTTTCAATAAAATCCTATGCCGTTGTAGTAGTAAACCCAGTTCCAGTTAGCATAACATGTGCAACAGCATAAGAAGTGACGGAAAGCTCACTTTCATATAGTACTATGAAAATATAAGGAATGTCTTGATGAAAGTATGGATCCTCTGAATATAATCTAGTTTCTTGGTACTCTGATGCAAAAATTTGAACAGGACAATCATCATATCAGCCACTTTTCCCAGTGGGGAATAAATGTGGATAACATCTGGCTTCTAAAGTTTATTCCAGACACTATTAGGCTCTCCTTTAACATACCTCATCTGATAAAGTTCTGAAGCATCACCTATGATTTCTCTTGAGTGCAGTGGGTATATACTATAATTTTAATATATTTGTTCTGTTTCTTCATGATTAAATGGTTTATATTGCACACTTCAAAATTCTTTCCAAGACGATAATGAGTTAGACGAGATGAAGTTAGAAATGTTCAAATCTTTGTAATGTTTGTTGTTTTTCTGAAGGGGAAGATATTGCTTTGTGCACTTTGTCTATGCTTATTAGTTGTTGCCAATTTTGTTTTGTCTTTTGTAGGTACTCCATTGACTAAAAGCACAAAAGTTTCCTCATTTGCATTGTATCCCCAAGCGTGTTTATGTTTTAATTAAAATCTAATGGCAGGAAAACAACTTTTCGTTTGAGTGCATGTACAAATTCATGTGGCTGGAACCTTCCTGATTTTGGTTGCCTTCTAACAGTTGTTTGAAAAGGATGTACAGTTTGAATGAAAATGCTTATATAAATTAAGTTGCATTACATCTGATGGAATTGGATAAATCAGATAACTTTCCAAATTGTTGTGATACTCACATGAAGGCATGCAGTGAGGTGTAGTTTTCCTGGACAGTAAACAGATTATCTGATATTTGCAAACATTGTATTTTTCTGCTTTAAATAGATGTAGTTCAATTTATCCATTCTATTTTTTCCTCATTCTCTGTTTCTCAAGCAGATCAATTATTTTAACTTACTTCCTACAATGTGTTCTTCTGCAACAAATTACAAATCTGATTGGGTTTTTTCAAAATGTTGTCTTGAAAATCCAGAATATCCATTTTGTACTTGCTGAAGTCCATTAAAGCTTTTTTAGGTTCATTCTCAGTGAAAACAACCTCTGGACAAATATTAGTGTGAGAAAGTGCATCAAAATATTTAGATTGTATGTGGTCCATAATATTGTTAATTTTTGCTGGATTACAGTGCAATAGAGCAGAATTTAGTTGTTCTAACTGCAATGGTGGGGTTTTTACAATGTATAATGTGCGCACAAGTTTTCTTATTGTAGAATTTTGTGTGAAAACATCCTAATGTGATGAAATGTGGTGTCACATGTGTTTTCTGAGATAAGTTAAGGTAACTATAACTCACATCCATGCCATTCACTGCAAATTACCCCACAACCCAAACACTGCTGATTACCCGACATATTACACCACTTATTACATCTTCTATGACACCATTGATAATATCATTGCGGAATTTGCAATAAAAAATTATTGATGAGAAAACTGTGCATGGCGGGCGAGTGAGCTATAGTAACCTTGTGATTTTCAGTTATTTTGTGTTTGACATATTCACATACCTATAATGTCCCTTTAACCTTTATTTTTTTCAGTGAATATATATATATATATATATTTTCATCATAGCTTTCTAAAATCCAGAATGGAAGTCAACGCTTATGCCACGAATCAGCAGTCATGCGCTGTTATCAAGGTTACAGTGTTTATTGCGCGCTCCCGAAAATCAGATGTGTTTCGGCTGGCTCGCAGCCTTGTTCACTGAACGTGAAGCACCATTGAAACCATATATTTACAAAGGATGGTGTGTGACATCATTACCATGGACAAAGAGAATACACTTTTCATTCATTTCAGTGTTTAGCAATTCATGTACGCCAATTCTAAATGTGTAATATTCATGCATGTAAAATCATGATCCGTTTTTAATAATGTACAATCATGGTAAACTAATTAAAATAGAGTTTTAAATTGGGTTAATTCCCATGTTTCACCAGTGGCTTTCATCTGCTACATATATTTTCATGTTAACCAACCAATAACTCATTCCCAAGTGGGTGAAACCAAACTTTTGAATCATTTCATGGGTCCTTGCGCCATGCACTTCTACCTCGAATTAAGTTCCATTCAAAGTGGTGTACAAAACATTACAATTGAACCAACATGCGTTGTCATGAATTATTTTAGGGAATTAATTCCCATCTTAATCAATTAAAATTGATCCACCACATTCAACAAAATCATTTTAATTTTGACAAAACTATACTGCACATCAATTAAGCGCCATATCACTCCATTTTGTGTGGCAGGGAAACTGTGATTAAGGCCAAGTGGGCTAAGACTCAAAAGGTGGATGGCAAAACAACCCTTTTTAAAGTTGTGAGTATTTTAAAAAACTGGTGGTGTACTCTTGTTACTCTATAATGTTTACCTTCTATGTGCTTCCCTCGTTCTAGTACTGTGTCCTAATCTGCCACACGTACATGCCACCTCAATACACCCATGCTAATTAAAAACTGAAAAACATTCTTCTGGACCTCTAGGTCATGGGAGGGGGGAGTGAGCACTACAAATGTGAGGAAAGGTCTTGCTCCAGTTTCCCTGCCACTCAAACTGGAGTGATATAATGCATAATCGATGTGCAGTATTGTTTTGTCAAAATGAAAATGATTTCATTGAGTGGCATATGGGTGTATGAGTGGATATGTCAGTGGCTGTATTAGTGAGTGAGTGGGTGTATTAATGGCTGGATGGGTGAGTGAGTGGATTTGTGTGTAGATCTATGAATCAGTGAGTGGATGTGTAAGTACTGGTATGGGTCTATTCATGGGTTTGTTAATGGTTGTGTGGGAGTGTAAGTGAGTGTATGAAAGGTTCTATGGGGTGTGTGTGGGTGCGCTGGTGAATTTGTGGATGATGTCATCAGTGATGTCATCAGTGATTTAACCAGTGATGTCACTGACCACGTCATGAGTGATGTAATATGTGAGGTCATAAGCAGTGCATTGCAGGGGCACGAGTTATAGTTAGCTCAGCTAATTATAACTGCTGAATTTTACTGTTTTTGTACAAGAGAAATCTGATCCTAACTATAATGTCCCTGTAACCTTTGTTTTTTTCAGTTAATTTCTAAGTTTTTTAAAATTCTGTTTCCTAACTATAATGTCCCAGCAACCTTAGTTTTTTTTCAGTGAATTTCTAAGGCTTATTTTTTTATGTGCAGTAAGATGCCCATCGCAATGCACAGTGTGGATGGTGTTGAACGCAGGGCCTGGCCTGGCATTGTGCTGCCGACACCCATGCTTGCTGCTCCTGCCCCCTCCTCCTTGCCATCCATTGTCCATGCCCATGTCCATGACCCTACTCCTTCATTACAACTGTGTGTGGCCATTGTTCTGCCACTCCCTTTCCTGCCTGCCCTAAATAGTTAGCTTGCTGCCCCATCCACCTCCTCCTTACCCCCTGTTGTACGAGTCCATGCACCCGCCCCTCCCTCCTGCCCTGCATGGCCCGATGTGCTGCCACTGCCTTCCATTTAGCTTGATGTCCCTGCCCACTCCTCCTGCCCACTGTTCCCCAATTCTATGTAGCATCATTGTCCTCCTGCTTAGCATCTGTGCTTAGCTTGCTGTCCCTACTCTCCTTCCCCCTGCCCTCCAATGTCTGTGTGCATGCCCCTGCTCCCTCCTTTCTGCCTACCATATTCCATGTACCTGCCACCCTTCTATCTACTCTGAGTGTTCTGTTGAGCTGTCACTGTCCCTCCCACCTGCCTAGCATGGTCAGATGGCTGCCGGTCCCTGCCAGCTCCACCATACCTGTCCAAGTTCCATGCCCCCATCCCCTTGCACCTTTCCTCCATGGTCAATTTTGCTGCCAGTCCCTTCTGCCCTCCATACTTTGTTGTTCTGCAACTGCTCCTCCTGTATTCCCTGCATGGTCTATTGTGAAGTCCCCTCTCTTCTGCCCTCCATAGTATTTTGTGCATGCCCCTGCCCCCTCCCTCTAGCCCACCATGGCCGTTGTGCTGCCACTAACCCTTCTGCTTGCCCTGTGTGGTCAGCTTGCTTCTCCTGACCCCCTCCCACCTTTCCACCTTCCCTCCGTTGTCTCTGTGTATGCCATTATAGTCTCACTGTTGCCCTCAATGGTGTGTTGTGCTTCCAGTGCCCATCCAATCTGCCCTCCTTGGTGAGCTTGTTGCTCCTGCCCTGCCCCCTCACCCCTTGCCCTCCATTTTCCATGTGCAGACCCCTATCCCCTCCCTCCTGCCTTGTTTGGTCAGCTGTTGTTCCCCTGCCCCCTCCCTCCAGCCCTTCTTGGTCCGTTATGCTGCAACTGTCCCTCCTGTATGCCTGCTATCGTCAACTTGCTGCCCTTGCCTCTTTCCCCTCTGCTCTCTGTTGTCCATGTGCATGGCCCTGTTCCCTCCCTCTTGCTTTCCATGATCTTATGCTGCACTGCCGTCCAGCTTGCCCTGTGTGATGGATTGTGCTGCTGCAACCACTGATGCCTGCCTTGTAAGGTATAGTTTGGTGCCCCTGCCAATCTCTCTCCTGCCCTCTCTTATCTGAGTCCATGTCCCTACCCCATTCCTCCTGCCCACTGTGATCCAATGTACCAAACTTGCCAACATTTTAAACTTAGTAGGAGGGACATTTTGAAAAAAATAAACCTGGAGAATTGATTTTCCCCATTGACTTACATTGAAAAAAATAAGATTTTAGGCAGGAGACAAATAAAGGCCTTTTGGGCTTTAAAACATTGGGAGTCTCCTGCCTGAATCGTGTCTGTTGGCATGTATGGTTGTACTGCCACTGCCTTTTCCTTCTGTCCTCAATGGTCTTTTATATTGCCACATCCTCTCTTGCCTGTAATGCATGGTTGGTTTGCTGCCCCTGCCTCCCTTTTCCCTGTCATCCATGGTCTGTTGTGCTGCCACTGCCCCTCCCGCCTGCACAGCGTGGTCATCTTGTTACCTCTGCATCCTCCTCTATGAGAGTGTCTTATTCCCATAGAAATTATGGTCAGTGCTCTAAATAACGAAAATTAGGACATATTTTCTGTGTTCTCAGATAGCAACAAAGCGCTTTTAAATAATTTGCTATCTTTTTTTATCCAGTTGATCACTTGATTATATGTTACACTTAAGGGAGAAGATGTGGCGTTACAGACAGAGCTGCAGACTTTGCAACTGGGGGATCAGGTTTGAGTTTCAGCGTCAGCTCGACATACTGTGATTCTGGGCAAATCACTTAAGCTCCCCATGCCTACAACCAAAATGAATGTGTCCTTGTGTAGTGTAACTGATGCTCAAGTAAAGCACTCCTATAACTTTGGGTCAAGTCTGCGCTATAAACTGCAAAAAAACGAAATAATTTGGGGGCATATTAGCAAGACCCACGTTAAAATTATCACCGTTTTAGCGGCAGGAAACTGCCGCTAAACCGGCGATAATGGGCTTGCTAATATGCGTTATAGAATTCCAATAGAAGCCCAGGTTAGATGTGCAGGACATCTAACCTGGGCTTCTATTGGAATTCTATAACGCATATTAGCAAGCCCATTATCGCCGCTTTAGCGGCAGTTTCCTGCCGCTAAACGGCGATAATTTTAACTTGGGTCTTGCTAATATGCCCTTAGTGTTTTGCACACTTCTGTCACCGGGCTACGCTTGGGCTACATTTAGATGATATTTGTGCTATATTTGTGTTCTTTTTTCTCCGTTGGTCATCTTGGGAGACTAATTTGCTATGAAGCTCCCTAATTTCATCGTTTACTGCAGTATCCTCAGTAGAAAATGCTTTCAGTTTTCTACTTTGATTCCATTTATGCCACACTTTTAGAATAAATTGAGAATGTTCGCACTCTAGTTGCTCATTAGAACACTGTTGTAAAACTGCTGATCACCAGGGAGTTATCTGGCAGTCTGCTGCTGGTGTTGAAAGTGCATGTTTCAGTCTGCATGTGTGCAAGTGTTGAAAGTGCATGTTTCAGTCTGCATGTCAGAATGTTTTAATGAAATAGAAGAGGAAGATATTTGAGAACTCACTTAAAAATGTGTCCAGATTTTTCTTTCTACAACACTAATTATAATTTCTATGACAAACCGAAACCCCTCATTTTTTTCCTTTCTAAATTAAATGTTTTAAGTTTTACCAGTTTCATTCAATCAATGGCTTCAGGTGTGCCATACTTTTATCATAAGTAACACTGTTAGCGCTCTACTTGTGCTTTAGGCCACTCTGGGAGGCTGCAGTAGAACACAAGGGAATCAATTGTCAGACTTAATTTTCATATGGCTGAGAAAGTGTGAATTTACAGAAAATATGCTCTCATTTTTGCTTCTGGAGCACCTTCCATAATCTCTATGGGGAAATCATGAGAAAATAGTTTTTTCTCAAACATGATTCTTGAAATCCCAGCAGAAGGATTTTCCACAGGGTAAAATCACCTTAGCAGGCATCACAATTCCTAAAATTAGTATGGTACCATCAGCAAATGCATATGTCCTGTGCAGGCCCATTGTTGTTTTTCCTATGTTAGCATGAGCACGTTACAGACCATACATGCCAACATTTTAGGACAGTGAAGTGGGAGATTTTGAAACAGAAATCGGGAGAATGTAATTTTCCCATTGACTTCTATTGATGAAAATGCAATTTCAGGCGGGAGACAGCTAAAATAAAGCCGGGTATGCCAAGACCTGGGTCCCGGGCTCACTGTGCCTCTGGATTCAAGTTATCCTGGCTGATGAGGGGTGAAACCCCAAAACCGGTCCTAGGATGCTTGTTTCCGGTCCAGGAAGGACCTGGCTTGGCAGTTCGGGCTGGACTGGTTCCATGAGGCACAGGGTCAAGACTGATTTGCATATGGCCAGGTCTAAACTGGGGTGACATGGTGAGCAAAAGAATGATGGATTTAACCCAGATCTCTTGACTGGGGGTGAACGTTTTGATTTATTCTGCATTACGTCCATGAACGGTGTGTCTAGTGCTTTTTCGCCCTAAGTGCGCCGGGTATGCCCAGACGTGGGTCCCGGGCTTACTGTGCCACTGGATTCAAGCTATCCTGGCTGATGAGGGGGGGAAACCCCGAAACTGGTCCTAGGATGCTTGTTTCTGGTCCAGGGAGGACCTGGCTTGGCAGTTCAGGCTGGACTGTTCCCATGAGGCACAGGGTCAAGACTGATTTGCATATGGCCAGGACTAAACTGGGGTGGCATGGTGAGCAAAAGAATGATGGATTTAACCCAGATCTCTTGACTGGGGGTGAATGTTTTGATTTGTCCTGCATTCCTTCCATCATCTGTGTCTCTTTTGCTTTCTCGCCCTAAGTGCGCTGGGTATGCCCAGATGTGGGTCCCGGGCTTACTGTGCGACTGGATTCAAGCTATCCTGGCTGATGAGGGGTAAAACCCTGAAACCAGTCCTAGGATGCTTGTTTCCGGTCCAGGAAGGACCTGGCTTGGCAGTTCGGGCTGGGCTGTTCCCATGAGGCACAGGGTCAAGACTGATTTGCATATGGCCAGGTCTAAACTGGGGTGGCATGGTGAGCAAAAGAATGATGGATTTAACCCAGATCTCTTGACTGGGGGTGAATGTTTTCATTTGTTCTGCATTCCGTCCATCAACTGTGTGTCTTTTGCTTTCTTGCCCTAAGTGTGCCGGGTATGCCCAGATGTGGGTCCCGGGCTCACTGTGCCACTGGATTCAAGCTATCCTGGCGGATGAGGGGGTGAAACCCCGAAACCGGTCCTAGAATGCTTGTTTCCGGTCCAGGGAGGACCTGGTTTGGCAGTTTGGGCTGGACTGTTCCCATGAGGCACAGGGTCAAGACTGATTTGCATATGGCCAGGTCTAAACTAGGGTGGCATGGTGAGCAAAAGAATGATGGATTTAACCCAGATCTCTTGACTGGGGGTGAATGCTTTGATTTGTTCTGCATTCCGTCCATCAACTGTGTGTCTTTTGCTTTCTTGCCTTAAGTGCGCCGCGTATGCCCAGGCGTGGGTCCCGGGCTCACTGTGGCACTGGATTCAAGCTATCTTGGCTGAAGAGGGGTAAAACCCCAAAACCGGTCCTAGGATGCTTGTTTCCGGTCCAGGGAGGACCTGGCTTGGCAGTTCGGGCTGGACTGTTCCCATGAGGCACAGGGTCAAGACTGATTTGCATATGGCCAGGTCTAAACTGGGGTGGCATGGTGAGCAAAAGAATGATGGATTTAACCCAGATCTCTTGACTGGGGGTGAATGTTTTGATTTGTTCTGCATTCCGTCCATCAACTGTGTGTCTTTTGCATATCCTGAATACAGCATGTCTTGAAGAGACAGCACAAGCGCTGCCTAGACGAGACCTAAAAAGGGACGTTTTTTGAAAACTTAGTGAAGATTCGTCAAGCAGCACCAATGTTATTGGCAAAATAAAAAATGCTTTTCCTATGGAAACTTTGGTCCTAACTATAACTACCCACTGGCTATCACCAGTAGGATATGGATACATATATATATATATATTCACTGAAAAAACCATAGGTTTCAGGGACGTTATAGTTAGAAATTAGCATTTAAAAAACCTTAGTAATTCACTGAAAAAACCACAGGTTTCAGGGACGTTATAGTTAGTTGGACATTTCACTCGTACAAAACCAGAGAAATTCAGCCGTTATAGTTAGTTCAGCTAACTATAACTCGCGCCCCGCAATGCACTGCTGATGATGTCACATATTACATCATTACATGGTCAGTGACATCACTGATGACATCTCAAATGACATCACTGATGACATCACTGATGACATCATCCAGTGACTGTGTGTTTCTATAAAGTTTAAATATGTTTTATATATATGCCAAGGTGTATTGAAGAATGAGTGGGTGTATAAGTGTCTGGATGGATGATTTAGTAGGTGCGTGACTGACTGTATAAGTGAGTGATTAAATGTATCTTACTGAATGCATGGGTTAGTGACTAAACTGTGTGAATGTCTGTATCAGTCTGTCTGTTGTTGTGTAAGCTGCTGCATGGGTTGGTGAGTAGCTACATGAGTGTCTATATGGGTTATTGATTGGTTGCCTGAGTATTTGTATGGATGCCTGAGTGTCTGTGTGGGTGGGTGGGGGTGTGTGACTTTGTGCATAGATGTGTGAGTGGGTGATTCACTGGGTGTATGGATTCAAGAGTGTGTCTGTGAAGGGCTGTGTTGGTGAGTGAATGGATGTCTCAGTGGTATATGTGTGAGTAACTATATATGTGAAAGGCAGTATATGTGAGTGTTGGAGTATATAAATGACTATATGTGAGAGTGAGTGATTGTGAGAGTGGCTGTATGAATGAGTGTGTGCTTGTGTCAGTGATTGTATAAGAGAGTAAGTATGTGTTAGTATTTGTATGAATAGGTGAGGTGGTGTGTGTATAACTGTATAGGTGAGTAAATGGGAGTGTGATTGATTCTTTACATGACTGACTAGGTGTGTGAGTAACTCTATGGGTGAGTGGCGGTGTGTGAGTATCTGTATAGGTGTATGAGTGCAAATGATAGTGCTGTATTGATGAGTGACTGCATGTATGAGTGACTGTATGGGTGAATGAGTGGGTGTGTGTGTAGACCTAGGAATCAGTGAGTGAGTATGTAGTAACTGGTGTTGGTGTGTCTATGGTTTCAAAAATGATAGTCTGTATTTTAGAGTGGGTGTATCAAAGGCTATATTAGGGTGTGAGGAGGTGCATCAGATTATCACGTGGATGATGTCATCAGTGATGTCATCAGTGATGTCATTTGAGATGTCATCAGTGATGTCATCAGTGATGTCACTGACCATGTCATGAATGATGTAATATGTGAAGTCATCAGCAGTGCATTGCGGGGGCACGAGTTATAGTTAGCTGAACTAACTATAACAGCCAAATTTCTCTGGTTTTGTACGAGTGAAATGTCCAACTAACTATACCGTCCCTGAAACCTGTGGTTTTTTCAGTGAATTTCTAAGGTTTTTTTAAATGCTAATTTCTAACTATAACGTCCCTGAAACCTGTGTTTTTTTCAGTGAATTTCAAAGGTTTTTTAAATGCTACTTTCTAACTATGCCTAAAGAGGTAGGACATGTGCAGAAAGAGGAAGAAAGGCGCAGAAATAAGCAAGAGAAATGCAGAAAGAGGCAACAGAAGTCCAGAAAGACAAAGAAAGGTGCAGAAAGAAGCAAGAGATGTGCACAAAGAACCAACAGAGGAGCAGAAAGAGGCCTTGTTGCAAAGTCATCCTGTGCCCCCAACTTTTTGCTGACGGGTACTGGTGGTAACTGACTCTGACTAACCAGGCCTGGAGCCAGTGCTATGCTGAAAGACACTTAGAATACAGTGAAAACACCTACATACACTAGGGTACACTATGAGTTGGGGTACCCCTGTGATTGGCATGACCTCCCCTGTATGGCCCTAGTACATAATAGGGCAGGGGGATTAAAACTACCTCTAACTAAGAGGTGCAGAAGGAGGCAAGAGAAGTGCAGAAAGAAGAAACAGAGGTGCCAAAAGAGGCAAGAGAGGTGCAGAAAAAAGCAAGTGAAGTGCAGAAAGAGGCAAGTGATATGCAGAAAGAAGCAAGAGCAGTGCAGAAAGAACCAACAGAGGTGTAAAAAGAAGCAAAAGAGGTGCAAAAAGGGGTAGGAGAGGTGCACAAAGAGGCAAGAGAGGTACAGAAAGAGGCAGGAGGGGTGCAGAAAGAAGGAAGAGAAGTGCAGAAAGAAGTAACAGAGGTGCTGAAAGAGGCGCAAAGGGTGCAGAAAGAGCAACAGAAGTGCAGAAAGAGGCAACAGAGGTACAGAAAGAGGCAAGAGAGGTGCAGAAACAGTCAGGAAAGATGCAGAAAGAGGGAACAGGGGGTGCAGATAGAGGCAAGAGAGGTGCAGAAAGAGAAAAGAGGGGTGCAGAAAGAGGCAAGAGATCTGGAGAAAAAAGCAACAGGGGTGCTGAAAGAGGCAAGTGAGGTGCAGAAAGGGGCAAGAGATCTGCAAAAAAAAGCAACAGACGTGCTTAAATAGGCAATTGAGATAAAGAAACAAGCAAGAGAAGTGCAGAAAGAGGCAATGGAAGTTCAGAAAGAAGCAGCAGAGGAGCAGAAAGAGGCAAAAGGGGTGCAGAAAGAGGCAAGAAAACAGCAGAAAGAGGCAACAGAGGTACAGAAAGAGGCAAGAGAGATGCAGAAACAGGCATGAAAGGTACAGAAAGAGGGAACAGGGGTGCAGAAAGAAGCAAGAGAGGTGCAGAAAGAGAAAAGAGGGGTGCAGAAAGAGGCATGAGATCTGCAGAAAAAAGCAACAGAGGTGCTGAAAGAGGCAAGTGAGGTACAGAAAGAGGCAAGAGATCTGTAGAAAAAAGAAACAGAGGTGCAGAAGGAGGCACGAGGAGTGCAGAAAGAAGGAAGAGAAGTGCAGAAAGAAGCAACAGAGGTGCTGAAAGAGGCACGAAGGGTGCAGAAAGAGTCAAGAGAGGTGCAGAAAGAAGCAACAGAGGTACAAAAAGAGGCAAGAGTGGTGCAGAAGGAGGGAAGAGAGGTGTAGAAAGAGGCTAGAGAGTTGCACAAAGAGGGAAGACGGTGCAGAAACAAGCAACAGAGATGTAGAAAGAAGCAAGAAAAGTGCAGAAAGAGGCAAGTGAGATGCAGAAACAGGCAAGAAAGGTACAGAAAGAGGGAAGACGAGTGCAGAAAGAGACAACAGGGTTGCAGAAAGAAGCAAGACAGATGCAGAAAGAAGCATACAAAGTGCAGAATGAAGCAACAGGGGTGCAGAAAGAGGCAAGAGAAGTGCAGAAAGAAGCAACAGGTGCAGAAAGAGGCAAGAGAACTGCAGAAAGAGGCAAGAAAGGTGCAGAAAGAGGCAAAAGAGGTAGATAAAGAGACAACAGGGGTGCAGAAAGAAGCAAGACAGGTGCAGAAAGAAGCATGGAAAGAGCAGAATGAAGCAACAGGGGTGCAGAAAGAGGCAAGAGAAGTGTAGAAAGGAGCAAGTGAAGTGCAGAAAGAGCCAACAGAGGTGCAAAAAGAGGCAAGAGAGGTGCAGAAACAGGCAAGAGAAGTGCACAAAGAGGCAAGAGAATTGCTGAAAGAAGCAACAGAGGTGTAGAAAGAAGCAAGAAAAGTGCAGAAAGAGGCAAGTGAGATGCAAAAACAGGCAGGAAAGGTACAGAAAGAGGGAAGACGAGTGCATAAAGAGACAACAGGGGTGCAGAAAGAAGCAAATGAGGTGCAGAAAGAGGCAACAGACGTGCAGAAAGAGGGAAGAGAGGTGCAGAAAAAGGCAAGAAAAGTGCAGAAAGAGGCAAAAGAGGTACATAAAGAGACAACAGGGGTGCAGAAAGAAGCAAGACAGGTGCAGAAAGAAGCATGGAAAGTGCAGAATGAAGCAACAGGGGTGCAGAAAGAGGCAAGAGAAATGTAGAAGGAGCAAGTGAGGTGCAGAAAGAGCCAACAGAGGTGCAAAAAGAGGCAAGAGAGGTGCAGAAACAGGCAAGAGAAATGCACAAAGAGGCAAGAGAATTGCTGAAAGATGCAACAGAGGTGTAGAAAGAAGCAAGAAAAGTGCAGAAAGAGGCAAGTGAGAAGCAAAAACAGGCAGGAAAGGTACAGAAAAAGGGAAGACGAGTACATAAAGAGACAACAGGGGTGCAGAAAGAAGCAAGACAGGTGCAGAAAGAAGCATGGAAAGTGCAGAATGAAGCAACAGGGATGCAGAAAGAGGCAAGAGTAGTGTAGAAAGGAGCAAGTGAGGTGCAGAAAGAGCCAACAGAGGTGCAAAAAGAGGCAAGAGAGGTGCAGAAACAGGCAAGAGAAGCGCACAAAGAGGCAAGAGAATTGCTGAAAGAAGCAACAGAGGTGTAGAAAGAAGCAAGAAAAGTGCAGAAAGAGGCAAGTGAGATGCAAAAACAGGCAGGAAAGGCACAGAAAGAGGGAAGATGAGTGCATAAAGAGACAACAGGGGTGCAGAAAGAAGCAAATGAGGTGCAGAAAGAGGCAACAGACCTGCAGAAAGAGGGAAGAGAACTGCAGAAAAAGGCAAGAAAAGTGCAGTAAGAGGCAAAAGAGGTACATAAAGAGACAACAGGGGTGCAGAAAGAAGCAAGACAGGTTCAGAAAGAAGCATGGAAAGTGCAGAATGAAGCAACAGGGGTTAATAAAGAGGCAAGAGAAGTGTAGAAAGGAGCAAGTGAGGTGCAGAAAGAGCCAACAGAGGTGCAAAAAGAGGCAAGAGAGGTGCAGAAACAGGCAAGAGAAGTGCACAAAAGAGGCAAGAGAATTGCTGAAAGAAGCAACAGAGGTGTAGAAAGAAGCAAGAAAAGTGCAGAAAGAGGCAAGTGAGATGCAAAAACAGGCAGGAAAGGTACAGAAAGAGGGAAGACGAATGCAGAAAGAGACAACAGGGGTGCAGAAAGAAGCAAATGAGGTGCAGAAACAGGCAACAGACGTGCAGAAAGAGGGAAGAGAGGTGCAGAAAAAGGCAAGAAAAGTGCAGAAAGAGGCAAAAGAGGTACATAAAGAGACAACAGGGGTGCAAAAAGAAGCAAGACAGGTGCAGAAAGATGCATGGAAAGTGCAGAATGAAGCAACAGGGGTGCAGAAAGAGGCAAGAGAAGTGTAGAAAGGAGCAAGTGAGGTGCAGAAGGAGCCAACAGAGGTGCAAAAAGAGGCAAGAGAGGTGCAGAAACAGGCAAGAGAAATGCACAAAGAGGCAAGAGAATTGCTGAAAGATGCAACAGAGGTGTAGAAAGAAGCAAGAAAAGTGCAGAAAGAGGCAAGTGAGAAGCAAAAACAGGCAGGAAAGGTACAGAAAAAGGGAAGACGAGTACATAAAGAGACAACAGGGGTGCAGAAAGAAGCAAGACAGGTGCAGAAAGAAGCATGGAAAGTGCAGAATGAAGCAACAGGAATGCAGAAAGAGGCAAGAGTAGTGTAGAAAGGAGCAAGTGAGGTGCAGAAAGAGCCAACAGAGGTGCAAAAAGAGGCAAGAGAGGTGCAGAAACAGGCAAGAGAAGCGCACAAAGAGGCAAGAGAATTGCTGAAAGAAGCAACAGAGGTGTAGAAAGAAGCAAGAAAAGTGCAGAAAGAGGCACGTGAGAAGCAAAAACAGGCAGGAAAGGCACAGAAAGAAGGAAGATGAGTGCATAAAGAGACAACAGGGGTGCAGAAAGAAGCAAATGAGGTGCAGAAAGAGGCAACAGACCTGCAGAAAGAGGGAAGAGAACTGCAGAAAAAGGCAAGAAAAGTGCAGTAAGAGGAAAAAGAGGTACATAAAGAGACAACAGGGGTGCAGAAAGAAGCAAGACAGGTTCAGAAAGAAGCATGGAAAGTGCAGAATGAAGCAACAGGGGTTAATAAAGAGGCAAGAGAAGTGTAGAAAGGAGCAAGTGAGGTGCAGAAAGAGCCAACAGAGGTGCAAAAAGAGGCAAGAGAGGTGCAGAAACAGGCAAGAGAAGTGCACAAAAGAGGCAAGAGAATTGCTGAAAGAAGCAACAGAGGTGTAGAAAGAAGCAAGAAAAGTGCAGAAAGAGGCAAGTGAGATGCAAAAACAGGCAGGAAAGGTACGGAAAGAGGGAAGACGTATGCAGAAAGAGACAACAGGGGTGCAGAAAGAAGCAAATGAGGTGCAGAAACAGGCAACAGACGTGCAGAAAGAGGGAAGAGAGGTGCAGAAAAAGGCAAGAAAAGTGCAGAAAGAGGCAAAAGAGGTACATAAAGAGACAACAGGGGTGCAAAAGAAGCAAGACAGGTGCAGAAAGATGCATGGAAAGTGCAGAATGAAGCAACAGGGGTGCAGAAAGTGGCAAGAGAAGTGTAGAAAGGAGCAAGTGAGGTGCAGAAGGAGCCAACAGAGGTGCAAAAAGAGGCAAGAGAGGTGCAGAAACAGGCAAGAGAAGTGCACAAAGAGGCAAGAGAATTGCTGAAAGAAGCAACAGAGGTGTAGAAAGTAGCAAGAAAAGTGCAGAAAGAGGCAAGTGAGATGCAAAAACAGGCAGGAAAGGTACAGAAAAAGGGAAGACGAGTGCAGAAAGAGACAACAGGGGTGGAGAAAGAAGCAAATGAGGTGCAGAAAGAGGCAACAGACGTGCAGAAAGAGGGAAGAGAACTGCAGAAAAAGGCAAGAAAAGTGCAGAAGGAGGCAAAAGAGGTACATAAAGAAACAACAGGGGTGCAGAAAGAAGCAAGACAGGTGCAGAAAGAAGCATGGAAAGTGCAGAATGAAGCAACAGGGGTGCAGAAAGAGGCAAGAAAAGTGTAGAAGGAGCAAGTGAGGTGCAGAAAGAGTGAACAGAGGTGCAAACAGAGGCAAGAGAGGTGCAGAAACAGGCAAGAGAAGTGCACAAAAGAGGCAAGAGAATTGCTGAAAGAAGCAACAGAGGTGTAGAAAGAAGCAAGAAAAGTGCAGAAAGAGGCAAGTGAGATGCAAAAACAGGCACGAAAGGTACAGAAAGAGGGAAGACGAGTGCAGAAAGAGACAACAGGGATGCAGAAAGAAGCAAATGAGGTGCAGAAAGAGGCAACAGACGTGCAGAAAGAAGGAAGAGAGGTGCAGAAAAAGGCAAGAAAAGTGCAAAAAGAGGTAAAAGAGGTACATAAAGAGACAACAGGGGTGCAGAAAGAAGCAAGACAGGTGCAGAAAGAAGCATGGAAAGTGCAGAATGAAGCAACAGGGGTGCAGAAAGAGGCAAGAGAAGTGTAGAAAGGAGCAAGTGAGGTGCAGAAAGAGCCAACAGAGGTGCAAAAAGAGGCAAAAGAGGTGCAGCAACAGGCAAGAGAAGTGCACAAAGAGGCAAGAGAATTGCTGAAAGATGCAACAGAAGTGTAGAAAGAAGCAAGAAAAGTGCAGAAAGAGGCAAGTGAGATGCAAAAACAGGCAGGAAAGGTACAGAAAAAGGGAAGACGAGTGCAGAAAGAGACAACAGGGGTGCAGAAAGAAGCAAATGAGGTGCAGAAAGAGGCAACAGACGTGCAGAAGGAGGGAAGAGAACTGCAGAAAAAGGCAAGAAAAGTGCAAAAGAGGCAAAAGAGATACATAAAGAGACAACAGGGGTGCAGAAAGAAGCAAGACAGGTGCAGAAAGAAGCATGGAAAGTGCAGAATGATGCAACAGGGGTGCAGAAAGAGGCAAGAGAAGTGTAGAAAGGAGCAAGTGAGGTGCAGAAAGAGCCAACAGAAGTGCAAAAAGAGGCAAGAGAGGTGCAGAAACAGGCAAGAGAAGTGCACAAAGAGGCAAGAGAATTTCTGAAAGAAGCAACAGAGGTGTAGAAAGAAGCAAGAAAAGTGCAGAAAGAGGCAAGTGAGATGCAAAAAAAGGCAGGAAAGGTACAGAAAAAGGGAAGACGAGTGCAGAAAGAGACAACAGGGGTGCAAAAAGAAGCAAATGAGGTGCAGAAAGAGGCAACAGACGTGCAGAAAGAGTGAAGAGAGGTGCTGAAAAAGGCAAGAAAAGTGCAGAAAGAGGCAAAAGAGGTACATAAAGAGACAACAGGGGTGCAGAAAGAAGCACGACAGGCGCAGAAAAAAGCATGGAAAGTGCAGAATGAAGCAACAGGGGTGCAGAAAGAGGCAAGAGAAGTGTAGAAAGGAGCAAGTGAGGTGCAGAAAGAGCCAACAGAGGTGCAAAAAGAGGCAAGAGAGGTGCAGAAACAGGCAAAGAAAGTGCACAAAGAGGCAGGAGAATTGCTGAAAGAAGCAACAGAGGTGTAGAAAGAAGCAAGAAAAGTGCAGAAAGAGGCAAGTGAGATGCAAAAACAGGCAGGAAAGGTACAGAAAGAGGGAAGACGAGTGCAGAAAGAGACAACAGGGGTGCAGAAAGAAGCAAATGAAGTGCAGAAAGAGGCAACAGACGTGCAGAAAGAGGGAAGAGAACTGCAGAAAAAGGCAAGAAAAGTGCAGTAAGAGGCAAAAGAGGTACATAAAGAGACTACACGGGTGCAGAAAGAAGCAAGACAGGTACAGAAAGAAGCATGGAAAGTGCAGAATGAAGCAACAGGGGTGCAGAAAGAGGCAAGAGAAGTGTAGAAAGGAGCAAGTGAGGTGTGAAAGAGCCAACAGAGGTGTAAAAAGAGGCAAGAGAGGTGCAGAAACAGGCAAGAGAAGTGCACAAAGAGGCAAGAGAATTGCTGAAAGAAGTAACAGAGGTGTAGAAAGAAGCAAGAAAAGTGAAGAAAGAGGCAAGTGAGATGCAAAAACAGGCAGGAAAGGTACAGAAAAAGGGAAGACGAGTGCAGAAAGAGACAACAGGGGTGCAGAAAGAAGCAAATGAGGTGCAGAAAGAGGCAACAGACATGCAGAAGGAGGGACGAGAACTGCAGAAAAAGGCAAGAAAAGTGCAGAAAGAGGCAAAAGAGGTACATAAAGAGACAACAGGGGTGCAGAAAGAAGCAAGACAGGTGCAGAAAGAAGCATGGAAAGTGCAGAATGAAGCAACAGGGGTGCAGAAAGAGGCAAGAGAAGTGTAGAAAGGAGCAAGTGAGGTGCAGAAAGAGCCAACAGAGGTGCAAAAAGAGGCAAAAGAGGTGCAGCAACAGGCAAGAGAAGTGCACAAAGAGGCAAGAGAATTGCTGAAAGATGCAACAGAAGTGTAGAAAGAAGCAAGAAAAGTGCAGAAAGAGGCAAGTGAGATGCAAAAACAGGCAGGAAAGGTACAGAAAAAGGGAATACCGTGCAGAAAGAGACAACAGGGGTGCAGAAAGAAGCAAATGAGGTGCAGAAAGAGGCAACAGACGTGCAGAAAGAGGGAAGAGAACTGCAGAAAAAGGCAAGAAAAGTGCAAAAGAGGCAAAAGAGGTACATAAAGAGACAACAGGGGTGCAGAAAGAAGCAAGACAGGTGCAGAAAGAAGCATGGAAAGTGCAGAATGAAGCAACAGGGGTGCAGAAAGAGGCAAGAGAAGTGTAGAAAGAAGCAAGTGAGGTGCAGAAAGAGCCAACAGAAGTGCAAAAAGAGGCAAGAGAGGTGCAGAAACAGGCAAGAGAAGTGCACGAAGAGGCAAGAGAATTTCTGAAAGAAGCAACAGAGGTGTAGAAAGAAGCAAGAAAACTGCAGAAAGAGGCAAGTGAGATGCAAAAACAGGCAGGAAAGGTACAGAAAAAGGGAAGACGAGTGCAGAAAGAGACAACAGGGGTGCAGAAAGAAGCAAATGAGGTGCAGAAAGAGGCAACAGACGTGCAGAAAGAGGGAAGAGAGGTGCAGAAAAAGGCAAGAAAAGTGCAGAAAGAGGCAAAAGAGGTACATAAAGAGACAACAGGGGTGCAGAAAGAAGCAAGACAGGTGCAGAAAGAAGCATGGAAAGTGCAGAATGAAGCAACAGGGGTGCAGAAAGAGGCAAGAGAAGTGTAGAAAGGAGCAAGTGAGGTGCAGAAGGAGCCAACAGAGGTGCAAAAAGAGGCAAGAGAGGTGCAGAAACAGGCAAGAGAAGTGCACAAAGAGGCAAGAGAATTGCTGAAAGAAGCAACAGAGGTGTAGAAAGTAGCAAGAAAAGTGCAGAAAGAGGCAAGTGAGATGCAAAAACAGGCAGGAAAGGTACAGAAAAAGGGAAGACGAGTGCAGAAAGAGACAACAGGGGTGCAGAAAGAAGCAAATGAGGTGCAGAAAGAGGCAACAGACGTGCAGAAAGAGGGAAGAGAACTGCAGAAAAAGGCAAGAAAAGTGCAGAAAGAGGCAAAAGAGGTACATAAAGAGGCAACAGGGGTGCAGATAGAAGCAAGACAGGTGCAGAAAGAAGCATGGAAAGTGCAGAATGAAGCAACAGGGGTGCAGAAAGAGGCAAGAGTAGTGTAGAAAAGAGCAAGTGAGGTGCAGAAAGAGCCAACAGAGGTGCAAAAAGAGGCAAGAGAGGTGCAGAAACAGGCAAGAGAAGTGCACAAAAGAGGCAAGAGAATTGCTGAAAGAAGCAACAGAGGTGTAGAAAGAAGCAAGAAAAGTGCAGAAAGAGGCAAGTGAGATGCAAAAACAGGCAGGAAAGGTACAGAAAGAGGGAAGACGAGTGCAGAAAGAGACAACAGGGGTGCAGAAAGAAGCAAATGAGGTGCAGAAAGAGGCAACAGACGTGCAGAAAGAGGAAGAGAGGTGCAGAAAAAGGCAAGAAAAGTGCAGAAAGAGGCAAAAGAGGTACATAAAGAGACAACAGGGGTGCAGAAAGAAGCAAGACAGGTGCAGAAAGAAGCATGGAAAGTGCAGAATGAAGCAACAGGGGTGCAGAAAGAGGCAAGAGAAGTGTAGAAAGGAGCAAGTGAGGTGCAGAAAGAGCCAACAGAGGTGCAAAAAGAGGCAAGAGAGGTGCAGAAACAGGCAAGAGAAGTGCACAAAGAGGCAAGAGAATTGCTGAAAGATGCAACAGAGGTGTAGAAAGAAGCAAGAAAAGTGCAGAAAGAGGCAAGTGAGATGCAAAAACAGGCAGGAAAGGTACAGAAAAAGGGAAGACGAGTGCAGAAAGAGACAACAGGGGTGCAGAAAGAAGCAAATGAGGTGCAGAAAGAGGCAACAGACGTGCAGAAGGAGGGAAGAGAACTGCAGAAAAAGGCAAGAAAAGTGCAGAAAGAGGCAAAAGAGGTACATAAAGAGACAACAGGGGTGCAGAAAGAAGCAAGACAGGTGCAGAAAGAAGCATGGAAAGTGCAGAATGAAGCAACAGGGGTGCAGAAAGAGGCAAGAGAAGTGTAGAAAGGAGCAAGTGAGGTGCAGAAAGAGCCAACAGAGGTGCAAAAAGAGGCAAGAGAGGTGCAGAAACAGGCAAGAGAAGTGCACAAAGAGGCAAGAGAATTGCTGAAAGAAGCAACAGAGGTGTAGAAAGAAGCAAGAAAAGTGCAGAAAGAGGCAAGTGAGATGCAAAAACAGGCAGGAAAGGTACAGAAAAAGGGAAGACGAGTGCAGAAAGAGACAACAGGGGTGCAGAAAGAAGCAAATGAGGTGCAGAAAGAGGCAACAGACGTGCAGAAAGAGGGAAGAGAGGTGCAGAAAAAGGCAAGAAAAGTGCAGAAAGAGGCAAAAGAGGTACATAAAGAGACAACAGGGGTGCAGAAAGAAGCAAGACAGGCGCAGAAAGAAGCATGGAAAGTGCAGAATGAAGCAACAGGGGTGCAGAAAGAGGCAAGAGAAGTGTAGAAAGGAGCAAGTGAGGTGCAGAAAGAGCCAACAGAGGTGCAAAAAGAGGCAAGAGAGGTGCAGAAACAGGCAAAGGAAGTGCACAAAGAGGCAGGAGAATTGCTGAAAGAAGCAACAGAGGTGTAGAAAGAAGCAAGAAAAGTGCAGAAAGAGGCAAGTGAGATGCAAAAACAGGCAGGAAAGGTACAGAAAGAGGGAAGACGAGTGCAGAAAGAGACAACAGGGGTGCAGAAAGAAGCAAATGAGGTGCAGAAAGAGGCAACAGACGTGCAGAAAGAGGGAAGAGAACTGCAGAAAAAGGCAAGAAAAGTGCAGAAAGAGGCAAAAGAGGTACATAAAGAGACAACACGGGTGCAGAAAGAAGCAAGACAGGTACAGAAAGAAGCATGGAAAGTGCAGAATGAAGCAACAGGGGTGCAGAAAGAGGCAAGAGAAGTGTAGAAAGGAGCAAGTGAGGTGCAGAAAGAGCCAACAGAGGTGCAAAAAGAGGCAAGAGAGGTGCAGAAACAGGCAAGAGAAGTGCACAAAGAGGCAAGAGAATTGCTGAAAGAAGCAACAGAGGTGTAGAAAGAAGCAAGAAAAGTGCAGAAAGAGGCAAGTGAGATGCAAAAACAGGCAGGAAAGGTACAGAAAAAGGGAAGACGAGTGCAGAAAGAGACAACAGGGGTGCAGAAAGAAGCAAATGAGGTGCAGAAAGAGGCAACAGACGTGCAGAAAGAGGGAAGAGAACTGCAGAAAAAGGCAAGAAAAGTGCAGAAAGAGGCAAAAGAGGTACATAAAGAGACAACAGGGGTGCAGAAAGAAGCAAGACAGGTACAGAAAGAAGCATGGAAAGTGCAGAATGAAGCAACAGGGGTGCAGAAAGAGGCAAGAGAAGTGTAGAAAGGAGCAAGTGAGGTGCAGAAAGAGCCAACAGAGGTGCAAAAAGAGGCAAGAGAGGTGCAGAAACAGGCAAGAGAAGTGCACAAAGAGGCAAGAGAATTGCTGAAAGAAGCAACAGAGGTGTAGAAAGAAGCAAGAAAAGTGCAGAAAGAGGCAAGTGAGATGCAAAAACAGGCAGGAAAGGTACAGAAAGAGGGAAGACGAGTGCAGAAAGAGACAACAGGGGTGCAGAAAGAAGCAAATGAGGTGCAGAAAGAGGCAACAGACGTGCAGAAAGAGGGAAGAGAGGTGCAGAAAAAGGCAAGAAAAGTGCAGAAAGAGGCAAAAGAGGTACATAAAGAGACAACAGGGGTGCAGAAAGAAGCAAGACAGGTGCAGAAAGAAGCATGGAAAGTGCAGAATGAAGCAACAGGGGTGCAGAAAGAGGCAAGAGAAGTGTAGAAAGGAGCAAGTGAGGTGCAGAAAGAGCCAACAGAGGTGCAAAAAGAGGCAAGAGAGGTGCAGAAACAGGCAAGAGAAGTGCACAAAGAGGCAAGAGAATTGCTGAAAGAAGCAACAGAAGTGTAGAAAGAAGCAAGAAAAGTGCAGAAAGAGGCAAGTGAGATGCAAAAACAGGCAGGAAAGGTACAGAAAAAGGGAAGACGAGTGCAGAAAGAGACAACAGGGGTGCAGAAAGAAGCAAATGAGGTGCAGAAAGAGGCAACAGACGTGCAGAAAGAGGGAAGAGAACTGCAGAAAAAGGCAAGAAAAGTGCAGAAAGAGGCAAAAGAGGTACATAAAGAGACAACAGGGGTGCAGAAAGAAGCAAGACAGGTGCAGAAAGAAGCATGGAAAGTGCAGAATGAAGCAACAGGGGTGCAGAAAGAGGCAAGAGAAGTGTAGAAAGGAGCAAGTGAGGTGCAGAAAGAGCCAACAGAGGTGCAAAAAGAGGCAAGAGAGGTGCAGAAACAGGCAAGAGAAGTGCACAAAGAGGCAAGAGAATTGCTGAAAGAAGCAACAGAGGTGTAGAAAGAAGCAAGAAAAGTGCAGAAAGAGGCAAGTGAGATGCAAAAACAGGCAGGAAAGGTACAGAAAAAGGGAAGACGAGTGCAGAAAGAGACAACAGGGGTGCAGAAAGAAGCAAATGAGGTGCAGAAAGAGGCAACAGACGTGCAGAAAGAGGGAAGAGAGGTGCAGAAAAAGGCAAGAAAAGTGCAGAAAGAGGCAAAAGAGGTACATAAAGAGACAACAGGGGTGCAGAAAGAAGCAAGACAGGTGCAGAAAGAAGCATGGAAAGTGCAGAATGAAGCAACAGGGGTGCAGAAAGAGGCAAGAGAAGTGTAGAAAGGAGCAAGTGAGGTGCAGAAAGAGCCAACAGAGGTGCAAAAAGAGGCAAGAGAGGTGCAGAAACAGGCAAGAGAAGTGCACAAAAGAGGCAAGAGAATTGCTGAAAGAAGCAACAGAGGTGTAGAAAGAAGCAAGAAAAGTGCAGAAAGAGGCAAGTGAGATGCAAAAACAGGCAGGAAAGGTACAGAAAGAGGGAAGACGAGTGCAGAAAGAGACAACAGGGGTGCAGAAAGAAGCAAATGAGGTGCAGAAAGAGGCAACAGACGTGCAGAAAGAGGGAAGAGAACTGCAGAAAAAGGCAAGAAAAGTGCAGAAAGAGGCAAAAGAGGTACATAAAGAGACAACAGGGGTGCAGAAAGAAGCAAGACAGGTACAGAAAGAAGCATGGAAAGTGCAGAATGAAGCAACAGGGGTGCAGAAAGAGGCAAGAGAAGTGTAGAAAGGAGCAAGTGAGGTGCAGAAAGAGCCAACAGAGGTGCAAAAAGAGGCAAGAGAGGTGCAGAAACAGGCAAGAGAAGTGCACAAAGAGGCAAGAGAATTGCTGAAAGAAGCAACAGAGGTGTAGAAAGAAGCAAGAAAAGTGCAGAAAGAGGCAAGTGAGATGCAAAAACAGGCAGGAAAGGTACAGAAAAAGGGAAGACGAGTGCAGAAAGAGACAACAGGGGTGCAGAAAGAAGCAAATGAGGTGCAGAAAGAGGCAACAGACGTGCAGAAAGAGGGAAGAGAACTGCAGAAAAAGGCAAGAAAAGTGCAGAAAGAGGCAAAAGAGGTACATAAAGAGACAACAGGGGTGCAGAAAGAAGCAAGACAGGTGCAGAAAGAAGCATGGAAAGTGCAGAATGAAGCAACAGGGGTGCAGAAAGAGGCAAGAGAAGTGTAGAAAGGAGCAAGTGAGGTGCAGAAAGAGCCAACAGAGGTGCAAAAAGAGGCAAGAGAGGTGCAGAAACAGGCAAGAGAAGTGCACAAAGAGGCAAGAGAATTGCTGAAAGAAGCAACAGAAGTGTAGAAAGAAGCAAGAAAAGTGCAGAAAGAGGCAAGTGAGATGCAAAAACAGGCAGGAAAGGTACAGAAAAAGGGAAGACGAGTGCAGAAAGAGACAACAGGGGTGCAGAAAGAAGCAAATGAGGTGCAGAAAGAGGCAACAGACGTGCAGAAAGAGGGAAGAGAACTGCAGAAAAAGGCAAGAAAAGTGCAGAAAGAGGCAAAAGAGGTACATAAAGAGACAACAGGGGTGCAGAAAGAAGCAAGACAGGTGCAGAAAGAAGCATGGAAAGTGCAGAATGAAGCAACAGGGGTGCAGAAAGAGGCAAGAGAAGTGTAGAAAGGAGCAAGTGAGGTGCAGAAAGAGCCAACAGAAGTGCAAAAAGAGGCAAGAGAGGTGCAGAAACAGGCAAGAGAAGTGCACAAAGAGGCAAGAGAATTGCTGAAAGAAGCAACAGAGGTGTAGAAAGAAACAAGAAAAGTGCAGAAAGAGGCAAGTGAGATGCAAAAACAGGCAGGAAAGGTACAGAAAGAGGGAAGACGAGTGCAGAAAGAGACAACAGGGGTGCAGAAAGAAGCAAATGAGGTGCAGAAAGAGGCAACAGACGTGCAGAAAGAGGGAAGAGAGGTGCAGAAAAAGGCAAGAAAAGTGCAGAAAGAGGCAAAAGAGGTACATAAAGAGACAACAGGGGTGCAGAAAGAAGCAAGACAGGTGCAGAAAGAAGCATGGAAAGTGCAGAATGAAGCAACAGGGGTGCAGAAAGAGGCAAGAGAAGTGTAGAAAGGAGCAAGTGAGGTGCAGAAAGAGCCAACAGAGGTGCAAAAAGAGGCAAGAGAGGTGCAGAAACAGGCAAGAGAAGTGCACAAAGAGGCAAGAGAATTGCTGAAAGAAGCAACAGAGGTGTAGAAAGAAGCAAGAAAAGTGCAGAAAGAGGCAAGTGAGATGCAAAAACAGGCAGGAAAGGTACAGAAAGAGGGAAGACGAGTGCAGAAAGAGACAACAGGGGTGCAGAAAGAAGCAAATGAGGTGCAGAAAGAGGCAACAGACGTGCAGAAAGAGGGAAGAGAACTGCAGAAAAAGGCAAGAAAAGTGCAGAAAGAGGCAAAAGAGGTACATAAAGAGACAACACGGGTGCAGAAAGAAGCAAGACAGGTACAGAAAGAAGCATGGAAAGTGCAGAATGAAGCAACAGGGGTGCAGAAAGAGGCAAGAGAAGTGTAGAAAGGAGCAAGTGAGGTGCAGAAAGAGCCAACAGAGGTGCAAAAAGAGGCAAGAGAGGTGCAGAAACAGGCAAGAGAAGTGCACAAAGAGGCAAGAGAATTGCTGAAAGAAGCAACAGAGGTGTAGAAAGAAGCAAGAAAAGTGCAGAAAGAGGCAAGTGAGATGCAAAAACAGGCAGGAAAGGTACAGAAAGAGGGAAGACGAGTGCAGAAAGAGACAACAGGGGTGCAGAAAGAAGCAAATGAGGTGCAGAAAGAGGCAACAGACGTGCAGAAAGAGGGAAGAGAACTGCAGAAAAAGGCAAGAAAAGTGCAGAAAGAGGCAAAAGAGGTACATAAAGAGACAACAGGGGTGCAGAAAGAAGCAAGACAGGTGCAGAAAGAAGCATGGAAAGTGCAGAATGAAGCAACAGGGGTGCAGAAAGAGGCAAGAGAAGTGTAGAAAGGAGCAAGTGAGGTGCAGAAAGAGCCAACAGAGGTGCAAAAAGAGGCAAGAGAGGTGCAGAAACAGGCAAGAGAAGTGCACAAAGAGGCAAGAGAATTGCTGAAAGAAGCAACAGAGGTGTAGAAAGAAGCAAGAAAAGTGCAGAAAGAGGCAAGTGAGATGCAAAAACAGGCAGGAAAGGTACAGAAAAAGGGAAGACGAGTGCAGAAAGAGACAACAGGGGTGCAGAAAGAAGCAAATGAGGTGCAGAAAGAGGCAACAGACGTGCAGAAAGAGGGAAGAGAACTGCAGAAAAAGGCAAGAAAAGTGCAGAAAGAGGCAAAAGAGGTACATAAAGAGACAACAGGGGTGCAGAAAGAAGCAAGACAGGTACAGAAAGAAGCATGGAAAGTGCAGAATGAAGCAACAGGGGTGCAGAAAGAGGCAAGAGAAGTGTAGAAAGGAGCAAGTGAGGTGCAGAAAGAGCCAACAGAGGTGCAAAAAGAGGCAAGAGAGGTGCAGAAACAGGCAAGAGAAGTGCACAAAGAGGCAAGAGAATTGCTGAAAGAAGCAACAGAGGTGTAGAAAGAAGCAAGAAAAGTGCAGAAAGAGGCAAGTGAGATGCAAAAACAGGCAGGAAAGGTACATAAAGAGGGAAGTCGAGTGCAGAAAGAGACAACAGTGGTGCAGAAAGAAGCAAATGAGGTGCAGAAAGAGGCAACAGACGTGCAGAAAGAGGGAAGAGAACTGCAGAAAAATGCAAGAAAAGTGCAGTAAGAGGCAAAAGAGGTACATAAAGAGACAACAGGGGTGCAGAAAGAAGCAAGACAGGTGCAGAAAGAAGCATGGAAAGTGCAGAATGAAGCAACAGGGGTGCAGAAAGAGGCAAGAGAAGTGTAGAAAGGAGCAAGTGAGGTGCAGAAAGAGCCAACAGAGGTGCAAAAAGAGGCAAGAGAGGTGCAGAAACAGGCAAGAGAAGTGCACAAAGAGGCAAGAGAATTGCTGAAAGAAGCAACAGAGGTGTAGAAAGAAGCAAGAAAAGTGCAGAAAGAGGCAAGTGAGATGCAAAAACAGGCAGGAAAGGTACAGAAAAAGGGAAGACGAGTGCAGAAAGAGACAACAGGGGTGCAGAAAGAAGCAAATGAGGTGCAGAAAGAGGCAACAGACGTGCAGAAAGAGGGAAGAGAGGTGCAGAAAAAGGCAAGAAAAGTGCAGAAAGAGGCAAAAGAGGTACATAAAGAGACAACAGGGGTGCAGAAAGAAGCAAGACAGGTGCAGAAAGAAGCATGGAAAGTGCAGAATGAAGCAACAGGGGTGCAGAAAGAGGCAAGAGAAGTGTAGAAAGGAGCAAGTGAGGTGCAGAAAGAGCCAACAGAGGTGCAAAAAGAGGCAAGAGAGGTGCAGAAACAGGCAAGAGAAAGTGCACAAAGAGGCAAGAGAATTGCTGAAAGAAGCAACAGAGGTGTAGAAAGAAGCAAGAAAAGTGCAGAAAGAGGCAAGTGAGATGCAAAAACAGGCAGGAAAGGTACAGAAAGAGGGAAGACGAGTGCAGAAAGAGACAACAGGGGTGCAGAAAGAAGCAAATGAGGTGCAGAAAGAGGCAACAGACGTGCAGAAAGAGGGAAGAGAACTGCAGAAAAAGGCAAGAAAAGTGCAGAAAGAGGCAAAAGAGGTACATAAAGAGACAACAGGGGTGCAGAAAGAAGCAAGACAGGTACAGAAAGAAGCATGGAAAGTGCAGAATGAAGCAACAGGGGTGCAGAAAGAGGCAAGAGAAGTGTAGAAAGGAGCAAGTGAGGTGCAGAAAGAGCCAACAGAGGTGCAAAAAGAGGCAAGAGAGGTGCAGAAACAGGCAAGAGAAGTGCACAAAGAGGCAAGAGAATTGCTGAAAGAAGCAACAGAGGTGTAGAAAGAAGCAAGAAAAGTGCAGAAAGAGGCAAGTGAGATGCAAAAACAGGCAGGAAAGGTACAGAAAAAGGGAAGACGAGTGCAGAAAGAGACAACAGGGGTGCAGAAAGAAGCAAATGAGGTGCAGAAAGAGGCAACAGACGTGCAGAAAGAGGGAAGAGAACTGCAGAAAAAGGCAAGAAAAGTGCAGAAAGAGGCAAAAGAGGTACATAAAGAGACAACAGGGGTGCAGAAAGAAGCAAGACAGGTGCAGAAAGAAGCATGGAAAGTGCAGAATGAAGCAACAGGGGTGCAGAAAGAGGCAAGAGAAGTGTAGAAAGGAGCAAGTGAGGTGCAGAAAGAGCCAACAGAGGTGCAAAAAGACGCAAGAGAGGTGCAGAAACAGGCAAGAGAAGTGCACAAAGAGGCAAGAGAATTGCTGAAAGAAGCAACAGAGGTGTAGAAAGAAGAAAGAAAAGTGCAGAAAGAGGCAAGTGAGATGCAAAAACAGGCAGGAAAGGTACAGAAAAAGGGAAGACGAGTGCAGAAAGAGACAACAGGGGTGCAGAAAGAAGCAAATGAGGTGCAGAAAGAGGCAACAGACGTGCAGAAAGAGGGAAGAGAGGTGCAGAAAAAGGCAAGAAAAGTGCATAAAGAGGCAAAAGAGGTACATAAAGAGACAACAGGGATGCAGAAAGAAGCAAGACAGGTGCAGAAAGAAGCATGGAAAGTGCAGAATGAAGCAACAGGGGTGCAGAAAGAGGCAAGAGAAGTGTAGAAAGGAGCAAGTGAGGTGCAGAAAGAGCCAACAGAGGTGCAAAAAGAGGCAAGAGAGGTGCAGAAACAGGCAAGAGAAGTGCACAAAGAGGCAAGAGAATTGCTGAAAGAAGCAACAGAGGTGTAGAAAGAAGCAAGAAAAGTGCAGAAAGAGGCAAGTGAGATGCAAAAACAGGCAGGAAAGGTACAGAAAGAGGGAAGACGAGTGCAGAAAGAGACAACAGGGGTGCAGAAAGAAGCAAATGAGGTGCAGAAAGAGGCAACAGACGTGCAGAAAGAGGGAAGAGAACTGCAGAAAAAGGCAAGAAAAGTGCAGAAAGAGGCAAAAGAGGTACATAAAGAGACAACACGGGTGCAGAAAGAAGCAAGACAGGTACAGAAAGAAGCATGGAAAGTGCAGAATGAAGCAACAGGGGTGCAGAAAGAGGCAAGAGAAGTGTAGAAAGGAGCAAGTGAGGTGCAGAAAGAGCCAACAGAGGTGCAAAAAGAGGCAAGAGAGGTGCAGAAACAGGCAAGAGAAGTGCACAAAGAGGCAAGAGAATTGCTGAAAGAAGCAACAGAGGTGTAGAAAGAAGCAAGAAAAGTGCAGAAAGAGGCAAGTGAGATGCAAAAACAGGCAGGAAAGGTACAGAAAAAGGGAAGACGAGTGCAGAAAGAGACAACAGGGGTGCAGAAAGAAGCAAATGAGGTGCAGAAAGAGGCAACAGACGTGCAGAAAGAGGGAAGAGAACTACAGAAAAAGGCAAGAAAAGTGAAGAAAGAGGCAAAAGAGGTACATAAAGAGACAACAGGGGTGCAGAAAGAAGCAAGACAGGTACAGAAAGAAGCATGGAAAGTGCAGAATGAAGCAACAGGGGTGCAGAAAGAGGCAAGAGAAGTGTAGAAAGGAGCAAGTGAGGTGCAGAAAGAGCCAACAGAGGTGCAAAAAGAGGCACGAGAGGTGCAGAAACAGGCAAGAGAAGTGCACAAAAGAGGCAAGAGAATTGCTGAAAGAAGCAACAGAGGTGTAGAAAGAAGTAAGAAAAGTGCAGAAAGAGGCAAGTGAGATGCAAAAACAGGCAGGAAAGGTACAGAAAGAGGGAAGACGAGTGCAGAAAGAGACAACAGGGGTGCAGAAAGAAGCAAATGAGGTGCAGAAAGAGGCAACAGACGTGCAGAAAGAGGGAAGAGAACTGCAGAAAAAGGCAAGAAAAGTGCAGAAAGAGGCAAAAGAGGTACATAAAGAGACAACAGGGGTGCAGAAAGAAGCAAGACAGGTACAGAAAGAAGCATGGAAAGTGCAGAATGAAGCAACAGGGGTGCAGAAAGAGGCAAGAGAAGTGTAGAAAGGAGCAAGTGAGGTGCAGAAAGAGCCAACAGAGGTGCAAAAAGAGGCAAGAGAGGTGCAGAAACAGGCAAGAGAAGTGCACAAAGAGGCAAGAGAATTGCTGAAAGAAGCAACAGAGGTGTAGAAAGAAGCAAGAAAAGTGCAGAAAGAGGCAAGTGAGATGCAAAAACAGGCAGGAAAGGTACAGAAAAAGGGAAGACGAGTGCAGAAAGAGACAACAGGGGTGCAGAAAGAAGCAAATGAGGTGCAGAAAGAGGCAACAGACGTGCAGAAAGAGGGAAGAGAACTGCAGAAAAAGGCAAGAAAAGTGCAGAAAGAGGCAAAAGAGGTACATAAAGAGACAACAGGGGTGCAGAAAGAAGCAAGACAGGTGCAGAAAGAAGCATGGAAAGTGCAGAATGAAGCAACAGGGGTGCAGAAAGAGGCAAGAGAAGTGTAGAAAGGAGCAAGTGAGGTGCAGAAAGAGCCAACAGAGGTGCAAAAAGAGGCAAGAGAGGTGCAGAAACAGGCAAGAGAAGTGCACAAAGAGGCAAGAGAATTGCTGAAAGAAGCAACAGAGGTGTAGAAAGAAGCAAGAAAAGTGCAGAAAGAGGCAAGTGAGATGCAAAAACAGGCAGGAAAGGTACAGAAAAAGGGAAGACGAGTGCAGAAAGAGACAACAGGGGTGCAGAAAGAAGCAAATGAGGTGCAGAAAGAGGCAACAGACGTGCAGAAAGAGGGAAGAGAGGTGCAGAAAAAGGCAAGAAAAGTGCAGAAAGAGGCAAAAGAGGTACATAAAGAGACAACAGGGGTGCAGAAAGAAGCAAGACAGGTGCAGAAAGAAGCATGGAAAGTGCAGAATGAAGCAACAGGGGTGCAGAAAGAGGCAAGAGAAGTGTAGAAAGGAGCAAGTGAGGTGCAGAAAGAGCCAACAGAGGTGCAAAAAGAGGCAAGAGAGGTGCAGAAACAGGCAAGAGAAGTGCACAAAGAGGCAAGAGAATTGCTGAAAGAAGCAACAGAGGTGTAGAAAGAAGCAAGAAAAGTGCAGAAAGAGGCAAGTGAGATGCAAAAACATGGCAGGAAAGGTACAGAAAGAGGGAAGACGAGTGCAGAAAGAGACAACAGGGGTGCAGAAAGAAGCAAATGAGGTGCAGAAAGAGGCAACAGACGTGCAGAAAGAGGGAAGAGAACTGCAGAAAAAGGCAAGAAAAGTGCAGAAAGAGGCAAAAGAGGTACATAAAGAGACAACACGGGTGCAGAAAGAAGCAAGACAGGTACAGAAAGAAGCATGGAAAGTGCAGAATGAAGCAACAGGGGTGCAGAAAGAGGCAAGAGAAGTGTAGAAAGGAGCAAGTGAGGTGCAGAAAGAGCCAACAGAGGTGCAAAAAGAGGCAAGAGAGGTGCAGAAACAGGCAAGAGAAGTGCACAAAGAGGCAAGAGAATTGCTGAAAGAAGTAACAGAGGTGTAGAAAGAAGCAAGAAAAGTGAAGAAAGAGGCAAGTGAGATGCAAAAACAGGCAGGAAAGGTACAGAAAAAGGGAAGACGAGTGCAGAAAGAGACAACAGGGGTGCAGAAAGAAGCAAATGAGGTGCAGAAAGAGGCAACAGACGTGCAGAAGGAGGGAAGAGAACTGCAGAAAAAGGCAAGAAAAGTGCAGAAAGAGGCAAAAGAGGTACATAAAGAGACAACAGGGGTGCAGAAAGAAGCAAGACAGGTGCAGAAAGAAGCATGGAAAGTGCAGAATGAAGCAACAGGGGTGCAGAAAGAGGCAAGAGAAGTGTAGAAAGGAGCAAGTGAGGTGCAGAAAGAGCCAACAGAGGTGCAAAAAGAGGCAAGAGAGGTGCAGAAACAGGCAAGAGAAGTGCACAAAGAGGCAAGAGAATTGCTGAAAGATGCAACAGAAGTGTAGAAAGAAGCAAGAAAAGTGCAGAAAGAGGCAAGTGAGATGCAAAAACAGGCAGGAAAGGTACAGAAAAAGGGAAGACGAGTGCAGAAAGAGACAACAGGGGTGCAGAAAGAAGCAAATGAGGTGCAGAAAGAGGCAACAGACGTGCAGAAAGAGGGAAGAGAACTGCAGAAAAAGGCAAGAAAAGTGCAGAAAGAGGCAAAAGAGGTACATAAAGAGACAACAGGGGTGCAGAAAGAAGCAAGACAGGTGCAGAAAGAAGCATGGAAAGTGCAGAATGAAGCAACAGGGGTGCAGAAAGAGGCAAGAGAAGTGTAGAAAGAAGCAAGTGAGGTGCAGAAAGAGCCAACAGAGGTGCAAAAAGAGGCAAGAGAGGTGCAGAAACAGGCAAGAGAAGTGCACAAAGAGGCAAGAGAATTGCTGAAAGAAGCAACAGAGGTGTAGAAAGAAGAAAGAAAAGTGCAGAAAGAGGCAAGTGAGATGCAAAAACAGGCAGGAAAGGTACAGAAAAAGGGAAGACGAGTGCAGAAAGAGACAACAGGGGTGCAGAAAGAAGCAAATGAGGTGCGGAAAGAGGCAACAGACGTGCAGAAAGAGGGAAGAGAGGTGCAGAAAAAGGCAAGAAAAGTGCAGAAAGAGGCAAAAGAGGTACATAAAGAGACAACAGGGGTGCAGAAAGAAGCACGACAGGTGCAGAAAGAAGCATGGAAAGTGCAGAATGAAGCAACAGGGGTGCAGAAAGAGGCAAGAGAAGTGTAGAAAGGAGCAAGTGAGGTGCAGAAAGAGCCAACAGAGGTGCAAAAAGAGGCAAGAGAGGTGCAGAAACAGGCAAGAGAAGTGCACAAAGAGGCAAGAGAATTGCTGAAAGAAGCAACAGAGGTGTAGAAAGAAGCAAGAAAAGTGCAGAAAGAGGCAAGTGAGATGCAAAAACAGGCAGGAAAGGTACAGAAAAAGGGAAGACGAGTGCAGAAAGAGACAACAGGGGTGCAGAAAGAAGCAAATGAGGTGCAGAAAGAGGCAACAGACGTGCAGAAAGAGGGAAGAGAACTGCAGAAAAAGGCAAGAAAAGTGCAGAAAGAGGCAAAGAGGTACATAAAGAGACAACAGGGGTGCAGAAAGAAGCAAGACAGGTGCAGAAAGAAGCATGGAAAGTGCAGAATGAAGCAACAGGGGTGCAGAAAGAGGCAAGAGAAGTGTAGAAAGGAGCAAGTGAGGTGCAGAAAGAGCCAACAGAGGTGCAAAAAGAGGCAAGAGAGGTGCAGAAACAGGCAAGAGAAGTGCACAAAGAGGCAAGAGAATTGCTGAAAGAAGCAACAGAGGTGTAGAAAGAAGCAAGAAAAGTGCAGAAAGAGGCAAGTGAGATGCAAAAACAGGCAGGAAAGGTACAGAAAGAGGGAAGACGAGTGCAGAAAGAGACAACAGGGATGCAGAAAGAAGCAAATGAGGTGCAGAAAGAGGCAACAGACGTGCAGAAAGAAGGAAGAGAGGTGCAGAAAAAGGCAAGAAAAGTGCAGAAAGAGGCAAAAGAGGTACATAAAGAGACAACAGGGGTGCAGAAAGAAGCAAGACAGGTGCAGAAAGAAGCATGGAAAGTGCAGAATGAAGCAACAGGGGTGCAGAAAGAGGCAAGAGAAGTGTAGAAAGGAGCAAGTGAGGTGCAGAAAGAGCCAACAGAGGTGCAAAAAGAGGCAAGAGAGGTGCAGAAACAGGCAAGAGAAGTGCACAAAGAGGCAAGAGAATTGCTGAAAGATGCAACGAAGGTGTAGAAAGCAAGAAAACTGCAGAAAGAGGCAAGTGAGATGCAAAAACAGGCAGGAAAGGTACAGAAAAAGGGAAGACGAGTGCAGAAAGAGACAACAGGGGTGCAGAAAGAAGCAAATGAGGTGCAGAAAGAGGCAACAGACGTGCAGAAAGAGGGAAGAGAACTGCAGAAAAAGGCAAGAAAAGTGCAGAAAGAGGCAAAAGAGGTACATAAAGAGACAACAGGGGTGCAGAAAGAAGCAAGACAGGTGCAGAAAGAAGCATGGAAAGTGCAGAATGAAGCAACAGGGGTGCAGAAAGAGGCAAGAGAAGTGTAGAAAGGAGCAAGTGAGGTGCAGAAAGAGCCAACAGAGGTGCAAAAAGAGGCAAGAGAGGTGCAGAAACAGGCAAGAGAAGTGCACAAAGAGGCAAGAGAATTGCTGAAAGAAGCAACAGAGGTGTAGAAAGAAGCAAGAAAAGTGCAGAAAGAGGCAAGTGAGATGCAAAAACAGGCAGGAAAGGTACAGAAAAAGGGAAGACGAGTGCAGAAAGAGACAACAGGGGTGCAGAAAGAAGCAAATGAGGTGCAGAAAGAGGCAACAGACGTGCAGAAAGAGGGAAGAGAGGTGCAGAAAAAGGCAAGAAAAGTGCAGAAAGAGGCAAAAGAGGTACATAAAGAGACAACAGGGGTGCAGAAAGAAGCAAGACAGGTGCAGAAAGAAGCATGGAAAGTGCAGAATGAAGCAACAGGGGTGCAGAAAGAGGCAAGAGAAGTGTAGAAAGGAGCAAGTGAGGTGCAGAAAGAGCCAACAGAGGTGCAAAAAGAGGCAAGAGAGGTGCAGAAACAGGCAAGAGAAGTGCACAAAGAGGCAAGAGAATTGCTGAAAGAAGCAACAGAGGTGTAGAAAGAAGCAAGAAAAGTGCAGAAAGAGGCAAGTGAGATGCAAAAACAGGCAGGAAAGGTACAGAAAGAGGGAAGACGAGTGCAGAAAGAGACAACAGGGGTGCAGAAAGAAGCAAATGAGGTGCAGAAAGAGGCAACAGACGTGCAGAAAGAGGGAAGAGAACTGCAGAAAAAGGCAAGAAAAGTGCAGAAAGAGGCAAAAGAGGTACATAAAGAGACAACAGGGGTGCAGAAAGAAGCAAGACAGGTACAGAAAGAAGCATGGAAAGTGCAGAATGAAGCAACAGGGGTGCAGAAAGAGGCAAGAGAAGTGTAGAAAGGAGCAAGTGAGGTGCAGAAAGAGCCAACAGAGGTGCAAAAAGAGGCAAGAGAGGTGCAGAAACAGGCAAGAGAAGTGCACAAAGAGGCAAGAGAATTGCTGAAAGAAGCAACAGAGGTGTAGAAAGAAGCAAGAAAAGTGAAGAAAGAGGCAAGTGAGATGCAAAAACAGGCAGGAAAGGTACAGAAAAAGGGAAGACGAGTGCAGAAAGAGACAACAGGGGTGCAGAAAGAAGCAAATGAGGTGCAGAAAGAGGCAACAGACGTGCAGAAAGAGGGAAGAGAACTGCAGAAAAAGGCAAGAAAAGTGCAGAAAGAGGCAAAAGAGGTACATAAAGAGACAACAGGGGTGCAGAAAGAAGCAAGACAGGTGCAGAAAGAAGCATGGAAAGTGCAGAATGAAGCAACAGGGGTGCAGAAAGAGGCAAGAGAAGTGTAGAAAGGAGCAAGTGAGGTGCAGAAAGAGCCAACAGAGGTGCAAAAAGAGGCAAAAGAGGTGCAGAAACAGGCAAGAGAAGTGCACAAAGAGGCAAGAGAATTGCTGAAAGAAGCAACAGAGGTGTAGAAAGAAGCAAGAAAAGTGCAGAAAAAGGCAAGTGAGATGCAAAAACAGGCAGGAAAGGTACAGAAAAAGGGAAGACGAGTGCAGAAAGAGACAACAGGGGTGCAGAAAGAAGCAAATGAGGTGCAGAAAGAGGCAACAGACGTGCAGAAGGAGGGAAGAGAACTGCAGAAAAAGGCAAGAAAAGTGCAGAAAGAGGCAAAAGAGGTACATAAAGAGACAACAGGGGTGCAGAAAGAAGCAAGACAGGTGCAGAAAGAAGCATGGAAAGTGCAGAATGAAGCAACAGGGGTGCAGAAAGAGGCAAGAGACGTGTAGAAAGGAGCAAGTGAGGTGCAGAAAGAGCCAACAGAAGTGCAAAAAGAGCAAGAGAGGTGCAGAAACAGGCAAGAGAAGTGCACGAAGAGGCAAGAGAATTTCTGAAAGAAGCAACAGAGGTGTAGAAAGAAGAAAGAAAAGTGCAGAAAGAGGCAAGTGAGATGCAAAAAAAGGCAGGAAAGGTACAGAAAAAGGGAAGACGAGTGCAGAAAGAGACAACAGGGGTGCAGAAAGAAGCAAATGAGGTGCAGAAAGAGGCAACAGACGTGCAGAAAGAGGGAAGAGAGGTGCAGAAAAAGGCAAGAAAAGTGCAGAAAGAGGCAAAAGAGGTACATAAAGAGACAACAGGGGTGCAGAAAGAAGCAAGACAGGTGCAGAAAGAAGCATGGAAAGTGCAGAATGAAGCAACAGGGGTGCAGAAAGAGGCAAGAGAAGTGTAGAAAGGAGCAAGTGAGGTGCAGAAAGAGACAACAGAGGTGCAAAAAGAGGCAAGAGAGGTGCAGAAACAGGCAAAGGAAGTGCACAAAGAGGCAAGAGAATTGCTGAAAGAAGCAACAGAGGTGTAGAAAGAAGCAAGAAAAGTGCAGAAAGAGGCAAGTGAGATGCAAAAACAGGCAGGAAAGGTACAGAAAGAGGGAAGACGAGTGCAGAAAGAGACAACAGGGGTGCAGAAAGAAGCAAATGAAGTGCAGAAAGAGGCAACAGACGTGCAGAAAGAGGGAAGAGAACTGCAGAAAAAGGCAAGAAAAGTGCAGAAAGAGGCAAAAGAGGTACATAAAGAGACAACACGGGTGCAGAAAGAAGCAAGACAGGTACAGAAAGAAGCATGGAAAGTGCAGAATGAAGCAACAGGGGTGCAGAAAGAGGCAAGAGAAGTGTAGAAAGGAGCAAGTGAGGTGCAGAAAGAGCCAACAGAGGTGCAAAAAGAGGCAAGAGAGGTGCAGAAACAGGCAAGAGAAGTGCACAAAGAGGCAAGAGAATTGCTGAAAGAAGCAACAGAGGTGTAGAAAGAAGCAAGAAAAGTGCAGAAAGAGGCAAGTGAGATGCAAAAACAGGCAGGAAAGGTACAGAAAAAGGGAAGACGAGTGCAGAAAGAGACAACAGGGGTGCAGAAAGAAGCAAATGAGGTGCAGAAAGAGGCAACAGACGTGCAGAAAGAGGGAAGAGAACTGCAGAAAAAGGCAAGAAAAGTGCAGAAAGAGGCAAAAGAGGTACATAAAGAGACAACAGGGGTGCAGAAAGAAGCAAGACAGGTGCAGAAAGAAGCATGGAAAGTGCAGAATGAAGCAACAGGGGTGCAGAAAGAGGCAAGAGAAGTGTAGAAAGGAGCAAGTGAGGTGCAGAAAGAGCCAACAGAAGTGCAAAAAGAGGCAAGAGAGGTGCAGAAACAGGCAAGAGAAGTGCACAAAGAGGCAAGAGAATTGCTGAAAGAAGCAACAGAGGTGTAGAAAGAAGCAAGAAAAGTGCAGAAAGAGGCAAGTGAGATGCAAAAAAAGGCAGGAAAGGTACAGAAAAAGGGAAGACGAGTGCAGAAAGAGACAACAGGGGTGCAGAAAGAAGCAAATGAGGTGCAGAAAGAGGCAACAGACGTGCAGAAAGAGGGAAGAGAACTGCAGAAAAAGGCAAGAAAAGTGCAGAAAGAGGCAAAAGAGGTACATAAAGAGACAACACGGGTGCAGAAAGAAGCAAGACAGGTACAGAAAGAAGCATGGAAAGTGCAGAATGAAGCAACAGGGGTGCAGAAAGAGGCAAGAGAAGTGTAGAAAGGAGCAAGTGAGGTGTGAAAGAGCCAACAGAGGTGTAAAAAGAGGCAAGAGAGGTGCAGAAACAGGCAAGAGAAGTGCACAAAGAGGCAAGAGAATTGCTGAAAGAAGTAACAGAGGTGTAGAAAGAAGCAAGAAAAGTGAAGAAAGAGGCAAGTGAGATGCAAAAACAGGCAGGAAAGGTACAGAAAAAGGGAAGACGAGTGCAGAAAGAGACAACAGGCGTGCAGAAAGAAGCAAATGAGGTGCAGAAAGAGGCAACAGACGTGCAGAAGGAGGGAAGAGAACTGCAGAAAAAGGCAAGAAAAGTGCAGAAAGAGGCAAAAGAGGTACATAAAGAGACAACAGGGGTGCAGAAAGAACCAAGACAGGTGCAGAAAGAAGCATGGAAAGTGCAGAATGAAGCAACAGGGGTGCAGAAAGAGGCAAGAGAAGTGTAGAAAGGAGCAAGTGAGGTGCAGAAAGAGCCAACAGAGGTGCAAAAAGAGGCAAGAGAGGTGCAGAAACAGGCAAGAGAAGTGCACAAAGAGGCAAGAGAATTGCTGAAAGAAGCAACAGAGGTGTAGGCAGAAGCAAGAAAAGTGCAGAAAGAGGCAAGTGAGATGCAAAAACAGGCAGGAAAGGTACAGAAAAAGGGAAGACGAGTGCAGAAAGAGACAACAGGGGTGCAGAAAGAAGCAAATGAGGTGCAGAAAGAGGCAACAGACGTGCAGAAAGAGGGAAGAGAGGTACAGAAAAAGGCAAGAAAAGTGCAGAAAGAGGCAAAAGAGGTGCATAAAGAGACAACACGGGTGCAGAAAGAAGCAAGATACAGAAAGAAGCATGGAAAGTGCAGAATGAAGCAACAGGGGTGCAGAAAGAGGCAAGAGAAGTGTAGAAAGGAGCAAGTGAGGTGCAGAAAGAGCCAACAGAGGTGCAAAAAGAGGCAAGAGAGGTGCAGAAACAGGCAAGAGAAGTGCACAAAGAGGCAAGAGAATTGCTGAAAGAAGCAACAGAGGTGTAGAAAGAAGCAAGAAAAGTGCAGAAAGAGGCAAGTGAGATGCAAAAACAGGCAGGAAAGGTACAGAAAAAGGGAAGACGAGTGCAGAAAGAGACAACAGGGGTGCAGAAAGAAGCAAATGAGGTGCAGAAAGAGGCAACAGACGTGCAGAAAGAGGGAAGAGAACTGCAGAAAAAGGCAAGAAAAGTGCAGAAAGAGGCAAAAGAGGTACATAAAGAGACAACAGGGGTGCAGAAAGAAGCAAGACAGGTGCAGAAAGAAGCATGGAAAGTGCAGAATGAAGCAACAGGGGTGCAGAAAGAGGCAAGAGAAGTGTAGAAAGGAGCAAGTGAGGTGCAGAAAGAGCCAACAGAGGTGCAAAAAGAGGCAAGAGAGGTGCAGAAACAGGCAAGAGAAGTGCACAAAGAGGCAAGAGAATTGCTGAAAGAAGCAACAGAGGTGTAGAAAGAAGCAAGAAAAGTGCAGAAAGAGGCAAGTGAGATGCAAAAACAGGCAGGAAAGGTACAGAAAAAGGGAAGACGAGTGCAGAAAGAGACAACAGGGGTGCAGAAAGAAGCAAATGAGGTGCAGAAAGAGGCAACAGACGTGCAGAAAGAGTGAAGAGAGGTGCTGAAAAAGGCAAGAAAAGTGCAGAAAGAGGCAAAAGAGGTACATAAAGAGACAACAGGGGTGCAGAAAGAAGCAAGACAGGCGCAGAAAAAAGCATGGAAAGTGCAGAATGAAGCAACAGGGGTGCAGAAAGAGGCAAGAGAAGTGTAGAAAGGAGCAAGTGAGGTGCAGAAAGAGCCAACAGAGGTGCAAAAAGAGGCAAGAGAAGTGCAGAAACAGGCAAGAGAAGTGCCCAAAGAGGCAGGAGAATTGCTGAAAGAAGCAACAGAGGTGTAGAAAGAAGCAAGAAAAGTGCAGAAAGAGGCAAGTGAGATGCAAAAACAGGCAGGAAAGGTACAGAAAGAGGGAAGACGAGTGCAGAAAGAGACAACAGGGGTGCAGAAAGAAGCAAATGAAGTGCAGAAAGAGGCAACAGACGTGCAGAAAGAGGGAAAAGAACTGCAGAAAAAGGCAAGAAAAGTGCAGAAAGAGGCAAAAGAGGTACATAAAGAGACAACAGGGGTGCAGAAAGAAGCAAGACAGGTGCAGAAAGAAGCATGGAAAGTGCAGAATGAAGCAACAGGGGTGCAGAAAGAGGCAAGAGAAGTGTAGAAAGGAGCAAGTGAGGTGCAGAAAGAGCCAACAGAGGTGCAAAAAGAGGCAAGAGAGGTGCAGAAACAGGCAAGAGAAGTGCACAAAGAGGCAAGAGAATTGCTGAAAGAAGTAACAGAGGAGTAGAAAGAAGCAAGAAAAGTGGAGAAAGAGGCAAGTGAGATGCAAAAACAGGCAGGAAAGGTACAGAAAAAGGGAAGACTAGTGCAGAAAGAAACAACAGGGGTGCAGAAAGAAGCAAATGAGGTGCAGAAAGAGGCAACAGACGTGTAAAAAGAGGCAAGAGAGGTGCAGAAACAGGCAAGAGAAGTGCACAAAGAGGGAAGAGAATTGCTGAAAGAAGTAACAGAGGTGTAGAAAGAAGCAAGAAAAGTGAAGAAAGAGGCAAGTGAGATGCAAAAACAGGCAGGAAAGGTACAGAAAAAGGGAAGACGAGTGCAGAAAGAGACAACAGGGGTGCAGAAAGAAGCAAATGAGGTGCAGAAAGAGGCAACAGACGTACAGAAAGAGTGAAGAGAGGTGCTGAAAAAGGCAAGAAAAGTGCAGAAAGAGGCAAAAGAGGTACATAAAGAGACAACAGGGGTGCAGAAAGAAGCAAGACAGGCGCAGACAAAAGCATGGAAAGTGCAGAATGAAGCAACAGGGGTGCAGAAAGAGGCAAGAGAAGTGTAGAAAGGAGCAAGTGAGGTGCAGAAAGAGCCAACAGAGGTGCAAAAAGAGGCAAGAGAGGTGTAGAAACAGGCAAGAGAAGTGCACAAAGAGGCAGGAGAATTGCTGAAAGAAGCAACAGAGGTGTAGAAAGAAGCAAGAAAAGTGCAGAAAGAGGCAAGTGAGATGCAAAAACAGGCAGGAAAGGTACAGAAAGAGGGAAGACGAGTGCAGAAAGAGACAACAGGGGTGCAGAAAGAAGCAAATGAAGTGCAGAAAGAGGCAACAGACGTGCAGAAAGAGGGAAGAGAACTGCAGAAAAAGGCAAGAAAAGTGCAGTAAGAGGCAAAAGAGGTACATAAAGAGACTACACGGGTGCAGAAAGAAGCAAGACAGGTGCAGAAAGAAGCATGGAAAGTGCAGAATGAAGCAACAGGGGTGCAGAAAGAGGCAAGAGAAGTGTAGAAAGGAGCAAGTGAGGTGCAGAAAGAGCCAACAGAGGTGTAAAAAGAGGCAAGAGAGGTGCAGAAACAGGCAAGAGAAGTGCACAAAGAGGCAAGAGAATTGCTGAAAGAAGTAACAGAGGTGTAGAAAGAAGCAAGAAAAGTGAAGAAAGAGGCAAGTGAGATGCAAAAACAGGCAGGAAAGGTACAGAAAAAGGGAAGACTAGTGCAGAAAGAAACAACAGGGGTGCAGAAAGAAGCAAATGAGGTGCAGAAAGAGGCAACAGACGTGCAGAAAGAGGGAAGAGAACTGCAGAAAAAGGCAAGAAAAGTGCAGAAAGAGGCAAAAGAGGTACATAAAGAGACAACAGGGGTGCAGAAAGAAGAAAGACAGGTGCATGAAGAAGCATGGAAAGTGCAGAATGAAGCAACAGGGGTGCAGAAAAAGGAAAGAGAAGTGTAGAAGGAGCAAGTGAGGTGCAGAAAGAGCCAACAGAGGTGCAAAAAGAGGCAAGAGAGGTGCAGAAACAGGCAAGAGAAGTGCACAAAAGAGGCAAGAGAATTGCTGAAGGAAGCAACAGAGGTGTAGAAAGAAGCAAGAAAAGTGCTGAAAGAGGCAAGTGAGATGCAAAAACAGGCAGGAAAGGTACAGAAAGAGGGAAGACGAGTACAGAAAGAGACAACAGGGGTGCAGAAAGATGCAAATGAGGTGCAGAAAGAGGCAACAGACGTGCAGAAAGAGGGAAGAGAGGTGCAAAAAAAGGCAAGAAAAGTGCAGAAAGAGGCAAAAGAGGTACATAAAGAGACAACAGGGGTGCAGAAAGAAGCAAGACAGGTGCAGAAAGAAGCATGGAAAGTGCAGAATGAAGCAACAAGGGTGCAGAAAGAGGCAAGTGAAGTGTAGAAAGGAGAAAGTGAGGTGCAGAAAGAGCCAACAGAGGTGCAAAAAGAGGCAAGAGAGGTGCAGAAACAGGCAAGAGAAGTGCACAAAGAGGCAAGAGAATTGCTGAAAGATGCAACAGAGATGTAGAAAGAAACAAGAAAAGTGCAGAAAGAGGCAAGTGAGGTGCAAAAACAGGCAGGAAGGGTACAGAAAAAGGGAAGATGAGTGCAGAAAGAGACAACAGGGGTGCAGAAAGAAGCAAATGAGGTGCAAAAAGAGGCAACAGATGTGCAGAAAGAGGGAAGAGAACTGCAGAAAAAGGAAAGAAAAGTGCAGAAAGAGGCAAAAGAGGTACATAAAGAGACAACAGGGGTGCAGAAAGAAGCAAGACAGGTGCAGAAAGAAGCATGGAAAGGGCAGAATGAAGCAACAGGGGTGCAGAAAGAGGCAAGAGAAGTGTAGAAGGAGCAAGTGAGGTGCAGAAAGAGCCAACAGAGGTGCAAACAGAGGCAAGAGAGGTGCAGAAACAGGCAAGAGAAGTGCACAAAAGAGGCAAGAGAATTGCTGAAAGAAGCAACAGAGGTGTAGAAAGAAGCAAGAAAAGTGCAGAAAGAGGCAAGTGAGATACAAAAACAGACAGGAAAGGTACAGCAACAGGGAAGACGAGTGCAGAAAGAGACAACAGGGGTGCAGAAAGAAGCAAATGAGGTGCAGAAAGAGGCAACAGATGTGCAGAAAGAGGGAAGAGGGGTGCAGAAAAAGGCAAGAAAAGTGCAAAAAGAGGTAAAAGAGGTACAGACAACAGGGGTGCAGAAAGAAGCAAGACAGGTGCAGAAAGAAGCATGGAAAGTGCAGAATGAAGCAACAGGGGTGCAGAAAGAGGCAAGAGAAGTGTAGAAAGGAGCAAGTGAGGTGCAGAAAGAGCCAACAGAAGTGCAAAAAGAGGCAAGAGAGGTGCAGAAACAGGCAAGAGAAGTGCACAAAGAGGCAAGAGAATTGCTGAACGAAGCAACAGAGGTGTAGAAAGAAGCAAGAAAAGTGCAGAAAGAGGCAAGTGAGATGCAAAAAAAGGCAGGAAAGGTACAGAAAAAGGGAAGACGAGTGCAGAAAGAGACAACAGGGGTGCAGAAAGAAGCAAATGAGGTGCAGAAAGAGGCAACAGACGTGCAGAAAGAGTGAAGAGAGGTGCAGAAAAAGGCAAGAAAAGTGCAGAAAGAGGCAAAAGAGGTACATAAAGAGACAACAGGGGTGCAGAAAGAAGCAAGACAGGTGCAGAAAGAAGCATGGAAAGTGCAGAATGAAGCAACAGGGGTGCAGAAAGAGGCAAGAGAAGTGTAGAAAGGAGCAAGTGAGGTGCAGAAAGAGCCAACAGAGGTGCAAAAAGAGGCAAGAGAGGTGCAGAAACAGGCAAGAGAAGTGCACAAAGAGGCAAGAGAATTGCTGAAAGATGCAACAGAGATGTAGAAAGAAGCAAGAAAAGTGCAGAAAGAGGCAAGTGAGATGCAAAAACAGGCAGGAAAGGTACAGAAAAAGGGAAGACGAGTGCAGAAAGTGACAACAGGGTGTGAGAAGTTGGCCTGGTATATGCTGTTCACTAATTAAAGTGGACACCTTGCACCAGGGCAAATCGACTCTTATGGTAGATAGGTTTAAGACAACCTTTTAAAGAAAGCTATCCTAGTGGTAGCTGTGGAGAGCAGCCTTCAGGCTAAGTCTCGGAGGAATGTAAAGCAGCTTGTTTTACCATATAATCTCTTGAATCACCAAATGAAAAGACACCACACAGGTATATATATCAAATATATATGTATTTATTTCTAAATAACTCTCTACTAATCTCTTTATGAGATTAGAAGACAAACATATGCACAAATCAACGTTTCACAATAAGTTAAGCACAAAATATGGCTGGGGCCCTAGGGGCGTACCAGACCATATACTAAGTAAGAGACTTAGGGACAACGACTTGCAGGGAGACAAGGCCTAGGGCCTTCAGAAGTGCTGGGGCCTAACGAAACCACCCAAGGTAGGTAAGTAAAGGACCCACGGGGGACGCGTGCAGTGTAGATACACAGGCGCGGATCGCCGTTGACTTCAATGGGGCAAGTCGCGGTTGGAAATAAAGAGTTTTAGGATACTTCTGTAGAACCTACAAGCAAGTCACTTACAGGGTAAGTAGTTCTAGGGCCCACACCCACAGGAGCACCGTAGTGCTGGAGTTACCTCACCCAGGGAAGCCGGGTGCATACGTGTCCTTTGGTGTCGGGTCGCGGCGTCGTTTTCAATGGCGAACAAAGAAGACTTGCTGCTTGCGGGAGCTGAAGAAGTGTCCGGTGGAATCCAAGCCTGGATTCTGAAGAAGGATGACCTGAAAGCAGAGGGGACAGTGTTCAAAGTCACTTGGCAGTGACCCGGGGCAAGGAAGATGGATGCCCACCGTCGTCGGTTGATTCAGGTCGGTTGCGGGTGCCTTGACTCTTCAGCCACGTGGTCCAGGAGGTGTCAACGATGACCAAGAGCTGGATTCGGTGTGTCCCTCGACGTCTGCAGCTGACTGCGGTGTCGGCAACTCGATCGGAGCCAACAAGCCTTGGCAGCCGCAAGTCTTGGAGAGATGAAGAAAAGTCGATGGCGCAGACCAGCAAGGTCTGTGGAACTCACCCAGCGAGGGTAAGTCAGGGCAGGCCTGGAGCAACCAGGGGAGCCCTTTGGTTTCTTTCAGAAGTCTTCTGGGGACCCACAAGCCAGCAGGCAAGGGATCGCAAAGACACCTCGGGCGGAATCACTCCACAGGGGCCCACGGTCACTCGGGACAGTGTAGGCCTCTGATATTCGGAGGGATTCCTGCTGGAGGTCGGGACCACACGTGGTCCAAAGCACAGGTTCGTAGAACGTTGTGAAAGGGTTGCACTCGACAATAGTGCACGGTACCCAGGGGTCGCGGTTCCTCATTACTCGTGGGGTCCACTTGCCTCAGCTTCGCTGGGGACTCACGATGGCCTGGGAGAGGTCAGGAAATCCACTTTCTGGGCTGCAGGGACTTCGGACTCCGGCGGGAGTGGCGTAGTCTGCGACCGTCGTTGTCGTTTTTGGTGCCTGCCAAGCAGGGGAGTCACTCCTTGACTCCAAGGGAGATTCTTCTGTCTTCCAAAGGTAGTGGAACGTCGAAGGGCCAGGATTCTTCTGTAGAGCGTCGTCCAGGGGTTATCTATCTTGCAATGGCAAGGTTCCCCTCTTATACTAAAAAGAGGGGATGGACTAGCTCTATGACCCCACCTATGGGAGGGTCAAGGGAGGGGTGGCTACACCCACTTCCCTTTGTCCAGTTTCGTGCCAGAGCAGGGGCAGGTAGCCCCTGAGCTGGTTTGAACTGGCATATGCACAGAGGAGCCTTCTGCTCCCCCAGTGCAGGACTTCAAAGCACTCTAAGAGTGCACCCACCCAGCCCCAATACACTAAACCCTGTCTGGGAGGTGGTCACACCTCCCTGTGACAGGATGCCTATTGTTGGGCTTCCTCCACTGTGAGTGGCAGTCATCAGCAGGAGGGCAGCCCAGTGTCTGTGACTGGTGGCATCCATTTTGTGATGCCAGGGCTCTTTAGGATTCTACCGCGTTTCCACAGCAGGTACATGTCTTCTCCCTCTAGAAGGGTGGAATGCTACCCCCGCCGCCAATATTGGCGGGGGGGGTAGTATTCCAAGATGTTTGACACCAAACACGACATGTTTTGATGCAGCCATTCCAAAGTTAGCATTTACCGCGAGGATATAATGCACTTAAGAGTATATGGTTTAACCGTATCCACAAACAGCACCAGAGAATGGACTCTGAGAACTGCAGAGGGGCCCTGCTCATGCAGAGGCACCCCCTCACATAGAAGCCAAGCACCCTGCCCTCAGGATTGATAGGGCCTGCCTTAGGGGTGACTGATAGGTTTATATGTGTGTGCTGGAGAGATATAGGAAACCTATATCTCAGTGAGGGGTGCTAGCACCACCTCACCCAGGCTGCAGTAGCAGGCCTGTGGTGTCAGATTTAGACTGCTTCCCAGGGGTGGCATAACACATGCTGCAGCCCCTGGTAGGCCTGTGAAGTACCTATGCCCTTGGCACCTAAGGTACCATATACTAGGGACTCATAAGGCACCACAGTATCCAATCACTAGTGCACCTAGAGTGCACTCCATGTCGTTTAGAGAGAGCAGATAGACTGGGGCCCTGAATAGCAGGGTCCCAGTCCAACTAAGTCATAAACCAGCAAAACACCATAAAAAAGTGGGGGCAACCATATAGTCAGATTCCACCTTCCTACATAACCCCCCAAACGAAAGGAGATAAGGCTAACCTTGACCAGTTGAGCCTTTATTGATTAAGTGGTCATATAAGGAAGCACCTGCACTAGCATGGTTGCCCCCTGTCTTATGGTCCACTAAGCAATCCCTCACCCTAAGGGTATGAGAGGGTCTCCACCATGGGGAATCACTACCTCTGGTGTGCTTTGGTAAAGTACAAGGCTGGTGGGGTGTCTGAGTAGGGAAGTGAGGCCCTAGGAAGGTTGGCCTCAGCTTCCTCAGATCACTGGTCACCATGTATGCCTGTCTTTCCATGACTGAGTTGCACTTTGCTCTAAGGGTCAACCTTTGACTGCCTACAGCTGGGGGTTGGGTCCCTTTGGATGGAACACTGGAGGGACATGGCATGTTTGGAACCTTTTGGTCCCAGGTTTGCCCTTGCCTAACAGAGTCCTTCTGGGGAGGTCCCTACATAAAGGTATGGGGGATCCCTCAGTGGGTTGAGGAATTTCTACCTGGCTAGGGCTACTAGCCTGGGTGCCCCTAATCTGCTGATGGGGGTTCCTCTGGACAGGGGGCCCTGGGGGTCCACTGACCTCCCTGACCTCTGCAGCCCTGGGCTGACTGAGGCAGGGTAGAGAGGGCAGGTTACCTGCTCCAGACTGGGTACCACCTTGTAAGGGTCCTCTGCCATCAGGGGGTGGCCAGGCCAGGCCTGACTACCTCTGTGGCAGTTCCTTCACTAGGGGTAGGGTCAGTTCCCTGAGGAGGCTGACCCTTACCTACTGTCTGGAGGGAAGAAGACTTTTCTTCAACCCTTGTGCTCTCTTCTGGGGGAGAGTGGGCCATTCTTCCAGGCTCCATCTCTCCAAAATCTTGGGCTGGGGCTGTGGCCATCACAGCCCCACTAACCTTTACAGGGACACCCAACATCTTCAGATGGGTTTGGTGTTCAATTTCAGCCCAGGCTGAAATTTCCAGATCATTGCCCATCAGGCAATCTACAGGTAAGGTTGGGGACACTGCCACTCTTTTTGGGCCTGTGACCCCCTCCCAGCTGAGATTGACTATGGCCATGGGGTGATCTGTTCTGACACCATCAATGTTGGTCACCTGGTATTTAAACTCAGGTAAAAGCTGGTGAGGGGGACTAGTTTCCCTGCCACCATGGTGACACTAGCCCCTGTGTCCCTAAATGCCACAGCTTTCTGACCATTAATTATTGGCTCCAGTCTGTACCTGCCCAATGCTGTGGGACCCACGGTAAAGGTGGCAAATCCTATACCACCATCAGAATCTGAGGAGTCTGTTGAGGGGGTCCTGTCTAAACTAGGGCCCACCTCTGTTCCTCTTGCAAAAGCACCTAACTTTTTGGGTGCACTACTCCCAACTGGAGGATTACTACTGGTAGTACCAGGAGGGGTGGTAGTAGTTGTTGGAGGAACATTTTCTTTATTGCCATTCCTGGGACAACTGGGATCAGATTTCCAGTGCCCAGGCTTTTTACAGACATGGCAATAGGGTTTCTTTTCAGGAGAGGAAGGAGTTTGGGACCCACCCCCAGAAGAGGAATTTTGGGGCCCTGTAGTGGACTTATCCTTGGATTTATCCCCACCTTTCTCTTGGGACTTGGTAGAATCTTTCTTGTGGTCACCACCCTGATTCTTAGGCCTTACCCTGGTTCTGACCCATTTGTCTGCCTTCTTTCCCAATTCTTGGGGAGAGGTCAGATCAGAGTCCACCAGGTACTGGTGTAAAAGCTGGTTTTGACAATTATTAAGGATCTGTTCTCTCATCATTAGATTATAAAATCCTTTGAAATCAGTAACCCTACTGCCAACCAGCCAACCCTCCAGAGCCTTGGATGCACAATCTACAAAGTCAGTCCAGTCCTGAGTCTGTGCCTTCTGGGTATCTCTGAACTTCAACCTGTACTGCTCAGTGGTTAAGCCAAACCCATCTATCAGTGCACTCTTCAGGACTTCATAATTATCAGCATCCTCTTCTCTAACAGTGAGGAGCTTGTCTCTACCTTTATCTGAAAAGGAGAGCCACAAGATTGCTGCCCACTGCTTTTGGGGGACCTGCTGTACTCTACAGGCCCTCTCCATAGCAGTTATCCACTTGTGGATATCATCCCCACTCTGGTAGGGAGGAACAACCTTGCTCAGGTTCCTATGGTCAGGGACATATTCTCTGCTTCTAGGGACACTGTTGCTGCCACCAGGGGGTTCTAAACCCTCTCTTCTGGAAGCTCTCTGGATCTCCAGGGCTTCTCTATCCAGTGCCAACTGCTTGGTTCTGAGGGCCACTTTGGCTTCCTCATACTGGAGCAGTTTGCACCTTCTCTCAGAGGAGGTCTCTCTTAAGTTAAAGTATGAGCTCCTCTCCTGGACAAATTCTCTGCCAGAGTGATAAGAGTGCTCAGATTCCCTGGAAGGGATCTGTGCCTCTCATCCACTCTGCCAGTTCTCTTAGGGAGAATTCCTCTGTCCTGTTCAGGCCCCTTGAAGCCTGGCCCTTCAATCACAGAGTCTTGGTCATTCTGATTTTCATCATCTGACCCAGATACTATGACTGACCCACCCACTGATTCAGACCCTTTAGCTCCTAGAGCCAATCTAAGGTCATCTGCTGTCAGCAGATCTATCAGGTGTAGTGTTGAGGGACTCTGTCCTAGCCTCAGGTGTCTGTCAACACACATGGCTCTCAAGTCAGAGAAAGCCATGTCCTTATACTGAGGCTGAGTGGATCCACTGGGTCCACCCTTTAAGGACATTCTAGTGTTGTGCAGTGTTGTACTACCTACACTAGTTTGTGGCCTACTGATCCTAGCTTGAGCTGTGGAAAGGGTGTGCTATCCCTTGGCACACAGCTCTAAGTTCAGTAGAACTTATTGATACTAAGCTTGACTTTGTACGTACCTTGAGTACCTATAATGGTTTTCAGTTAGTAATTCAAATAGAGATTTTCTGGTAAAACAATGGCAAGCTGGAATCCCACACGCTGCCCACCAATGTGAGAAGTTGGCCTGGTATATGCTGTTCACTAATTAAAGTGGACACCTTGCACCAGGGCAAATCGACTCTTATGGTAGATAGGTTTAAGACAACCTTTTAAAGAAAGCTATCCTAGTGGTAGCTGTGGAGAGCAGCCTTCAGGCTAAGTCTCGGAGGAATGTAAAGCAGCTTGTTTTACCATATAATCTCTTGAATCACCAAATGAAAAGACACCACACAGGTATATATATCAAATATATATGTATTTATTTCTAAATAACTCTCTACTAATCTCTTTATGAGATTAGAAGACAAACATATGCACAAATCAACGTTTCACAATAAGTTAAGCACAAAATATGGCTGGGGCCCTAGGGGCGTACCAGACCATATACTAAGTAAGAGACTTAGGGACAACGACTTGCAGGGAGACAAGGCCTAGGGCCTTCAGAAGTGCTGGGGCCTCACGAAACCACCCAAGGCAGGTAAGTAAAGGACCCACGGGGGACGCGTGCAGTGTAGATACACAGGCGCGGATCGCCGTTGACTTCAATGGGGCAAGTCGCGGTTCGAAATAAAGAGTTTTAGGATACTTCTGTAGAACCTACAAGCAAGTCACTTACAGGGTAAGTAGTTCTAGGGCCCACACCCACAGGAGCACCGTAGTGCTGGAGTTACCTCACCCAGGGAAGCCGGGTGCATACGTGTCCTTTGGTGTCGGGTCGCGGCGTCGTTTTCAATGGCGAACAAAGAAGACTTGCTGCTTGCGGGAGCTGAAGAAGTGTCCGGTGGAATCCAAGCCTGGATTCTGAAGAAGGATGACCTGAAAGCAGAGGGGACAGTGTTCAAAGTCACTTGGCAGTGACCCGGGGCAAGGAAGATGGATGCCCACCGTCGTCGGTTGATTCAGGTCGGTTGCCGGTGCCTTGACTCTTCAGCCACGTGGTCCAGGAGGTGTCGACGATGACCAGGAGCTGGATTCGGTGTGTCCCTCGACGTCTACAGCTGACTGCGGTGTCGGCAACTCGATCGGAGCCAACAAGCCTTGGCAGACGCAAGTCTTGGGGAGATGAAGAAAAGTCGATGGCGCAGACCAGCAAGGTCTGTGGAACTCACCCAGCGAGGGTAAGTCAGGGCAGGCCTGGAGCAACCAGGGGAGCCCTTTGGTTTCTTTCAGAAGTCTTCTGGGGACCCACAAGCCAGCAGGCAAGGGATCGCGAAGACACCTCGGGCGGAATCACTCCACAGGGGCCCACGGTCACTCGGGATGGTGTAGGCCTCTGATCTTCGGAGGGCTTCCTGCTGGAGGTCGGGACCACATGTGGTCCAAAGCACAGGTTCATAAAACGTTGTGAAGGGGTTGCACTCGACAATAGTGCACGGTACCCAGGGGTCGCGGTTCCTCGTTACTTGTGGGGTCCACTTGCCTCAGCTTCGCTGGAGACTCACGATGGCCTGGGAGAGGTCAGGAAATCCACTTTCTGGGCTGCAGGGACTTCGGACTCCGGCAGGAGCGGCGTAGTCTGCGACCGTCGTTGTCGTTTTTGGTGCCTGCCAAGCAGGGGAGTCACTCCTTGACTCCAAGGGAGATTCTTCTGTCTTCCAAAGGTAGTGGAACGTCGAAGGGCCAGGATTCTTCTGTAGAGCGTCGTCCAGGGGTTATCTATCTTGCAATGGCAAGGTTCCCCCTCTTATACTAAAAAGAGGGGATGGACTAGCTCTATGACCCCACCTATGGGAGGGTCAAGGGAGGGGGTGGCTACACCCACTTCCCTTTGTCCAGTTTCGCACCAGAGCAGGGGCAGGTAGCCCCTGAGCTGGTTTGAACTGGCATATGCACAGAGGAGCCTTCTGCTCCCCCAGTGCAGGACTTCAAAGCACTCTAAGAGTGCACCCACCCAGCCCCAATACACTAAACCCTGTCTGGGAGGTGGTCACACCTCCCTGTGACAGGATGCCTATTGTTGGGCTTCCTCCACTGTGAGTGTCAGTCATCAGCAGGAGGGCAGCCCAGTGTCTGTGACTGGTGGCATCCATTTTGTGATGCCAGGGCTCTTTAGGATTCTACCGCGTTTCCACAGCAGGTACATGTCTTCTCCCTCTAGAAGGGTGGAATGCTACCCCCGCCGCCAAGATTGGCGGGGGGTAGTATTCCAAGATGTTTGACACCAAACACGACATGTTTTGATGCAGCCATTCCAAAGTTAGCATTTACCGCGAGGATATAATGCACTTAAGAGTATATGGTTTAACCGCATCCACAAACAGCACCAGAGAATGGACTCTGAGAACTGCAGAGGGGCCCTGCTCAGGCAGAGGCACCCCCTCACATAGAAGCCAAGCACCCTGCCCTCAGGATTGATAGGGCCTGCCTTAGGGGTGACTGATAGGTTTATATGTGTGTGCTGGAGAGATATAGGAAACCTATATCTCAGTGAGGGGTGCTAGCACCACCTCACCCAGGCTGCAGTAGCAGGCCTGTGGTGTCAGATTTAGACTGCTTCCCAGGGGTGGCATAACATATGCTGCAGCCCCTGGGAGGCCTGTGAAGTACCTATGCCCTTGGCACCTAAGGTACCATATACTAGGGACTCATAAGGCACCACAGTATCCAATCACTAGTGCACCTAGAGTGCACTCCATGTCGTTTAGAGAGAGCAGATAGACTGGGGCCCTGAATAGCAGGGTCCCAGTCCAACTAAGTCATAAACCAGCAAAACACCATAAAAAAAGTGGGGGCAACCATATAGTCAGATTCCACCTTCCTACACAGGGGTGCAGAAAGAAGCAAATGAGGTGCAGAAAGAGGCAACAGATGTGCAGAAAGAGGGAAGAGAACTGTAGAAAAAGGCAAGAAAAGTGCAGAAAGAGACAAAAGAGGTACATAAAGAGACAACAGGGGTGCAGAAAGAAGCAAGACAGGTGCAGAAAGAAGCATGGAAAGTGCAGAATGAAGCAACAGGGGTGCAGAAAGAGGCAAGAGAAGTGTAGAAAGGAGCAAGTGAGGTGCAGAAAGAGCCAACAGAAGTGCAAAAAGAGGCAAGAGAGGTGCAGAAGCAGGCAAGAGAAGTACACAAAGAGGCAAGAGAATTGCTGAGAGAAGCAACAGAGGTGTAGAAAGAAGCAAGAAAAGTGCAGAAAGAGGCAAGTGAGATGCAAATACAGGCAGGAAAGGTACAGAAAAAGGGAAGACGAGTGCAGATAGAGACCACAGGGTGTGAGAAGTTGGCCTGGCATATGCTGTCCACTAATTATAGTGGGCACCTTGCACCAGTCCAAACAACCCCTTATTGGAGATAGGTTAAAGACAACCTTTATTGAAAGCTATCCTAGTGGTAGCTATGGAGAGCAGCCTTCAGGCTAAGTCTTGAAGGAATGTAAAGCAGCTTGTTTTACCAGTCTATAATCTCTTGAGTGACCAAATGAAAGAGCACCACACCAGGTATATATTCAAAATATATGTATTTATTACTAAACACACCCCTCTAGTCTCTTTATGAGGCTAGAGTTCGAAGTACATAAGTTATAAGTTATTTAAACACAGTAATAGCACAAATACACGTTTGGGCCCTAGGGGCGTACCAAACCATATACCAATAAAGAGGTATAAGAACCACGACTGAGCTAGAAACTAGGCCTAGAGCCTCTAGAAGTGCTTGGACCACAAGGAACCACCCAAGGTAGTGACACAGGGGACCCACGGGGGACGCGTGCAGTGTAGTAACACAGCCGCGAATCGCCGTTAACTTCTATGGAGAAAGTCGCGGTTTGGAATTTAAAGAAAAGGGACACTTAAAGAAGGACTTGGAGCAAACCCTTTGAGAACTAGGTCGTTCTAGAGTCTCTACCCACGGGAGCACCGGAGTACTCTTGTTACCTCACCCAGGGAAGCCGGGTGCATAGGTGCCTTTCGGGGTCGGGTTTCGTCGTCGATTTGAATGGCGATCTGCTGCAAAGTGCTGCTGGCGACCAAGTGTAGGAAGGTGGAATCTGACTATATGGTTGCCCCCACTTTTTTCCTGGTGTTTTGCTGGTTTATGACTTAGTTGGACCGGGACCCTGCTATTCAGGGCCCCAGTCTACCTGCTCTCTCTAAACGACATGGAGTGCACTCTAGGTGCACTAGTGATTGGATACTGTGGTGCCTTATGAGTCCCTAGTATATGGTACCTTAGGTACCAAGGGCATAGGTACTTCACAGGCCTACCAGGGGCTGCAGCATGTATTATGCCACCCCTGGGAAGCAGACTAAATCTGACACCACAGGCCTGCTACTGCAGCCTGGGTGAGGTGGTGCTAGCACCCCTCACTGAGATATAGGTTTCCTATATCTCTCCTGCACACCCATATAAACCTATCAGTCACAACTAAGGCAGGCCCTATCAATCCTGAGGGCAGGGTGCTTGGATTCTATGTGAGGGGGTGCCTCTGCCTGAGCAGGGCCCCTCTGCAGCTCTCAGAGTCTATTCTCTGGTGCTGTTTGTGGATGCGGTTAAACCATATACTCTTAAGTGCATTATATCCTCGCGGTAAAATGCTAACCTTGGAATGGCTGCATCAAAACATGTCGTGTTTGGTGTCAAACATCTTGGAATACTACCCCCCCCGCCAATCCTGGCGGCGGGGGTAGCATTCCACCCTTCTAGAGGGATAAGACATGTACCTGCTGTTGAAACGCGGTAGAATCCTGAAGAGCCCTGGCATCACAAAATGGATGCCACCAGTCACAGACACTGGGCTGCCCTCTTGCTGATGACCGAAACTCACAGTGGAGGAAGCCCAACAATAGGCATCCTGTCACAGGGAGGTGTAACCACCTCCCAGACAGGGTTTAGTGTATTGGGGCTGGGTGGGTGCACTCTTAGAGTGCTTTGAAGTCCTGCACTGGGGGAGCAGAAGGCTCCTCTGTGCATATGCCAGTTCAAACCGGCTCAGGGGCTACCTGCCCCTGCTCTGGTGCGAAACTGGACAAAGGGAAGTGGGTGTAGCCACCCCTCCCTTGACCCTCCCATAGGTGGGGTCATAGAGCTAGTCCATCCCCTCTTTTTAGTATAAGAAGGGGAACCCTTGAACTTGCTAGTTAGCTAACCCCTGGATGACGCTCTACAGAAGAATCCTGGCCCTTCGACGTTCCACTACCTTTGGAAGACGGAAGAATCTCCCTTGGAGTCAAGGAGTGACTCCCCTGCTTGGCAGGCACCAAAAACGACAACGACGGTCGCAAACTACGCCGCTCCCGCCGGAGTCCGAAGTCCCTGCAGCCCAAAAAGTGGATTTCCTGACTTCTCCAAGTCCATCGTGAGTCCCCAGCGAAGCTGAGGCAAGTGGACCCCACGAGTGATGAGGAACCGCGACCCCTGGGTACCGTGCACTATTGTCGAGTGCAACCCCTTCACAACGTTCCACGAACTTGTGCTTTGGACCACGTGTGGTCCCGACCTCTAGCAGGAATCCCTCCGAAGATCAGAGGTCTACACCATCCCGAGTGACCGTGGGCCCCTGTTGAGTGATTCCGCCCGAGGTGTCTTTGCGATCCCTTGCCAGCCGGCTCGTGGGTCCCCAGAAGACTTCTTAAAGAACACAAAGGGCTCCCCTGGTTGCTCCAGGCCTGCCCTGACTTACCCTCGCTGGGTGAGTCCTTCAGACCTTGCTGGTCTGTGCCATCAACTTTTCTTCATCTCCCCGAGACTTGCTGTTGCCAAGGCTTGTTGGCTCCAATCGAGTTGTCGACACCGCAGTAAGCTGCAGACTTCGTGGGACACACAGAATCCAGCTCCTGGTTGTCGTCGACGCCTCCTGGACCTCGTGGCTGAAGAGTCAAGGCACCCGCAACCGACCTGAATCAACCGACGACGGTGGGCATCCATCTTCCTTGCCCCGAGTCACTGCCAAGTGACTTTGAACACTGTCCCCTCTGCTTTCAGGTCATCCTTCTTCAGAATCCAGGCTTGGATTCCACCGGACACTTCTTCAGCTCCCGCAAGCAGCAAGTCTTCTTTGTTCGCCATTGAAAACGACGCCGCGACCCGACACCAAAGGACACCTATGCACCCGGCTTCCCTGGGTGAGGTAACTCCAGCACTACGGTGCTCCTGTGGGTGTGGGCCCTAGAACTACTTACCCTGTAAGTGACTTGCTTGTAGGTTCTCCCGAAGTCTCCTAGAACTCCTAATTTCCAACCGCGACTTGCCCCATTGAAGTTAACGGCGATCCGCGCCTGTGTATCCACACTGCACGCGTCCCCCGTGGGTCCTTTACTTACCTGCCTTGGGTGGTTTCGTGAGGCCCCAGCACTTCTGAAGGCCCTAGGCCTTGTCTCCCTGCAAGTCGTTGTTGCTAAGTCCCTTATTTAGTATATGGTCTGGTACGCCCCTAGGGCCCCAGCCATATTTTGTGCTTAACTTATTGTGAAACGTTGATTTGTGCTTATGTTTGTCTTCTAATCTCATAAAGAGATTAGTAGAGAGTTATTTAGAAATAAATACATATATATTTGATATATATACCTGTGTGGTGTCTTTTCATTTGGTGATTCAAGAGATTATATGGTAAAACAAGCTGCTTTACATTCCTTCAAGACTTAGCCTGAAGGCTGCTCTCCACAGCTACCACTAGGATAGCTTTCTTTAAAAGGTTGTCTTAAACCTATCTACCATAAGAGTCGATTTGCCCTGGTGCAAGGTGTCCACTTTAATTAGTGAACAGCATATACCAGGCCAACTTCTCACATTGGTGGGCAGCGTGTGGGATTCCAGCTTGCCATTGTTTTACCAGAAAATCTCTATTTGAATTGCTAACTGAAAACCATTATAGGTACTCAAGGTACATATAAAGTCAAGCTTAGTATCAATAAGTTCTACTGAACTTAGAGCTGTGTGCCAAGGGATAGCACACCCTTTCCACAGCTCAAGCTAGGATCAGTAGGCCACAAACTAGTGTAGGTAGTACAACACTGCACAACACTAGAATGTCCTTAAAGGGTGGACCCAGTGGATCCACTCAGCCTCAGTATAAGGACATGGCTTTCTCTGACTTGAGAGGCATGTGTGTTGAAAGACACCTGAAGCTAGGACAGAGTCCCTCAACACTACACCTGATAGATCTGCTGACAGCAGATGACCTTAGATTGGCTCTAGGAGCTAAAGGGTCTGAATCAGTGGGTGGGTCAGTCATAGTATCTGGGTCAGATGATGAAAATCAGAATGACCAAGACTCTGTGATTGAAGGGCCAGGCTTCAAGGGGCCTGAAAAGGACAGAGGAATTCTCCCTAAGAGAACTGACAGAGAGGAGGAGAGGCACAGATCCCTTTCCAGGGAATCTGACCACTCTTATCACTCTTATCACTCTTATCTCTGGCAGAGAATTTGTCCAGCAGAGGAGCTCATACTTTTCCTTAAGAGAGACCTCCTCTGAGAGAAGGTGCAAACTGCTCCAGTATGAGGAAGCCAAAGTGGCCCTCAGAACCAAGCAGTTGGCACTGGATAGGGAAGCCCTGGAGATCCAGAGAGCTTCTAGAAAAGAGGGGTTAGAACCCCCTGGTGGCAGCAACAGTGTCCCTAGAGGCAGAGAATATATTCCTGACCATAGGAACCTGAGCAAGGTTGTTCCTCCCTACCAGAGTGGGGATGATATCCACAAGTGGATAACTGCTATGGAGAGGGCCTGTAGAGTACAGCAGGTCCCCCAAAAGCAGTGGGCAGCAATCTTGTGGCTCTCCTTTTCAGATAAAGGAAGAGACAAGCTCCTCACTGTTAGAGAGGAGGATGCTGATGATTATGAGGTCCTGAAGAGTGCACTGATAGATGGGTTTGGCTTAGCCACTGAGCAGTACAGGTTGAAGTTCAGAGATACCCAGAAGGCACAGACTCAGGACTGGACAGACTTTGTAGATCGTGCATCCAAGGCTCTGGAGGGTTGGCTGGTTGGCAGTAGGGTTACTGATTTCAAAGGATTTTATAATCTAATGATGAGAGAACAGATCCTTAATAATTGTCAAAACCAGCTTTTACACCAGTACCTGGTGGACTCTGATCTGACCTCTCCCCAAGAATTGGGAAAGAAGGCAGACAAATGGGTCAGAACCAGGGTAAGGCCTAAGAATCAGGGTGGTGACCACAAGAAAGATTCTGCCAAGTCCGAAGAGAAAGGTGGGGATAAATCTAAGGATAAGTCCACTACAGGGCCCCAAAAGTCCTCTTCTGGGGGTGGGTCCCAAACTCCTTCCTCTCCTGAAAAGAAACCCTATTGCCATGTCTGTAAAAAGCCTGGGCACTGGAAATCTGATCCCAGTTGTCCCAGGATTGGCAATAAAGAAAATGTTCCTCCAACAACTACTACCACCCCTCCTGGTACTACCAGTAGTAATCCTCCAGTTGGGAGTAGTGCACCCAAAAAGTTAGGTGCTTTTGCAAGAGGAACAGAGGTGGGCCCTAGTTTAGACAGGACCCCTCAACAGACTCCTCAGATTCTGATGGTGGTATAGGATTTGCCACCTTTACCATGGGTCCCACAGCATTGGGCAGGTACAGACTGGAGCCAATAATTAATGGTCAGAAAGCTGTGGCATTTAGGGACACAGGGGCTAGTGTAACCATGGTGGCAGGGAAACTAGTCCCCCTCACCAGCTTTTACCTGAGTTTAAATACCAGGTGACCAACATTGATGGTGTCAGAACAGATCACCCCATGGCCATAGTCAATCTCAGCTGGGAGGGGGTCACAGGCCCAAAAAGAGTGGCAGTGTCCCCAACCTTACCTGTAGATTGCCTGATGGGCAATGATCTGGAAATTTCAGCCTGGGCTGGAATTGAACACCAAACCCATCTGAGGATGTTGGGTGTCCCTGTAAAGGTTAGTGGGGCTGTGATGGCCACAGCCCCAGCCCAAGACTTTGGAGAGATGGAGCCTGGAAGAATGGCCCACTCTCCCCCAGAAGAGAGCACCAGGGTTGAAGAAAAGTCTTCTTCCCTCCAGACAGTAGGTAAGGGTCAGCCTCCTCAGGGAACTGACCCTACCCCTAGTGAAGGAACAGCCACAGAGGTAGTCAGGCCTGGCCTGGCCACCCCCTGATGGCAGAGGACCCTTCCAAGGTGGTACCCAGTCTGGAGCAGGTAAACTGCCCCTCTCTACCCTGCCTCAGTCAGCCCAGGGCTGCAGAGGTCAGGGAGGTCAGTGGACCCCCAGGGCCCCCTGTCCAGAGGAACCCCCATCAGCAGATTAGGGGCACCCAGTCTAGTAGCCCTAGCCAGGTGAAAATTCCTCAACCCACTGAGGGATCCCCCATACCTTTATGTAGGGACCTCCCCAGAAGGACTCTGTTAGGCAAGGGCAAACCTGGAACCAAAAGGTTCCAAACATGCCATGTCCCTCCAGTGTTCCATCCAAAGGGACCCAACCCCCAGCTGTAGGCAGTCAAAGGTTGACTCTTAGAGCAAAGTGCAACTCAGTCATGGAAAGACAGGCATACATGGTGACCAGTGATCTGAGGAAGCTGAGGCCAACCTTCCTAGGGCCTCACTTCCCTACTCAGACACCCCACCCGCCTTGTACTTTACCAAAGCACACCAGAGGTAGTGATTCCCCATGGTGGAGACCCTCTCATACCCTTAGGGTGAGGGATTGCTTAGGGGACCATAAGACAGGGGGCAACCATGCTAGTGCAGGTGCTTCCTTATATGGCCACTTAATCAATAAAGGCTCAACTGGTCAAGGTTAGCCTTATCTCCTTTTGTTTGGGGGGGGGTTATGTAGGAAGGTGGAATCTCCCTTGGAGTCAAGGAGTGACTCCCCTGCTTGGCAGGCACCAAAAACGACAACGACGGTCGCAAACTACGCCGCTCCCGCCAGAGTCCAAAGTCCCTGCAGCCCAAAAAGTAGATTTCCTGACTTCTCCAAGTCCATCGTGAGTCCCCAGCGAAGCTGAGGCAAGTGGACCCCACGAGTGACGAGGAACCGCGACCCCTGGGTACCGTGCACTATTGTCGAGTGCAACCCCTTCACAACGTTCCACGAACTTGTGCTTTGGACCACGTGTGGTCCCGACCTCTAGCAGGAATCCCTCCGAAGATCAGAGGCCTACACCATCTCGAGTGACCGTGGGCCCCTGTTGAGTGATTCCGCCCGAGGTGTCTTCGCGATCCCTTGCCAGCCGGCTCGTGGGTCCCCAGAAGACTTCTTAAAGAAACCAAAGGGCTCCCTGGTTGCTCCAGGCCTGCCCTGACTTAACCTCGCTGGGTGAGTCCCTCAGACCTTGCTGGTCTGTGCCATCGACTTTTCTTCATCTCCCCGAGACTTGCTGTTGCCAAGGCTTGTTGGCTCCAATCGAGTTGCCGACACCGCAGTAAGCTGCAGACTTTGTGGGACACACAGAATCCAGCTCCTGGTCATCGTCGACGCCTCCTGGACCTCGTGGCTGAAGAGTCAAGGCACCCGCAACCGACCTGAATCAACCGACGACGGTGGGCATCCATCTTCCTTGCCCCGAGTCACTGCCAAGTGACTTTGAACACTGTCCCCTCTGCTTTCAGGTCATCCTTCTTCAGAATCCAGGCTTGGATTCCACCGGACACTTCTTCAGCTCCCGCAAGCAGCAAGTCTTCTTTGTTCGCCATTGAAAACGACGCCGCGACCCGACACCAAAGGACACCTATGCACCCGGCTTCCCTGGGTGAGGTAACTCCAGCACTACGGTGCTCCTGTGGGTGTGGGCCCTAGAACTACTTACCCTGTAAGTGACTTGCTTGTAGGTTCTCCCGAAGTCTCCTAGAACTCCTAATTTCCAACCGCGACTTGCCCCATTGAAGTTAACGGCGATCCGCGCCTGTGTATCCACACTGCACGCGTCCCCCGTGGGTCCTTTACTTACCTGCCTTGGGTGGTTTCATGAGGCCCCAGCACTTCTGAAGGCCCTAGGCCTTGTCTCCCTGCAAGTCGTTGTTGCTAAGTCCCTTTTTAGTATATGGTCTGGTACGCCCCTAGGGCCCCAGCCATATTTTGTGCTTAACTTATTGTGAAACGTTGATTTGTGCATATGTTTGTCTTCTAATCTCATAAAGAGATTAGTAGAGAGTTATTTAGAAATAAATACATATATATTTGATATATATACCTGTGTGGTGTCTTTTCATTTGGTGATTCAAGAGATTATATGGTAAAACAAGCTGCTTTACATTCCTTCAAGACTTAGCCTGAAGGCTGCTCTCCACAGCTACCACTAGGATAGCTTTCTTTAAAAGGTTGTCTTAAACCTATCTACCATAAGAGTCGATTTGCCCTGGTGCAAGGTGTCCACTTTAATTAGTGAACAGCATATACCAGGCCAACTTCTCACACCAAGTGAAAAGTGTCCGGGTGGATCCAAGGGTGGATCGGAGATCTGAAGAACCTGAAAGCAGAGGGGACAGAGTCTGGGTCACTAGCCAGTGACCAGGAAGGCGATGAGCAGATGCCCACCGATGTCGAGTGCTTCAGGTAGGTTGACGGTCGTCTTGACTCTTCAGCCACGAGGTCCAGGAGGTGTTGTCGGCAACCAGGAGCAGGATTCGGGCTGGTACACGATTTCTGTCAAGTGCTGAGGTGTTGGCGACCGGATTGGACCCAACAAGCCTTGGCAACGGCAAGTCTCGGTGAAGATGAAGATTGACGATTGTGCAGACCAGCAAGGTCTGAGGAACTCACCCAGCAAGGGTAAGTGAGGGCAAGCCTGGAGCAACTAGGGAGCTCAAGTAGAAAAAGATTGGCCTTCGTGAAGGGCTACTAGCCAATGGGCTAGCGACCGCGAAGGAGCCTCGAGACGGTGCACGTGGAGCTGGCTCACAGGACACTCGTGGAGTGGAGGCCAGTGATCTTCAGTGCATTTGGTGCTGGAGGCTGGGGCTACTCGGAGCCCAAAGCACGACTTCGTGGGAGACCCAGAAGAGGATGCACTTTCAAATGCGTGCGGTGTCCAGGGGTCACGGTTCCACGTTACCCACGACAGCTACGGGCCTCAGCTTTGCTGGAGACTCAGGGCAGCCTCGGGGAAGTCTGGAAATCCACCTCTGGTGATGCAAAGACTTTGGCGTCCGACGGGAGCTTCAGCGATGCAGACCGGACAATTGCTTCTTTGGTGCCTGCCAAGCAGAGGAGTCACTCCTTGACCCCAAGGGAGATTCTTCTGTCCTCTAATCTTTAAGTAGAGCGTCGAAGGTCCAGGATTCTGTGTCAGAGTTTCGTCCAGGGATAATCTAAAGTCCTAAGGACTGGGGTCCTATACTTATACTAAGTTTAGGGTTGGACTTACTCTGTGGTCCCACCTATGGGTGGGTCAGGGCAGAGGGGTGGCTACAGCCCTTTCCTTTGTCCAGTTCGCGCCAAAGCAGGGGCTGGAAGCCCCTGATCCGGTTTGAACTGGGGTATGCACAGGGACACCAAATGTGCCCCCAGTGCAGGACTTCAAAGCACCCGAGAGTGCTCCCGCCCAGCCCCAATACACACTATCCTGTCTGGGGAGGTGGTCACACCTCCCTGGGACAGGAAACCTATTGTCCAGGCCTCCCCTGCCGGAGTTTCGGTCAGCAGCAGGAGGCCAGACTCGTGTCTGTGGCAGCGGCATCCATTTTGTGATGCCAGGGCTTGGAAAGTCAGTACCGGGCATACCGGTGTGTACATGTCTTTCCCTCTAGAAGGGTGGAATGCTACCCCGCCGCCAGAACTGGTGGGGGGGTAGTATTCCAAGATGTTTGACACCAAACACGACATGTTTCCGTGCAGCCATCCCAAAGTTAGCATTTAACGCGAGTGTGAGAAGTTGGCCTGGTATATGCTGTTCACTAATTAAAGTGGACACCTTGCACCAGGGCAAATCGACTCTTATGGTAGATAGGTTTAAGACAACCTTTTAAAGAAAGCTATCCTAGTGGTAGCTGTGGAGAGCAGCCTTCAGGCTAAGTCTCGGAGGAATGTAAAGCAGCTTGTTTTACCATATAATCTCTTGAATCACCAAATGAAAAGACACCACACAGGTATATATATCAAATATATATGTATTTATTTCTAAATAACTCTCTACTAATCTCTTTATGAGATTAGAAGACAAACATATGCACAAATCAACGTTTCACAATAAGTTAAGCACAAAATATGGCTGGGGCCCTAGGGGCGTACGAGACCATATACTAAGTAAGAGACTTAGGGACAACGACTTGCAGGGAGACAAGGCCTAGGGCCTTCAGAAGTGCTGGGGCCTCACGAAACCACCCAAGGCAGGTAAGTAAAGGACCCACGGGGGACGCGTGCAGTGTAGATACACAGGCGCGGATCGCCGTTGACTTCAATGGGGCAAGTCGCGGTTGGAAATAAAGAGTTTTAGGATACTTCGGGAGAACCTACAAGCAAGTCACTTACAGGGTAAGTAGTTCTAGGGCCCACACCCACAGGAGCACTGTAGTGCTGGAGTTACCTCACCCAGGGAAGCCGGGTGCACAGGTGTCCTTTGGTGTCGGGTCGCGGCGTCGTTTTCAATGGCGAACAAAGAAGACTTGCTGCTTGCGGGAGCTGAAGAAGTGTCCGGTGGAATCCAAGCCTGGATTCTGAAGAAGGATGACCTGAAAGCAGAGGGGACAGTGTTCAAAGTCACTTGGCAGTGACTCGGGGCAAGGAAGATGGATGCCCACCGTCGACGAGTGATTCAGGTCGGTTGCAGGTGCCTTGACTCTTCAGCCACGTGGTCCAGGAGGCGTCGACGATGACCAGGAGCTGGATTCGGTGTGTCCCTCGATGTCTGCAGCTTACTGCGGTGTCGGCAACTCGATCGGAGCCAACAAGCCTTGGCAGCCGCAAGTCTCGGGGAGATGAAGAAAAGTCGATGGCGCAGACCAGCAAGGTCTGTGGAACTCACCCAGCGAGGGTAAGTCAGGGCAGGCCTGGAGCAACCAGGGGAGCCCTTTGGTTTCTTTAAGAAGTCTTCTGGGGACCCACAAGCCAGCGGGCAAGGGATCGCGAAGACACCTTGGGCGGAATCACTCAACAGGGGCTCACGGTCACTCGGGACGGTGTAGGCCTCTGATCTTCGGAGAGATTCCTGCTGGAGGTCGGGACCACACGTGGTCCAAAGCACAGGTTCGTAGAACGTTGTGAAAGGGTTGCACTCGACAATAGTGCACGGTACCCAGGGGTCGCGGTTCCTCGTTACTCGTGGGGTCCACTTGCCTCAGCTTCGCTGGGGACACACGATGGCCTGGGAGAGGACAGGAAATTTACTTCCTGGGCTGCAGGGACTTCGGACTCCGGCGGGAGCAGCGTAGTTTGCGACCGTCGTTGTCGTTTTTGGTGCCTGCCAAGCAGGGGAGTCACTCCTTGACTCCAAGGGAGATTCTTCTGTCTTCCAAAGGTAGTGGAACGTCGAAGGGCCAGGATTCTTCTGTAGAGCGTCGTCCAGGGGTTATCTGCTTTGCAATGGCAAGGTTCCCCCTCTTATACTAAAAAGAGGGGATGGACTAGCTCTATGACCCCACCTATGGGAGGGTCAAGGGAGGGGTGGCTACACCCACTTCCCTTTGTCCAGTTTCGCGCCAGAGCAGGGGCAGGTAGACCCTGAGCTGGTTTGAACTGGCATATGCACAGAGGAGCCTTCTGCTCCCCCAGTGCAGGACTTCAAAGCACTCTAAGAGTGCACCCACCCAGCCCCAATACACTAAACCCTGTCTGGGAGGTGGTCACACCTCCCTGTGACAGGATGCCTATTGTTGGGCTTCCTCCACTGTGAGTGTCAGTCATCAGCAGGAGGGCAGCCCAGTGTCTGTGACTGGTGGCATCCATTTTGTGATGCCAGGGCTCTGCAGGATTCTACCGCGTTTCCACAGCAGGTACATGTCTTATCCCTCTAGAAGGGTGGAATGCTACCCCCGCCGCCAGGATTGGCGGGGGGTAGTATTCCAAGATGTTTGACACCAAACACGACATGTTTTGATGCAGCCATTCCAAAGTTAGCATTCTACCGCGAGGATATAATGCACTTAAGAGTATATGGTTTAACCGCATCCACAAACAGCACCAGAGAATGGACTCTGAGAACTGCAGAGGGGCCCTGCTCATGCAGAGGCACCCCCTCACATAGAAGCCACGCACCCTGCCCTCAGGATTGATAGGGCCTGCCATAGGGGTGACTGATAGGGTTATATGTGTGTGCAGGAGAGATATAGGAAACCTATATCTCAGTGAGGGGTGCTAGCACCACCTCACCCAGGCTGCAGTAGCAGGCCTGTGGTGTCAGATTTAGTCTGCTTCCCAGGGGTGGCATAATACATGCTGCAGCCCCTGGTAGGCCTGTGAAGTACCTATGCCCTTGGCACCTAAGGTACCATATACTAGGGACTCATAAGGCACCACAGTAACCAATCACTAGTGCACCTAGAGTGCACTCCATGTCATTTAGAGAGAGCAGATAGACTGGGGCCCTGAATAGCAGGATCCCAGTCCAACTAAGTCATAAACCAGCAAAACACCATAAAAAAAGTGGGGGCAACCATATAGTCAGATTCCACCTTCCTACATAACCCCCCCAAACGAAAGGAGATAAGGCTAACCTTGGCCAGTTGAGCCTTTATTGACTAAGTGGCCATATAAGGAAGCACCTGCACTAGCATGGTTGCCCCCTGTCTGATGGTCCACTAAGCAATCCCTCACCCTAAGGGTGTGAGAGGGTCTCCACCATGGGGAATCACTACCTCTGGTGTGCTCTGGTAAAGTACAAGGCTGGTGAGGTGTCTGAGTAGGGAAGTGAGGCCCTAGGAAGGTTGGCCTCAGCTTCCTCAGATCACTGGTCACCATGTATGCCTGTCTTTCCATGACTGAGTTGCATTTTGCTCTAAGGGTCAACATTTGGCTGCCTACAGCTGGGGGTTGGGTCCCTTTGAATGGACTACTGGAGGGACATGGCAGGTTTGGAACCTTTTGGTCCCAGGTTTGCCCTTGCCTAACAGAGTCCTTCTGGGGGAGGTCCCTACATAAAGGTATGGGGGATCCCTCAGTGGGTTGAGGAATATTCACCTGGCTAGGGCTACTAGACTGGGTGCCCCTTATCTGCTGATGGGGGGTTCCTCTGGACAGGGGGCCCTGGGGGTCCACTGACCTCCCTGACCTCTGCAGCCCTGGGCTGACTGAGGCAGGGTAGAGAGGGGCAGTTTACCTGCTCCAGACTGGGTACCACCTTGGAAGGGTCCTCTGCCATCAGGGGTGTGGCCAGGCCAGGCCTGACTACCTCTGGGGCAGTTCCTTCACTAGGGGTAGGGTCAGTTCCCTGAGGAGGCTGACCCTTACCTACTGTCTGGGGGAAGAAGACTTTTCTTCAACCCTTGTGCTCTCTTTTGGGGGAGAGTGGGCCATTCTTCCAGGCTCCATCTCTCCATAATCTTGGGCTGGGGCTGAGGCCGTCACAGCCCCCTAACCTTTACAGGGACACCCAACATCTTCAGATGGGTTTGGTGTTCAATTTCAGCCCAGGCTGAAATTTCCAGATCATTGCCCATCAGGCAATCTACAGGTAAGGTTGGGGACACTGCCACTCTCTTTGGGCCTGTGACCCCCTCCCAGCTGAGATTGACTATGGCCATGGGGTGATCTGTTCTGACACCATCAATGTTGGTCACCTGGTATTTAAACTCAGGTAAAAGCTGGTGAGGGGGACTAGTTTCCCTGCCACCATGGTGACACTAGCCCCTGTGTCCCTAAATGCCACAGCTTTCTGACCATTAATTATTGGCTCCAGTCTGTACCTGCCCAATGCTATGGGACCCATGGTAAAGGTGGCATATCCTACACCACCATCAGAATCTGAGGAGTCTGTTGAGGGGGTCCTGTCTAAACTAGGGCCCACCTCTGTTCCTCTTGCAAAAGCACCTAACTTTTTGGGTGCACTACTCCCAACTGGAGGATTACTACTGGTAGTACCAGGAGGGGTGGTAGTAGTTGTTGGAGGAACATTTTCTTTATTGCCATTCCTGGGACAACTGGGATCAGATTTCCAGTGCCCAGGCTTTTTACAGACATGGCAATAGGGTTTCTTTTCAGGAGAGGAAGGAGTTTGGGACCCACCCCCAGAAGAGGAATTTTGGGGCCCTGTAGTGGACTTATCCTTAGATTTATCCCCACCTTTCTCTTGGGACTTGGTAGAATCTTTCTTGTGGTCACCACCCTGATTCTTAGGCCTTACTCTGATTCTGACCCATTTGTCTGCCTTCTTTCCCAATTCTTGGGGAGAGGTCAGATCAGAGTCCACCAGGTACTGGTGTAAAAGCTGGTTTTGACAATTATTAAGGATCTGTTCTCTCATCATTAGATTATAAAATCCTTTGAAATCAGTAACCCTACTGCCAACCAGCCAACCCTCCAGAGCCTTGGATGCACAATCTACAAAGTCTGTCCAGTCCTGAGTCTGTGCCTTCTGGGTATCTCTGAACTTCAACCTGTACTGCTCAGTGGTTAAGCCAAACCCATCTATCAGTGCACTCTTCAGGACCTCATAATCATCAGCATCCTCCTCTCTAACAGTGAGGAGCTTGTCTCTTCCTTTATCTGAAAAGGAGAGCCACAAGATTGCTGCCCACTGCTTTTGGGGGACCTGCTGTACTCTACAGGCCCTCTCCATAGCAGTTATCCACTTGTGGATATCATCCCCACTCTGGTAGGGAGGAACAACCTTGCTCAGGTTCCTATGGTCAGGAATATATTCTCTGCCTCTAGGGACACTGTTGCTGCCACCAGGGGGTTCTAAACCCTCCCTTCTGGAAGCTCTCTGGATCTCCAGGGCTTCTCTATCCAGTGCCAACTGCTTGGTTCTGAGGGCCACTTTGGCTTCCTCATACTGGAGCAGTTTGCACCTTCTCTCAGAGGAGGTCTCTCTTAAGGGAAAGTATGAGTTCCTCTGCTGGACAAATTCTCTGCCAGAGTGATAAGAGTGGTCAGATTCCCTGGAATGGGATCTGTGCCTCTCCTCCTCTCTGTCAGTTCTCTTATGGATAATTCCTCTGTCCTTTTCAGGCCCCTTGAAGCCTGGCCCTTCAATCACAGAGTCCTGGTCATTCTGATTTTCATCATCTGACCCAGATACTATGACTGACCCACCCACTGATTCAGACCCTTTAGCTCCTAGAGCCAATCTAAGGTCATCTGCTGTCAGCAGATCTATCAGGTGTAGTGTTGAGGGACTCTGTCCTAGCCTCAGGTGTCTGTCAACACACATGGCTCTCAAGTCAGAGAAAGCCATGTCCTTATACTGAGGCTGAGTGGATCCACTGGGTCCACCCCTTAAGGACATTCTAGTGTTGTGCAGTGTTGTACTACCTACACTAGTTTGTGGCCTACTGATCCTAGCTTGAGCTGTGGAAAGGGTGTGCTATCCCTTGGCACACAGCTCTAAGTTCAGTAGAACTTATTGATACTAAGCTTGACTTTATATGTACCTTGAGTACCTATAATGGTTTTCAGTTAGTAATTCAAATCGAGATTTTCTGGTAAAACAATGGCAAGCTGGAATCCCACACGCTGCCCACCAATGTGAGAAGTTGGCCTGGTATATGCTGTTCACTAATTAAAGTGGACACCTTGCACCAGGGCAAATCGACTCTTATGGTAGATAGGTTTAAGACAACCTTTTAAAGAAAGCTATCCTAGTGGTAGCTGTGGAGAGCAGCCTTCAGGCTAAGTCTCGGAGGAATGTAAAGCAGCTTGTTTTACCATATAATCTCTTGAATCACCAAATGAAAAGACACCACACAGGTATATATATCAAATATATATGTATTTATTTCTAAATAACTCTCTACTAATCTCTTTATGAGATTAGAAGACAAACATATGCACAAATCAACGTTTCACAATAAGTTAAGCACAAAATATGGCTGGGGCCCTAGGGGCGTACCAGACCATATACTAAGTAAGAGACTTAGGAACAACGACTTGCAGGGAGACAAGGCCTAGGGCCTTCAGAAGTGCTGGGGCCTCACGAAACCACCCAAGGCAGGTAAGTAAAGGACCCACGGGGGACGCGTGCAGTGTAGATACACAGGCGCGGATCGCCGTTGACTTCAATGGGGCAAGTCGCGGTTGGAAATAAAGAGTTTTAGGATACTTCGGGAGAACCTACAAGCAAGTCACTTACAGGGTAAGTAGTTCTAGGGCCCACACCCACAGGAGCACCGTAGTGCTGGAGTTACCTCACCCAGGGAAGCCGGGTGCACAGGTGTCCTTTGGTGTCGGGTCGCGGCGTCGTTTTCAATGGCGAACAAAGAAGACTTGCTGCTTGCGGGAGCTGAAGAAGTGTCCGGTGGAATCCAAGCCTGGATTCTGAAGAAGGATGACCTGAAAGCAGAGGGGACAGTGTTCAAAGTCACTTGGCAGTGACTCGGGGCAAGGAAGATGGATGCCCACCGTCGTCGAGTGATTCAGGTCGGTTGCAGGTGCCTTGACTCTTCAGCCACGTGGTCCAGGAGGCGTCGACGACGACCAGGAGCTGGATTCGGTGTGTCCCTCGACGTCTGCAGCTGACTGCGGTGTCGGCAACTCGATCGGAGCCAACAAGCCTTGGCAGCCGCAAGTCTCGGGGAGATGAAGAAAAGTCGATGGCGCAGACCAGCAAGGTCTGTGGAACTCACCCAGCGAGGGTAAGTCAGGGCAGGCCTGGAGCAACCAGGGGAGCCCTTTGGTTTCTTTAAGAAGTCTTCTGGGGACCCACAAGCCAGCGGGCAAGGGATCGCAAAGACACCTCGGGCGGAATCACTCAACAGGGGCCCACGGTCACTCGGGACGGTGTAGGCCTCTGATCTTCGGAGGGATTCCTGCTGGAGGTCGGGACCACACGTGGTCCAAAGCACAGGTTCGTAGAACGTTGTGAAGGGGTTGCACTCGACAATAGTGCACGGTACCCAGGGGTCGCGGTTCCTCGTTACTCGTGGGGTCCACTTGCCTCAGCTTCGCTGGGGACTCACGATGGCCTGGGAGAGGTCAGGAAATCCACTTCCTGGGCTGCAGGGACTTCGGACTCCGGCGGGAGCGGCGTAGTTTGCGACCGTCGTTGTCGTTTTTGGTGCCTGCCAAGCAGGGGAGTCACTCCTTGACTCCAAGGGAGATTCTTCTGTCTTCCAAAGGTAGTGGAACGTCGAAGGGCCAGGATTCTTCTGTAGAGCGTCGTCCAGGGGTTATCTGCTTTGCAATGGCAAGGTTCCCCCTCTTATACTAAAAAGAGGGGATGGACTAGCTCTATGACCCCACCTATGGGAGGGTCAAGGGAGGGGTGGCTACACCCACTTCCCTTTGTCCAGTTTCGCGCCAGAGCAGGGGCAGGTAGCCCCTGAGCTGGTTTGAACTGGCATATGCACAGAGGAGCCTTCTGCTCCCCCAGTGCAGGACTTCAAAGCACTCTAAGAGTGCACCCACCCAGCCCCAATACACTAAACCCTGTCTGGGAGGTGGTCACACCTCCCTGTGACAGGATGCCTATTGTTGGGCTTCCTCCACTGTGAGTGTCAGTCATCAGCAGGAGGGCAGCCCAGTGTCTGTGACTGGTGGCATCCATTTTGTGATGCCAGGGCTCTGCAGGATTCTACCGCGTTTCCACAGCAGGTACATGTCTTATCCCTCTAGAAGGGTGGAATGCTACCCCCGCCGCCAGGATTGGCGGGGGGTAGTATTCCAAGATGTTTGACACCAAACACGACATGTTTTGATGCAGCCATTCCAAAGTTAGCATTCTACCGCGAGGATATAATGCACTTAAGAGTATATGGTTTAACCGCATCCACAAACAGCACCAGAGAATGGACTCTGAGAACTGCAGAGGGGCCCTGCTCATGCAGAGGCACCCCCTCACATAGAAGCCAAGCACCCTGCCCTCAGGATTGATAGGGCCTGCCATAGGGGTGACTGATAGGGTTATATGTGTGTGCAGGAGAGATATAGGAAACCTATATCTCAGTGAGGGGTGCTAGCACCACCTCACCCAGGCTGCAGTAGCAGGCCTGTGGTGTCAGATTTAGTCTGCTTCCCAGGGGTGGCATAATACATGCTGCAGCCCCTGGTAGGCCTGTGAAGTACCTATGCCCTTGGCACCTAAGGTACCATATACTAGGGACTCATAAGGCACCACAGTAACCAATCACTAGTGCACCTAGAGTGCACTCCATGTCATTTAGAGAGAGCAGATAGACTGGGGCCCTGAATAGCAGGATCCCAGTCCAACTAAGTCATAAACCAGCAAAACACCATAAAAAAAGTGGGGGCAACCATATAGTCAGATTCCACCTTCCTACATAACCCCCCCAAACGAAAGGAGATAAGGCTAACCTTGGCCAGTTGAGCCTTTATTGACTAAGTGGCCATATAAGGAAGCACCTGCACTAGCATGGTTGCCCCCTGTCTGATGGTCCACTAAGCAATCCCTCACCCTAAGGGTGTGAGAGGGTCTCCACCATGGGGAATCACTACCTCTGGTGTGCTCTGGTAAAGTACAAGGCTGGTGAGGTGTCTGAGTAGGGAAGTGAGGCCCTAGGAAGGTTGGCCTCAGCTTCCTCAGATCACTGGTCACCATGTATGCCTGTCTTTCCATGACTGAGTTGCATTTTGCTCTAAGGGTCAACCTTTGGCTGCCTACAGCTGGGGGTTGGGTCCCTTTGAATGGACTACTGGAGGGACATGGCAGGTTTGGAACCTTTTGGTCCCAGGTTTGCCCTTGCCTAACAGAGTCCTTCTGGGGGAGGTCCCTACATAAAGGTATGGGGGATCCCTCAGTGGGTTGAGGAATTTTCACCTGGCTAGGGCTACTAGACTGGGTGCCCCTTATCTGCTGATGGGGGGTTCCTCTGGACAGGGGGCCCTGGGGGTCCACTGACCTCCCTGACCTCTGCAGCCCTGGGCTGACTGAGGCAGGGTAGAGAGGGGCAGTTTACCTGCTCCAGACTGGGTACCACCTTGGAAGGGTCCTCTGCCATCAGGGGTGTGGCCAGGCCAGGCCTGACTACCTCTGGGGCAGTTCCTTCACTAGGGGTAGGGTCAGTTCCCTGAGGAGGCTGACCCTTACCTACTGTCTGGGGGGAAGAAGACTTTTCTTCAACCCTTGTGCTCTCTTTTGGGGGAGAGTGGGCCATTCTTCCAGGCTCCATCTCTCCATAATCTTGGGCTGGGGCTGAGGCCATCACAGCCCCCCTAACCTTTACAGGGACACCCAACATCTTCAGATGGGTTTGGTGTTCAATTTCAGCCCAGGCTGAAATTTCCAGATCATTGCCCATCAGGCAATCTACAGGTAAGGTTGGGGACACTGCCACTCTCTTTGGGCCTGTGACCCCCTCCCAGCTGAGATTGACTATGGCCATGGGGTGATCTGTTCTGACACCATCAATGTTGGTCACCTGGTATTTAAACTCAGGTAAAAGCTGGTGAGGGGGGACTAGTTTCCCTGCCACCATGGTGACACTAGCCCCTGTGTCCCTAAATGCCACAGCTTTCTGACCATTAATTATTGGCTCCAGTCTGTACCTGCCCAATGCTATGGGACCCATGGTAAAGGTGGCATATCCTACACCACCATCAGAATCTGAGGAGTCTGTTGAGGGGGTCCTGTCTAAACTAGGGCCCACCTCTGTTCCTCTTGCAAAAGCACCTAACTTTTTGGGTGCACTACTCCCAACTGGAGGATTACTACTGGTAGTACCAGGAGGGGTGGTAGTAGTTGTTGGAGGAACATTTTCTTTATTGCCATTCCTGGGACAACTGGGATCAGATTTCCAGTGCCCAGGCTTTTTACAGACATGGCAATAGGGTTTCTTTTCAGGAGAGGAAGGAGTTTGGGACCCACCCCCAGAAGAGGAATTTTGGGGCCCTGTAGTGGACTTATCCTTGGATTTATCCCCACCTTTCTCTTGGGACTTGGTAGAATCTTTCTTGTGGTCACCACCCTGATTCTTAGGCCTTACCCTGGTTCTGACCCATTTGTCTGCCTTCTTTCCCAATTCTTGGGGAGAGGTCAGATCAGAGTCCACCAGGTACTGGTGTAAAAGCTGGTTTTGACAATTATTAAGGATCTGTTCTCTCATCATTAGATTATAAAATCCTTTGAAATCAGTAACCCTACTGCCAACCAGCCAACCCTCCAGAGCCTTGGATGCACAATCTACAAAGTCAGTCCAGTCCTGAGTCTGTGCCTTCTGGGTATCTCTGAACTTCAACCTGTACTGCTCAGTGGTTAAGCCAAACCCATCTATCAGTGCACTCTTCAGGACCTCATAATCATCAGCATCCTCCTCTCTAACAGTGAGGAGCTTGTCTCTTCCTTTATCTGAAAAGGAGAGCCACAAGATTGCTGCCCACTGCTTTTGGGGGACCTGCTGTACTCTACAGGCCCTCTCCATAGCAGTTATCCACTTGTGGATATCATCCCCACTCTGGTAGGGAGGAACAACCTTGCTCAGGTTCCTATGGTCAGGAATATATTCTCTGCCTCTAGGGACACTGTTGCTGCCACCAGGGGGTTCTAAACCCTCCCTTCTGGAAGCTCTCTGGATCTCCAGGGCTTCTCTATCCAGTGCCAACTGCTTGGTTCTGAGGGCCACTTTGGCTTCCTCATACTGGAGCAGTTTGCACCTTCTCTCAGAGGAGGTCTCTCTTAAGGGAAAGTATGAGTTCCTCTGCTGGACAAATTCTCTGCCAGAGTGATAAGAGTGGTCAGATTCCCTGGAAGGGGATCTGTGCCTCTCCTCCTCTCTGTCAGTTCTCTTATGGAGAATTCCTCTGTCCTTTTCAGGCCCCTTGAAGCCTGGCCCTTCAATCACAGAGTCTTGGTCATTCTGATTTTCATCATCTGACCCAGATACTATGACTGACCCACCCACTGATTCAGACCCTTTAGCTCCTAGAGCCAATCTAAGGTCATCTGCTGTCAGCAGATCTATCAGGTGTAGTGTTGAGGGACTCTGTCCTAGCCTCAGGTGTCTGTCAACACACATGGCTCTCAAGTCAGAGAAAGCCATGTCCTTATACTGAGGCTGAGTGGATCCACTGGGTCCACCCCTTAAGGACATTCTAGTGTTGTGCAGTGTTGTACTACCTACACTAGTTTGTGGCCTACTGATCCTAGCTTGAGCTGTGGAAAGGGTGTGCTATCCCTTGGCACACAGCTCTAAGTTCAGTAGAACTTATTGATACTAAGCTTGACTTTATATGTACCTTGAGTACCTATAATGGTTTTCAGTTAGTAATTCAAATAGAGATTTTCTGGTAAAACAATGGCAAGCTGGAATCCCACACGCTGCCCACCAATGTGAGAAGTTGGCCTGGTATATGCTGTTCACTAATTAAAGTGGACACCTTGCACCAGGGCAAATCGACTCTTATGGTAGATAGGTTTAAGACAACCTTTTAAAGAAAGCTATCCTAGTGGTAGCTGTGGAGAGCAGCCTTCAGGCTAAGTCTCGGAGGAATGTAAAGCAGCTTGTTTTACCATATAATCTCTTGAATCACCAAATGAAAAGACACCACACAGGTATATATATCAAATATATATGTATTTATTTCTAAATAACTCTCTACTAATCTCTTTATGAGATTAGAAGACAAACATATGCACAAATCAACGTTTCACAATAAGTTAAGCACAAAATATGGCTGGGGCCCTAGGGGCGTACCAGACCATATACTAAGTAAGAGACTTAGGGACAACGACTTGCAGGGAGACAAGGCCTAGGGCCTTCAGAAGTGCTGGGGCCTCACGAAACCACCCAAGGCAGGTAAGTAAAGGACCCACGGGGGACGCGTGCAGTGTAGATACACAGGCGCGGATCGCCGTTGACTTCAATGGGGCAAGTCGCGGTTGGAAATAAAGAGTTTTAGGATACTTCGGGAGAACCTACAAGCAAGTCACTTACAGGGTAAGTAGTTCTAGGGCCCACACCCACAGGAGCACCGTAGTGCTGGAGTTACCTCACCCAGGGAAGCCGGGTGCACAGGTGTCCTTTGGTGTCGGGTCGCGGCGTCGTTTTCAATGGCGAACAAAGAAGACTTGCTGCTTGCGGGAGCTGAAGAAGTGTCCGGTGGAATCCAAGCCTGGATTCTGAAGAAGGATGACCTGAAAGCAGAGGGGACAGTGTTCAAAGTCACTTGGCAGTGACTCGGGGCAAGGAAGATGGATGCCCACCGTCGTCGAGTCGATTCAGGTCGGTTGCGGGTGCCTTGACTCTTCAGCCACGTGGTCCAGGAGGCGTCGACGACGACCAGGAGCTGGATTCGGTGTGTCCCTCGACGTCTGCAGCTGACTGCGGTGTCGGCAACTCGATCGGAGCCAACAAGCCTTGGCAGCCGCAAGTCTCGGGGAGATGAAGAAAAGTCGATGGCGCAGACCAGCAAGGTCTGTGGAACTCACCCAGCGAGGGTAAGTCAGGGCAGGCCTGGAGCAACCAGGGGAGCCCTTTGGTTTCTTTAAGAAGTCTTCTGGGGACCCACAAGCCAGCGGGCAAGGGATCGCGAAGACACCTCGGGCGGAATCACTCAACAGGGGCCCACGGTCACTCGGGACGGTGTAGGCCTCTGATCTTCGGAGGGATTCCTGCTGGAGGTCGGGACCACACGTGGTCCAAAGCACAGGTTCGTAGAACGTTGTGAAGGGGTTGCACTCGACAATAGTGCACGGTACCCAGGGGTCGCGGTTCCTCGTTACTCGTGGGGTCCACTTGCCTCAGCTTCGCTGGGGACTCACGATGGCCTGGGAGAGGTCAGGAAATCCACTTCCTGGGCTGCAGGGACTTCGGACTCCGGCGGGAGCGGCGTAGTTTGCGACCGTCGTTGTCGTTTTTGGTGCCTGCCAAGCAGGGGAGTCACTCCTTGACTCCAAGGGAGATTCTTCTGTCTTCCAAAGGTAGTGGAACGTCGAAGGGCCAGGATTCTTCTGTAGAGCGTCGTCCAGGGGTTATCTGCTTTGCAATGGCAAGGTTCCCCCTCTTATACTAAAAAGAGGGGATGGACTAGCTCTATGACCCCACCTATGGGAGGGTCAAGGGAGGGGGTGGCTACACCCACTTCCCTTTGTCCAGTTTCGCGCCAGAGCAGGGGCAGGTAGCCCCTGAGCTGGTTTGAACTGGCATATGCACAGAGGAGCCTTCTGCTCCCCCAGTGCAGGACTTCAAAGCACTCTAAGAGTGCACCCACCCAGCCCCAATACACTAAACCCTGTCTGGGAGGTGGTCACACCTCCCTGTGACAGGATGCCTATTGTTGGGCTTCCTCCACTGTGAGTGTCAGTCATCAGCAGGAGGGCAGCCCAGTGTCTGTGACTGGTGGCATCCATTTTGTGATGCCAGGGCTCTGCAGGATTCTACCGCGTTTCCACAGCAGGTACATGTCTTATCCCTCTAGAAGGGTGGAATGCTACCCCCGCCGCCAGGATTGGCGGGGGGTAGTATTCCAAGATGTTTGACACCAAACACGACATGTTTTGATGCAGCCATTCCAAAGTTAGCATTCTACCGCGAGGATATAATGCACTTAAGAGTATATGGTTTAACCGCATCCACAAACAGCACCAGAGAATGGACTCTGAGAACTGCAGAGGGGCCCTGCTCATGCAGAGGCACCCCCTCACATAGAAGCCAAGCACCCTGCCCTCAGGATTGATAGGGCCTGCCATAGGGGTGACTGATAGGGTTATATGTGTGTGCAGGAGAGATATAGGAAACCTATATCTCAGTGAGGGGTGCTAGCACCACCTCACCCAGGCTGCAGTAGCAGGCCTGTGGTGTCAGATTTAGTCTGCTTCCCAGGGGTGGCATAATACATGCTGCAGCCCCTGGTAGGCCTGTGAAGTACCTATGCCCTTGGCACCTAAGGTACCATATACTAGGGACTCATAAGGCACCACAGTAACCAATCACTAGTGCACCTAGAGTGCACTCCATGTCATTTAGAGAGAGCAGATAGACTGGGGCCCTGAATAGCAGGATCCCAGTCCAACTAAGTCATAAACCAGCAAAACACCATAAAAAAAGTGGGGGCAACCATATAGTCAGATTCCACCTTCCTACAGCGAGGTTATAATGCGCTTAAGAGTATATGGTCAGGCTGCACTACAAACAGCATCAGAGAAGGGTCTCCGAACGCTGCAGAGGGGCCCTGCTCATGCAGGGGCACCCTCTCACATAGGAACCACACACTCTGCCTTCAGGATTGATAAGGCCTGCCATAGGAGTGACTTATAGGTTTATATGTGTGTATGTATATAGTGATATAGGTAGCCTATATCACAGTAAGGGGTGCATGCACCACCTTACCCAGGCTGCAGTAGCAGACCTGTGGTGTCAGTTTGGATGGCCTTCCAGGGGTGGCACAATACATGCTGCAGCCCCTGGTAGGCCTCTGAGGTACCTATGCCCTGGGTACATAGTATACCATATACTAGGGACTTATAAGGGCACTCCAGATTCCAATCAGAGATGTGCCTAAGGCACATGGAAACCATTTTAGAGAGGAAGCAGCTAGGCTGGGGTTCTGATTAGCAGGGCCCCAGCCAGACTAAGGTCGAAAAACAGTGAAGCATCAGCAAAAAGTGGGGGTACCCATGTGAAGCAGATCCTACTCTCCTACACAACCCCCCAAACGTAGGGACATTAAACTAACCTTGCCCAGTTAAGTCTTCATGTTCTAAGTGGAAGTACCTAGAGAGTCCATCTGCATTGGCATGGTTACTCCCAGGTCTATGTTCCACTGTGAAGTCCATCCCCTGTAGGAAATGGACCACCTAAGCAGTTTGGGGTTTTCACCCTTCATTTGTTTTAGCCATAAGAGGGGCTTATGGTCTGTTTGAACAAGGAAGTGAGTACCAAACAAGTATGGCCTCAACTTCTTCAGAGCCCAGACCACAGCAAAGGCCTCCCTCTCAATGGCTGACCAACGTTTCTCTCTAGGGGTCAGCCTTCTGCTAATGAAAGCTACTGGCTGATCCTGACCTTCTTCATTCAATTGTGACAGTACAGCCCCTACCCCCAATTCAGATGCATCAGTTTGAACAATGAACTTCTTGGAGTAATCAGGACTCTGTAGAATGGGAGCAGTGCACATGGCCTGCTTCAGGTCATCAAATGCCTTTTGACAGCTAACTGTCCACTGAACCTTTTTGGGCATTTTCTTGGAAGTTAAGTCATTCAGGGGTGTCACTATTGATCCATACCCCTTGACAAATCTCCTATAGTACCCAGTCAGGCCTAAGAAGGCTCTCACCTGAGTCTGGGTAGTTGGAGCAGTCCAGTCCATGATGGTCTGGATCTTGCTCTGCAAGTGGTTGAACCTGGCCTCCACCCACAAGGTGGCCCAGGTACACAACCTGACTCTGCCCTATCTGGCACTTGGTGGCCTTGATAGTCAGGCCTGCCTTTTGCAGGGCCTGTAAAACATTTCTGAGGTGGACCAGGTGATCCTCCCAGGTGGAGCTAAAGACAGCAATATCATCTAGATATGCTGCACTATAGGCTTCCAGACCTGTAAGGACTGTATTCACCAACCTCTGAAAAGTGGCAGGTGCATTCTTCAGACCAAAGGGCATCACCACAAATTGATAATGCCCACTAGGGGTTGAGAATGCTGTTTTTGGCTTTGCATCATCAGCTAGTCTGATCTGCCAGTAGCCAGCTGTCAGGTCAAATGTGCTTAGATACTTGGCTGATGCCAAAGTGTCTATTAGCTCATCTGCCCTAGGTATTGGATGGGCATCAGTCCTAGTGACTGCATTGAGACCCCTGTAGTCCACACAAAACCTCATCTCTCTTTTCCCACCACTGGTGTGAGGTTTTGGCACAAGGACCACTGGACTAGCCCAAGGGCTATCTGAGGGTTCAATAACTCCCAAATCCAACATTTTCTGGACTTCTGTCCTGATACAGTCCCTGACATGGTCAGGTTGCCTATAAATCTTATTTTTAATAGGCAGACTGTCCCCAGTGTCCACTTCATGAGTGCACCAGGTGGTCTGACTTGGAGTCAGTGAGAACATGTGTCTGAACTGATTGAGCACCTGTCTACAATCAGTTTGCTGCTGGGTAGTGAGGCTGCCTGCCAAGGCTACACCATCCACTGACCCATCATCAGGGTTCTGTGAGAGCAGGTCAGGGAGTGGGTCACTCTCTTCCTCCTGTCCCTCATCAGTAGCCATGAGCAAGCCCATGTCTGCCCTGTCCACATATGGTTTTAACCTGTTGACATGGAGAACCCTGTGGGGACTCCTGGGTGTTCCTAGGTCTACTAAGTAGGTAACCTCACCCTTCTGCTCAACAATGGTATGGGGTCCACTCCATTTGTCTTGGAGAGCTGCTGGGGCCACTGGCTCCAACACCCACACCTTCTGTCCTGGCTGATAAACAGTCAGTACAGCCTTTGGTCATGCCAGGCCTTTTGAAGTTCCTGGCTAGCCTCAAGGTTTTTAGTTGCCTTTTTCATATACTCAGCCATCCGGGAGCGGAGACCAAGTACGTAGTCCACTATGTCTTGCTTTGGGGGCTTGAGAGGTAACTCCCATCCTTCCTTCACCAAGCACAGTGGACCCCTGACAGGGTGACCAAACAAAAGTTCAAAAGGGCTGTAGCCAACCCCTTTGAGGCACCTCCCTGTATGCAAATAAAAGGCAGGGCAAGAGTATGTCCCATCTTCGCCTAAGCTTTTCTGGGAGCCCTTTAATCATGCCCTTCAAGGTTTTGTTGAATCTCTCAACTAAACCATTGCATTGTGGGTGATAGGGTGTGGTGAACTTGTAAGTCACTCCACACTCCTTCCACATTGCTTTTAAGTATCCAGACATAAAGTTAGCACCCCTGTCTGATACAACCTCCTTAGGAAAGCCCACTCTTGAGAAAATTCCCAGGAGGGCCCTTGCCACCACAGGTGCTGTAGTGGTCCTAAGGGGAATAGCCTCTGGGTACCTGGTGGCATGATCCACTACCACCAGGATAAACCTGTGCCCAGATGCTGTTTGGGGATCCATGGGACCAACAATGTCAATCCCCACCCTTTCAAAGGGAACCCCCACCACAGGTAGTGGTATCAGGGGGCCTTTGTAGTGCCACCTGCCTTGCCACTGGCCTGGCAGGTTACACAGGAGCGACAAAACTCCTTGGTGTCTTCAGACATGTGGGGCCAGTGAAAGTGAGGGACAATTCTGTCCCAAGTCTTGTTCTGGCCCAGGTGACCTGCTAAGGGAATATCATGGGCTAGGGTCAATAGGAAGCCCCTGAACTTCAGAGGTATAACCAACCTCCTGGTAGCACCAGGCTTGGGGTCTCTACACTCTGAGTACAAGAGTCCATCATCCCAATACACAGTATGGGGACCACTAGCTTTCCCAGCAGCCTCAGCAGCAGCTTGCTGTCTGAGGGGTTCAAGAGAGGGGCAGCTCTGCTGCTCCTGGCTCAGATCTGCCCTGGAAGGTCCCCCTGTCCCCAAGAACTCAACCTGTTCAGGTTCAAGCTCCTCTGGGACAGTTCCTTCCTCAGGACTGAGATCATCCCCTCAAGGGACTGATCTTCCTTCTGAGCCAAGGGGGAAGGCACTGCCTTTACCCTACTACTCCTCTTCTTGGAAGGCACTTGGTCCATTATTCCAGAATCCAAGGCCTGTTCAGTGCTAGACATTTTGGCTTGTGACCTGGTCACAGCAAACACATCTGCAGGGATCCCCAGCATTTCTGCATGGGTCCTGAGCTCCACTTCTGCCCAAGCTGAAGTTTCTAAGTCATTGCCAAGCAAGCATTCAACTGGTAGGTCTGCACTTACCACAACCTTCTTAAGGCCAGTTACCCCTCCCCAGGAGAAGTTAACAACTGCCAGAGTATGGTCTGTTCTGACATTGCTAGCATTGGTCACTTGGTACATCTCACCAAGTATAACTTGCCCAGGATTCACAAGGTCTTGTGTCACCATGGTGACACTTGCCCCTGTGTCCCTAAATGCCAAAGCCTCTCGTCCATTGATTAAAGGCTGTTGTCTGTACTTGCCCAGATTACTGGGACTCATAGAGGAGGTCATATCCATGCCTCCATCACAGACTAGGACAGCCTGAGTGAGTTCTCTGACTAGGTCAGAGCCCATCTCAGTACCCAGGGTCAACCCTACTAAACCCTTGGCTGTAGTACTCCCACCACCAACTGTAACTGCACTAGGGGGAGCAGGTGCCTTAGGGGCATTGGTGGGGGCTGGAGTCGAGTCTTTGGACTTGGTGCAATCACTGGTCCAGTGGGTCTTTTGCTTACAGACCTTGCACCATGGTTTTCTTTGGCCTTTCCCTTTGGTAGACTGTGAATCCCCACCTGAAGAAGATTTTTGGGGGCCTTGTGAAGACTTTTGATCTTTACCCTTCTCCCCACCCTTATCAGAGGTTTTCGAATCTTGCTTCTTAGGGTCACCACCTTGGTTCTGTACCTTCTGCTTCACCCTGGTTCTGACCCATTTGTCTGCCTTCTTTCCCAATTCTTGGGGAGAGGTCAGATCAGAGTCTACCAGGTGCTGATGCAACAGCTGATTTTGACAGTTATTAAGAATCTGCTCCCTCATTATCAGATTGTACAATCCTGTGAAGTCACATACCTTACTGCCCAATAACCAACCTTCCAGAGCCTTGGCAGAACAATCAACAAAGTCTACCCAGTCTTGAGTCTGTGCTTTTGGGTATCCCTGAACTTTAACCTGTATTGTTCAGTGGTTAGGCCAAACCCATCAATTAGAGCACTCTTCAAGACTTTGTAATTATCAGCATCCTCCTCTCTAACAGTGAGGAGCTTGTCTCTACCTTTGTCTGCAAAGGAGAGCCACAAGATTGCTGCCCACTGCTCCTGAGGGACCCTCTGTACTTTACAGGCCCTCTCTAGAGCAGTTATCCATTTGTGGATGTCATCCCCACTCTGGTAGGGAGGGACAATCTTGCTCAGGTTTCTATGGTCATAAGACCTTTCCCTATCTTTGGGGAAACTGCTGCCACCATGGGACTCTAGTCCCAACTTTTGTCTCTCTCTATAGAGATCTAGGGACTCCTGTCTATAGCCAATTGCTGTTTCCTGAGTTCAAGCTGAGTTTGCTCATATTGAATCAGTCTCTTTCTTCTCTCATGAGAGGATTCCCTCCTATGAGAGGAGACAGAGGACCCTATTGAGGTGTCAGAGTGGTTAGACTCCTGAGAAGGAGACCTAGACCTTCTGGGCACACTCAGAACTCTTCCTGGGGGGACAAAGGGGAGGTCAGTCTGATCCTCTCCCTCCTCCTCCTCCACAGGAGGAATTGGATTCTCCAGGACAAGGTCATTTTCACCTTCCTGGCCAGTTTCAGAGGGGGGTCCTGGGTTTCTTCACCCCTGGCCCCTCCCTCATCTTCTGCCCCACCCTCTTTGCCTACCCCTTCAGACCCTAGGGGCCTGCTGAGATCATCAGCTAGTAACACCTCCCTGAGGTGTTGGGTGCTGGCACTTTTGCCTGCCTTCAACTTCCTAGTATTGCATAATGCTCTCAATTCCAAGAATGGGAGTTTATCATACTTGGAGGGAAGAAGCCCACTGGCTTCTGGCAAGGACTCACTGGGTCCTGGCTTTGAAGACATTACTAGTGAGGTGTGGTGTATGCACTACCTACTCTAGTGTGGCCTACTAAACTCTCTTGAGTTGTAGAAAGGGTGTGCTGTCCCTTAACACACAACTCTAAGTTCAGTAGAACTTACTGTATACTAAGCTTAATTTATATGTACCTTAGGTACCTTTAGTGGTTTTCAGTTGATCAATTCAATTGAGATTATCTGGTAAAACAATAGCAAGCTGGAATCCCACACGCTGCACACCAATGTGAGAAGTTGGCCTGGCATATGCTGTCCACTAATTATAGTGGGCACCTTGCACCAGTCCAAACAACCCCTTATTGGAGATAGGTTAAAGACAACCTTTATTGAAAGCTATCCTAGTGGTAGCTATGGAGAGCAGCCTTCAGGCTAAGTCTTGAAGGAATGTAAAGCAGCTTGTTTTACCAGTCTATAATCTCTTGAGTGACCAAATGAAAGAGCACCACACCAGGTATATATTCAAAATATATGTATTTATTACTAAACACACCCCTCTAGTCTCTTTATGAGGCTAGAGTTCGAAGTACATAAGTTATAAGTTATTTAAACACAGTAATAGCACAAATACACGTTTGGGCCCTAGGGGCGTACCAAACCATATACCAATAAAGTGGTATAAGAACCACGACTGAGCTAGACACTAGGCCTAGAGCCTCTAGAAGTGCTTGGACCACAAGGAACCACCCAAGGTAGTGACACAGGGGACCCACGGGGACGCGTGCAGTGTAGTAACACAGCCGCGAATCGCCGTTAACTTCTATGGAGAAAGTCGCGGTTTGGAATTTAAAGAAAAGGGACACTTAAAGAAGGACTTGGAGCAAACCCTTTGAGAACTAGGTCGTTCTAGAGTCTCTACCCACGGGAGCACCGGAGTACTCTTGTTACCTCACCCAGGGAAGCCGGGTGCATAGGTGCCTTTCGGGGTCGGGTTTCGTCGTCGATTTGAATGGCGATCTGCTGCAAAGTGCTGCTGGCGACCAAGTGAAAAGTGTCCGGGTGGATCCAAGGGTGGATCGGAGATCTGAAGAACCTGAAAGCAGAGGGGACAGAGTCTGGGTCACTAGCCAGTGACCAGGAAGGCGATGAGCAGATGCCCACCGATGTCGAGTGCTTCAGGTAGGTTGACGGTCGTCTTGACTCTTCAGCCACGAGGTCCAGGAGGCGTTGTCGGCAACCAGGAGCAGGATTCGGGCTGGTACACGATGTCTGTCGAGTGCTGAGGTGTCGGCGACTGGATTGGACCCAACAAGCCTTGGCAACGGCAAGTCTCGATGAAGATGAAGATTGACGATTGTGCAGACCAGCAAGGTCTGAGGAACTCACCCAGCAAGGGTAAGTGAGGGCAAGCCTGGAGCAACCAGGGAGCCCAAGTAGAAAAAGATTGGCCTTCGTGAAGGGCTACTAGCCAACGGGCTAGCGACCGCGAAGGAGCCTCAAGACGGTGCACGTGGAGCTGGCTCACAGGACACTCGTGGAGTGGAGGCCAGTGATCTTCGGTGCAGTTGGTGCTGGAGGCTGGGGCTACTCGGAGCCCAAAGCACGACTTCGTGGGAGACCCAGAAGAGGATGCACTTGCAAATGCGTGCGGTGTCCAGGGGTCACGGTTCCACGTTACCCACGACAGCTACGGGCCTCAGCTTTGCTGGGGACTCAGGGCAGCCTCGGGGAAGTCTGGAAATCCACCTCTGGTGATGCAAAGACTTCGGCGTCCGACGGGAGCTTCAGCGATGCAGACCGGACAATTGCTTCTTTGGTGCCTGCCAAGCAGGGGAGTCACTCCTTGACCCCAAGGGAGATTCTTCTGTCCTCTAATCTTTAAGTAGAGCGTCGAAGGTCCAGGATTCTGTGTCAGAGTTTCGTCCAGGGATAATCTAAAGTCCTAAGGACTGGGGTCCCATACTTATACTAAGTTTAGGGGTTGGACTTACTCTGTGGTCCCACCTATGGGTGGGTCAGGGCAGAGGGGTGGCTACACCCCTTTCCCTTTGTCCAGTTCGCGCCAAAGCAGGGGCTGGAAGCCCCTGATCCGGTTTGAACTGGGGTATGCACAGGGACACCAAATGTGCCCCCAGTGCAGGACTTCAAAGCACCCGAGAGTGCTCCCGCCCAGCCCCAATACACACTATCCTGTCTGGGGAGGTGGTCACACCTCCCTGGGACAGGAAACCTATTGTCCAGGCCTCCCTGCCGGAGTTTCGGTCAGCAGCAGGAGGCCAGACTCGTGTCTGTGGCAGCGGCATCCATTTTGTGATGCCAGGGCTTGGAAAGTCAGTACCGGGCATACCGGTGTGTACATGTCTTTCCCTCTAGAAGGGTGGAATGCTACCCCCGCCGCCAGAACTGGCGGGGGGGTAGTATTCCAAGATGTTTGACACCAAACACGACATGTTTCCGTGCAGCCATCCCAAAGTTAGCATTTAACGCGAGGTTATAATGCGCTTAAGAGTATATGGTCAGGCTGCACTACAAACAGCATCAGAGAAGGGTCTCCGAACGCTGCAGAGGGGCCCTGCTCATGCAGGGGCACCCTCTCACATAGGAACCACGCACTCTGCCTTCAGGATTGATAAGGCCTGCCATAGGAGTGACTTATAGGTTTATATGTGTGTATGTATATAGTGATATAGGTAGCCTATATCACAGTAAGGGGTGCATGCACCACCTTACCCAGGCTGCAGTAGCAGACCTGTGGTGTCAGTTTGGATGGCCTTCCAGGGGTGGCACAATACATGCTGCAGCCCCTGGTAGGCCTCTGAGGTACCTATGCCCTGGGTACATAGTATACCATATACTAGGGACTTATAAGGGCACTCCAGATTCCAATAAGAGATGTGCCTAAGGCACAAGGAAACCATTTTAGAGAGGAAGCAGCTAGGCTGGGGTTCTGATTAGCAGGGCCCCAGCCAGACTAAGGTCGAAAAACAGTGAAGCATCAGCAAAAAGTGGGGGTACCCATGTGAAGCAGATCCTACTCTCCTACACAGGGGTGCAGAAAGAAGCAAATGAGGTGCAGAAAGAGGCAACAGACATGCAGAAAGAGGGAAGAGAGGTGCAGGAAAAGGCAAGAAAAGTGCAGAAAGAGGCAAAAGAGGTACATAAAGAGACAACAGGGGTGCAGAAAGAAGCAAGACAGGTTCAGAAAGAAGCATGGAAAGTGCAGAATGAAGCAACAGGGGTTAATAAAGAGGCAAGAGAAGTGTAGAAAGGAGCAAGTGAGGTGCAGAAAGAGCCAACAGAGGTGCAAAAAGAGGCAAGAGAGGTGCAGAAACAGGCAAGAGAAGTGCACAAAAAAGGCAAGAGAATTGCTGAAAGAAGCAACAGAGGTGTAGAAAGAAGCAAGAAAAGTGCAGAAAGAGGCAAGTGAGATGCAAAAACAGGCAGGAAAGGTACAGAAAGAGGGAAGACGAGTGCAGAAAGAGACAACAGGGGTGCAGAAAGAAGCAAATGAGGTGCAGAAACAGGCAACAGACGTGCAGAAAGAGGGAAGAGAGGTGCAGAAAAAGGCAAGAAAAGTGCAGAAAGAGGCAAAAGAGGTACATAAAGAGACAACAGGGGCGCAGAAAGAAGCAAGACAGGTGCAGAAAGATGCATGGAAAGTGCAGAATGAAGCAATAGGGGTGCAGAAAGAGGCAAGAGAAGTGTAGAAAGGAGCAAGTGAGGTGCAGAAAGAGCCAACAGAGGTGCAAAAAGAGGCAAAAGAGGTGCAGCAACAGGCAAGAGAAGTGCACAAAGAGGCAAGAGAATTGCTGAAAGATGCAACAGAGGTGTAGAAAGAAGCAAGAAAAGTGCAGAAAGAGGCAAGTGAGATGCAAAAACAGGCAGGAAAGGTACAGAAAAAGGGAAGACGAGTGCAGAAAGAGACAACAGGGGTGCAGAAAGAAGCAAATGAGGTGCAGAAAGAGGCAACAGACGTGCAGAAAGAGGGAAGAGAACTGCAGAAAAAGGCAAGAAAAGTGCAGAAAGAGGCAAAAGAGGTACATAAAGAGACAACAGGGGTGCAGAAAGAAGCAAGACAGGTGCAGAAAGAGGCAACAGATGTGCAGAAAGAGGGAAGAGAACTGCAGAAAAAGGCAAGAAAAGTGCAGAAAGAGGCAAAAGAGGTACATAAAGAGACAACAGGGGTGCAGAAAGAAGCAAGACAGGTGCAGAAAGAAGCATGGAAAGTGCAGAATGAAGCAACAGGGGTGCAGAAAGAGGCAAGAGAAGTGTAGAAAGGAGCAAGTGAGGTGCAGAAAGAGCCAACAGAGGTGCAAAAAGAGGCAAGAGAGGTGCAGAAACAGGCAAGAGAAGTGCACAAAGAGAAAAGAGAATTGCTGAAAGATGCAACAGAGATGTAGAAAGAAGCAAGAAAAGTGCAGAAAGAGGCAAGTGAGGTGCAAAAACAGGCAGGAAAGGTACAGAAAAAGGGAAGACGAGTGCAGAAAGAGACAACAGGGGTGCAGAAAGAAGCAAATGAGGTGCAGAAAGAGGCAACAGATGTGCAGAAAGAGGGAAGAGAACTGCAGAAAAAGGCAAGAAAAGTGCAGAAAGAGGCAAAAGAGGTACATAAAGAGACAACAGGTGTGCAGAAAGAAGCAAGACAGGTGCAGAAAGAAGCATGGAAAGGGCAGAATGAAGCAACAGGGGTGCAGAAAGAGGCAAGAGAAGTGTAGAAGGAGCAAGTGAGGTGCAGAAAGAGCCAACAGAGGTGCAAACAGAGGCAAGAGAGGTGCAGAAACAGGCAAGAGAAGTGCACAAAAGAGGCAAGAGAATTGCTGAAAGAAGCAACAGAGGTGTAGAAAGAAGCAAGAAAAGTGCAGAAAGAGGCAAGTGAGATGCAAAAACAGGCAGGAAAGGTACAGAAAGAGGGAAGACGAGTGCAGAAAGAGACAACAGGGGTGCAGAAAGAAGCAAATGAGGTGCAGAAAGAGGCAACAGATGTGCAGAAAGAGGGAAGAGGGGTGCAGAAAAAGGCAAGAAAAGTGCAAAAAGAGGTAAAAGAGGTACATAAAGAGACAACAGGGGTGCAGAAAGAAGCAAGACAGGTGCAGAAAGAAGCATGGAAAGAGCAGAATGAAGCAACAGGGGTGCAGAAAGAGGCAAGAGAAGTGTAGAAAGGAGCAAGTGAGGTGCAGAAAGAGCCAACAGAAGTGCAAAAAGAGGCAAGAGAGGTGCAGAAACAGGCAAGAGAAGTGCACAAAGAGGCAAGAGAATTGCTGAAAGAAGCAACAGAGGTGTAGAAAGAAGCAAGAAAAGTGCAGAAAGAGGTAAGTGAGATGCAAAAAAAGGCAGGAAAGGTACAGAAAAAGGGAAGACGAGTGCAGAAAGAGACAACAGGGGTGCAAAAAGAAGCAAATGAGGTGCAGAAAGAGGCAACAGACGTGCAGAAAGAGTGAAGAGAGGTGCAGAAAAAGGCAAGAAAAGTGCAGAAAGAGGCAAAAGAGGTACATAAAGAGACAACAGGGGTGCAGAAAGAAGCAAGACAGGTGCAGGAAAAAGCATGGAAAGTGCAGAATGAAGCAACAGGGGTGCAGAAAGAGGCAAGAGAAGTGTTGAAAGGAGCAAGTGAGGTGCAGAAAGAGCCAACAGAGGTGCAAAAAGAGGCAAGAGAGATGCAGAAACAGGCAAGAGAAGTGCACAAAGAGGCAGGAGAATTGCTGAAAGAAGCAACAGAGGTGTAGAAAGAAGCAAGAAAAGTGCAGAAAGAGGCAAGTGAAATGCAAAAAGAGGCAGGAAAGGTACAGAAAGAGGGAAGACGAGTGCAGAAAGAGACAATAGGGGTGCAGAAAGAAGCAAATGAAGTGCATAAATAGGCAACAGACGTGCAGAAAGAGGGAAGAGAACTGCAGAAAAAGGCAAGAAAAGTGCAGTAAGAGGCAAAAGAGGTACATAAAGAGACTACACGGGTGCAGAAAGAAGCAAGACAGGTGCAGAAAGAAGCATGGAAAGTGCAGAATGAAGCAACAGGGGTGCAGGAAGAGGCAAGAGAAGTGTAGAAAGGACCAAGTGAGGTGCAGAAAGAGCCAACAGAGGTGTAAAAAGAGGCAAGAGAGGTGCAGAAACAGGCAAGAGAAGTGCACAAAGAGTCAAGAGAATTGCTGAAAGAAGTAACAGAGGTGTAGAAAGAAGCAAGAAAAGTGAAGAAAGAGGCAAGTGAGATGCAAAAACAGGCAGGAAAGGTACAGAAAAAGGGAAGACGAGTGCAGAAAGAAACAACAGGGGTGCAGAAAGAAGCAAATGAGGTGCAGAAAGAGGCAACAGACGTGCAGAAAGAGAGAAGAGAACTGCAGAAAAAGGCAAGAAAAGTGCAGAAAGAGGCAAAAGAGGTACATAAAGAGACAACAGGTGTGCAGAAAGAAGCAAGACAGGTGCAGAAAGAAGCATGGAAAGTGCAGAATGAAGCAACAGGGGTGCAGAAAAAGGAAAGAGAAGTGTAGAAGGAGCAAGTGAGGTGCAGAAAGAGCCAACAGAGATGCAAAAAGAGGCAAGAGAGGCGCAGAAACAGGCAAGAGAAGTGCACAAAAGAGGCAAGAGAATTGCTGAAAGATGCAACAGAGATGTAGAAAGAAGCAAGAAAAGTGCAGAAAGAGGCAAGTGAGGTGCAAAAACAGGCAGGAAAGGTACAGAAAAAGGGAAGACGAGTGCATAAAGAGACAACAGGGGTGCAGAAAGAAGCAAATGAGGTCCAGAAAGAGGCAACAGATGTGCAGAAAGAGGGAAGAGAACTGCAGAAAAAGGCAAGAAAAGTGCAGAAAGAGGCAAAAGAGGTACATAAAGAGATAACAGGGGTGCAGAAAGAAGCAAGACAGGTGCAGAAAGAAGCATGGAAAGGGCAGAATGAAGCAACAGGGGTGCAGAAAGAGACAAGAGAAGTGTAGAAGGAGCAAGTGAGGTGCAGAAAGAGCCAACAGAGGTGCAAACAGAGGCAAGAGAGGTGCAGAAATAGGCAAGAGAAGTGCACAAAAGAGGCAAGAGAATTGCTGAAAGAAGCAACAGAGGTGTAGAAAGAAGCAAGAAAAGTGCAGAAAGAGGCAAGTGAGATGCAAAAACAGGCAGGAAAGGTACAGAAAGAGGGAAGACGAGTGCAGAAAGAGACAACAGGGGTGCAGAAAGAAGCAAATGAGGTGCAGAAAGAGGCAACAGATGTGCAGAAAGAGGGAAGAGAGGTGCAGAAAAAGGCAAGAAAAGTGCAGAAAGAGGTAAAAGAGGTACATAAAGAGACAACAGGGGTGCAGAAAGAAGCAAGACAGGTGCAGAAAGAAGCATGGAAAGTGCAGAATGAAGCAACAGGGGTGCAGAAAGAGGCAAGAGAAGTGTAGAAAGGAGCACGTGAGGTGCAGAAAGAGCCAACAGAAGTGCAAAAAGAGGCAAGAGAGGTGCAGAAACAGGCAAGAGAAGTGCACAAAGAGGCAAGAGAATTGCTGAACGAAGCAACAGAGGTGTAGAAAGAAGCAAGAAAAGTGCAGAAAGAGGCAAGTGAGATGCAAAAAAAGGCAGGAAAGGTACAGAAAAAGGGAAGACGAGTGCAGAAAGAGACAACAGGGGTGCAAAAAGAAGCAAATGAGGTGCAGAAAGAGGCAACAGACGTGCAGAAAGAGTGAAGAGAGGTGCAGAAAAAGGCAAGAAAAGTGCAGAAAGAGACAAAAGAGGTACATAAAGAGACAACAGGGGTGCAGAAAGAAGCAAGACAGGCGCAGAAAAAAGCATGGAAAGTGAAGAATGAAGCAACAGAGGTGCAGAAAGAGGCAAGAGAAGTGTAGAAAGGAGCAAGTGAGGTGCAGAAAGAGCCAACAGAGGTGCAAAAAGAGGCAAGAGAGGTGCAGAAACAGGCAAGAGAAGTGCACAAAGAGGCAGGAGAATTGCTGAAAGAAGCAACAGAGGTGTAGAAAGAAGCAAGAAAAGTGCAGAAAGAGGCAAGTGAGATGCAAAAACAGGCAGGAAAGGTACAGAAAGAGGGAAGACGAGTGCAGAAAGAGACAACAGGGGTGCAGAAAGAAGCAAATGAAGTGCAGAAATATGCAACAGACGTGCAGAAAGAGGGAAGAGAACTGCAGAAAAAGGCAAGAAAAGTGCAGTAAGAGGCAAAAGAGGTACATAAAGAGACTACACGGGTGCAGAAAGAAGCAAGACAGGTGCAGAAAGAAGCATGGAAAGTGCAGAATGAAGCAACAGGGGTGCAGAAAGAGGCAAGAGAAGTGTAGAAAGGACCAAGTGAGGTGCAGAAAGAGCCAACAGAGGTGCAAAAAGAGGCAAGAGAGGTGCAGAAACAGGCAAGAGAAGTGCACAAAGAGGCAAGAGAATTGCTGAAAGAAGCAACAGAGGTGTAGAAAGAAGCAAGAAAAGTGAAGAAAGAGGCAAGTGAGATGCAAAAACAGGCAGGAAAGGTACAGAAAAAGGGAAGACGAGTGCAGAAAGAAACAACAGGGGTGCAGAAAGAAGCAAATGAGGTGCAGAAAGAGGCAACAGACGTGCAGAAAGAGGGAAGAGAACTGCAGAAAAAGGCAAGAAAAGTGCAGAAAGAGGCAAAAGAGGTACATAAAGAGACAACAGGTGTGCAGAAAGAAGCAAGACAGGTGCAGAAAGAAGCATGGAAAGTGCAGAATGAAGCAACAGGGGTGCAGAAAGAGGCAAGAGAAGTGTAGAAAGGAGCAAGTGAAGTGCAGAAAGAGCCAACAGAAGTGCAAAAAGAGGCAAGAGAGGTGCAGAAGCAGGCAAGAGAAGTGCACAAAGAGGCAAGAGAATTGCTGAAAGAAGCAACAGAGGTGTAGAAAGAAGCAAGAAAAGTGCAGAAAGAGGCAAGTGAGATGCAAAAACAGGCAGGAAAGGTACAGAAAAAGGGAAGACGAGTGCAGATAGAGACCACAGGGTGTGAGAAGTTGGCCTGGCATATGCTGTCCACTAATTATAGTGGGCACCTTGCACCAGTCCAAACAACCCCTTATTGGAGATAGGTTAAAGACAACCTTTATTGAAAGCTATCCTAGTGGTAGCTATGAGAGAGCAGCCTTCAGGCTAAGTCTTGGAAGGAATGTAAAGCAGCTTGTTTTACCAGTCTATAATCTCTTGAGTGACCAAATGAAAGAGCACCACACCAGGTATATATTCAAAATATATGTATTTATTACTAAACACACCCCTCTAGTCTCTTTATGAGGCTAGAGTTCGAAGTACATAAGTTATAAGTTATTTAAACACAGTAATAGCACAAATACACGTTTGGGCCCTAGGAGCGTACCAAACCATATACCAATAAAGTGGTATAAGAACCACGACTGAGCTAGACACTAGGCCTAGAGCCTCTAGAAGTGCTTGGACCACAAGGAACCACCCAAGGTAGTGACACAGGGGACCCACAGGGGACGCGTGCAGTGTAGTAACACAGCCGCGAATCGCCGTTAACTTCTATGGAGAAAGTCGCGGCTTGGAATTTAAAGAAAAGGGACACTGTAAAGAAGGACTTGGAGCAAACCCTTTGAGAACTAGGTCGTTCAAGAGTCTCTACCAACGGGAGCACCGGAGTACTCTTATTACCTCACCCAGGGAAGCCGGGTGCATAGGTGCCTTTCGAGGTCGGGTTTCGTCGTCGATTTGAATGGCGATCTGCTGCAAAGATGCTGCTGGCGACCAAGTGAAAAGTGTCCGGGTGGATCCAAGGGTGGATCGGAGATCTGAAGAACCTGAAAGCAGAGGGGACAGAGTCTGGGTCACTAGCCAGTGACCAGGAAGGCGATGAGCAGATGCCCACCGATGTCGAGTGCTTCAGGTAGGTTGATGGTCGTCTTGACTCTTCAGCCACGAGGTCCAGGAGGTGTTGTCAGGCGACCAGGAGCAGGATTCGGGCTGGTACACGATGTCTGTCGAGTGCTGAGGTATTGGCGACCGGATTGGACCCAACAAGCCTTGGCAACGGCAAGTCTCGGTGAAGATGAAGATTGACGATTGTGCAGACCAGCAAGGTCTGAGAAACTCACCCAGCAAGAGAAGTGCACAAAAGAGGCAAGAGAATTGCTGAAAGAAGTAACAGAGGTGTAGAAAGAAGCAAGAAAAGTGAAGAAAGAGGCAAGTGAGATGCAAAAACAGGCAGGAAAGGTACAGAAAAAGGGAAGACGAGTGCAGAAAGAAACAACAGGGGTGCAGAAAGAAGCAAATGAGGTGCAGAAAGAGGCAACAGACGTGCAGAAAGAGGGAAGAGAACTGCAGAAAAAGGCAAGAAAAGTGCAGAAAGAGGCAAAAGAGGTACATAAAGAGACAACAGGTGTGCAGAAAGAAGCAAGACAGGTGCAGAAAGAAGCATGGAAAGTGCAGAATGAAGCAACAGGGGTGCAGAAAGAGGCAAGAGAAGTGTAGAAAGGACCAAGTGAGGTGCAGAAAGAGCCAACAGAGGTGTAAAAAGAGGCAAGAGAGGTGCAGAAACAGGCAAGAGAAGTGCACAAAGAGGCAAGAGAATTGCTGAAAGAAGTAACAGAGGTGTAGAAAGAAGCAAGAAAAGTGAAGAAAGAGGCAAGTGAGATGCAAAAACAGGCAGGAAAGGTACAGAAAAAGGGAAGACGAGTGCAGAAAGAAACAACAGGGGTGCAGAAAGAAGCAAATGAGGTGCAGAAAGAGGCAACAGACGTGCAGAAAGAGGGAAGAGAACTGCAGAAAAAGGCAAGAAAAGTGCAGAAAGAGGCAAAAGAGGTACATAAAGAGACAATAGGTGTGCAGAAAGAAGAAAGACAGGTGCAGAAAGAAGCATGGAAAGTGCAGAATGAAGCAACAGGGTGCAGAAAGAGGCAAGAGATGTGTAGAAAGTAGCAAGTGAGGTGCAGAAAGAGCCAACAGAGGTGCAAAAAGAGGCAAAAGAGGTGCAGCAACAGGTAAGAGAAGTGCACAAAGAGGCAAGAGAATTGCTGAAAGATGCAACAGAGGTGTAGAAAGAAGCAAGAAAAGTGCAGAAAGAGGCAAGTGAGATGTAAAAACAGGCAGGAAAGGTACAGAAAAAGGGAAGACGAGTGCAGAAAGAGACAACAGGGGTGCAGAAAGAAGCAAATGAGGTGCAGAAAGAAGCATGGAAAGTGCAGAATGAAGCAACAGGGGTGCAGAAAGAGGCAAGAGAAGTGTAGAAAGGAGCAAGTGAGGTGCAGAAAGAGCCAACAGAAGTGCAAAAAGAGGCAAGAGAGGTGCAGAAACAGGCAAGAGAATTGCACAAAGAGGCAAGAGAATTGCTGAAAGAAGCAACAGAGGTGTAGAAAGAAGCAAGAAAAGTGCAGAAAGAGGCAAGTGAGATGCAAAAACAGGCAGGAAAGGTACAGAAAGAGGGAAGACGAGTGCAGATAGAGACCACAGGGTGTGAGAAGTTGGCCTGGCATATGCTGTCCACTAATTATAGTGGGCACCTTGCACCAGTCCAAACAACCCTTATTGGAGATAGGTTAAAGACAACCTGTATTGAAAGCTATCCTAGTGGTAGCTATGGAGAGCAAAGCCTTCAGGCTAAGTCTTGAAGGAATGTAAAGCAGCTTGTTTTACCAGTCTATAATCTCTTGAGTGACCAAATGAAAGAGGCACCACACCAGGTATATATTCAAAATATATGTATTTATTACTAAACACACCCTCTAGTCTCTTTATGAGGCTAGAGTTCGAAGTATATAAGTTATAAGTTATTTAAACACAGTAATAGCACAAATACACGTTTGGGCCCTAGGGGCGTACCAAACCATATACCAATAAAGTGGTATAAGAACCACGACTGAGCTAGACACTAGGCCTAGAGCCTCTAGAAGTGCTTGGACCACAAGGAACCACCCAAGGTAGTGACACAGGGGACCCACGGGGACGCGTGCAGTGTAGTAACACAGCCGCGAATCGCCGTTAACTTCTATGGAGAAAGTCGCGGCTTGGAATTTAAAGAAAAGGGACACTTAAAGAAGGACTTGGAGCAAACCCTTTGAGAACTAGGTCGTTCTAGAGTCTCTACCCACGGGAGCACCGGAGTACTCTTGTTACCTCACCCAGGGAAGCCGGGTGCATAGGTGCCTTTCGGGGTTGGGTTTCGTCGTCGATTTGAATGGCGATCTGCTGCAAAGTGCTGCTGGCGACCAAGTGAAAAGTGTCCGGGTGGATCCAAGGGTGGATCGGAGATCTGAAGAACCTGAAAGCAGAGGGGACAGAGTCTGGGTCACTAGACAGTGACCAGGAAGGCGATGAGCAGATGCCCACCGATGTCGAGTGCTTCAGGTAGGTTGATGGTCGTCTTGACTCTTCAGCCACGAGGTCCAGGAGGTGTTGTAGGCGACCAGGAGCAGGATTCGGGCTGGTACACGATGTCTGTCGAGTGCTGAGGTGTTGGCGACCGAATTGGACCCAACAAGCCTTGGCAACGGCAAGTCTCGGTGAAGATGAAGATTGACGATTGTGCAGACCAGCAAGGTCTGAGGAACTCACCCAGCAAGAGAAGTGCACAAAAGAGGCAAGAGAATTGCTGAAAGAAGTAACAGAGGTGTAGAAAGAAGCAAGAAAAGTGAAGAAAGAGGCAAGTGAGATGCAAAAACAGGCAGGAAAGGTACAGAAAAAGGGAAGACGAGTGCAGAAAGAAACAACAGGGGTGCAGAAAGAAGCAAATGAGGTGCAGAAAGAGGCAACAGACGTGCAGAAAGAGGGAAGAGAACTGCAGAAAAAGGCAAGAAAAGTGCAGAAAGAGGCAAAAGAGGTACATAAAGAGACAACAGGTGTGCAGAAAGAAGCAAGACAGGTGCAGAAAGAAGCATGGAAAGTGCAGAATGAAGCAACAGGGGTGCAGAAAGAGGCAAGAAAAGTGTAGAAAGGAGCAAGTGAGGTGCAGAAAGAGCCAACAGAAGTGCAAAAAGAGGCAAGAGAGGTGCAGAAACAGGCAAGAGAAGTGCACAAAGAGGCAAGAGAATTGCTGAAAGAAGCAACAGAGGTGTAGAAAGAAGCAAGAAAAGTGCAGAAAGAGGCAAGTGAGATGCAAAAAAAGGCAGGAAAGGTACAGAAAAAGGGAAGAAGAGTGCAGAAAGAGACAACAGGGGTGCAAAAAGAAGCAAATGAGGTGCAGAAAGAGGCAACAGACGTGCAGAAAGAGTGAAGAGAGGTGCAGAAAAAGGCAAGAAAAGTGCAGAAAGAGGCAAAAGAGGTACATAAAGAGACAACAGGGGTGCAGAAAGAAGCAAGACAGGCGCAGAAAGAAGCATGGAAAGTGCAGAATGAAGCAACAGGGGTGCAGAAAGAGGCAAGAGAAGTGTAGAAAGGAGCAAGTGAGGTGCAGAAAGAGCCAACAGAGGTGCAAAAAGAGGCAAGAGAGGTGCAGAAACAGGCAAGAGAAGTGCACAAAGAGGCAGGAGAATTGCTGAAAGAAGCAACAGAGGTGTAGAAAGAAGCAAGAAAAGTGCAGAAAGAGGCAAGTGAGATGCAAAAACAGGCAGGAAAGGTACAGAAAGAGGGAAGACGAGTGCAGAAAGAGACAACAGGGGTGCAGAAAGAAGCAAATGAAGTGCAGAAATAGGCAACAGACGTGCAGAAAGAGGGAAGAGAACTGCAGAAAAAGGCAAGAAAAGTGCAGTAAGAGTCAAAAGAGGTACATAAAGAGACTACACGGGTGCAGAAAGAAGCAAGACAGGTGCAGAAAGAAGCATGGAAAGTGCAGAATGAAGCAACAGGGGTGCAGAAAGAGGCAAGAGAAGTGTAGAAAGGACCAAGTGAGGTGCAGAAAGAGCCAACAGAGGTGTAAAAAGAGGCAAGAGAGGTGCAGAAACAGGCAAGAGAAGTGCACAAAGAGTCAAGAGAATTGCTGAAAGAAGTAACAGAGGTGTAGAAAGAAGCAAGAAAAGTGAAGAAAGAGGCAAGTGAGATGCAAAAACAGGCAGGAAAGGTACAGAAAAATCGAAGACGAGTGCAGAAAGAAACAACAGGGGTGCAGAAAGAAGCAAATGAGGTGCAGAAAGAGGCAACAGACGTGCAGAAAGACAGAAGAGAACTGCAGAAAAAGGCAAGAAAAGTGCAGAAAGAGGCAAAAGAGGTACATAAAGAGACAACAGGTGTGCAGAAAGAAGCAAGACAGGTGCAGAAAGAAGCATGGAAAGTGCAGAATGAAGCAACAGGGGTGCAGAAAAAGGAAAGAGAAGTGTAGAAGGAGCAAGTGAGGTGCAGAAAGAGCCAACAGAGATGCAAAAAGAGGCAAGAGAGGCGCAGAAACAGGCAAGAGAAGTGCACAAAAGAGGCAACAGAATTGCTGAAAGATGCAACAGAGATGTAGAAAGAAGCAAGAAAAGTGCAGAAAGAGGCAAGTGAGGTGCAAAAAGAGGCAGGAAAGGTACAGAAAAAGGGAAGACGAGTGCAGAAAGAGACAACAGGGGTGCAGAAAGAAGCAAATGAGGTGCAGAAAGAGGCAACAGATGTGCAGAAAGAGGGAAGAGAACTGCAGAAAAAGGCAAGAAAAGTGCAGAAAGAGGCAAAAGAGGTACATAAAGAGACAACAGGGGTGCAGAAAGAAGCAAGACAGGTGCAGAAAGAAGCATGGAAAGGGCAGAATGAAGCAACAGGGGTGCAGAAAGAGGCAAGAGAAGTGTAGAAAGGAGCAAGTGAGGTGCAGAAAGAGCCAACAGAGGTGCAAACAGAGGCAAGAGAGGTGCAGAAACAGGCAAGAGAAGTGCACAAAAGAGGCAAGAGAATTGCTGAAAGAAGCAACAGAGGTGTAGAAAGAAGCAAGAAAAGTGCAGAAAGAGGCAAGTGAGATGCAAAAACAGGCAGGAAAGGTACAGAAAGAGGGAAGACGAGTGCAGAAAGAGACAACAGGGGTGCAGAAAGAAGCAAATGAGGTGCAGAAAGAGGCAACAGACGTGCAGAAAGAGGGAATAGAACTGCAGAAAAAGGCAAGAAAAGTGCAGAAAGAGGTAAAAGAGGTACATAAAGAGACAACAAGGGTGCAGAAAGAAGCAAGACAGGTGCAGAAAGAAGCATGGAAAGTGCAGACTGAAGCAACAGGGGTGCAGAAAGAGGCAAGAGAAGTGTAGAAAGGAGCAAGTGAGGTGCAGAAAGAGCCAACAGAAGTGCAAAAAGAGGCAAGAGAGGTGCAGAAACAGGCAAGAGAAGTGCACAAAGAGGCAAGAGAATTGCTGAACGAAGCAACAGAGGTGTAGAAAGAAGCAAGAAAAGTGCAGAAAGAGGCAAGTGAGATGCAAAAAAAGGCAGGAAAGGTACAGAAAAAGGGAAGACGAGTGCAGAAAGAGACAACAGGGGTGCAAAAAGAAGCAAATGAGGTGCAGAAAGAGGCAACAGACGTGCAGAAAGAGTGAAGAGAGGTGCAGAAAAAGGCAAGAAAAGTACAGAAAGAGGCAAAAGAGGTACATAAAGAGACTACACGGGTGCAGAAAGAAGCAAGACAGGTGCAGAAAGAAGCATGGAAAGTGCAGAATGAAGCAACAGGGGTGCAGAAAGAGGCAAGAGAAGTGTAGAAAGGAGCAAGTGAGGTGCAGAAAGAGCCAACAGAGGTGCAAAAAGAGGCAAGAGAGGTGCAGAAACAGGCAAGAGAAGTGCACAAAGAGGCAAGAGAATTGCTGAAAGAAGCAACAGAGGTGTAGAAAGAAGCAAGAAAAGTGCAGAAAGAGGCAAGTGAGATGCAAAAACAGGCAGGAAAAATACAGAAAAAGGGAAGACGAGTGCAGAAAGAAAACAGGGGTGCAGAAAGAAGCAAATGAGGTGCAGAAAGAGGCAACAGACGTGCAGAAAGAGGGAAGAGAACTACAGAAAAAGGCAAGAAAAGTGCAGAAGGAGGCAAAAGAGGTACATAAAGAGACAACAGGTGTGCAGAAAGAAGCAAGACAGGTGCAGAAAGTAGCATGGAAAGTGCAGAATGAAGCAACAGGGGTGCAGAAAGAGGCAAGAGAAGTGTAGAAAGGAGCAATTGAGGTGCAGAAAGAGCCAACAGAGGTGCAAAAAGAGGCAAGAGAGGTGCAGAAACAGGCAAGAGAAGTGCACAAAGAGGCAGGAGAATTGCTGAAAGAAGCAACAGAGGTGTAGAAAGAAGCAAGAAAAGTGCAGAAAGAGGCAAGTGAGATGCAAAAACAGGCAGGAAAGGTACAGAAAGAGGGAAGACGAGTGCAGAAAGAGACAACAGGGGTGCAGAAAGAAGCAAATGAGGTGCAGAAAGATGCAACAGACGTGCAGAAAGAGGGAAGAGAGACTGCAGAAAAAGGCAAGAAAAGTGCAGAAAGAGGCAAAAGAGGTACATAAAGAGACTACACGGGTGCAGAAAGAAGCAAGACAGGTGCAGAAAGAAGCATGGAAAGTGCAGAATGAAGCAACAGGGGTGCAGAAAGAGGCAAGAGAAGTGTAGAAAGGACCAAGTGAGGTGCAGAAAGAGCCAACAGAGGTGCAAAAAGAGGCAAGAGAGGTGCAGAAACAGGCAAGAGAAGTGCACAAAGAGGCAAGAGAATTGCTGAAAGAAGCAACAGAGGTGTAGAAAGAAGCAAGAAAAGTGAAGAAAGAGGCAAGTGAGATGCAAAAACAGGCAGGAAAGGTACAGAAAAAGGGAAGACGAGTGCAGAAAGAAACAACAGGGGTGCAGAAAGAAGCAAATGAGGTGCAGAAAGAGGCAACAGATGTGCAGAAATTGGGAAGAGAACTGCAGAAAAAGGCAAGAAAAGTGCAGAAAGAGGCAAAAGAGGTACATAAAGAGACAACAGGTGTGCAGAAAGAAGCAAGACAGGTGCAGAAAGTAGCATGGAAAGTGCAGAATGAAGCAACAGGGGTGCAGAAAGAGGAAAGAGAAGTGTAGAAAGGAGCAAGTGAGGTGCAGAAAGAGCCAACAGAGATGCAAAAAGAGGCAAGAGAGGCGCAGAAACAGGCAAGAGAAGTGCACAAAAGAGGCAAGAGAATTGCTGAAGGAAGCAACAGAGGTGTAGAAAGAAGCAAGAAAAGTGCAGAAAGAGGCAAGTGAGATGCAAAAACAGGCAGGAAAGGTACAGAAAAAGGGAAGACGAGTGCAGAAAGAGACAACAGGGGTGCAGAAAGAAGCAAATGAGGTGCAGAAAGAGGCAACAGATGTGCAGAAAGAGGGAAGAGAACTGCAGAAAAAGGCAAGAAAAGTGCAGAAAGAGGCAAAAGAGGTACATAAAGAGACAACAGGGGTGCAGAAAGAAGCAAGACAGGTGCAGAAAGAAGCATGGAAAGTGCAGAATGAAGCAACAGGGGTGCAGAAAGAGGCAAGAGAAGTGTAGAAAGGAGCAAGTGAGGTGCAGAAAGAGCCAACAGAAGTGCAAAAAGAGGCAAGAGAGGTGCAGAAGCAGGCAAGAGAAGTGCACAAAGAGGCAAGAGAATTGCTGAAAGAAGCAACAGAGGTGTAGAAAGAAGCAAGAAAAGTGCAGAAAGAGGCAAGTGAGATGCAAAAACAGGCAGGAAAGGTACAGAAAAAGGGAAGACGAGTGCAGATAGAGACCACAGGGTGTGAGAAGTTGGCCTGGCATATGCTGTCCACTAATTATAGTGGGCACCTTGCACCAGTCCAAACAACCCCTTATTGGAGATAGGTTAAAGACAACCTTTATTGAAAGCTATCCTAGTGGTAGCTATGGAGAGCAGCCTCCAGGCTAAGTCTTGAAGGAATGTAAAGCAGCTTGTTTTACCAGTCTATAATCTCTCGAGTGACCAAATGAAAGAGCACCACACCAGGTATATATTCAAAATATATGTATTTATTACTAAACACACCCTCTAGTCTCTTTATGAGGCTAGAGTTCAAGTACATAAGTTATAAGTTATTTAAACACAGTAATAGCACAAATACACGTTTGGGCCCTAGGGGTGTACCAAACCATATACCAATAAAGTGGTATAAGAACCACGACTGAGCTAGACACTAGGCCTAGAGCCTCTAGAAGTGCTTGGACCACAAGGAACCACCCAAGGTAGTGACACAGGGGACCCACGGGGACGCGTGCAGTGTAGTAACACAGCCGCGATTCGCCGTTAACTTCTATGGAGAAAGTCGCGGCTTGGAATTTAAAGAAAAGGGACACTTAAAGAAGGACTTGGAGCAAACCCTTTGAGAACTAGGTCGTTCTAGAGTCTCTACCCACGGGAGCACCAGAGTACTCTTGTTACCTCACCCAGGGAAGCCGGGTGGATAGGTGCCTTTCGGGGTCGGGTTTCGTCGTCGATTTGAATGGCGATCTGCTGCTAAGTGCTGCTGGCGACCAAGTGAAAAGTGTCCGGGTGGATCCAAGGGTGGATCGGAGATCTGAAGAACCTGAAAGCAGAGGGGACAGAGTCTGGGTCACTAGCCAGTGACCAGGAAGGCGATGAGCAGATGCCCACCGATGTCGAGTGCTTCAGGTAGGTTGATGGTCGTCTTGACTCTTCAGCCACGAGGTCCAGGAGGTGTTGTCGGTGACCAGGAGCAGGATTCGGGCTGGTACACGATGTCTGTCGAGTGCTGAGGTGTTGGCGACCGGATTGGACCCAACAAGCCTTGGCAACGGCAAGTCTCGGTGAAGATGAAGATTGACGATTGTGCAGACCAGCAAGGTCTGAGGAACTCACCCAGCAAGAGAAGTGCACAAAAGAGGCAAGAGAATTGCTGAAAGAAGCAACAGAGGTGTAGAAAGAAGCAAGAAAAGTGAAGAAAGAGGCAAGTGAGATGCAAAAACAGGCAGGAAAGGTACAGAAAGAAGGAAGACGAGTGCAGAAAGAAACAACAGGGGTGCAGAAAGAAGCAAATGAGGTGCAGAAAGAGGCAACAGACGTGCAGAAAGAGGGAAGAGTACTGCAGAAAAAGGCAAGAAAAGTGCAGAAAGAGGCAAAAGAGGTACATAAAGAGACAACAGGCGTGCAGAAAGAAGCAAGACAGGTGCAGAAAGTAGCATGGAAAGTGCAGAATGAAGCAACAGGGGTGCAGAAAGAGGCAAGAGAAGTGTAGAAAGGAGCAAGTGAGGTGCAGAAAGAGCCAACAGAGATGCAAAAAGAGGCAAGAGAGGCACAGAAACAGGCAAGAGAAGTGCACAAAAGAGGCAAGAGAATTGCTGAAGGAAGCAACAGAGGTGTAGAAAGAAGCAAGAAAAGTGCAGAAAGAGGCAAGTGAGATGCAAAAACAGGCAGGAAAGGTACAGAAAGAGGGAAGACGAGTGCAGAAAGAGACAACAGGGGTGCAGAAAGAAGCAAATGAGGTGCAGAAAGAGGCAACAGATGTGCAGAAAGAGGGAAGAGAACTGCAGAAAAAGGCAAGAAAAGTGCAGAAAGAGGCAAAAGAGGTACATAAAGAGACAACAGGGTGCAGAAAGAAGCAAGACAGGTGCAGAAAGAAGCATGGAAAGTGCAGAATGAAGCAACAGGGGTGCAGAAAGAGGCAAGAGAAGTGTAGAAAGGAGCAAGTGAGGTGCAGAAAGAGCCAACAGAAGTGCAAAAAGAGGCAAGAGAGGTGCAGAAGCAGGCAAGAGAAGTGCACAAAGAGGCAAGAGAATTGCTGAAAGAAGCAACAGAGGTGTAGAAAGAAGCAAGAAAAGTGCAGAAAGAGGCAAGTGAGATGCAAAAACAGGCAGGAAAGGTACAGAAAAAGGGAAGACGAGTGCAGATAGAGACCACAGGGTGTGAGAAGTTGGCCTGGCATATGCTGTCCACTAATTATAGTGGGCACCTTGCACCAGTCCAAACAACCCTTATTGGAGATAGGTTAAAGACAACCTTTATTGAAAGCTATCCTAGTGGTAGCTATGGAGAGCAGCCTTCAGGCTAAGTCTTGAAGGAATGTAAAGCAGCTTGTTTTACCAGTCTATAATCTCTTGAGTGACCAAATGAAAGAGCACCACACCAGGTATATATTCAAAATATATGTATTTATTACTAAACACACCCCTCTAGTCTCTTTATGAGGCTAGAGTTCAAGTACATAAGTTATAAGTTATTTAAACACAGTAATAGCACAAATACACGTTTGGGCCCTAGAGGCGTACCAAACCATATACCAATAAAGTGGTATAAGAACCACGACTGAGCTAGACACTAGGCCTAGAGCCTCTAGAAGTGCTTGGACCACAAGGAACCACCCAAGGTAGTGACACAGGGGACCCACGGGGACGCGTGCAGTGTAGTAACACAGCCGCGAATCGCCGTTAACTGCTATGGAGAAAGTCGCAGCTTGGAATTTAAAGAAAAGGGACACTTAAAGAAGGACTTGGAGCAAACCCTTTGAGAACTAGGTCGTTCTGAGAGTCTCTACCCACGGGAGCACCGGAGTACTCTTGTTACCTCACCCAGGAAGCCGGGTGCATAGGTGGCTTTCGGGGTCGGGTTTCGTCGTCGATTTGAATGGCGATCTGCTGCAAAGTGCTGCTGGCGACCAAGTGAAAAGTGTCCGGGTGGATCCAAGGGTGGATCGGAGATCTGAAGAACCTGAAAGCAGAGGGGACAGAGTCTGGGTCACTAGCCAGTGACCAGGAAGGCGATGAGCAAATGCCCACCGATGTCGAGTGCTTCAGGTAGGTTGATGGTCGTCTTGACTCTTCAGCCACGAGGTCCAGGAGGTGTTGTCGGCGACCAGGAGCAGGATTCGGGCTGGTACACGATGTCTGTCGAGTGCTGAGGTGTTGGCGACCGAATGGACCCAACAAGCCTTGGCAACGGCAAGTCTCGGTGAAGATGAAGATTGACAGATTGTGCAGACCAGCAAGGTCTGAGGAACTCACCCAGCAAGAGAAGTGCACAAAGAGGCAAGAGAATTGCTGAAAGAAGCAACAGAGGTGTAGAAAGAAGCAAGAAAAGTGCAGAAAGAGGCAAGTGAGATGCAAAAACAGGCAGGAAAGGTACAGAAAGAGGGAAGACGAGTGCAGAAAGAAACAACAGGGGTGCAGAAAGAAGCAAATGAGGTGCAGAAAGAGGCAACAGACATGCAGAAAGAGGGAAGAGAACTGCAGAAAAAGGCAAGAAAAGTGCAGAAAGAGGCAAAAGAGGTACATAAAGAGACAACAGGTGTGCAGAAAGAAGCAAGACAGGTGCAGAAAGAAGCATGGAAAGTGCAGAATGAAGCAACAGGGGTGCAGAAAGAGGCAAGAGAAGTGTAGAAAGGAGCAAGTGAGGTGCAGAAAGAGCCAACAGAAGTGCAAAAAGAGGCAAGAGAGGTGCAGAAACAGGCAAGAGAAGTGCACAAAGAGGCAAGAGAATTGCTGAAAGAAGCAACAGAGGTGTAGAAAGAAGCAAGAAAAGTGCAGAAAGAGGCAAGTGAGATGCAAAAACAGGCAGGAAAGGTACAGAAAGAGGGAAGAAGAGTGCAGAAAGAGACAACAGGGGTGCAGAAAGAAGCAAATGAGGTGCAGAAAGAGGCAACAGACGTGCAGAAAGAGTGAAGAGAGGTGCAGAAAAAGGCAAGAAAAGTGCAGAAAGAGGCAAAAGAGGTACATAAAGAGACAACAGGGGTGCAGAAAGAAGCAAGACAGGTGCAGAAAGAAGCATGGAAAGTGCAGAATGAAGCAACAGGGGTGCAGAAAGAGGCAAGAGAAGTGTAGAAAGGAGCAAGTCAGGTGCAGAAAGAGCCAACAGAGGTGCAAAAAGAGGCAAGAGAGGTGCAGAAACAGGCAAGAGAAGTGCACAAAGAGGCAAGAGAATTGCTGAAAGAAGCAACAGAGGTGTAGAAAGAAGCAAGAAAAGTGCAGAAAGAGGCAAGTGAGATGCAAAAACAGGCAGGAAAGGTACAGAAAGAGGGAAGACGAGTGCAGAAAGAGACAACAGGGGTGCAGAAAGAAGCAAATGAGGTGCAGAAAGAGGCAACAGACGTGCAGAAAGAGGGAAGAGAAGTGCAGAAAAAGGCAAGAAAAGTGCAGAAAGAGGCAAAAGAGGTACATAAAGAGACAACACGGGTGCAGAAAGAAGCAAGACAGGTGCAGAAAGAAGCATGGAAAGTGCAGACTGAAGCAACAGGGGTGCAGAAAGAGGCAAGAGAAGTGTAGAAAGGAGCAAGTGAGGTGCAGAAAGAGCCAACAGAGGTGCAAAAAGAGGCAAGAGAGGTGCAGAAACAGGCAAGAGAAGTGCACAAAGAGGCAAGAGAATTGCTGAAAGAAGCAACAGAGGTGTAGAAAGAAGCAAGAAAAGTGCAGAAAGAGGCAAGTGAGATGCAAAAACAGGCAGGAAAGGTACAGAAAGAGGGAAGACGAGTGCAGAAAGAAACAACAGGGGTGCAGAAAGAAGCAAATGAGGTGCAGAAAGAGGCAACAGACGTGCAGAAAGAGAGAAGAGAAGTGCAGAAAAAGGCAAGAAAAGTGCAGAAAGAGGCAAAAGAGGTACATAAAGAGACAACAGGGGTGCAGAAAGAAGCAAGACAGGTGCAGAAAGAAGCATGGAAAGTGCAGAATGAAGCAACAGGGGTGCAGAAAGAGGCAAGAGAAGTGTAGAAGGAGCAAGTGAGGTGCAGAAAGAGCCAACAGAGATGCAAAAAGAGGCAAGAGAGGTGCAGAAACAGGCAAGAGAAGTGCACAAAAGAGGCAAGAGAATTGCTGAAAGAAGCAACAGAGGTGTAGCAAGAAAAGTACAGAAAGAGGCAAGTGAGATGCACAAACAGGCAGGAAAGGTACAGAAAAAGGGAAGACGAGTGCAGAGAGAGACAACAGGGGTGCAGAAAGAAGCAAATGAGGTGCAGAAAGAGGCAACAGATGTGCAAAAAGAGGGAAGAGAACTGCAGAAAAAGGCAAGAAAAGTGCAGAAAGAGGCAAAAGAGGTACATAAAGAGACAACAGGAGTGCAGAAAGAAGCAAGACAGGTGCAGAAAGAAGCATGGAAAGGGCAGAATGAAGCAACAGGGGTGCAGAAAGAGGCAAGAGAAGTGTAGAAGGAGCAAGTGAGGTGCAGAAAGAGCCAACAGAGGTGCAAACAGAGGCAAGAGAGGTGCAGAAACAGGCAAGAGAAGTGCACAAAAGAGGCAAGAGAATTGCTGAAAGAAGCAACAGAGGTGTAGAAAGAAGCAAGAAAAGTGCAGAAAGAGGCAAGTGAGATGCAAAAACAGGCAGGAAAGGTACAGAAAGAGGGAAGACGAGTGCAGAAAGAGACAACAGGGGTGCAGAAAGAAGCAAATGAGGTGCAGAAAGAGGCAACAGACGTGCAGAAAGAGGGAAGAGAGGTGCAGAAAAAGGCAAGAAAAGTGCAGAAAGAGGCAAAAGAGGTACATAAAGAGACAACAGGGGTGCAGAAAGAAGCAAGACAGGTGCAGAAAGAAGCATGGAAAGTGCAGAATGAAGCAACAGGGGTGCAGAAAGAGGCAAGAGAAGTGTAGAAAGGAGCAAGTGAGGTGCAGAAAGAGCCAACAGAAGTGCAAAAAGAGGCAAGAGAGGTGCAGAAACAGGCAAGAGAAGTGCACAAAGAGGCAAGAGAATTGCTGAAAGAAGCAACAGAGGTGTAGAAAGAAGCAAGAAAAGTGCAGAAAGAGGCAAGTGAGATGCAAAAACAGGCAGGAAAGGTACAGAAAGAGGGAAGACGAGTGCAGAAAGAGACAACAGGGGTGCAAAAAGAAGCAAATGAGGTGCAGAAAGAGGCAACAGACGTGCAGAAAGAGTGAAGAGAGGTGCAGAAAAAGGCAAGAAAAGTACAGAAAGAGGCAAAAGAGGTACATAAAGAGACTACACGGGTGCAAAAAGAAGCAAGACAGGTGCAGAAAGAAGCATGGAAAGTGCAGAATGAAGCAACAGGTGTAGGAGAGTAGGATCTGCCTCTTATGTTGCCCCCACTTTTTTTCTGATGTTAGCACTGGTTTCTGGCTATAGTCTGGCTGGGTCCCTGCCAATCAGGGCCCCAGCCTCTCTGTTCTCTCTAAACGACATGGAGTGCACTCTAGGTGCACTAGTGATTGGATACTGTGGTGCCTTATGAGTCCCTAGTATATGGTACCTTAGGTGCCAAGGGCATAGGTACTTCACAGGCCTACCAGGGGCTGCAGCATGTATTATGCCACCCCTGGGAAGCAGTCTAAATCTGACACCACAGGCCTGCTACTGCAGCCTGGGTGAGGTGGTGCTAGCACTCCTCACTGAGATATAGGTTTCCTATATCTCTCCTGCACACACATATAAACCTATCAGTCACCCCTAAGGCAGGCCCTATCAATCCTGAGGGCAGGGTGCTTGGCTTCTATGTGAGGGGGTGCCTCTGCCTGAGCAGGGCCCCTCTGCAGCTCTCAGAGTCTATTCTCTGGTGCTGTTTGTGGATGCGGTTAAACCATATACTATTAAGTGCATTATATCCTCGCGGTAAATGCTAACTTTGGAATGGCTGCATCAAAACATGTCGTGTTTGGTGTCAAACATCTTGGAATACTACCCCCCGCCAATCTTGGCGGCGGGGGTAGCATTCCACCCTTCTAGAGGGATAAGACATGTACCTGCTGTGGAAACGCGGTAGAATCCTAAAGAGCCCTGGCATCACAAAATGGATGCCACCAGTCACAGACACTGGGCTGCCCTCCTGCTGATGACCGAAACTCGCAGTGGAGGAAGCCCAACAATAGGCATCCTGTCACAGGGAGGTGTAACCACCTCCCAGACAGGGTTTAGTGTATTGGGGCTGGGTGGGTGCACTCTTAGAGTGCTTTGAAGTCCTGCACTGGGGGAGCAGAAGGCTCCTCTGTGCATATGCCAGTTCAAACCAGCTCAGGGGCTACCTGCCCCTGCTCTGGCACGAAACTGGACAAAGGGAAGTGGGTGTAGCCACCCCCTCCCTTGACCCTCCCATAGGTGGGGTCATAGAGCTAGTCCATCCCCTCTTTTCAGTATAAGAAGGGGAACCCTTGCACATTGCATAGTTAGATAACCCCTGGATGACGCTCTACAGAAGAATCCTGGCCCTTCGACGTTCCACTACCTTTGGAAGACAGAAGAATCTCCCTTGGAGTCAAGGAGTGACTCCCCTGCTTGGCAGGCACCAAAAACGACAACGACGGTCGCAAACTACGCCGCTCCCGCCGGAGTCCGAAGTCCCTGCAGCCCAAGAAGTGGATTTCCTGACTTCTCCAAGGCCATCGTGAGTCCCCAGCGAAGCTGAGGCAAGTGGACCCCACGAGTGACGAGGAACCGCGACCCCTGGGTACCGTGCACTATTGTCGAGTGCAACCCCTTCACAACGTTCTACGAACTTGTGCTTTGGACCACGTGTGGTCCCGACCTCCAGCAGGAATCTCTCCGAAGATCAGAGGCCTACACCGTCCCGAGTGACCGTGGGCCCCTGTTGAGTGATTCCGCCTGAGGTGTCTTTGCGATCCCTTGCCAGCCGGCTCGTGGGTCCCCAGAAGACTTCTTAAAGAAACCAAAGGGCTCCCTGGTTGCTCCAGGCCTGCCCTGACTTACCCTCGCTGGGTGAGTCCCTCAGACCTTGCTGGTCTGTGCCATCGACTTTTCTTCATCTCCCCGAGACTTGCTGTTGCCAAGGCTTGTTGGCTCCGATCGAGTTGCCGACACCGCAGTAAGCTGCAGACTTCGTGGGACACACCAGAATCCAGCTCCTGGTCGTCGTCGACGCCTCCTGGACCTCGTGGCTGAAGAGTCAAGGCACCCGCAACCGACCTGAATCAACCGACGACGGTGGGCATCCATCTTCCTTGCCCCGAGTCACTGCCAAGTGACTTTGAACACTGTCCCCTCTGCTTTCAGGTCATCCTTCTTCAGAATCCAGGCTTGGATTCCACCGGACACTTCTTCAGCTCCCGCAAGCAGCAAGTCTTCTTTGTTCGCCATTGAAAACGACGCCGCGACCCGACACCAAAGGACACCTATGCACCCGGCTTCCCTGGGTGAGGTAACTCCAGCACTACGGTGCTCCTGTGGGTGTGGGCCCTAGAACTACTTACCCTGTAAGTGACTTGCTTGTAGGTTCTCCCGAAGTCTCCTAGAACTCTTTAATTTCCAACCGCGACTTGCCCCATTGAAGTTAACGGCGATCCGCGCCTGTGTATCCACACTGCACGCGTCCCCGTGGGTCCTTTACTTACCTGCCTTGGGTGGTTTCGTGAGGCCCCAGCACTTCTGAAGGCCCTAGGCCTTGTCTCCCTGCAAGTCGTTGTTGCTAAGTCCCTTACTTAGTATATGGTCTGGTACGCCCCTAGGGCCCCAGCCATATTTTGTGCTTAACTTATTGTGAAACGTTGATTTGTGCATATGTTTGTCTTCTAATCTCATAAAGAGATTAGTAGAGAGTTATTTAGAAATAAATACATATATATTTGATATATATACCTGTGTGGTGTCTTTTCATTTGGTGATTCAAGAGATTATATGGTAAAACAAGCTGCTTTACATTCCTTCAAGACTTAGCCTGAAGGCTGCTCTCCACAGCTACCACTAGGATAGCTTTCTTTAAAAGGTTGTCTTAAACCTATCTACCATAAGAGTCGATTTGCCCTGGTGCAAGGTGTCCACTTTAATTAGTGAACAGCATATACCAGGCCAACTTCTCACATTGGTGGGCAGCGTGTGGGATTCCAGCTTGCCATTGTTTTACCAGAAAATCTCTATTTGAATTACTAACTGAAAACCATTATAGGTACTCAAGGTACATATAAAGTCAAGCTTAGTATCAATAAGTTCTACTGAACTTAGAGCTGTGTGCCAAGGGATAGCACACCCTTTCCACAGCTCAAGCTAGGATCAGTAGGCCACAAACTAGTGTAGGTAGTACAACACTGCACAACACTAGAATGTCCTTAAAGGGTGGACCCAGTGGATCCACTCAGCCTCAGTATAAGGACATGGCTTTCTCTGACTTGAGAGCCATGTGTGTTGACAGACACCTGAGGCTAGGACAGAGTCCCTCAACACTACACCTGATAGATCTGCTGACAGCAGATGACCTTAGATTGGCTCTAGGAGCTAAAGGGTCTGAATCAGTGGGTGGGTCAGTCATAGTATCTGGGTCAGATGATGAAAATCAGAATGACCAAGACTCTGTGATTGAAGGGCCAGGCTTCAAGGGGCCTGAAAAGGACAGAGGAATTCTCCCTAAGAGAACTGACAGAGAGGAGGAGAGGCACAGATCCCCTTCCAGGGAATCTGACCACTCTTATCACTCTGGCAGAGAATTTGTCCAGCAGAGGAGCTCATACTTTTCCTTAAGAGAGACCTCCTCTGAGAGAAGGTGCAAACTGCTCCAGTATGAGGAAGCCAAAGTGGCCCTCAGAACCAAGCAGTTGGCACTGGATAGGGAAGCCCTGGAGATCCAGAGAGCTTCTAGAAAAGAGGGGTTAGAACCCCCTGGTGGCAGCAACAGTGTCCCTAGAGGCAGAGAATATATTCCTGACCATAGGAACCTGAGCAAGGTTGTTCCTCCCTACCAGAGTGGGGATGATATCCACAAGTGGATAACTGCTATGGAGAGGGCCTGTAGAGTACAGCAGGTCCCCAAAAGCAGTGGGCAGCAATCTTGTGGCTCTCCTTTTCAGATAAAGGAAGAGACAAGCTCCTCACTGTTAGAGAGGAGGATGCTGATGATTATGAGGTCCTGAAGAGTGCACTGATAGATGGGTTTGGCTTAACCACTGAGCAGTACAGGTTGAAGTTCAGAGATACCCAGAAGGCACAGACTCAGGACTGGACTGACTTTGTTGATTGTGCAACCAAGGCTCTAGAGGGTTGGCTGGTTGGCAGTAGGGTTACTGATTTCAAGGGATTGTATAATCTGATGATGAGAGAACAGATCCTAAATAATTGCCAGAACCAGTTGTTGCATCAGTACCTGGTGGACTCTGATCTGACCTCTCCCCAAGAATTGGGAAAGAAGGCAGACAAATGGGTCAGAACCAGGGTGAGGCAGAAAACCCAGAACCAAGGGGGTGACACTAAGAAGCAAGATCCTAAAGGCTCTGAGAAAGGTGGGGATAAGTCAAAAGACCAGAAGTCTTCACAAGGGCCCCAAAAATCTGCATCTGGTGGGGAGTCACAGTCCAACAAGGGAAAAGGCCAAAGAAGCCCTGGTGCAAATTCTGTAAACAGAAAGGGCACTGGACTTCTGATTGTACCAAGTCCAAAGACCAAACCACCACCACTCCTGCCCCTAAGGCAACTGTGCCCCCTAGCTCAGCTACTGGTGGAGGTGGTACGCAGAATAAGGGTGTAGTAGGGTTGACCCTGGGTTCTGAAGTGGATTCTGACCTAGTCAGAGTGACCACTCAGGCAATG